>CM035102.1:7709242-8909242 GCA_020205505.1 Panax japonicus
CTGAGACTCAGCTTAATAAATAATCCACATCATCAAATCATCCTTGCACTACAGGCCAATGATATTATTTAGTATCACGACCACGAATTATCCATTCACTACATGAAAAAGATAATCGTGTTTTCATCAACGGTCCTGATCATGCCATAAAACAATTCATCTTTGCTCCCTTGGCCAAAGAGAATACATAGCCATAATCATACCAAAACTGTCCATCAATGCACTACGGGCCAATGAGGACTTTTTCCACATTATTTGTAATATTACCGTTATGATTATACCAAATAATCCCTGATCATAATCATACCAAGTCCATCTATGCACTACAGGCCACAGATGACTTTTAATAAAATATCAACATGAGGATGATGACAATGATATAAGAATTCAATAAAACAAGTTCAAGAATTAAATTATTCAGGAACTAATAACGTCCAAATTGTCAACATGATACTTCTTTGTAGAGTAAAATTCAAGAATACTCAGAAGAATATTTCCATGAAAAGATACTGGATGAAGCGCAAATATCAAGGATATTTCACTAATTTCATGGAGTATAGAAGTCAAAACTTTAACCAACTGAGTATAATAAAGAATGGAATAACAAAAGAAATCACCATGCATGCAGTACTTCACATAGACAGGTTATTCCAACAGAATAATAAATAACGGAACCAGGTCAGGCGTAATACGCACTGACAGGATATTCCAACAGAATAATAAAGAATTGAATAATAACAGAAATCACCATGCATACGGTACTTCGCATAGACAGGTTATTCCAACAGAATAATAAATAATGGAACCAGGTCAGGTGAAATTCGCACCGACAGGATGTTCCAACAGAATAATAAAGAATGGAATAACAATAGAAATCACCATGCATCTGTTACTTCGCATAGACAGGTTATTCCAACAGAATAATAAATAACGGAACCAGGTCCAGCGTAAAACGCACAGACATGATATTCCACAAAGATAATGTAGAACAAATTATCCTTAATCCTCAACAGGGAAAAATCTGATAAAATACAATAGACAATAAGTTTTAGATCAATAATTACAGCGGAAATAACAATCCATTAGAAGAGTCAAGTAGAGCATGATATCTACTATCTTCTATGATTTAAAAGTCCATCATTAATATTTTACACATGTAACACCAATCAATAAATATTTCAAATCAACGAATTATCTATGCACTACGTGCCAAGGATATTCGTTCGTATCACAAGTGGTCATGATCATGCTAAACACATGTCTATCTATGCACTACGGGCCAAAGAGGACTTTCACCACAAACCTTATCTGTAACATTAAAGGTTATGATTGTAGACACTCAAAATTTTCTTTTTCCTGTTACTAACTATGCAGGAGGATAAAAAACATCTTTTTCACACTCTAGAGATAACCCTGGAGGACCACAACATCAGTTTCAACCCCAGAGATAACCCTGAGAGATTCAGTTCCAACCCCGGGAGATTAAGTTTCCAACCCCAGAGATAACCCCGGGAAAGTCAGTTCCAACCCCGGAGATAACCCCGGGAGATTCAGTTTCCAACCCCGGAGATAACGCCGGGAAAGTCAGTTCCAACCCCAGAGATAACCCTGGGAAATCAAATTCAAAGCTCGGAGTCAACCCCGGGAGGTCAAGACAACCTCAAAGATGACCCTTAGGATAGTCAGGGTCAACAGCAGGCCAACCTCATATATAACCTTGAGAAAATACTGCTACAATTGCGTGAAAACTGGAGATAACCTTGAGAGGGGTAAAATGGTCATTTTGCCAAACTCAAACTCAAAATTAATGTAAGACCCCAACTTTTATTAATAAAGATGAATTTTCTATAAATATCATTTTAGAATATTATGGAGTAAATTTGATATAATGTTATAGTTGTGGGTAATATTTATAAATTTTGCAAAGTACGCAAGTTGTTATATTATATTCGATTGGTCGGGGAATATTCGTTTTAACAGGGAATATTCGTATGATGGCACAATCATTGGGGGACCCCACAACAGAATTATTGTCGAATTGAGAAAATGACAAAAATATTTTTATGAAAATAACGGTGGAAGTTTTATCGTTAATTGTTGAAACACCCGGTGTTAAAAGTACAGTAATATGTGTGGTTTCATAGTAGCATACGGTATTGATTATTGATGCTTACGTGAGAAGTCACTCAGTTTTGTTCAATTATTGCTACAGTAATTATTGCATAGTATCTCACATTATTTGATTCAATTATTGTCGATATTTTATATATTATTAAATCAATAATTGAGATGACAGAGTTATTAATATTATTATTTGCAATATTGACGATGTTTAAAAGTTATGTCAAGGAGAGGTTTGGTCACTTAATTGCGCGCCAATAAAGAGAAATCATTATTGGAAAGCCCCCTCTTTCTTGGGAATGACCTGGTCGATTAATAGTGTGAATTATAATAATGATGATGAATTTTATTTTATTATTATTATAAATGTAATAAAACAGAAAACTTTTTATATAAACCAGAATACTTTTTATAAATTTTTGTTTTATTTGATTATAAATAGAATATATTATATTTTATTATGCATAGTATTTGCATAGTAAAAACTTTTTATATAAAATAGAATACTTTTATAAAATTTTTTGTTTTATTAGATTTAAAATAATACATATATATATATATATATATTATAAATAGAATATATTATATTTTATTGCATAATATCCTTTCTGTCAGGAATAAACATGTGAATGATGTTCCTATTTATATATGATTTGATTATGATATATATGAATGAATATGCAAGTATTTTTGCATTAAGAAAAGCTGTAAAGCCCTTTGATAGACAATAGAAACACATGTACAAGGACTTAGAATGAATTGATCAAATGTGTTAGGTTGATCCTACATAAGCAAAACAGCTTTGTAAAGTCCTTAAAAAAATGATGTACAAGGACTATAAATATAGAAAGATCAAGCATGTTAGGTTGATCTTATGATGCAATAGATAGGCTTGTCTGATTATCGAGCACTGCACCAAAAATCGTAGTCTGCCAGGAAAGTCAAGGAAAACTCGAGAGCTATCGAGGTAGAATCGTAGTCTGCAGGATAGTAGATCTCGGAGTTCGTAGACTTCTAGGAGAGACAAGAAAGGATCGTAGTGTGTCAAGGAGAACTTCCTCAGAAGCCGTAGTCTGCTGAGGAAGTCATATTCAGAATCGAAGAGACAGTCTGTCTGCGAGCCGACCGAGTATCTGCCAAAGCTAAGTCAAGAATCGTTGACTACACTCAGAATCGTAGACTTTACTAATCATACCAGTGGTAGAAATCATAGTCGAGCAGATCAGATAAAGATAACAAGCACAACGACAGAAATCATAGAGTATCAAGATCTGATCTCAGAGTCGTAGTGTCTGCACTGCCAAAGCTGAATCGTAGAGTGCAGAACTAAGACCTCAACAGATGTGCTCACAATGTCAAGGCAGAATTGTAAAGAAAATACGACTCTCAACGAATGAGCACTCCCAGAATATCCAAAGGAATGAAGCCTCTAGTTGGCACTGCATAGATACGTCCCACCTGAAGGAAACAGAGAGCACTCAACGAATGGCATGCAAGCTAACAGAAGATCTAAGCACCAACTCAATCAGCATCAAGATTGAGTTATAAAGCCATTCGAGATGAAGTCTTTCACAAGGAGATCAAAAGAAGACTTCTGTAACTGACCAAGAAAAGTCAGCAAGTGCAGTAGCTGTCAAGCAGACAGAAGACAGCGATCTTGGAAGTTACCAGGATCGTAGTGTTTGCCAAACAAAGAAAGAACTAATGGAGTGTACACGGAGATACTGGTCAGTCTCTCAAGAACAAGGCTAACGTGATTAAGCATGGGTCAGTCCATTAATGATATGTGAACGAGAGATCACAAGGAGAAAGCGAACTGAGCATGCTACAAATCTGAGATGTCTTGCTATTCAGAAGGGACCATAACAAAGAGTCAAGTCATCAGTATCTGAGAACATTCGAGGTAAACAAAAGTATCAAAGCACTACACAAGAGTAGGAAGAGGTGTTTCACATGGAGATCCAATCAACACTCTTCAAAATCGTAGTGTTTCCTCTACCAGTCAATAAGACACTACGATCAAGTCCATGAATACATGGATCAGAATCGTAGAGTTCGAATAGCTAAAGACTAAAGCATTGGCAACGGTTCAATCTGAAGGGTAATATTCGAACAAGAGCTTATTGAGAGCATCGATGCAAGGACAACCTCTGATCGAGAAATCAGAAGGGTGAAATAAAGTCGTCGACATGCCCAAGATATGAAAGTGACATATCTGACAGGGTTGGTGAAACAGTAGACTGCAGTGTCAGGTAGTCAGAAAAAAAAGATGTCATGTCACATCTGCAGTCTGCACCAAATAACTCGAGATCTGCGAAGAAATTTGAATAGCTTTCAACGACTACTCTCCAACGGGAAGATTGGGAAGCAGTATAAATCAACTGAGCTTCAAAGATCAAGAGTTACTGATGATTGTGAATTTGTAGAATCATTGAGTTGGTGAATGTTATTGTTGACTCTACGAGTTCCTAAAAAGATCAATAGAACAAGTCACAGTGACAGTGAGACTACCAAGGTGGAAGTGAAGCATCTTTGAAGAAGGACTTAAACAGATCAAAGCTTCACTCAACAAAGATGAGAATGCAACTGAAGATGGAAACCAAGATGAGAGCCAAGAAGGCCAAGAAGATAGCATCCAGGAAAGTGGCTAAGTACAAAGAAGATTAAGAGAGCCACTCTATAAATCACCATGAACCGAAAGCTGAAAATGAACAAGTGCGGAACCTTGTCTGCAAAGTATTCAAGAAGGGTTCAGAGACTGCTAAGTGCCAGACAAAGTCTAATAAAAGAACAGAGACTTAGCAAACCCAGATGGAGATGGTGCACAGTTGATACCAGATGAAGATGAGCAGAAAAGAGTGAAGATCAGCTGCACCAAAGAAGATGTGGTCCAGACCCGAAACAGAATGCAAAGAGGACCACATCAAACTGCTAAGTACAGAAGATGTTCAGAGCTTAATGACATCTTAGCAGCTCAGCACCAACAACAACAACAACTACAACAACAAGAAGCCAGGGCGTGAGGGGTGCTTGTCCGGAGGGACTAAATAAAGTTCTAAGCCTGCTGAGCTTGAAGAGTTCCTAGGGAACTAGAGGAGTTCCAAGACTGCTGGCCTTGAAGAGATCTTAGTGAACTGAAGTCCCAAGGCAGCTAGCCTTGAAGGAATCATAGTGATCCAGGGTGCTGCCCTTCCTTAGTGGAAATCCTGCTAGTTGAAAGTAGAAGAGTGGATTAGGAGCTTGAGTCTCAGAACCACTTAAAACCCCTTGTGTCTTTTACTTTATGTCATTTACATTATGTACATTAACTGCTATAACTGCTATGAATGTCTTAACTGCTTACTACTGAAGTAACTCTACGAACAATGTATGTGTGATTATGAATATATCAATGAAGGGGATCTTTTACTTATTCCGTTGTGCTTGAAAAGATTCTTAAGTTTGTCATGAGCTACTTAATGAGCAATACAACTTAATTGAGTAAAAGTATTTTGAAATTCTAAGGATCTATTAAACCCCCCCCCCCTTCTAGATCTATATTGTGTCTACTGGGAACTAACAAATTGTATCAGAGCAGGTTCTCATGCTACATTCAAAAGCTAATCGCTTTGAGTCTGATCCTAGGCACAAATATTATTCTAGACTTAGTTTAGTAGTAAGTCATTTGTTATGCAGATGAGCTCACACATTGGAAATATTGTGTACAGGTAAATGTGCATATACACCTAAAGCTGCTCAGATTGGTCCATGTCTTTAATTATCATATCAATAAGACCAATCCTTGCTCGATGTTAATCTTGTTGTCTGAAGACCAGGCTAGAAAGCTCAAGAGATGTCAACATGAAAGATTCAAACATCCACCAGTCTGAAAAGTTAAAAAGGCCATACATGCTAAGTAATGCTTATCCAGAGAAGGAAGAAGAACTTCTCAACCACATGTTTGGTCAAACGATAGCTGGATGTAAATCTTATGAACTCAAGGATGTCAAAGAATTAGATATTCTGACACTCTCTTAGCTTGCATCTTCAAGTCCACGACTGATTAACTAAAGGTCAACTGGAGCAACTGGCTGTCAGAAGCAAATGAGAAAATCTGCACATCAATGCCTAAACTCAGTATATCTAAGATAAATGACTATCAAGAAACTGACAGCAAAAAGGTACGGTTCCTCGCTAACATAGATATGAACATCTTATGTGCATCTTACTCATGAACTATAACAGTTTTCCTTCAAATATTCATAATCTATCTAAAAAGGTGAAGAGAGAAAGTACACTAATGATAGAAACTCAATTTTCTATAAACTTTCTCTCCATCCAAGTTTTATGTTGAAGATGGTCACTTGAAAGAAATCTGAAATAGTTTCTAGAGCCTCACAGGTCGATTGGATGTGAAGAAATATTTGTTGATGGGTTAATGTGCTTTGTACATCCTATGGTTTAAGTGTTTGATGACACACAGAGTATGATCAGATCTACAAGAGAATCTTGAAGATTCATAGAAACTGATCACCTCCATGAATCAACCAGATGCTAATAAATCGTAGAGCTGATTCTCACTCTATGAACATTTAAACTCTGTGATCATAACTTAGCATATGATGAAACCATCAAAGAAAAGAGCATTCTGTTAAAATGTCAGATTTCTCTCACATTCACTACTATGTATCTCAAAATATATTATCTAAATGAAGTACATATATGAGTACGACTGATGGTGGTCAATGTGATGTTCATCCAAATATATGAGGAACAGGGGTTTAGAAAACTAACCTAGCAGGACCCATTTAATTGTGGGTACCAAAAATAGAAATGTATCTAACCTGCAGGTACTCGGTCTATCTGGCCACACTAAGGAATGCTGAAGCAGAAGACTTCAGTCAAGAAGACTCAACCAGCAGAAGGCTAAGGACTGTTCAGAAATGATTCTGATAAAACTTCAAAGTGTCCAAGCCTGTCCTTGAAGACCCGTTGAGCTAACCTGAATGAAGCTCACATGGCTACTAATTTGTATTAGAAGCAGGCAGTTCAACCAAAGATGACAAGAGCCTTATATGCTCAAATTAGGCAAGGCATGATATATGAGAGGAATCCTTAAAGAAGCTCATAACAGAGGATCATCGAGCATCAGTCAAGAAGAACTCATTACGGAAGCATAACCTCACAAACATAAGACTATCAAAGAAGACTATGTTCGTAGTGCTGACTAATAATCATAGAGTGATCAGTCCTGAAGATATTCATGCCTACGATATAAGTAAATCTAATTGATAATGATGGTGATTCCAGTCAAGAGGATATATGCAAGGCAGTCCTCTAATACATATAAAAAAGGGAATCACATTCATCTGAGAAGACAGCATCAACCATGGGAAGCAGTGATCTGTTAAGAAGCAACAACACTGAAATACTATGAAGCAGTGTACCAGCTACAGAGTCCCAAAACTTTGTGGCTGATGAACCAAATGAAGATCCATAATCAGTAGGAACGTCTCAAAACGTACTACTGATAACCTTTCAGCCACCCAACTCAAAATCGTGGAGAGCCTACGATCAAACATGTGATTGAAGTGTGAGAGCAAGAAGACACCACGATCTTAGCAAATGCAATTGTCTAAAGTTGGCAGAAGACCTCACCAACAAAAATGGTCAAATGAGATATCAGTGCAAATCATTGGTACAGCACTCAACTATTGCTACGAGTTCCTAAAAAGATCAATAGAATAAGTCTCAGTGATAGTGAGACTACCAAGGTGGAAGTGAAGCAGCTTTGATGAAGGACTCAAATAGATCAAAGCTTCACTCAACAAAGATGAAAATGCCACTGAAGATGGCAACCAAGCTGAGAGCCGAGAAGGTCAAGAAGATAGCATTCAGGAAAGTTGGTAAGTACAAAGAAGATCAAGAGAGCCACTCTACAAATCACCATGAACCGAAAGCTGAAAATGAACAAGTGTAGAACCGTGTCTGCAAAGTATTCAAGAAGGGTTCAAGTATTGCTAAGTGTCAGAAAAAGTCTAATAAAAGCTCAGAGACTTAGCAAACCCAGATGGTGATGGTGCACAGCTGATACTAGATGAAGATGAGCAGAAAAGAGTGAAGATCAGCTGCACCAAAAAAGATGTGGTCCAGACCTGAAATAGAATGCAAAGAGGACCACATCAAACTGCTAAGTACAGAAGATGTTCAAAGCTTAATGACATCTTAGTAGCTCAGCACCAACAACAACAACAACAACTACAACAACAAGAAGCTAGGGCCTGAGGGGTCCTTGTCCGGAGGGACTAAATAAAGTTCCAAGCCTGCTGGGCTTGAAGAGTTCCTAGGAAACTAGAGGAGTTCCAAGGCTGCTGGCCTTGAAGAGGTCTTAGTGAACTGAAGTCCCAAGGCTGCTGGCCTTGAAGGAATCATAGTGATTCAGGGTGCTATCCTTCCTTAGTGGAAATCCTGCTAATTGAAAGTAGAAGAGTGGATTAGGAGCTTGAGTCTCTGAACAACTTAAAACCCCTTGTGTCTTTTACTTTATGTCATTTACATTATGTACATTAACTAATATAAGTGCTATGAATGTCTTAACTGCTTACTACTAAAGTAACTCTACGAACAATGTATGTGTGATTATGAATATATCAATGAAGGGGATCTTTTACTTATTCCGTTGTGCTTGAAAAGATTCTTAAGTTTGTCATGAGCTACTTAATGAGCAATACAACTTAATAGAGTAAAAGTATTTTGATCTATTTAACCCCCCCTTCTAGATCTATATTGTGCCTACTGGGAACTAACACTTTTCATTCTCCTATACATAGGATGCTTAGTTAGAATTTAAAACACGCCAGAAATTTAGAGAATTCTTCTTCTATAAGTAATGGTAAATAGAACGAGTCTAAAAGACTGAAAATGCGGGGATAGAAGATCGTAAAACAAAACGATCAAGTCATAGAATTGAATCGTAATATATACGATAAGATCACCCCGTGATCTGATAAAGGTTATGACAGCTAGAAAGAATCAATCTAATGATTGAAAACGATCAAGACATGGAATTGAATCGTAATATATACAATAAGATCACCCCGTGATCTAATAAGGTTATGATATGGGATAAGAATCAATCTGATGATTGAAAAGTTTACAGCAAGATGTTGTGTATCAGTTGTACTATGAAATAGTACTATGAAAACTCATAAAAGAGTTATGTATTATGAATACGAATTGAATTCGTATTGAAAGAAAAAAAAGTTAAGATTAGGTGGGGATTTCAATTGAGGACTCGTGTTGGCAGCTGAGTTGTATGATTCCTTTTATGGGCGGGGAATTTGTACTTGGTTTTAGAATCACTTAGCTTCCTGGTCGATGTAGTTGTTAGGTTGACCAATTCTTTGTATGGGCGGGGAATTGTTCACTTAGCTTCCTATATTGATTAGTGGCCGAGTTTGGTTTGACAACCACTTAGTTTCTGGCACTGATAATCATTGAAATGTTTGCGTCGCGCTATTTGTTATATGCGTGTTAAGAGGGTGATTCCTTTCTCATGTGTATGACAGATAAATAAGTCATAGGTAGAGAATATAGGATTAAGTACGAGTTTTTAGAACTCATACTTATGTGACATTCTTGACTCATAGTTATATGAAATGTTTATAAGCCCCTCAGCGAACGGACGCCAAAGGTCAGACTAGGGTAAGTTCATAAACTCATATAATTGTGGCCAGGCTATGAACTCATAAGTGTGGTTTTATGAACTGGGTATAGTTGTGTGTGAATGGAGAATTGAGGATTATAAAAAAAATAGATGGAGAGATAAGAGAAGAGAATTTAATTATTATTGATAGGTCAATGCCAGTTATTTCGGCTAGATCGAGAATGAAAACTTGATAGGTTAGAGAAGAGAAGAGAAGCAAATAGAATTTGAAATCATAGTATGTTGTTGTTAAATCAAAATCTTGATTCTAAGACTGAGAATAATTACCTTTTTTATAAAGGAAATATTTTATTGGGTGTGAATTTGATCTTTGCACGCGTTTTGAGTATCTTTGATAGATACCCGAGAAATTTGAGTATCTTTGATAGATACCCGAGAAGTTTGAGTATCTTTGATAGATAACCGAGAAATTTGAGTATATATCAAAGTAAATCTTTGATAGATACCCGAGAAGTTTGAGTATCTTTGATAGATACCCGAGAAAATAAGTTCAAGATCTTGTGTGATCGCTTAGTATAAAAGGTGTAAGGTGTGAGGTGAATTTCGGGGACGAAATTCTTAGAAGGAGGGGTGAATGTGACAACCCGAGAATTTGGATAATTTATTAAAATCTTAATTGATTGATTTAAGGTTCAATATTAGGACCTAGACAGGAAATAAGTATATGGAATTGGCAGTTATGTAATGAAATTTTAAGAATTTCAAAAGTTTTGAACAAAACTTGAATTAAGTGATAGACTATAAGTGATAGTCTAGTAATGAGGTATAAGATTATGGTAGATTTAAAATTCTTTTGAAGAATTATCAGGGATAAGTATCGAAGCGAATACTAGTCAGTATATTTGGTTACATATGTGAACCGTAATGATTTAAGATCAAGGATTGGTCAGATAAGTGATAACTTTAGAAAAACCCTAAAGTTATGTTAATCATACGTTTATTAAGTTAGAAAAATCTAACGAATTGTTAGAAACCCTAATGATACGCTCAGAAACTTTAATTTTAGTTTCGAGAATCCGAAACCCTAATTCGGATATTTAAAAGCTAAGTGTTAAAAGCTTAAGTGTAAATATGTGGGAGAATGATAGTATTTAATTATATACTAATTCTAAGAGATTTATTTTATAGATCTCGGTTAATTAATTTTATAACCTAATTATAGCAAGTCTAATTGGGTTAAGGAAATAAATGGGCATGTGAGCGAGAATTGGTGTTTTAATGGAAAAGTAAAAACCCTAATTAAATGATTTGGGTTGGATAAGAATTAAAGGAATTGGACTATGTATATTTTATAGCTCAAGTATTGGTGAATGAAATTGGTTAGAGGACCAAGCAAGACATTAAAGGAATGGCTCAATTTTTTAGCCCAAGTGGGAGAGGAATTTTTGAACATTTGTTAACTCAAATAAGAGGTAAAATAGAAAGAAAATTGGGAGCATTTTTAGGCCACATGGCCGGCCAAAAGAGAAGGAATAAGGGGGAATGAATGTGGTATTAATTGGTTAACTTTAGTTGTTGAGCAACTCCTACTAACTCTCCATGTGTCATTTGTTATTTTGTCCAACTCTTTATTCATTAATTTTGCAAGCAATCATTTGGATATTGCTAAGGGGAAAGAAAGAGAGAATTAGTGGGAGAGTAAGGCCATATGGCCGGACCATGCTCAAGAAGAAAAGGAGATTGGGAGATAACAAAATATATCTATAGATTTTCCAACACTTAGATCATATTTTTCCCTTTCATCACTTTTATTATTCTTGCTAGAACACAAGAAAAAGAGAGAGGGAGAGAGAAGAGGAGTCCATGTTCGGCCATCCTAAGAGGAGAAGGAGGAGATTTGATGTTCATACAATCAAGATCCATCTACATCTTTGAAGGAGAGAAGGAAATCAAGCTAAGGTATAAAAAAATTTTCTTCTTGTGTAGGCTAAATTTCCTTGGTAGCTTGATTTGATTTTTGTCAACTTGAAGTTGTGATCTTGAGGTTTAAAACCTTAGATCTATGTGTATATAAGTGTTACATGTTTGGATATAACCTTTTTAAAGATCAAAAGTTAGATCTATAGCATGAATTGGAGGATAGGTTTTCAAAAGATAGAAAACCCTATATTTTTCTTAGCTTTGATTGTGTTTGAAGCTTGTTTGATGAGATAAGAAATTTTGGTTCTAAACTCAAGGACCATGTATACACATGTTAATAAGTTTTTATTGGTTGGATCTACCCATATTGGGTGTTGATTTTGTTGAAATCAAAAGGAATAGAAAAATGGAATTTTTCCGAAAAGTTTGAACTTATAAGGTGTGAGCTAGGTTTTGATTATTTTTGAAATCTATGATGGATATTTATGATTTATGCTCTTGGGATGTTAGATATATGTGTTAAGAGTAAAATTCATTTGGAATCATGCAAATAGGTTGAAAAATGAGCAAGTTATGGGATTTCTCCCAAACTACACAAAGTTAAGAAAACTGTGAAAAAGACAGTTTTGGAATAGTCACTTCCGGGCTAAATTCCGGGAGCTAAACATGTCCAAATATTGATTGTGATATATGCAAACTGTATTTCGGAAAGATACGAACCCAACAAAATTGACGGATCATTAATCAGAGTTACAGAACTCGTTTTATATAAGTTTTAGCAAAGGACTCCAAAACTGACAAACGTCAAAAAGTTTCTGGCCAAAATTTTCCGAGGGCTGTTTCGGACATTTAGTTAATGAGAAAAATTCCAGGCTTTTGGGAAATGAAAATATATGGTAATATGTAGCTCGTGTCCAAAAATGAGCTGATTCCGAGTTAAAACGACCAAGATATGACCGTTTTAATTTTTGTGATTTTCCGACGGAAATCGCTATAAACGGAGTTCTACAACTCCGATTACCACGAAATTTAAAATGGAGCATCACGTTAACATATATAAGGTTATGACAAAAGATGGGCATTACTGGTGTTAAGCACGAGGTAGCTAATTTCTTAAGCTACGCACTAGAAATTAATTTTTGAAAAATACCAAAGGATGTTGGAAAATTATGGAAAAATACTTTTTATGCATGAAATACATGTATATGTGTTTGACCAAAGAATAGAAAAATAATAAGTTGATTTGGAATTTTCGTGAAGAAGAATAGTGAATTCAGGTTGCTGAAATGGAATCCATGTTGCTGGATTAGTATTTGACTTACTAGGTGTTAACGAATAACTTATGAAATGAAAAAGAGTATTAAATCATATAAATATGACTCTATGGCATGGTTAAGCACTGAGGTAGAGTTTAATTGAACTTAAACTCGATATTTGTCCGACTAAACCGTCGGGATGATAAATTGTGTCGGTATCAACTCAAACTTAATATTCTAACCTGATACTAAGTTTTATGTGCTGTATAGACTTATAATATTATGTAATGATTTTCATTAATATTTTATATTAAATGAATATTAATGATTAAGGAATTATGTTGTATTTAATTCATTTAAATACGGTTTTAAAATGGTGATATATGGTAATAATTATCAGAAAATTATTACGAGACTAGAAAATATGTTTTGACTGATAAGAAAATTATCTGTGATGATATTTTTCTAATATTGGAGATCTATATTATTAATATTAGGTCTTCGGGTAAAGCGATATAAATAGCGTTGCGGTAATCAACGGTTCAGGCAAGTTTTTCAGTTCTATTATGTTTGAGGATGGAATGTGGTTACATGTTAAATTACATATCATGCTCTATGAATTGTTAAAAGTCAAAATATGACTAAGTTAATTGGGTTATGGAACTCAATATATATGTGATTACTTGTTGTATGATGTAACTCGATAAAGTAGAAATGTATAATGCATGAATGAATGTTTTGTAAGGAATTATTGATGCATGTAAGATATGCATAGTAAAGAATTTATGTTGCATGTATAGATGCATATTAATGGAAAAGTAGTGCATATAGAATTGTGTGCTATGTGAAACATGATAGACTGTTAAATTTGTTGGGCTGTCGAGCTCAATCTTGCAAACACAAACTTTTGCAGGTTAATGATGTTAGACAATATTATTGTTATACGGATGATGAAGAATGAGCGATGTACAAAATGAATACATTTTCTTGAATTAGAAATGGTATAAATCTATGATTGATAGTTTTATCAATTGTAATTGGCAGCTATATACAGTTTGAAATATTGTATAGATAAAGAAGGTTTATTTTGAAATGAGAATAGATATGATTCTTAAACAAATGAATCATCGATAGAAAAGATAATGCCAAGTTTAGCTTGGAATATACAGTGTAGCTATTTTGTAATAAAATAGTTTGATAAATGTGTTATAAAGATTATGAATTGTATTTAAGTTAAGGTTATTCGACCTTGGAGAAATAGTGTGTAATGTTATGTATAAACAAATTATGTTTATATCTTCCGCAATTAGTGAAAGAATTAGTGTACCGAATCCGCGGCGATTTGGGGCCCGGATTCGGGGATGTCACAGCGGGCGAAAATCCATTTGTAGTTTCATATATTCTATTATACTCAGTTGGTTAAAGTTTTGGCTTCTATACTCCATGAAATTAGTAGAATATCCTGGATATTTGCGCTTCATCCAGCATCTTTTCATGGAAATATTCTTCTGAGCGTTCTTGAATTTTACTCCACAAAGCAGTATCATGTTGACAATTTAGACATTATTGAGTTCATGATAAATTAACTTATAAATCTTTAAAAATTTATTCTTGAACTTGTTTTATTGAATTATTATGTCATTGTCATCATCCTCATGTTTATATTGTGTTGAAAGTCATATGTGGCATGTAGTGCATAGATGGACTTGGTATGATTATGACCAGGGATTATTTGGTATAATCATGACCGTAAAGTTACAAATGTTGTGGTAAAAATCCTCATTGGCCCGTAGTGCATTGATGGACAGTTGTTGGCATGATCATGATTGTAAGACCCCGAATTTTATGAAATAAAAGTATTCATTTTTTCTTATAATTACTATTCAGTAAATGGTTAAATTGATAAAAAGTTAAAGTTAAGGGTGATATATGAAATTTTTTCAAAAATACGCAAGTGGTTATAAAATATTCATTGTTGTCGGGGAATATTCGTTTGGTCGTGGAATATTCTTTCTGTCAGGGAATATTCGTACGACGGCGCAACCATTTGTGGGCCCCATAACAGAATAATTGTCGGATGAAGAAAACGACAAAATTAAGTTTTTATAAATAACGGCGTAAACGTTACCGTTAACACTGTTGGAATACCCGGTTGGTAAAATAAAGTAATACGCGTTGTTGCACAGTAGCACACGGTATTACACAGTATTTTTGAATTATTGATTCTTACGTAAGAAGGCACTACTCAATAATTGTTACAATAATTACTATGCAATATTTTATTTTATTGATTCAATAATTGTTGCGTTGATATTATATATTATTATTGTTTCAATAATTGTCACTGCACAGTATTTTCTATTATCAGATCAATAATTCAAATTATTTGAATAATATTATCAGATAACATTATTGGCAATGTCTAGAAAGTTCTGTCTAAGGAGAGGTTTGGTCACCTAATTGCGCGCAAGTAAGGAGAAATTCTTATTGGAAAGCCCCCTCTATCCTGGGAACGGCCTGGTTGTCAGTACTGTGATTCTGTAATATTATTATTGATTATTATGATAAAGAAAATATTTATTTTATGTGGATATAGATGGAGAAATATTTTAATGTGACAACTATTGAAAATTAATATTTTATCTTTTTTTGATAAAATAATTCATTTAAATATATTATTTTAATAATATATTAACGGTAATATTTTTACAATGAATGTGGGATATATGAGTATATGAGGAGGAAGAGTATTTTTGTGGCATTAAATATTTAACATATGTTTTGGGTGTCGGTGGACACAATTCTTGACCGAAAATTGATTATAGACTGTAAAATCGCTCGTTTGTTGATTTCGGTCAATTTCTGTTTGGAATTTGGAAATATTTTCTTCTGCAAAGTTGTAGAGAATGGAATTTTCCATGGAAAGTCGCGAGTTTTGAATTTTTCTGATAAACGGGCTATTTTCTATGAATTATTAAAGTTTCAGAAAATAAAATGATTTTTATTAAATTATATGGTGGGACCCACTTTGGTTGGTGTTAATAACATGTGGGCTGCTATATTTTTTTCATAATTGGCATGCTTGGATGGTCTTGGATGGTTGGTGTGTAGAAAAGAAAAATAATATTTTATTATTTTAGTCTCCTTTGGCGTTCTAGCATTTTCCTATAAATAGAGGGCTAAGTTAGAATTGAAAATCACACCAGAAACATAAGTTTTCTCTCTACTTCTCTCTCTATATATCAAGTGTGTTCTTGTGAGTATACTTTGAGTGTTGCTATACGGTGAAAGGTTTCTTCGGCTTTTCATTCGATATTCCGGTCAGAAGTACTGCTCTTTTGAGGTAAGAGATAGTAAGGGGTATTATTTTCTTCTTAAATGATATTTTTTCTTTAATATCATTATGCCGAAATATTGGTGAACTTTTTAATCAAATTTGGAACTTTTTCATGTCGGGGTTACTATTCACGAGTTACTATTCACTAGTTACTATTCACGAGTACTATTCACGAAACGTGATGATATTTTTGTGAAATTTCTATCTTTTGGTGTCGGAGTTACTATTCACGTATACGGCACTATTCACGAATACGGCACTATTAATCGAAAAATGAAATTTCTTATTTTTGTCCAAAATATCTATTTTGGCTACTATCTTTGATTGTATGCATGTTTTGATCGTTATTTTTGAGTTCTGCTTCAAAATCAGTTGTTATGAAGTATTATTGATCTGTTGTTTGATAGTCTTGACCCGTAGTGCAAAGATGAATTATTGATGAATATCTTTGGCTCGTAATGCAAAGATGACTTGTTGATGAATATCTTTGGCCTGTAGTGCAAAGATGACTTGTTGATGAATATCTTTGGCCTGTAGTGCAAAGATGACTTGTTGATGAATATATTTGGCCCGTAGTGCAAAGATGACATGTTGTTAAATATCTTTGTCTAGTAGTGCAAAGATGAACATGTGTTGACATGAACATGACCAACTGGTGATACAAATGAATATCTTTGACCGTAGTGCAAAGATGAAATTATTGGTATGATTATGAACAAGAAATGTGATTTGGTGTAACCATGATCTTTGATGTTTCAGGTAAAGACAGGTGATGTAAATTATCTTCGTCCTAGATGAGAAGAGGAATTTTTAAGCACACTTATGGTTATGAGTTATTCATATGATTATGGAAAGGAATTATTGATTGATGTTACAGGGATAAAACATTGTTGGTGGACTTTTAATGTGGAGAAGATAATAGACTTTATAGTCTATTTGACTCTTTTAATGGATTGCTCGTTCCGCTGCAACTACGGTTGAAATTTTTATCATCTACCATATGTTCTAAATCTCTGATTTATTATTGATGAAGGCTATTGATAATTTAATTATCTTTAGTCATGATATTCTTTACTGAGCTAGTTGTGCTCACCCTTTTGCTTCACAATTCCTTTCAGGTAATAAAAGTGTAGCTGGGTCGAGCGGGGAATAACAGGGGAATAGAACGGTGGTCTATAGATGTTGAGGGTGAGGTGAATTCAACTTTGGAAGGGTGTTTTGTCATACAAAATGTCTAATGACATACAACCTCGGGTCATCATAAGACAGGGATGTGCTCATCCACTTGCTGAGTATATTTACGAGCACTTCCTATATAATCTTGGTGTTTGTTTGGAGTATAATTTACTATTAGAAACAGTGGAGATAATGATATGTCAAGAAAAGACTCACCATTGGGAAGAATATGATAGTAATCTTCTCGTTTTTCTTTGGGATCTATTAGGTCAACCAAGGATAATTCTCTGGACATATGATATCTATCATAACCTAGACGCATGGCCTCCCATGTACGAAGGTTTCTTTGAGTACTTCCCAAAGATTTTAGTTTCTAAAACAGTTTTTGACTATACCTTTATGTAAGGTGTCACTGTGAGGTGCTATGGTTGAAGCACCATGAGGGTCACATTTGGTATATATTTGTATCCAAACTCATAGTATATGTGTTGTTGTATTTTGCACGACAATTGTTGTAATAAAATTGTAGTTATTTTCTGTACCATGTATTTGGCAACTCAGAATGGGTTGGATGGAATGGACCTATTTTGGGGTCGTTACATTTGGTATCAGAGCTTAGGGATATGATCTCTGGCGGAGATCGGGGAATAGGACTAGGAGGGGAGAGATGAGTAAATCCTTCGCTAGTGTGTCCTACCTAAGCTTAAATTGTTGGTTGGTCATAATATATGGATATTATGTGATACGTTAATTTGCATAATTAACCTTTGTTTTATGGCAGTATTTGAGAATGGCAGCTGAGAATGCTAACAATGAAGTGAATGAGACTGTGGGGATTCCTCTAATCACTAACCATGATAATGTGATGTTAGACGAAGAAGGAATTAGAGATATCCATGTGGTGAGTGAAGAATTGATAGTTGCACCCGAGATAGTCACAGAGGTGACAGTTGAGAGTGAGGAAGAAGAGGAAGAAGATGTACCTGAGGAGAGTTTATTAGAGGTATTATATGATCAAAATGTAGAATTTCAAAATCGTATTCATGAGTTAGAAGAGCAGGCTAAAGAACGACAGGCGGTCGTGGAACAAAAGAATGCAATAATTCAAGCTTGTGTTACCCGATATGTGATGCTTGAACAGAAGCATTATTTGGCAGAGTATAAGATGATAAAGATGGAATCTGAGCTGAAAGAAGAAAAAACTGAACGAGTAAGAATGAGTGATGCATGGGTAAAAGCCGCACGACATGTGGATATTGTGGAAAGAGATGTCCGATTTAAGAAGGCTAAAATAGATTATATGAATTTCTCTTTTTGGAAAGCAATTGGGAGAATCCAACATCGAGTTTTGAATTACCCTGTACAGAGTGGTCAACCTGAGTTCGATATGGATCGAAGATTGATGATTCAGATCATGAATCAGGAGTACAACGAGGCAGTTGAGGGAGGAATATGCCCTATAGAAAAATATATTCCAACGGTAGTGATGATGCCAAATGCTGCCCCAGACAAGTCAAAGCCGGGTAGTTCGAGGGATGGCGGTTGTCATGACTTCCCAACAAATGAGGAACCCAAATGAAGTTATCACGGGAGATGAGCAATGGAAAAATCATGATGACCAGGGAGATAGAATCTGAAATGGAAGCAAGGTATTCTCAACTTTTTGAAATACCAGGTACGTAAATTTCGGGGACGAAATTTCATAAGGAGGGGAGATTGTAAGACCCCGAATTTTATGAAATAAAAGTATTCAATTTTTCTTATAATTACTATTCAGTAAATGGTTAAATTGATAAAAAGTTAAAGTTAAGGGTGATATATGAAATTTTTTCAAAAATACGCAAGTGGTTATAAAATATTCATTGTTGTCGGGGAATATTCGTTTGGTCGTGGAATATTCTTTCTGTCATGGAATATTCGTACGACGGCGCAGCCATTTGTGGGCCCCAAAACAGAATAACTGTCGGATGAAGAAAACGACAAAATTAAGTTTTTATAAATAACGGCGTAATCGTTACCGTTAACACTGTTGGAATACCCGGTTGGTAAAATAAAGTAATACGCGTTGTTGCACAGTAGCACACGGTATTACACAGTATTTTTGAATTATTGATTCTTACGTAAGAAAGCACTACTCAATAATTGTTACAGTAATTACTGTGCAATATTTTATTTTATTGATTCAATAATTGTTGCGTTGATATTATATATTATTATTGTTTCAATAATTGTCACTGCACAGTATTTTCTATTATCAGATCAATAATTCAAATTATTTGAATAATATTATCAGATAACATTATTGGCAATGTCTAGAAAGTTCTGTCTGAGGAGAGGTTTGGTCACCTAATTGCGCGTCAGTAAGGAGAAATTCTTATTGAAATGCCCCCTCTACCCTGGGAACGGCCTGGTTGTCAGTACTGTGATTCTGTAATATTATTATTGATTATTATGATAAAGAAAATATTTATTTTATGTGGATATAGATGGAGAAAATTTTTAATGTGACAACTATTGAAAATTAATATTTTATCTTTTTTTGATAAAATAATTCATTTAAATATATTATTTTAATAATATATTAACGGTAATATTTTTACAATGAATGTGGGATATATGAGTATATGAGGAGGAAGAGTATTTTTGTGGCATTAAATATTTAACATATGTTTTGGGTGTCGGTGGACACAATTCTTGACCGAAAATTGATTATAGACTGTAAAATCGCTCGTTTGTTGATTTCGGTCAATTTCTGTTTGGAATTTGGAAATATTTTCTTCTGCAAAGTTGTAGAGAATGGAATTTTCCATGGAAAGTCGCGAGTTTTGAATTTTTCTGATAAACGGGCTATTTTCTATGAATTATTAAAGTTTCAGAAAATAAAATGATTTTTATTAAATTATATGGTGGGACCCACTTTGGTTGGTGTTAATAACATGTGGGCTGCTATATTTTTTTTCAGAATTGGCATGCTTGGATGGCTGGTCTTGGATGGTTGGTGTGTAGAAAAGAAAAATAATATTTTATTATTTTAGTCTCCTTTGGCGTTCTAGCATTTTCCTATAAATAGAGGGCTAAGTTAGAATTGAAAATCACACCAGAAACATAAGCTTTCTCTATTCTTCTCTCTCTATATATCAAGTGTGTTCTTGTGAGTATACTTTGAGTGTTGCTATACGGTGAAAGGTTTCTTCGGCTTTTCATTCGATATTCCGGTCAGAAGTACTGCTCTTTTGAGGTAAGGGATAGTAAGGGGTATTATTTTCTTCTTAAATGATATTTTTTCTTCAATATCATTATGCCGAAATATTGGTGAACTTTTTAATCAAATTTGGAACTTTTTTATGTCGGGGTTACTATTCACGAGTTACTATTCACGAGTTATTATTCACGAGTTACTATTCACGAGTACTATTCACGAAGCGTGATGATGTTTTTGTGAAATTTCTATCTTTTGGTGTCGGAGTTACTATTCACGTATACGGCACTATTCAAGTATACGGCATTATTCACGAATACGACACTATTCATCGAAAAATGAAATTTCTTCTTTTTGTCCAAAATATCTATTTTGGCTACTATCTTTGATTGTATGCATGTTTTGATCGTTATTTTTGAGTTCTGCTTCAAAATCAGTTGTTATGAAGTATTATTGTTCTGTTGTTTGATAGCCTTGACCCGTAGTGCAAAGATGAATTATTAATGAATATCTTTGGCTCGTAATGCAAAGATGACTTGTTGATGAATATCTTTGGCCTGTAGTGCAAAGATGACTTGTTGATGAATATCTTTGGCCTGTAGTGCAAAGATGACTTGTTGATGAATATATTTGGCCCGTAGTGCAAAGATGACATGTTGTTGAATATCTTTGTCTAGTAGTGCAAAGATGAACATGTGTTGAGATGAACATGACCAACTGGTGATACAAATGAATATCTTTGTCCGTAGTGCAAAGATGAAATTATTGGTATGATTATGAACATGAAATGTGATTTTGTGTAACCATGATCTTTGATGTTTCAGGTAAAGACATGTGATGTAAATTATCTTCGTCCTAGATAAGAAGAGGAATTTTTAAGCACACTTATGGTTATGAGTTATTCATATGATTGTGGAAAGGAATTATTGATTGATGTTACAGGGATAAAACATTGTTGGCGGACTTTTAATGTGGAGAAGATATTAGATTTTATAGTCTATTTGACTCTTTTAATGGATTGCTCGTTCCGCTGCAACTACGGTTGAAATTTTTATCATCTACCATATGTTCCAAATCTCTGATTTATTATTGATGAAGGCTATTGATAATTTAATTATCTTTAGTCATGATATTCTTTACTGAGCTAGTTGTGCTCACCCTTCTGCTTCACAATTCCTTTCAGGTAATAAAAGTGTAGCTGGGTCGAGCGGGAAATAACAGGGGAATAGAACGGTGGTCTATAGATGTTGAGGGTGAGGTGAATTCAACTTTGGAAGGGTGTTTTGTCATACAAAATGTCTAATGACATACAACCTCGAGTCATCATAAGACAGGGATGTGCTCATCCACTTGCTGAGTATATTTACGAGCACTTCCTATATAATCTTGGTGTTTGTTTGAAGTATAATTTACGATTAGAGACAGTGGAGATAATGATATGTCAAGAAAAGACTCACCATTGGGAAGAATATGATAGTAATCTTCTCGTTTTTCTTTGGGATCTATTAGGTCAACCAAGGATAATTCTCTGGACATATGATATCTATCATAACCTAGACGCATGGTCTCCCATGTACAAAGGTTTCCTTGAGCACTTCCCAAAGATTTTAGTTTCTAAAACAGTTTTTGACTATACCTCTATGTAAGGTGTCACTGTGAGGTGCTATGGTTGAAGCACCATGAGGGTCACATTTGGTATATATTTGTATCCAAACTCACAGTATATGTGTTGTTGTATTTTGCACGACAATTGTTGTAATAAAATTGTAGTTGTTTTCTGTACCATGTATTTGGCGACTTATAATGGGTTGGATGGAATGGACCTATTTTGGGGTCGTTACAATGACCATTGATGAAGACACGAATATCCTTGGCCCGTAGTGCATGGATAATTTGTGGTCATAATACTAATGAATATCCTTGGCCATAGTGCAGGGATGATGTGGTTTATTTATTAAGCTGAGTCTCAACGATAAAAGTGATGAAAAACTTTTTAAATCATAGAAGATAGTAGATTTTATTCTCTACTTGACTCTTCTAATGGATTGCTTGTTCCGCTGCAGTTAAACTTGATGTTTGATATATTTTATCGGTTTAACACCGTTGAAGACTAAAGATAAATTATTCTGCATTATCTTAGTCATAATATTTCTTACTGGGCTAGTTGAGCTCACCCTTTTTGTTTTCATTGTTCTCTTCAAGAAATGAGAACGTAGCAAGGACTAGTCAGGGAACGGAGTGACGGTCCAGATGATAGTATTTGTAGTCCTCACTATTCTATGAAATAGTGTGATAACAAATGTATTGAGGACTTATTTTGAGTTTGAATACTGTCTAGAAGATAATATTTGTATTAAAACTCACAACTCATGTTGTATATTTAAGGTTGTATTTGTATTCTGTACCATGTATTTGGCAACTCAGAATAGGTGATGTATACCTATTTTGGGGGCGTCACACTTAACTCAAATCAAATCAAATTATTTCAACTCAAACTTCTTCAAAAGAAGTCCCAAAAGAACCATATCTTAACTTCCGAGCGCAAACTACGCAAAACAGCTCAACAGACTACCTAACAGAGACCCATAAATGCTATTTCGATCATGGAACCATCTTCTTGAAATCAAAAAAGGACAAATCCTATGTCATTGCGTAGCTCTCGGAAAGAGCTTTCCGGAATGGTATGGAATGCTTCCATCAGACTCCCAGATTGAAAGTTATGAAGGTTTGAGTGAACATCGCGTTGTTCGAGTGTACGTACTTCGAGACGGCGGGACCCACAGAGCCTGAGGCACCCCGGGCAGTCGCAGGTACACCTGCGGCTCCCCCCCTCTATAAATAGAGGGTTAGGGGTGGCCATTTTAAGAAAAAAAAATGTGAGGAAGCCCTGTCCATTTTGCTTTGTACACATTATAAACTGAGTGCTTTCTCTTTCTAAACACTTGTGAGCTCAGTTTTAATAAAAGAGAGTTATTTAAGTAGTGCTAAATAAAAAAAAGTGCTTTTGATTCTTTAATCGGCTATTTAAACTCGACTCGACCCAACTTGAGTTTTTTTATTTATGTTCGATTTGAGCTAGACTTGTTTAATATTTAATTAATTAATATAATTACCTTTATATATTATATATATGAAAACATAAAAATAATTAATTTAATAAATATTTAAATTTGTTTTATCTCGATTTGATTAAATTCGACTTCAACTCAAGTTTGTTTGACTTTCAGTTGAGCGACCTCGGCAAGCCAAAACTCGAGCCCTACAGGTTATAATATAAAAGATGGTAAAATGAGATTAAGCTTGTAGAACCCTATGGGGATTCTAAGAAAGGAATTATTTCTATAGAATATGAAGCTGCTGCTTTATTAATCAGGGAATCATGATTCATATTAATTTAGTAAATTGTACAAGAGAACCCTTTTTATTCTGTTACACCAACATATTCAATCTGAAAAAGGTAGCAATATATTACAAAAAAAAGTTCAATTCAAAAATGAACATACTGAAAAAGAGAAATGAGACCTCTAGATTGAATTCTAAGATCAAAACTTATTTTTAAAACTGTTCCGAAAGGTATAGTAGCCGGAACAAGATATTTAAAGTGGATGGAGATCCCCAAGTCCATCAGCATGAGAACCGACCTTTTTCCTGCGTGAGCGTGGGAATAAGAGTTGCTGGATCTGTTTCTCGGCAGCAGCCTCAGATGTTGCCTGCAGATATAAAATAGAGAACATCATTAGAACACTATTATACTAATTTAGAAGGTTAATGGAGTGGTCCTAGATAATAAGGTTTATGTTTAGACAAATATCAGTATCAGACCATCAGTTTGAAGACCATGCCCGTTGGATGTACGAGTTCTTTTATTCATCATAATCACGGGTTTTATTGATTAGTTAAATATTTAAAAGCTCTATATGCCTAAAAAGCAAGGATTTGGGTAGGGTTTGAGGATTCGAATTTGCCATATGAGGAATTGACAGTTAAGCAAATCTCAAAAAATGGGAACTTGTGGCACATATTTACGTATTAAACAGACTTTAATACGCACATGAAATTACATTAAAATTTTAATAAATATTAATTCCTAATCAAATGTTTAAAAAAAACTCGAGAAATACAACATTTTATATACTACTGCTATCTAGGAATTTATGAAATAAATACTAATCAGTTCTTTTACTAATTTTGTAGATAATGCTAGTATTTAAAATATTGTATTAATTAGTATAGTATATAGTATTTATAATTTTTTAAACTTTTGTCAATAAAAAATATAAAAGAATCCCCTATAAAAATCCAAAAAAAATCTAGATTTGGGGATCCGCTGGGATTTGGCGACCTACAGAAGAATCTATGTGCAATTTCATAATTGTGTTCCACGTTCTATTACAGTTCTGCTAGTGTAGAAAACTTTTAGAGGCCTTACTAATTTAAATCTCATAGGAGATCATTTTGAGGAAACAGGTAAAGAACATGTACTACCAGCATGAGTTTTTGTGTACAGACAAGATGTATTTTCAAAATTAATTTACACATAGATTCACAAGTGAGCTAAGGTGCAGGTCAGTAAACAATTTTGCTCCAAATGACGATAGATCACATATTAAAGTAGACAGATGCATTAAGCCATGGACATCAAACAATGAAATAAGCAGTAACAAATTGAAAACTGAAAGCAAAGAACTAAAAGCACCACCAAAATCACAACGAAAAACACACGTAGACAAGTTGTGAAATATACACCTGCACAATCAAATGCATATGCATATAGAGAAAAGAAGGGGAGTTCAGTGGCTCCTTTTTTCTGTTGGAGTTTGGTTGAAGCTGTTGAGGAAATTCACCAATACTAATAAACTACATGGAAGGCATATATGCAAACAAATAAGACATGTAAATAATCATATATACTTAGTTAAATGATCAGGATATGAATAGTGTATTGAAGTTCCATCCCCATTTAACATATTGGACTACGTTTCTCATATCGTCAAGAAAAGATGATGCATTTAGAACATAGTTGTTACTGCGACGCCTTACATCACCAAGGCGTCCCTAGGCGACGCCTAGGCGTCCTGGCGATGAAGAGAAGGTCATGTCGTGCTTCGACTAGAGGTAGGGCTACCAAGGTGTGTGCCTTGGTAGCTCGGTGTCTCATGTCGTCGCCTAGGCGACGCTGTGAGGTACCGAGTTGTCAAGGCGCACACTCTTTGGTAGCTTTGGCCAATTTTTTTTTTACCCATGACCCATGGGTCTTCTACTTACCCCAACAGCCATCGCGATGAAGTTTAAATCCCTAAACTCGACATCGACTCCTCTTATTAGTCTCCTCTAAGTCCTCAGCCTTCATGACATCGACTCCTCTGCCTTCACAACATCAACAACGCGACTCGCTGCCTCCTCTTCCTCAAGACTTCGCGACTCCTCTCCTTAGTTCCTCTTCGACTTTGCCTTTCCAGTCGCACCTCCCCTCAGTCGCGCCTGCCCCAATCGAGCCTCCCTCAGGTATGTTTTCTCTCCTCTCTCTCACATGCAAAATATGTTGTGTTGGGTGTCTTGTAATAACCAGAAATATTAGGTCACATTGTAAATGAGAATATTAATTATTTATCAATGAAGTAGAAAACCGTGCGACTTATGTAGTGTACTTATGTGATTGAATGAATATATTTATTAATCATATAAAGAGTAATGGAAAAGAAAAGTCTTGTAACCTATTACAAACATTGCAAGTATGAGAATTAATAACTTAAGTGTTATATTATTTAAGAGTACAAGTATTTAAATTATATACTACTGGACCTAAGAGATTTATTTTATTATCTCAACCTATTTATTATCTTAACCTAATTATAGCAAGTCTAATTGGGATATATCATTAAACCAATGTGAGTACTTATTTAAAGTCCAATGTAAGTAGACTAGTAACCCTAATTAAATAACAAGGGTAATGTATTTAATGTGTTAGACATATGTTGGTGGATGTGGCCCAAATGATTTAAATGAGAGCCCAAATAAATAATTTGTTTGGCTCAAACCCTAACCCAAATTGTGTGGACCTTTTTAGATGATAAAATGTGCAAATATAACATTTAAAGAAAATCAAAATGGGGCAAATAGGAGGGAGAGTGGCCGGGCTATGTAGAGGAGGGAACACATGGGAGTAATCAAGTTATATTTCATTTTTTCAAAGTTTGCTCACCCACTCTAATAGCCTTTGTCCCTATAATGCTAGCTTAATTAAAATGAATCCCCAAAATCAAGGCAAGGCAAAGAAATTGGGAGATTTGCATCGAGTATGTGTGTGTGTGTGTGTGTGTGTGTGTGTGTGTGTGTGTGTATATATATATATATATACTTTTTCAAGCCTATAAATAGAGCCCCTCTCATTTGCTAGCAAAAAGTTTGGTCTTCATTTCTTTTCCAAAGTTCTAAAGCAAGAGAGCACAAAATATTTGAGAGAGAGAAGGAAGGGGGCTGCCGACCACTTGGAGAGGAGATTTAGTTCATACCTTCAAGCTTTATTACATTGGAAGGAAGAGGAGTGCATCCAAATCAAGGTTTAAAAGTTTTCTAAACTCAAAACCCTAGCTAGATTTATGTTTATCCATGTGGTTGTTTTAGAATAAATGATGAGTTTATGTTCTTAAACCTTATGGTAGTGATCTATATGTTAGATGATGTTTTATGGCTAGAAGTGTTCATTTTATGTGTTGATGAGCTTTGCTGGTAAAGGAAATCAAAAACAGCCCGAGAAACCCTGAACTTCAGTCCACTTTGGACAACTACCATTTTCGAACCATAACTTATTTTTGAGATCCGTCATAGTCGTGAGTTAGATCTATGAGTTATCTAATGAACCCCACTAAAATCACTACAAATATTAAACGAGTCGATTGTAGCGCGATTTTTACCAAAACAATTTTCTGTCGAAAAACCTTAAAATCCCCCTGGCCAGATTTTTTCATGGCCTCTTTTGGTCAGTTAGAGAGCTTTAAAAATTCTGATCTTTTGTGATATGTTAATATATAATATATGAAGTTATATAGTTGTCCAAAAATGAGCAGTTTTTCGACTTCGTGAGACGGAGTTATAACTCCGTCAAAGAATTTGCGATTTTTAAAAGAAACTGTTATAACTCGGAATCTATAGCTCAGAAAATTGTGAAATTTTTACAAGAGTTGTTGTTTGATGATATGAGGCTACTTTGTTAATTTCGGAATTTTGGATAAAAGGATAATTTATAATAAATATGGTAGTTTCGAACAGAAATGACCTATTTAAAAATAGGAAATGAGCTTGGAAAATTACAAGAAAATTATTTTTTGACTAAAATATTACTACCTCCGTTCCTAAAAGATTGTCGTTTAAGGTTTTGGCACATGGATTAAGAAAGTATCAATTACCAAGTAAAATTTGTTTGAAATTTCATCACTACCCCTTTATAGGAAGTTGAAAACTATTAATACAAGGAAGAGAATTTCTTGGGACAATGAGAGAAAGTAGGGATAATATAGAAAAGTAAGTACTTTATTCTCCTTGAAAGTTGTAAACGACAAACTTTTTGAAACAAATTTTTTCTTCTAAAACAACAATCTTTTAGGAACGGAGGGAGTATATTTTAAAGTTTTCCAAAAGATATAAAAATAATAAGTTAAGTAAGTATTTTTAATCTCTACGAATGAGTTAAGAATAATAGAAGAAATTAAGTTATATTAAGTCATAAAATTTGTTAATAAAATTTATTGACTAATAATCAATAAGATGATGTATTAAGACTATATAAAGGTAATTTGGTCATTTTAAATAAAATGTTATAAGAATGGCATGGTATGTTTGTTAGATGAATTAAATAGTAAGAGGTAAACAATTAAATTAATTTTTTTATAAATGATTAATAATATTAGTAATTGATTAAAATATTATTAAATGATTAATAATATTAGAAAATGATTAAAATATTATTAAATGATTAATAATATTAGTAAGTGATTACAATATTATTTGATTAATAATATTAAGAAGTGAATAAAATATTATTAAATGATTAATAATATTAGACGAGAGTTTAAGATGATTATTAAGTGATTGAAATATTATCAAATGATGATAATATTACTAATGGTTTAAGGTATTATCTAATTTTTAATTATGTGACTAAATGTTAGATAATTTATTATTAAAGTAGTAGTGTTATGAATCAAGATGTGTTATAAAATAGTAGTGTTATGAATCAAGATGTGTTATGTTAATTGAAAGATCAATCTTATTAATGATAGGTCTTTTCATAAGAGGTTAAATTAGATTGCTTAACTGTAATTATCGGAGCAGACAAGTTTCCTAACTCAAACTTGAGTTATTATTTTTCAAGCATGTTAGTGGATTAATTATTGTCAATTATTCCGCATCAATGATAATTATTGATATTCGCACTTAGTGCAAGTTTCTTATATTCAAACTTGTATCTATTTTGAAGATCTCTAAGTGGTTTAATTATTAAAAAGTATTCCACATCGATATTATAATTGTTTATTGCACTTGTGTGCTTTTGAAAACTTGTTTAATTATTGAACTTAAAAAAAATTAAAGTTCTGTTATTCATAAACTGTTTAAGTCTAAGCTAGTTGTATCAGCTAGACCGAGCATGTTTAAATTTGTTAATTCAAATACGTTTTAAAATATGTTCCAAACAAGTTGTTGGAGCGGACTCTTACAGTAAGACTGAGAAAAAAGAGCAAATTTTATTAAGGCAATATATCGAAGAACAAATATTTGCCCGTTTCCCAAGTCTTATGCATATTCACCAGGTATGAGAGACTGATTACCTTGAGTACCAAAACCTACTAAGCGATCCAGTTTAGTTACTGATAAACCTCTGTATTTGTTCACGGTCATTGTTGGCCACTCAGCATTATTGATTAAATCATTCATTTATTGAAACTTGATTCTCGTTTTTTCACAAGCATTATATATTTTTGAAAATTCAGAAGATAAATTCTTTTCCAATCTTGTATTTAAACTTGTTGAGCGAAGTAGTTGCTTGCTCTTGCTATGTCATGATATTTATTTCAGTTAAGCCCAAGTGCTCAAAGAAGGACAAAGGCAAGGAAAAATTTCAAGAGTAGTTTAATATGCGTTTAACTATTTTGTCAACTTATGTAAACCTTGTAAGAAATTAAGGTGTATGTATTAAGTTAGGGTTGGTAGACCTTGGAAATGATGTAGAACCTTTTGTAATGAACAATTTATATTTATATATTCCGCATTAGTTTATAGAATGGGTATGAAGATGATAGATCGTGAGCACCAAACTAGAGGTTATGGAACCTGGATTTGGGGGTGTCACATATCTTACTTCTCTCTCGCTACTATGTTGGGTATTTTGTTTGTGATATGTTGGGTTACTTGAGTAGTCTTACTGTCTTAATAAGTTGGTAGTCTCTACTTATGTAATATGTTGTCTGTAATATGTTGGGTAGTCTCTGTATATGATTAAATAATATTGTTTTGGACATGGGTATTGTTTTTAACTATTAAAATTTGTTAACTTTACACTGTGAATTTTACATAATGTTAGTTTTAGATAGTGAGTATTTTTTGGACAGTGGGTAGTTTTTAATTGCTAAAATATATTGTTTTGGACAGTGGGTACTAAATAATTATTTCTCAATCTTTTTGGAACCGAGACATACTTGCATGTGTTTTTTTAACTTGGGTGGTTACATTTTGGACATGAGATTAAGTCCAACATGCACTGATAATTATTGTGGACTATAAGATATATAACAATTAATCTACTTGATGTTTTGGACAATGAACAGTGGTTATTGTTTGTATAATTAATTAAAGAAACTGATACATCCACAACAGAAATGATATTCTCACATGAAAACCGTCGCTATAGATTCTATTCCACCATCACTATACATCTATAGCGAATCTATAGCGATACTTTTCATGTAGAAATATCAAAAAGTGTTGTGAAAATATGAATTTTCTTAATTAATTATAAAGTATAGACCAAAAGTAATACATTCAATGATTCAAACGTAAAAACAAAAGTAGGTAATATTTAGATGAATGGTTTGTTATTTGGATCAATTTTGTCTTAGATTTTTTATTTGATTGTATTGTGCAGAAAGTAAAATGGCGGAAAGTTTGGGGGCCGATAGTTATGATATAACTAAAGACCCTAAAAGAAAAGCTAAATCGAACAATTTGGGTTGAAAATATGTATCTTGATGAGTTTGCTTGAACGATGTTTAAGGACTAATATAGAGAGTCTAAACATTATTTTGGCTTGCTATATGGTGTTTATTAGTTATTTGACTAGTAATATGTGACGGTTGGTTGCTACTTTATTTTTTATGTGGTGTTTGTTGAATTCTTCATTTCTTCTACTAGTTTTAATATCAAGTGTTTTATTTTTGGGTTGTTATTGCTAAGTATTTATACAATTGTGTTTTTAATGATATTCCATAGTGTTATGTTTTGGGTTTTAATGTATATGAAATTTTATTGCCAATATACTTGTTCAAATAAAATAAATAATATATAAATTGCACATTGTAAATGACTTGTTACCATACGGATGCCATGACGGTCTCCTTGTTGCCTATACGTCCTAGCAGTCAGTTACAGCCACGACTCGCAGTGACGCCGTGACAACTATGATTTAGAATGAGTTGAAAAATTATATACATCCCTACAAACCTTTAAACTTTTTAACCATTAGATAATAGATAACTAATAAAATTAAAATTTTCAGTATCAAAAACTGACTAGTGTAACATGCCAAGATTCAAGACTCTTAAGAGTTAAATAATAATATAGTTTCAACTTCCAAACACTTCTACTCTGGCTTAAAATATATTTGACCAAGTATTATCATAATACATCTAAATATTGCTTACCCGAACTTTGAATGGAAAACGATGAGTCCGTACTTCTATGCCAGCAGTGACTCTAACATCAATGCCAAGACTGTCAACTCCAATTAAATTTGCTCCCTATAAAGAACTTGATTATATTAGGAATTCAAACTCATGACCATTGAGAAATAAAAAAATAACCGTAACACACACCTTAGCAACATATGGCCTACTTACACGCACAAATTACATGAGATATAAATAGCTCCACAATAATATAACTAAAAGTAAATAACTCATCAAGTGAAATTGTTAATAACTTAATACATAATCAAAGATAAATGTAGCTTAATACAGGACCATAGTTTTTAACGCCTGAAATTGCAATAACAGAAAAATTCAAGTACAAACAAGAAAAGTAGAAGAAAGGAGAATGCCTGAATCTCTGAGCAAAATGAAACCTCGACAGCAACAGTTGAACAAAATCATACGTAATGTTGGAGAGAGACCACAAACACATATAAGAACACAGACAAAAAGGTACAAGGAACTATTGTATTCTATATACAAATCAAATTAACTAGTAACAAATTTTTCGTTCATTTCTATTACTCTTATTCTTCAGCCTATATTTTTAAGTTAACAAGGACTCTAGTTTTATTTTATTTTTGGGAAATGATTTGTATTTCGACTAATTCGTGACGAATTTGAATTGCGACTATTGTGGACCTATAAGCGATAATACAGAATAATAATATGTGGGTCCCTTCTTTGTTCTTTCCTATTCCATGTATCCCACGTACGTCAATATTTAATAGTCGACATAAATTTGTCATCATATATAGCAACGCTCTTTATTTTTTGGTGTCGACGCTATTACTGTGGACCAGTCTCTAATTATCAAAAAAAAATACTGAAGACCAATCTTGCATTACTTAAAGTACCTGTAACATCATGCAGATAGAGAGCGTGAAACTGACATATAAATAATGAAACTTTAAAGGTCAACGGCATTAAACAGTTACTACCTCAACATGAAGTCCCTTCTTTTTGCATAGAGCAGTAAGAGCAAATTTCGACCTGATCCCTTTCTCACTAAAGCGCTCAACAATTGCAGCTGTTGAGTGTACAAGAATATCAGCCTCAGCCTCTCTAAACTCACGCAAACTAATTGCTGACTGGAAAGAAACAAAAAAAATGTATGTATAAATTATGAACATTCAATTTTGTAAAACCAGAACACTCTTTCTTTAAATAGTAGTGTATGTTGAGAACATGAACCAAATCCTGTTAAACCAGATATTTCTAATATTTTTAAGAGAAAAGACATGTTCTAGTAAGATGCCCTCCAAAGACAGTATTTCTCCAACAATATAGAAATGGACCGGCTATAATTTAGTTTCAGAATGATATTTAAGATTGAATACATGGTCAACACACATCAAAAACATTAAAAGAAATTTACTTTTTAAGTAGAGAGAATATTAATTGTGCAAAAAAGTACTAAAAGCAAAGGAATAAAAAATACATATACTGCGGAACTTTCCTTCAATATATAGATATGACTGAACTTATCTACCAAATTTTCAATTTAAAATAAAGGAAAAGCTCATTAGTTCAAAGAAAAAAAAATATTACTTGTAGCTGATACAAAAATACATGATATATTAATTAGTAATGTGTGCTCACATGTCACTGTCCTATTCTTATAGACAACTGATACTCATTGTGTCAAAGTGTGTAATATTTGGCATTCATGTTTTTGAGTTTGTTCAAAAAAATTGAAGGCATTATTTTAACAAAATCTCTTTGATCAAGACACAGTAATTTGACAATGGTGAGCAGGATATACATGCCTGAACACCATATACAGAGGTCAGCTCCATCCTCATAATCTCCAACCTGTAGATAGTCGATTCAGTGGGGTTTCCATCACCTTTGATGTTTAAGCCCAAAAGTTTGTCATCTACACAAATACTTGAGATGAGTGACATGCTTGTAGCACTGTAAAAATAAACCAGTTAACTTTTACTACTAGAGAAGTAATATCAATTAATAACAAATTTACTTATTTCTTATGGTTAAAGTAGGAGGCTCAGTGAATTAGTGAGTCCTAATCTAGAATGGCCATAAGGCCTAGAGTCACATCATACTTTATAATAAATGAAAGAGAGGAAGCAAAACAAAACCATCCGTAAAGGAAGCTCAACAAAATTATAAAATTTGAGGTTATGAGACAACAAAGTAGCTACTATAGCTTGGTCCATAACCTACTCATGTAAAAGCTCATCTGAGCTCATTCATATAGAAAACATGAGCAAAAGACGGAAATTTTTTGAAGCTCCTCACTCTAAGAGAGTTAAACCCAAGCGGCATGCAGCTTAGCTCCACTGGATGACAACCATGAGGTGTACAAAACCAGTTGTTTTCTGAATTTCCTATTACAAATGTGACACTATAATGGCTATGAGACTTATGCTAATATATTCGGAATGGAAAAGGAAAACGTGTAGCTTCATATTCTGTAGGCTATCAAGTCCATTTATCAATCATAAACATATGGACTAAACAAGTTGTAAGGTTGTATAAATGGAGTGAAAAATACCAATAATTTGTTAGTCCATGAGGTACGCATTTCTACATAAATGCCACCATGTTTCTTAATTTCCGTAGAGCAAAACTAGAAGCTGCATTGGTGTATTGGCATTTCTACATAAATGCCACCATGTCACCATGTTTCTTAATTTATACTCCATCCAGCTAAGAGGACTTTTTGTGGGAGCTCAAGCAAGCTAATACAAAGAAAAGAAGCAACAGATTGGACCCTTGGGTTTACTCGCTTTGCTCATGGCTAAACTAAGCCCTAAAAGGGAGGAGCTTTGTAGGTATATAAAATTGGAATTTGGAATATTGTAAGATGTGATGTATAAATTGACCATCTATTCAGACTAATGACAATAATGTGGTTGAATCCTTCAGAGAAAAACACTGCTCCAGCAACAGTGGAATGTGAAAAGTAATCAGAAAAGACAAACAAGGGTCGTGACTAGGCTAGTTATAATCTCAACAGACAAAAAATATTAGTTCATCATAAACAGAAACTTTAAGCATTCACTAGAAAATTATTAACCTAAGATCAACTAAATGTAAGATCTCTCTTCTGGGTTTATCAACTTTATCTAGTTGTTTGCAAATATCTTTATAACATGATTCACTGGACCATTTAGCTCTCCAAAAGGAAGAAATGAAAAGAACAAGAATAAGCCCCACTACATCACTTCAATAATCAATGCATCCCAGTACCTTCCCAATCTGAGTTGTAATCATCACTGTCTTCACCATTGAATTGTCTTCTTAAGTATAACTCTTCATCAATGAAAGTCGGCCTGAGACATCCCACGATAGAAACACCATTTGATGGATGGTCCATATTTTTAGCATACTCCATACTAACAGCCTACAAAAATGCTAAACCCAATAAATTTCCATGACATTACAAGGATTTTGATGATTACAAATAAGAAAAAGAATAATTCATGCGAGCCTCTACGGTTAGCCAGATAACTTATGTGACCAAAAGTACCATTATTTGGACACAATCATTAAAAGTTCTGATGGTATTTTTTTAGTAATATCCTAATTAATCCAACAAGAAAATAAAATCGTCATTTTGGCCAAATAATGAGAGGACTTCCATGCCCTTGCCATGAATAATAGATTATGTGTTCATAAACATCTACTACCGCTCAAATGCAATAGCAACAGAAAGACAAGTCTGGAATCTAGCCTTTTCGATGGAAAATCAATAATAACCACTAAACAAGCACTGAAGAGCAAACAAATGAAATGAATTACAACATCCATCCAATTTTATGCGACCCTCTTTCTATACCGGGATACCAAAAAGAATATATCTATGTACACACCCAAAGTGTACATCCAAAGACACACCTAAAGGTAAAATAGTAGTAAATGAGGAGAAAGTGTTGTAGAGAGAGGGGAGAGAAAAATTTTACTACTATTTTACCTTTGGGCATGTCTTTGGATGTACAATTTAGGTGTGTACATATATATATATATATACATATTAATCCAAAAATTAAGGCCCTATTCCACATATTAATGCGTTCTTTATTACGCTTATATTTGAAATTTAATTCTACCCGTTCATAAATGCATTGTTTTAAGGGAGTAATGTAAAGTAAAATTAGGATCCTATTTCTAAATACTATGTCAATGAAGAGGGCTACTAATATTGGGGTGTAGGTAGTATCTACCAATATAACAATTGTCATTATATGGTGTTTATTTCAACATTAAGAAAACAGCTAAATATTTCTCAACTAGAATAATGTCAATCACCTAGAGTGTACGCTACCAAACTCGGAAGTCCTCACCTTTGTCAAGCACTTTGAGAAATAAATTGGATGAACCCAGCTGAAACCATCTGGCATTCCCCACTCAGTGGGTATATCAAACATTTCAGAATCCTCTGCCTGGTAGGAGGAAAAAGTGCATTTAGTTGAGGCAGAATCAAATTTACCAAAAAAAATTGGAACTCAAAATTTAGCAGTCAGGATGAGATGCGACCCTAACCTCAAAGTAATCGTCAATGAAGGGAATACCATCGCTGAAATCACTCTCTGAATTGCTAAATTCAGCAGCAGCAACCCTTCTGTTCGCAAAAAGTGGCGTATCCATCCCAATTAAAACATTCTGAAGGTATGCAATTTGGGAAGCATTAATACAAGATTGGTATAGGTATATAGAATCATTCAAATCCAATTACAGAAATTTGTACTCTTTGCATACAATACTGCACTGGTGTCAATACAAAAGTCTAATGTCCTAAAACCACATTGTACAACTAGTCTTCAGCTTAGCCATTCTTAAGCATTGGTTATACTGATATCTAGCCATCACTTGCAACATAAATAGTCAGATAATAAAATCTACTGAACAGTATAACACAAAAACATTGCTTTCAACCCGTTAGAAGTTTAAATAAAAACAGTGAATGCCATAATCACATGAGTCGATGAGGTTGATTATAATAGTGTAGCAATATAACCTGAATCTATTTCATTGTACAATTGTCCATTGTACTGTCCCATTTTCTTCATTTGGACAGATGCTACATTGTCCTTCATAACATTTTTTTGGGATAATCTTCAAACGTAAAGTGTAGCTTTCACTTTTGGGTTGTCCCAAAGCATCTTTTCAAAAACTAAGCTCCCACAGTTTATGATATTCGAACCAAGCTGAACCACACATTCTTATGCGTCTTATGCTTCATGTACGTTGATCATAAATTTTGTAAAACAATTTTTTCTACTTTAACTTTGAAATGGGGCCTCTTCTTTTTGGAACAGAGAATGTGAAAAGTAGAAAATTTATAGTATTAAATATGTATCTAGTTAGACAATGAGCACAAAGCCACAAAGTAAAAGGCTAAAAAATGAACAGGCAAAAATTTATTATATTGTTTTAATCAGCATCCCAAAATCTGGCATTTTTCCCACATAAACTAGAATCAATTTTAAGATTTAAATTAAGATCTTAAAAATACTTTATTTTTCGGGTCAATGTCACATTCCCAATTAGAGTTGCAAACGAACCGAACCGTTCGCAAACCGGTTCGGTTCGGTTCGAGTTGAGAGTCTAATCGAGTCGAGTTTGTACAAGGTGTTCTGTTCGTTTGTTCGGTTCGCCTGTGAGTAAGTTCGAGTTCGGGTTCAGTTCGAGTTCGATGGAGGTTCAAGGTGTTCGATTTCTTTTATATATATATATATATATATATATATATATATATATATATATATATATATATATATATGTTCACTTTAAATTGTTTCGAAAATTCTACATATAAATAATTGGTTTTGGTTATTTCATATTAAATTCTAATGTTTGTCTTATCAATAATGGTTAAATTTGTAGTAATTTTCTTTTTTTATTACTTAAACATCTTTTTGTGTTTTTAATAATTGATTATAAGTAAATATTTTTATTAAATAATTGTGTACTTCTTCACCTCTAAATTTTAATCAAAATAATTTTAGTATTTTCATAAGAAATTTAACAATGATTGTTGAATTATTACAATTTACATCCCTAATAATTTAATAGATTGTAAGTTATAACCCATGTCATAAAGCACATAAATAAAGTCACTAATCATAATGCAATGACAATTTGATATTAATTAAAAAAATGATACAATACAGTTCCTTATATTTACACGAGTTATTAAAACTGTCAAATCCAAATAGATAATAGAGAAATCAAGTCATCAAAGTATCAAAATTTCACTAATAGAGTGATAATCATTGTACAATTAGTCAATTACTATTGTATATTAACATCAACTATCAATTATATAATTAAAAGTGTAAACTAAACTTTACCAATTTTTGAATTTTTTTAGTGTTACAGTCTTACAGACTTGCGATGTATATGTGAGACAACGAGAAAGTGATTAACTAACTTTGATTTATCATTTACGCAATTAAGTAATCATATTTAGTGTAAAAACTAAAAAGTTGTTGAGAAAAGTCCAATTAAACAATATGTCATAGACTCACAGTACAGTCTGCATGAAATTAAAATAAGTTATTAATTTAAATTAGAATAAGTAATTTTTTAAAAAAAAATTAAACAAAGTCTAAATAGCTTTGCCCCTTTTATCTTAGAATCGTAGTTAATTTATTTAGTTTTAAACAATATAATTATGAAAATTATAATCTTTTTATAAAGTAATTCTCAAGATTTATTGTATTTAAAAGTTAATTATCACATCTCTTTTGAATTAAAAATATTTCCTATCAACTTTGAAAATTCATACTTCTTGATCAATTGATCTTATTACTTATATTTCAGAACGGATAAAATATTTGGTACTAATACATTTAAAGGTTAACAATATTAGTCTATAAGTCTATTAGATATTAAATTAATCTAAATCAACTAAATTGACATTATTTTAAATCTTAAAATTTTATAATTTCATTATAAAAAATATCTTAAATAAGATCTTTTTATGAAATAGATAAAATATTATTCATTTATTTTAGACTAATTATATAATAAATTATAATATTGACCACTAGTCATCTACTACTAATATAATATTATATATATATATATATGATAATATGATATATATTATATATTTATATCCTATTCCTAAATAATTTAAAATAACAAAACTAATACAAAATAACAAAATAAAAATAACAAAACTAATATTAGTTGTTAACTTTTAAGTTCTAAGTTCTAACTTCAAACTTTTCAGTAATCATTTTTGGGATAAATGATGATCATAATATTTGGTCTACTTTTTGATTGAATTACTTGGTTAGAGAAGATATTTTTGGTATTTATTTAACTTTTTTTAACTTGCTTCTGAGTTCTCAATTTTCTCAGTTCAGTGCATTAGTAAATGTTCGCGAACTTGATTTGTCCGATTATGCTCGCGAACAACTCAATCATGTTCGCGAACTCGATCATGTTCGTGAACAGTTCGCGAACACCAATCGAACCGCACTCGTACATAACTTTTAGTTCGATAGAGTTATTCGAACCTGTTCGTGTTCGAGAATGTTTGGTTTGGTTCAGATGATTTGCAGCTCTATTCCCAATTTCTTGCAAGGGTACACAGTACATGTGGCTTTTGAGCTATGTGATAGTACCTATATCAAATGGGGAAAGGCGATAAGGAATACAGTACTCACCACAGGATTACTTGCTCCACGATCTTGCAAGATATTCTCATCATCAGAAATTTCAAAAAACATGTCTGAGGAAAAAATACAACAATTACAAACAAATAGTAACCAAATTTGTAATAACAGATATTGTGCTGAATAATATAATACAGAAGAAGTCAAACCTCCATACTCATCGATAATGTATTGAAATTGCGCCCAAGAAATATGTTCATGTGGTTCACAGTGTACCGTACCGGGGAATAACAACAAGGCACTGCTGTTAGCCTAATACAAACAAAATGTAAGACCACGAATGCCATACAAAGAAAAGGACTGAATACCCAACTAACCAAACTTAAGTAATTATTTTACGATGCTGCAAGGCAACATGACTCTTCTTTAAAGCTCTAGATCAACTATATTAGAAAAATAATTAAGTTAAAAACGTTAGTTACATAATTAAAAAATAAATATATAAATAAAACAATGGCAGGCCAAAATGAAAGAGGGGAGGTGTGCACCTCAACAGCTGTCTTTGTTATTTCAGCAGAGGTGAGCTTAGTCTTACGAGACCTTTTGCGATCTTTCAGTTCTTCAAGTGGGTGATACCCATGATTACCCACGTAATTAGATGAATCGGGAACTGAATCCGAGTAATCTGAAGCAACTGAAATTTTCGGAAGGCAGATATCACGTCCTAAGTGCAACCAGCTGTATTGTGTAGCTCCTAAAAAAGGATTCATACACCTTAAACTGGACCAAAGAGATGAAGAAATATTTTTATGAGAAATTGAGAATGAAACATTATTATAAAATTGTAACGACATTGAAGAACTTGGATTGTTACATAAACCAACAAAGAAAAAAGAAACAGAAAGACCAAAACTACATATGTGCATGCTACATCCTCACTATATTATTAACCCCAACCTCCACTCCCCCTTCTTCTCTCCCGTCATGCATATCAGATACTCCCTCCGCTCCACAAAAAGGTTCCCATTTGCAAAATTCCATTATCAAGCCATCATAATTAAGCTAAATACTATATAAATTTAAGGCTAACCATGGAAAAAAAATATGCATCCTTAAAATTTGTAAATTATTTAAATGTTACTCTTTTTGCGGACAAAGTGAGTATATTTTAAATTATCTTGCTTTGGAAATAAATATCCAAAACAAACTAATACTTACATTATAAAACAGTTACAAAATACCCTCCTAGACATAGAGCATGAAGCTTTCTATCTGCCTTTGCAGGAGGAATATAAAGAAAAGAAAGTAATGGATGGAAACGTTACAGCCATAAATTTATTAACTCTTAGCAAATTATTTCTTTTTCACTGAGAGGACTTCGTGATAGAGAAAAAGGGAAAATAGTCGGCAGTCTCGTACATAGTTGCTCAAAATTTAAAAGGATACAACTATGAATGCATAAAGTACAACCTGCAAAGCAACACTGCTGACCATTCTTTTCTCTTTCATTCTGTTCGCAGCATCAAGAAATGTTGGAGAAGAAAATATCTTTAAAAGGGATAAAAGAAGAATACAAACACCATTTAATAAAGAGAAAGAAAAAAAAGAAGAAAAACAGACGAGCAACCAAATTATGAAATTCAAACAAGTTTGCCAATAAACAATTTATTTCTCAGTATAGATACCTAGTGCCTGAATAATCAGAAATTCTATGAACCTCAGAAGGAGGTCTGATCCAACTGCAAGTGATATCATATGAGGTAGAGCAACCAATGCCTTCTGCATGACAAAAAAGGCAGTGGGAAGTGCCTGAAAAGGAGAATGTATGAACAGTAAAGCATTAATTTGAAGACCACATAGACTCACCAGCTACCAATAGAAGCATTTCAAGTCCTAGAATCTTCCTAGCCCACATAAACTCACCAATAGAAGCAATTCAAATCCAAACATGCGAAAAATTATCACTATTCCAAGTTTCCTATAGTTGTCTTACTCCAAAGTACCCACCAATAATTTGTCCCGAAAACTAAAAACAAATAAAAAGATTCAGAGAAAAACAGATTCTATACATTTGAAAATTACATATCTAGTCAGATGCTTAGAAGAAACTGGAAGGGAAAAAAATGTTGCTGCTGTATATGACTAGTGGAAGACGGAGGAATTTAAAATTCTCAATCGACTTAGCCTAAAACATCAAGAATTGTTCAATACTTGATCCTCTTTCGCTCTCCTCTCTTTCTATAACAGCAACAGTTAACAATTCCGGTCAAAGATGCAATCAATATTACCAAAACTACAAAAATTGAACATTTGCTAAGGAATTACAAATTCAGTGACTAAAACACACATGATGGAAGTAAAGGTGGTTGAGTTTTGCTATATCTTACCATAAAACATTGTGATTTTTGTTGCGACCAGAGACAAATGGAAAACTATGTAAATAATACAGATAAATGGGTAAATGTGACTTTTTTGTCACATGATATATCATTTCAGCACTTTACTTTATGTATTTATATATATATATATATATACAGAACCGATCAGGTGAGGGCTCCCTTACTTTGTTAAAATGCGGACTTTTTTTTTGTTTTTTTTTTTAAAACAACTAAAAAAAATATTTAATATTTTATGGAACTGATATTTTTCCATAATATAATGTTTTGGGCGTGATTTGAATACCTATACCAAAAAATGGTATTACAGTTTGCAAAGACTGTACAAACCTGTTTTATTATACGTATCCAAATCACATCCAAAGCACTGTATTATGAAAAAAATTCAGTTCCATAAAATATTAAACTTTTTTTTTAGTTATTTTAAAAAAAACCAAAAAAACAAACAAAAAAAAAGTCCACATTTTAACAAAGTAAAGAAGTCCTTACCTGATCCTGACCCTATATATATATATATATATATATATATATATATATATATTCATCTTCAAATTAAATAAAGTATAAAGATAAAATGATAGTGAGTTTCTAACACAGAGATCAAAATGAATTTTTTTTCCCCTAAAAATTTGCAAGTGAGTATTGTGATATAGGTGATCTAAAAAAAACACAACTTAAATTAAGATTTATTCTATGCTCCAAGAAACATACTTTCTTTCTAATCAAAAGTTTTTCCATAATGGGTCTCTTCAAAATCATAAGGGTACCACAAGAACTGCATAATACAAATGGTTCAAAAAGAATATAAGGTGAAATTAATACACGATCAGAAAAATAAAATTTTTTAAAAAATAAACAAAAAAAAGGCATAGGACAAAAGGGTGTAGCTACCTAGGGAAATTGATGGAGCTGCTACTGCAATCACCATAGACAGAGAAAGTCAAGCTGATGATCGACTGTGAGAGAAGGGCAGAAGCCGCAGACTGTAGTTTGTTTGTTTTTTTCAGATTAGTCCATCAAAATCTCAGTTGTTAGTGGGGTCAAGAGAGAGGGAGATATTGCTGGTATTATCCCGGTGTGTGCAGTAAAGTGTCTTTTTACTCCCGGAGGAGACGGCCCATTTGCAGGTGTTGCATTCAAAGGGCACGTGATTTGCGAGGTTGGGTCATTTAAATAGGGACAAGTATTGAAAATGTTGTTACATTAATTAATGTTCAGTCCTCCTGCCATAGATTGCTACAATTTTCAACCAATATGGTAATATATGTACTTATAGAATAAATAGAAATTAATAATATTTATTTTAATTTATTTTATCTTTATTACGTATATTTTTTTATTTTAGTCGTAATTTGATTTTGTCAATTTTTTTTGACATATGTATCATTTTTTATTAATATTTTTTGTGATTAATGGAATTGAATATAAATTTAATACTATTTTTTTAAAATATTTAATCTTTGTCCCTAAAATAATGATCAAAATATAATTTACACATATATTAATAAGAAATCTAAAAATATAGAAAAAAAAGAAATAAATAAATTTATCTCTAATGGTTCCACAAAATTATATAAAATAATGAGTATTTTTTATACTAAATAATATATTTATTCTCCACTTTATATACTTCATCACATTTTTTTGGTGACAAAAAAAAGATATACTTTTAGTTATTTTTTTTTAGACGAGGGAATATTGAAAAGATAATCGAGAAATTAGTATCAAAAATTTTAAATAGTGATATATGCACATTTTAAATTGAGCGTTGCACACTTTTTTATATCAAAAAGACTATATTACCCCTAACTAATGAAGAGTAAATTAACATATTTACCATTTGTTAATTTTAATTGAAAGTTTTTTAAAAACAAGTCTAAATAATTTTATATTTTCTTTGAACTTTAAATTTTAAAAAAATTATTTCAAGTAAAAATAAAATCTTTTGAATTAAATAGATCACCAATAAATTATATTATGGGTACTTTAATTAAAAAAAAGAAGCTAAATAAATTACATACATGATTTTAGAGCACAAATGTTTACCCTTATAAATCTTTTTTATTTTTTCTAATATTTTTTGTGTTCATATCTTTTTTTCAAAATTTTAATAAATTATATTATAAAATATCTCAAATAAAAAAAGAATGTTATTAAGTAAATTGTAAGAAGATGTGACGCCCCCAAAATATGTATACATCACCCATCTTGAGTCGCCAAATACATGGTACATAATACAAATATAAACTTAAATATACAACATGAGCTGTGAGTTTTAATACAAATATTGTCTTCTAGACAATATTCAAACTCAAAATAAGTCCTTAATTGTAAGACCCCAAAATTTTTTTAAATAAAAAGGAATTTCCTTTATTTATTATTTTGAAATAGTAAGGGTTGATTTGATTAATGTGGAAAGTTATGGGTAAAATGCGCAAATATTTCAAAATAAGCAAGTGGTTATAAAATATTCATTGTTGTCGGGGAATATTCGTTTGGTCGTGGAATATTCGTACTGTCGGGGAATATTCGTACGACGGCGTAGCCATGTGTGGGCCCCATAACGGAAAGCGACTGGAGGAAGAAAACGACAAATATAAGTTGTTTAAAAATAACGGCGTAGTTGTTACCGTTTACACTGTTGGAATACCCGGTGGTTAAAATACAGTAATAAGCGTTGTTGCACAGTAGCACACGGTATTGCACAGTATTTTGAATTATTGATCCTTACATAAGAAGGCACTACTCAATAATTGCTACATGAGTTACTGTTCATTACTTTATTGATTCAATAATTGCTGCGTTGATATTTATATTATTATTGTTTCAATAATTGTCATTGCACAGTATTTTCTATTATCAGATCAATAATTCATATTATTTGAATAATATTATCAGATAACATTATTGGCAATGTCTAGAAAGTTCTGTCTAGGAGAGGTTTGGTCATCTAATTGCGCGCCAGTAAGGAGAAATCCTTATTGGAAAGCCCCCTCTATCCTGGGAACGGCCTGGTTGTCAGTACTGTGATTCTGTAATATTATTTTTGAATAATTAATTATTGATTATTATGATAAAGAAAATATTCATTTTATGTGGATATAGATGGAGAAAATTTTTAAAAGTGACAATTGTTGAAAATTAATATTTTATCTTTTTCTGATAAAATAATTTATTTAAATATACTATTTTAATAATATATTAACGATGATATTTTTACAATGAATGTGGGATATATGAGTATATGAGGAGGTAGAGTATTTTTGTGGCATTAAATGTTTAACACATGTTTTGTGTGTCGGTGGACATAATTTTTGACCGAAAATTGAGTATAGACTGTAAAATCGCCTGTTTATGGATTTCGGATAATTTCTGTTTGGAATTTGGAAAAACTTCCTTCTGCAAAGTTGTAGAGAATTGAATTTCCTATAAAAAGTCGTGAGATTCGAATTTTCTGACAAAAGGGCTATTTATCATGAATTATTGAAGTTTCGGAGTTCCGAAATAATTGATTTTTGGAAGTTTTAATTATTTTATATAAGAAAAACGTTTTTGTGGTTGTTGGCACATGGGTGGCTGATGTTTTTGACCAAAGAAGGCATGCTAGAGTTTTCAAAACATGTGGGTAAGAATTTTGAATAAATAATAATATATTTTATTAATTTAGTCTCCTTTGGCGTTCTAACATTTTCCTATAAATAGAGGGCTAAGTTAGAATTGAAAATCACATCAGAAACAAAGTTTTCTCTCTACTTCTCTCTCTATATTATCGAGCGTATTCTTGTGAGTATACTTTGAGTATTGCTATACGGTGCGAGTTTCTGTCAACACTATACCGAAATTCAGTCAGAAGTACGGCTATTTTGAGGTAAGGGATGTTATTTTCTTCTTAAATGATATTATTTCTTCAATATCATTATGCTGAAATGTTGGTTGGAAATTTTTATCAAATTTGGAACTTTTTCATGTCGGGGTTACTATTCACGAGTTACTATTCACAAAGCGTGAAGATGTTTTTTGTGAAATTTCTATCTTTTGGTGTCGGAGTTACTATTCATGTATACGTCACTATTCACGTATACGGCACTATTCACAAATACGGCACTATTCACCGAAAAATGAAATTTCTTCTTTTTGTCCAAAATATCTATTCTGGATACTAGCTTTGATTGTATCCATGTTTTGATCATTCTTGAATTTTACTTCAGTATGATTATTTATGAAGTATTTTTGAACTCGGATTGTTTAGAGTACGAATCCTTAATACTTGTTATTTTGTTTCACTGGATTCGTTTCCTTTAAAATATTTTTCATCATCCTCAGTCCTAAATGATGGTGTTACTGAATATCTTTGGCCTGTAGTGAAATATGGTTGATTTTATTATGAATATCTTTGGCTCGTAGTGCAAAGATGGTTGATTTTATTATGAATATCTTTGGCTCGTAGTGCAAAGATGAACAGGTGTTGAAATGAACATGACCAACTGGTGATACAAATGAATATCTTTGGCCTGTAGTGCAAAGATGATTAAAGATGTATATTGATTGTTGTTACAGGGATGAAATATTGATGATGGACTTTTAAATCTTAGAAGATAGTAGAATTCATTCTCTACGTGACTCTTCTAATGGATTGCTGTTTCCGCTGTATTTGTTGATCTAAAACTTGTTGTCTATTGTATTCTATTAGATTTTTCCCTGTTGAAGACTAACGATAATTTGTTGTATATTATCTTAGTCATAATATTCTTTACTGGGCTAGTTGAGCTCACCCTTTTCCTTGTTGTTTCATTTTCTTCTCAGGAGGTGAGAACATAACAGGATCGAGTCGGGGTATGGAATGAAGGTTCTAGAGAGAGTTGTTTAGTAGTCCTCACCATTTTTGTAAAATAATGTATCAATAATTATGATGGGGATTTATTTGCGTGTGGATATTGTCTAGACGACAATATCTGTATTTAAACTCACAGTATGTATTGTCGTATTTCACACGACATCTGTATTATTGAAGTTGTAGTTATTTCTGTACCATGTATTTGGCGACTCAGAATGGGTTGGGTGGAATGGACCTATTTTGGGGTCGTCACAGTTGGTATCAGAGCTTAGGGATATGATCTCTGGTGGAGATCGGGGAATAGAACTAGGAGGGGAGAGACGAGTAAATCCTTCACTAGTGTGTCCTACCTAAGCTTATTTGTTGGTCCGTCATAATATAGGGATATTATGTGACATGTTAATTTGTTTAATTAACCCTTGTTTTATGACAGTATTTGAGAATGTCGGCTGAGAATATTAACAGTGGAGTAAATGAGACCGTGGAGACGCCTGTACTCACTAACGCGGAGAATGTGCAACAGGCTGGCAATGTTCCTCCTGTAAACAACGCCACTGAGCAGATGATGAACGACGAGATGTTTAGAAGCTTTTTGCAGTTCATGCAAAATCAAACGAGGGAGACACGTGCACAAACTACAGGTGGAAATGATAACAACGCACGGTTTGTCACGGCCAAGCAATTCAAAGAGTTGGGACCACCAGAATTCTTGGGAAAGCCGGATCCGATTAATGCAGAGACGTGGGTCAAACAAATTACCAAGATATTCGATGTCTTGGGATGCATGGAGGAACAGAAGGTTCCATTCGCCACCTTTATGTTCCGTGGTGAGGCAGACTACTGGTGGGAGTCTGTGAAGCGTACACATCCAGCCGCACTCAGCATGTCATGGGAGACGTTTCAGAAACTTTTCAACGAAAAATACTTTCCTGAAAGTATTCGCCATATGAAGGAAGTGGAGTTTATTAGACTAGAGCAGAATAACATGACGGTGTCCCAGTACGAGGCGAAGTTCACAGAGTTATCCAGGTTTGAACCTCATTTGGTGGAGAATGAGGAACGTATGACGCGGATGTTTCTGAGAGGTTTGAAACCCGGCATACGTCAGTATCTCATTTCTCATAAATTTTCTATCTATTCAGATGTTGTCAACAGGGCTCAGTTGTTAGAGCGAGATAACGAGTACGTTCAACCGAGGGACCATAATCAGGATCATACCGAAGATAGCAGTCATCAGAATAACGATAACCAGCGGAGAAAGAAGAATATGGACAAAGGCGGTAACCACTCTGGTGGTAATCGTGGCCATGAAAATAGAAGAAGCGAGTCGGGAGGAGATTTTAAAAAGAGGAGATTTAACAACGACCATGTGAAGATGACAGTGCCAGCAGCAACTGGTTCCAAGGGAGGAGAAAGACCACCGGTCGTATGTTACAAATGCGGGAAAGAGGGACATATCAGCCCAAACTGTCCACAACAATCCAAGGTATGTTACAACTGTGGAAAGGAAGGCCACATCGCTCGAGATTGTTCTATAGCGAAACCAAGTTCAGCGGAAGTGGTGATTCCAAGGGCTGTCCCGGATAAGTCGAAATCAGTGGTTCCTGGAAGAGCGTTTGTCGTGACCGGTCAAAATATGAGGAACCCGAATGAAGTTAGCACGGGTTAGTTAATTATAAATTCTTGCGAAGTTTATACCTTACTAGATACCGGTTCTACCCATTCTTTTATCTCTCTTGCTTGCGCTCAACGTTTGAACTTGACTACGGAGAAATTAGACTTTGACCTATTTATGGAGACTTCGTTAGGAGAAACTTTCATTACATCCGTTGTTTAATCTTGCTTGATTCAGGTTGGCACTATCACATTACCTGTTAACCTTATTTCTATAGAGATATTTGTTTTTGATGTGATTTTAAGTTTAACTACTCATCATGCCAAAATTGATTGCTTTCGTAAGGTTGTTAGTTTTCATATTCCTAAGCAACCTGTTATTCGAATTCAAGCAATCAAACCATTGTAGTCAAACATTTTCATATCAAGCCATGAAGTTATTCGTTTATTACGGATGTCAAGTTTTCTTAGTCCATGTTATGGATTTGAATAAAGACACGTCAGATTTGAATAATATCCCTGTTGTTATTGATTTTTCCTGACGTATTTCCTGAAGAATTTATTGTCTTACTCCCAAAGTGTGATATTGAATTTTGTATCGACTTTGAACCCGGTACAAAACCCATTTCTAAAAATCTCATGGCTCTTATTGAACTTCAGGAGTTAAAAACCCAACTATAGAATTTGGTACCCGAGCCTTTATCTTGTGACTTCATTTGTGGAATACACCGAAGCCAGACTCTCCGTAGGGGACAATATTCGTGCGATAGTAAACTGATAGGTGTCATTCTAACCTGCTATCCAAGGTTGGGATATGAGTCACAGTTGAGAATAACCTAAGTCAGTAATCGAAATATGTAGCTTTCTAGGCTTAGTTGGTTATTATCGGAGATTCGTTTAAGGATATTCTCGAATCGCTATTCCATTAACTCAGCTGACTCGTAGAGATACAAAATTCGAATGAAGCGAGGAATGTGGGAAGAGCTTTGAAGAACTCAAGAGGAGACTCATTTCAGCACATGTTCTGACCATGCCATCCTGGAAAAGCGAACGCGGTAGCTGACGTGTTGAGTAGAAGATCGTATACGAGTACGAGTACGATATTGTCAAAGACTCATTTCGTATAACTTACAAATATTAGAGATGGAGATGAAAACTCTAAGTACCCACGTGATGATATACAAGTATAATCGACTTTCGCTCAGGCTACACACCGGAGCTGATGAATATGAAGAAGAAGGTGCAAGAAGTTGTTATTCCAAAAGCGAGAATTGGCGATGTGAGGAAATCTCAAACCTTCGATTTATTAGTCCATTTGAAATTCTCGATCGAGTAGGAACTGTGACCTATAGACTCGTTTTACCGCCAAGTATGACGCATGTTCATAACGTTTTTCACGTATTGATGTTACATAAATATGTGGACGACCCGAACCACATTATTGAGTTAGAACCAGACGAGATAGCCGAAGACTTAACATACGAGGAGGTGCCTGTCAAGATTTTGGATAGGAAGAAGCATGTGCTACTTACGAAGGTCATACCACAAGTTAAAGTTTTGTGGAGAAACCATGCTATTGAGGAAATGACCTGGGAGTTGGAAACGGAAATGAAAGCGAGGTATCTTCATCTTTTCGATACACCAGGTACGTACGTCAATTTCGAGGATGAAATTTCATAAGGAGAGGAGGTTGTAAGACCCCGAATTTTTTTTAAATAAAAAGGAATTTCCTTTATTTATTATTTTGAAATAGTAAGGGTTGATTTGATTAATGTGGAAAGTTATGGGTAAAATGCGCAAATATTTCAAAATAAGCAAGTGGTTATAAAATATTCATTGTTGTCGGGGAATATTCGCTTGGTCGTGGAATATTCGTACTGTCGGGGAATATTCGTACGACGGCGCAGCCATGTGTGGGCCCCATAACGGAAAGCGACTGGAGGAAGAAAACGACAAATATAAGTTGTTTAAAAATAACGGCGTAGTTGTTACCGTTTACACTGTTGGAATACCCGGTGGTTAAAATACAGTAATAAGCGTTGTTGCACAGTAGCACACGGTATTGCACAGTATTTTGAATTATTGATCCTTACATAAGAAGGCACTACTCAATAATTGCTACATGAGTTACTGTTCATTACTTTATTGATTCAATAATTGCTGCGTTGATATTTATATTATTATTGTTTCAATAATTGTCATTGCACAGTATTTTCTATTATCAGATCAATAATTCATATTATTTGAATAATATTATCAGATAAAATTATTGGCAATGTCTAGAAAGTTCTGTCAAGGAGAGGTTTGGTCATCTAATTGCGCGCCAGTAAGGAGAAATCCTTATTGGAAAGCCCCCTCTATCTTGGGAACGGCCTGTTTATCAGTACTCTGATTCTGTAATATTATTTTTGAATAATTAATTATTGATTATTATGATAAAGAAAATATTCATTTTATGTGGATATAGATGGAGAAAATTTTTAAAAGTGACAAATGTTGAAATTAATATTTTATCTTTTTCTGATAAAATAATTTATTTAAATATATTATTTTAATAATATATTAACGATGATATTTTTACAATGAATGTGGGATATATGAGTATATGAGGAGGTAGAATATTTTTGTGGCATTAAATGTTTAACACATGTTTTGTGTGTCGGTGGACATAATTTTTGACCGAAAATTGAGTATAGACTGTAAAATCGCCCGTTTGTGGATTTCGGATAATTTCTGTTTGGAATTTGGAAAAACTTCCTTCTGCAAAGTTGTAGAGAATTGAATTTCCTATAAAAAGTCGCGAGATTCGAATTTTCTGACAAAAGGGCTATTTATCATGAATTATTGAAGTTTCGGAGTTCCGAAATAATTAATTTTTGGAAGTTTTAATTATTTTATATAAGAAAAACGTTTTTGTGGTTGTTGGCACATGGGTGGCTGATGTTTTTGACCAAAGAAGACATGCTAGAGTTTTCAAAACATGTGGGTAAGAATTTTGAATAAATAATAATATATTTTATTAATTTAGTCTCCTTTGGCGTTCTAACATTTTCCTATAAATAGAGGGCTAAGTTAGAATTGAAAATCACACCAGAAAAAAAGTTTTCTCTCTACTTCTCTCTCTATATTATCGAGCGTATTCTTGTGAGTATACTTTGAGTGTTGCTATACGGTGCGAGTTTCTGTAAACACTATACCGAAATTCAGTCAGAATTACGGCTATTTTGAGGTAAGGGATGTTATTTTCTTCTTAAATGATATTATTTCTTCAATATCATTATGCTGAAATGTTGGTTGAAATTTTTATCAAATTTGGAACTTTTCATGTCGGGGTTACTATTCACGAGTTACTATTCACGAGTTACTATTCACAAAGCGTGAAGATGTTTTTGTGAAATTTCTATCTTTTGGTGTCGGAGTTACTATTCATGTATACGTCACTATTCACGTATACGACACTATTTACAAATACGGCACTATTCACCGAAAAATGAAATTTCTTCTTTTTGTCCAAAATATCTATTCTGGATACTAGCTTTGATTGTATCCATGTTTTGATCATTCTTGAATTTTACTTCAGTATGATTATTTATGAAGTATTTTTGAACTCGGATTGTTTAGAGTACGAATCCTTAATACTTGTTATTTTGTTTCACTGGATTCGTTTCCTTTAAAATATTTTTCATCATCCTCAGTCCTAAATGATGGTGTTACTGAATATCTTTGGCCTGTAGTGAAATATGGTTGATTTTATTATGAATATCTTTGGCTCGTAGTGCAAAGATGGTTGATTTTATTATGAATATCTTTGGCTCGTAGTGCAAAGATGAACAGGTGTTGAAATGAACATGACCAACTGGTGGTACAAATGAATATCTTTGGCCTATAGTGCAAAGATGATTAAAGATGTATATTGATTGTTGTTACAGGGATGAAATATTGATGATGGACTTTTAAATCTTAGAAGACAGTAGAATTCATTCTCTACGTGACTCTTCTAATGGATTGTTGTTTCCGCTGCATTTGTTGATCTAAAACTTGTTGTCTATTGTATTCTATTAGATTTTTCCCCGTTGAAGACTAACGATAATTTGTTGTATATTATCTTAGTCATAATATTCTTTACTGGGCTAGTTGAGCTCACCCTTTTCCTTGTTGTTCCATTTTCTTCTCAGGAGGTGAGAACATAGCAGGATCGAGTCGGGGTATGGAATGAAGGTTCTAGAGAGAGTTGTTTAGTAGTCCTCACCATTTTTGTAAAATAATGTATCAATAATTATGATGGGGATTTATTTGCGTGTGGATATTGTCTAGACGACAATATCTGTATTTAAACTCACAGTATGTATTGTCGTATTTCACACGACATCTGTATTATTGAAGTTGTAGTTATTTCTGTACCATGTATTTGGCGACTCAGAATGGGTTGGGTGGAATGGACCTATTTTGGGGTCGTCACATCAATACATTTATTATCACACTATTTCACAGAATAGTGAGGACTATTAATGCGAACATCTGGACCGTCACTCCGTTCCCCGACTAGTCTCAGCTATATTCTCATTTCTTGAATAGAACAATGAAAGCAAAAGGGTGAGCTCAACTAGCCCAGTAAGAAATATTATGACTAAGATAATGCAGAATAAATTATCGTTATCCTTCAACAGTGTTAAACTGATAAAATACAATAGACATTGAGTTTAACTGCAGCAGAACAAGCAATCCATTAGAAGAGTCATGCAGAGCATGATATCTACTATCTTCTATGATTTAAAAAGTTTATCAACAATTTTATCGCTGAGACTCAGCTTAATAAATAATTGACATCATTCCTGCACTACGGCCCAGGATATTCATTAGTATCACGACCAAAAATTATCCATGCACTACGGGCTAAGGATATTCGTGTTTTCATCAATGGTCATGATCATGTCAACAATTGTCCATCAATGCATTACGGGCCAAAGAGGACTTTTACCACATCATTTGTAACATTACGGTCGTGATTATACCGAATAATCCTTGGTCATAATCATACCAAGTCCATTTATGCACTACAGGTCACAAATGACTTTCAACATAATATAAGCATGTGAATGATGACAATGATATAAGAATTCAATTAAAAGAAAGTAAAGGATAAATTTTTAAATATTTATAATTTAATTTATCCAGAATTTAATAATGTCTAAATTGTCAACATGATACTGTTTTATGGAGTAAAATTCAAAAATAATATTTTACCAAAAATGATTTGAACCGAAAGCAAAATAATTTTTATCATGAATAGTACCCCGAGTGAATAGTACTCGAATAAATAGTACTTCGTAAATAGTAACCCGTGAATAGTACTCCAGCATGAAAAAGTTAAAACTTATCAAGAATGCTCAGAATAATATTTCCATGAAAAGATACTGGATGAAACGCAAATTTTAAGGATATTCTACTAATTTTATGGAGTATAGAAGGCAAAACTTTAACCAAATAAGTATAGAATTCGAAATCTGAAACGAAATAATATTACTTACATACTACAGAGTATGGAAGAAAATATTATTTCAAGCGAATATTGAACAAAAATAACATCCCTTACCTTGAAAAGAAGAGTATTCCAACTGATATAGCGGGGATATTCTTGAAAAAAACTTTCACTGTTTTCTACGCTCAAAACTTCTTAAACTCTAAATAAATACGTTCAATATTATAGAAGAAGAATTCTCTGATTCTGGTGTGATTTTTAATTCTAACTAAGCATCCTATTTATAGAAGAATGGAATGGGTACTTTTTGAAATTCTCTCGGACTGCACAGGAATTCGAACGAATTCAATTCACGGGTGCCGAATCAAAAATTTGACATGATTTTACTGTGCACTGCATAGTAAAATATTATGCAAATAAAATATAATATATTCTATTTTTTTATAAAAAAACAAAACTTATTATAATATATATATATATATATATATAATAAATATATATAAAATAATAAAAATAAAGTAACTCCCTCCATCATACGTTTCCTATCTCCCACCCCCACCCCCACCCCCACCCCCACCCCCATTCTGACATTTCATTTTTGATAACTTGTGGGCCCCACCTTTATATATAATAATAATAATTATTATTATTATACAAATAATAACAACCTAACTCTCTCCTTCCCAGGAAACCTTCATCCCCTCTCGTGACCCTTTCATAATTCACATGTGGGCCCCACATGTGGCCCCACCTTTATTATACTGAATAACTTTCAACTGGTTATTTAAAAAAATGGATAATTGGGAGTCCATATAATAAGCAAAATTTACACAAATACTTCATAAAATTCGCTCAACATTTTTAACAACATTAATCATCATTATTATAATTTGCAATATTTAACAACTAGATCGTTCCCAGGAAAAAGGAGGGCTTTTCAATAAGGATTTCTCCCTATTGGCGATCAATTAGGTAACCAAACCTCTTCTCGACAAAACTTTATAGACATCGTCAATATTGCAAATAATAATATGAATAATTGTATCGTCTCAATTATTAATTTAATAATATAAAAATATAGACAATAATTAAATCAAATAACGTGAGTTACTATGCAACAATTACTGTAGCAATAATTGAACAAAATTGAGTGGCTTCTCACGTAAGCATCAATAATCAATACCGTGTGCTACTATGCAACCACGCATATTACTGTACTTTAAACACTTGGTATTTCAACATTTAACGGTAAAACTTCCGCCGTTATTTTCATAAAAAGATATTTTTTGTCGTTTTCTCAATCCGACAATAATTCCGTTGTGGGGTCCACCAATGATTGTGCCGTCGTACGAATATTCCCTGTTAAAACTAATATTCCCCGACCAATCGAATATAATATAACAACTTGCGTATTTTGAAAAATTTATAAATATTACTCACAACTATAACATTATTACAAATTCAAATTTTAATATTCAAAATTGATATTTATAGAAAAATTCCTCTTTATTCATAAAAGTTGGGGTCTTACAACCTCCTCTTCTTATGAAATTTCACCATCGAAATTAGGGTACATACCTGGTATATTGAAGAGGTAAGGATACCTTGATTTCATTTCAGATTCTAACTCCCAGGTCATTTCCTCAACATCGTGGTTTTTCTACAAAATTTTGACTTGAGGTATAACCTTGGAGCGTAAAATATGCTCCTTCTTATCCAAGATTTTAACAGGTACCTTTTTCATACGTTAAATCTTCCGCTATCTCGTCTGGTTCTAACTCAATAATGTGGTTCGGGTCTTTCACATATTTACGTAACATGGATATGTGAAAAACGTTATGAACGCGAGACATACTTGGTAGTAAAGAGAGTCTATATGCCACAGTTCCTACTCAGTCAAGGATTAAAAATGGGCCAATGAATCGAGGATTGAACTTTCCTCTCTTTCTAAATCTCGTAACTCCTTTCCATGGAGCAACACGTAACAACACATGATCTCCAATATTGAATTCCACGTCCTTTCGATAAAGATCAGCATAACTCTTTTGTCGATCTTGTGAGGTTTTTATACGTTGTTGGATCGTTTGAATCTTTTCTGTAGTTAGACGTACCAACTCCGGTCCCAACAACGTTGCTTCTCCCACCTCATCCAAGCATACTGGAGAACGACACTTTCTTCCGTACAACGCCTCAAATGGAGCCATGCCGATACTTGTTTGATAACTGTTGTTATAGGAAAACCCCACCAATGGTAAGAACTTGTCCCAAATTCCCTTGAAGTCAAGGACATAAAGTCTTAATAGATCCTCAAGAGTTTGAATAGTCCTCTCCGATTGCCCATCCATTTAAGGATGATAAGCCGAACTGAATCGTAAATCTGTGCCCATAGCTTTTTGAAAACTAACTCAAAATCTTGACGTGAATCTCGGGTCTCAATCAGAAACTATGGATACTGGCATACCATGCAATCTTACAACCTCATTTAATTTACGACAACGTTTTTGGTGGCCAAACATGAAAAGAGATGTTGCAGAATGTGTTGCAAAATGCTTGACGTGTCAAAGAGTCAAGACCGAGCATCAACGACCAAGCGGATTACTTCAACCGTTGGAAATATCAAAATGGAAGTGGGAACACATCACAATGGGTTTTGTGGTGGGTCTTTCAACTACTCAGAGAGGATATAATGTGATTTGGGTGATAGTGGACAGACTGACGAAATCAGCACACTTTTTGCCAATAAAGATTAGATTCAATCTTGATCAGTTAGCAAAGTTGTACGTTAGAGAAATCGTTTCAAGACATGGAGTGCCAGTGTCAATTATGTCAGATAGAGATCCGAGGTTCACATCAAACTTCTGGAAGAGACTACAAGAATGTATGGGAACACAGTTGCGAATGAGTACGATATATCATTCGCAAACAGATGGCCAAAGCGAATGAACAATCCAGACATTGGAAGATATGCTGAGAGCATGCATCATGGATTTCAAAGGGAGCTGGGATGAACAATTACCATTGGTGGAATTTGCCTACAACAACAGTTACCATGCAAGCATCGGCATGCCGCCTTACGAAGCATTGTACGATAGAAAGTGCAGAACTCCACTATGCTGGGATGAAGTTGGTGAACGTCAACTGCTAGGACCAGAACTGATGCAGCAGACTGCTGAAGTTATAAAACTTATCAGAGCAAGACTGGTAGCTGCTCAAGATCGACAGAAGAAGTATGCTGATCAACATAGGCAGAATCGTGAATTTAAAGCAGGAAATTTCGTATTCCTGAAAGTTTCTTCTTGGAAGGGGAAAATTCGTTTCAGCAAGAAGGGAAAGCTAAGCCCAAGGTTTATTGGACCTTTCGAGATTCTACGAAGAGTGGGGGAGGTGGCTTATGAAGTAGCTTTACTTCCAGAATTAGAACATGTGCACAACATTTTTATGTGTCGGTGTTGCGACCGTATAAACCCGATTATAAGCATGTAATTGAGTATGAACCGCTGCAGTTCAGTAAAGATTTGTCTTAGGGAGAGATTTCTATCTAGATAGTTGACAGGAAAGAACGAGTGCTCAGGAATAAAATGATACCTTCTGTGAAGGTGATATGGAGGAACCACAATGCTGAAGAAGCTATGTGGGAACTCGAAGATAAAATGATGAAAGATTACCCTGAGCTATTTGTTTAATCCGTGTCTTCGATTCTGGCAACAGAATCTTTGTAAGTAGGGAAGAATGTAACGAATGATTTGTTTGAGTTGTGATTCTGGGGACAGAATCCTTATAAGGAGGGAAGGATGTAACAATCCGGAATTTTAAATTGTAATTTTAAATATTTATTGAATTATATAAATATTTAATGGATGTGGTTAGTGTTGAATAAATATTTAATTTGATTTGACTTAATTGGTTAATTATTTGTTAAGTAAATAATTAAGGAGTTAAGGAAATTAATTGTTATGAGATAATATACTAATTTAATTTAATAATTAAATTGGAGAGTTTATAATGATTAAATGAATTATTATATTTTAATTTGAATTTGTAATTAAAATGATGTGTTAGTTGATTAAATAAAGTTATAATTATAAAGAAAATTATAATTATGTTGTGTTGATGTATGTGTTAAGGTAATTTAATAAATTGTTATTAGAATTAATTAAATTAATTATTGAAAATTATATTAAATAAAAATGTGACAAATAACCTAACTATAAAGGAGTTATTAAAATAAATTAAAAGAGTTTAATTCAGTTTTGCCAAACAAGGCTTAATGCATATTAAGTCTTAATCTAATTGTATTTTACCAAGCAAGGCATAAGGATTAAATGATTATATTTTAAGTGGGTAGCCAAACAAGCCTTATGGCTTTTGATTTTCAAAAATATAATAACTGATATCAGTTATACCTATATTTATATTATATAATTAATACATATTATATCATATACGTTATATTTTGTTAGTACATAAGTTAGAGTCCGGAAGAAAGACTCAGAAGAAGAAAAAGAAGAGAATAAGAAAACTTACAGAGAAAAATAAGAGAGAATTGGGAGAAATTTAGAGAGGGGAATTGGGGAAAAAGAAGCTTGATAATCAAAAGAATAGCCATCATCTTCTAAAACTAAGGTATCATCTAAACTCTTTTATTTTTCAAAAGTAATAGTTGTCTTCTCTTCCAAAATTCTCCGTAAAATCTTTGTGAAGGATAAATTGTTTGTTGTATATGGCTTTATATGATAAATTATTTGTTATAAAACCGTGTTCATATGTTTATAGATGAATTAATTCATGTATATATGTAATTTGTGAAGAAAACCATATTACAGTGAGTTTATATGTATATATATGAATATGACTTAGTTTAAAAGTAAAATTAAGGTTTAATTAGTTGTTTAATATATATATATATATATATATATATTGACTATAATTTTGAAAGTAGCTGAATAAACTAAAGCAAAGTAGTTTGAATTAATTGTTTTGGTTAAAAAACAAAGCTATAATGATGATTTTTACTAAAAATGTCAAAAAGTGAAGTTTTATCAAAAATAGTGAAATTGGATGTTTTAAATTCGATGTTTATGTTGCTTTATGGGTTGAATCATGTTAAGAGTCTTTGAATTATATTTATATGAAGTCTCTGTATGAATTACATGTTAATTAGGTTGTTAGAAAGTAACTTGTAGGCCAAAATTGTCATTGTTCATGTGATTGCCGAAGTTGGTCGCCGAGGACTGCAATTCGGCGCCGCAGCGCGGCCTCGCAGTACATTTCTCGCGTCGCAGTGCTAGCGCCACGCCGTAGCGCCACTTAGTCGTCTGTGACTCGTGCCGCAGCGCCAGCACCGCGCCGCAGCGCTGACCCACAGTATAAACTGTGGCGCCGCAACGCGAGTTAGCAGAATGGTCAGACAATGTGAATTATTTACACAAAGTCTGAAAAAGTTGTTATGTGTTAATAGAAGGACTGTTAAATTACGATTTCAGTATTTCTATACCAAGAATGAACATGTTATTAACGGTTAACTAGTGTTATTACTAATGTAATTTGATTATGTGATTAAAAATCAAATCTTACATGATGAATGTACTTAGTTATGTATATAATATGGTAGTGACTAATTATGTCATGATGACATATATATAGGGTATTGTGATTTGAGTTGTTACGGTTTAGCCTACAAGCAAGGCAAGTTCTCTAAATCTATTGTTTCGTTAAGTAAATTATTATTTCTTATTCGATTACATTACGCAAGTTTTCTAACTCTACACTTTCGTTGAGCTAGTTCTATTATTATTACATTGTGCAATTTTATTCTTACGATTGAACAAGTTCTTATATCTAGTTTGTTTATGATGATACAAGTTGTCTAAATCTTATTTTTATATTGAACAAGTTATTCTTGTCTTTAACTTGTTATTTAGCATGCAAGTTTATATATTCTAATATACCAATGTTGAACAAGTTTTATCGTTCAATTTACTATTTGTTATGTATGCTTAGTACTTAATTTTAAATAACCCTGGCTTAATATTGTTCAAGCAAGGTACATTATAATTATTCAATGTTTATGCTTTTAGTTTATCCCTAAAGCATGACCTTAGTATTCAGTTATAAAATTTTTATTTAATTAATCCTTAGTTGATGTTCGTTAAACTTAAATTACCTTGAAATGTATCCAAACCAGACTTACTTTGGTGCGGATTTGTACTCTAAATACTGAGATGAACAACCCTAATATTAAGGGATAATTTACGCTTTGCGTTAAAATGTTTGTGCACAATACATTGTACGAAGGGTTGATCCCCCTAAGTACAAGGAGTCCTTATAGTCTTATGACTATTAAAGTTTAAGTTGAAAGATTACTTACAACTGTGGACATAGTTTGTGGTCTTAGGACCCTCAGATATTTTTCATATTTTAATTTCAGTTTTGATTATCATTGATAGAGTACTATTCAGTTTTAATGAGCCTATTTATTGGTAGTTATTGTAAGACCCCGAATTTTATAAAATGAAAGTATTCAATTTTTTATAATTATTATTCTAAAATTGTAAAAAGTAAAATTGATAACTGGGCAAATGAACAATTAATCTGATAAATGAGGAAAGGGATTTAATTCTTCCAAGCTGCCCATGTGTGCGTTTGATTAAATGTTGATGTCTAATTATGAGTGAAAAATTATGGGGGGAACAAAGAAAGGGACATCTTGGAAATTAAGGAGGAAAGAAGGAGAGATGGGGCCTTAGTGTTGGAAATAATTAAGCGTAAGAAGGCAATCTTCAGCATCTTTACTCCTTACAATTCCCTCCCGTGAAGAGTTGCAAAGAAATAGAGAAGAGAAAGAGAAAGAAAATAAGAGAAAGAAAATGGAAAGATAAGAAAGAAAGAAAGAATCAGAGAAGAAGAGAGGGGGAGAGGGAGAACTCAGGTATGAATTGAGTAGAGGAGAAAAATTAGTAAGAAGACTCCTTATACACTCCTTATACATTATTTATACAACCTCCATAACCACTATTCATCATCTTCTTCATCAAGCTCCAAGAATCCTAGAGGGAGAAATAAATGGGTTTGATGATGAAGTTTTTCTTTTTGAGCTACGGGAAGCATCAAAGAAGCAGTGGAGGTTATCTTAACCATCTCTAGCACATCATCTAACATCTTAGAGGAGGAAAAATCTAAGAAGTAAGTTCTTAAAACCTTAAATCTCCATTTTTCTCTTCAAGCTTCATATCGTGTTAGATGTTATTTTGAGTTATATGTGTAAAGAATCTTCTTAATAATGATTCTCAGAAGCTAAATGAACTCTTAAGAGCATCCAAGGGAAACCAAAACACACAAAATTTGAACCTATGTATAAAGGGTGGAAAGATTGACAAAGAACCATGTTGGATAGTTTTTGGACTGAGTTTGAGAACCTTGTATTCTAATGTTTTATGTTTGAAAGCTTAGTTTGATAATTGTATGTTATATTTTTCTTAGTTTAGAACATAACCCAACTTGAATGAACCAAATTGGAGTTAAAATGAATTCGTGGTGAAAGTTTTCGTAAAATATGTTAATCGATGAAAAACTTAGTCTTGGGGGACTTTGGAGCCAAATTTTAGATTAATTAATGAATCTAAAAAATTATGCAATCATGGGGGTTTTGTAGAGCATGTTACAAGCTTTCCATAGGTTCGAAAATGGACTAATTCCGATAACGGATGAAGAAGTTATTAAGATTTGAAGTATGTGTCAAAAATTGAAAAACTAGAAAATTAGAGTTAAGTGTCAAGGGTCGAGCGCCTAGGCACTAGGCTCGGCTCTTATATTCTGTTCTTGGGCACCTAGGCGCTGGTCAAGTGTTAAGCCAAAATCTATCAAGACGTCCTTTAGTAAATTGGGCATAACTTTTTCATACGAACTCCGATTGAGGTGATTCAGGATGATTCGGAAAGATAACGAGTAGACCTAGAACTTTCATTTTTTATGTTTTGAGATTTGAGGTCAGTATCAAGTCCTAAAATGGCTATTTTAGGGACTGATGTGCATCCAGAGGCAATCGGAGGACGTCGGGCATACACATATGCAACGTGTAATGTTTTCGACGATAAAGGATGTTGTTCTAAGTTTTAAAACATGAACATTATTAAATATAATGATATTATGTGATCAATAAAGATAACTTGAAGGAATAATGAATTATTGGTTGGGTTATATGTTATTCGAGATAATTATGATTTGATGTTATGATCCTTACTTTTAATAGAATTTAAATTGTTTATAAGTAAGGTATTGATTTAATTCTTACGTAAGAAGTCACTCAGTCTTTCATTCAATAATTTTCACAGTAGTTATTGCACAGTGACTCATATTATTTGATATGATATAATTATACCAGTTGGAAGTATTGTGAGTCTATGTTAATAATTATAAATAATTGTTGAAAGATTGAAAATGTGTAAATAATTGATGCATAAAAGATGTTGATGAAAGATAAGTATGATAAACAGATGTTTGTTCAATTTTTTTTACAAAAGTAAGTTTGGCAGGACTTACCGACACTCTACTTTTTCTAAAGTAGTATGGACCACAACTCTATTATTGAACAAATTTTATTAAAACGTGTACAAGTTGGTTCAATTTTCTCTGTGGGACCATAAATTCCACCACTACCATTATTATATACCTCATTTGGTTATTTTGTCAAAGCATGTATGCAAGTTGTTTACTAAATTTTCAGTATAAATAGGTTGCCCGGTTGAGCAACTAAACACACACCATCACTATATTAAAATATAGAATTCTTTTACTACAATATTGTGATTATAATATTGTGATTATTTCTATTGAGTGAAATGTTACTCCAAGTGTAGATAAGGAATACAAACATTGTTTAAGTTGATCAATTTCACAGAAAGCAGAATCAAGTCACATGCTAAGGTAAAGGATATCATTATTGTGGTAAGAGGGTATCATTTTTATGGTAAAAGGAATATCATTTTCTTTTATACTCCATGTTATGGTAAGATATTATTATTCGTTTATTCAGTTTATTATTAAATGGTGAAAAGTCCTGAAAGGATTAGAATATCCTTAATAGTTTGTTATTCATCTATTATTATGTTATCAATTTGGACTCTAGATAATTAAGTTGAAAATCACTAAGATCTATGTTATCTTATTATTCTGATGATTTATGTTTATTCATTATATATATCATTGTCATCATTCTCATGCTTATATTGTGTTGAAATTCATCTATAGCCAGTAGTGCATAGATGGACTTGGTATGATTATTACCAGGGATTATTCGGTATAATCATGACCGTAATGTTACAAATGATGTGGTAAAAGTCATATTTGGCCCGTAGTGCATAGATGGACTTGATATGATTATGACCAGGGATTATTCGGTATAATCATGACCGTAATTGAAAACATGAATATCCTGGGTCCGTAGTTCATGTATAATTTGTGGTCGTGATACTATTAAGCTGAGTCTCAGGATTATTGGTTTTATAGTTGTATATCTTTGGTCTGTAGTGCAAAGATGGACTGTTGATTATTGGTTTTACAGTTGTATATCTTTAGCCTGTAGTGCAAAGATGGACTGTTGGGTATTGGTTTTATAGTTGTATATCTTTGGTCTGTAGTGCAAAGATGGACCGTTGGTTATTGATTTTACAGTTGTATGAATTGTTGATTTACCTGATTATTAATATGAATTGTGAATTTAATTATAATCTGTGGTGGTTCAGGTGAAGACAGGTGATGAGAGTTCTCTTTGTCTTGGGTACAACAAAGAACTGTTGATGAGTATTACAAGAATGAAATATTAACAATGGACTTTTAATCTAGAGGAGATAGTAGACATTATGTTCTACTTGACTCTTCTAATGGGTTGTTGATTTCGCTGCTATTATGGTTGAAAACTTTTATCTTCTACCATATGTTCTAAATATCTGAATTATTGGCTATTGATAATTTAATTATCTTAAGTCATGATATTCTTTACTTGGCTATTTGTGCTCACTCTTTTACTTCACCACCCCTTTCAGGTAATAAAAGTGTAGCTGAGACTATCAGAGAGAACATGGGTATAAAGTGGTGATACGAATTAGTCACAAGCCTAATCAAATTATGAAACGGTGTGGCATAATAACTGTATTGAGAATTTAAAATGTGTGTGAAATATTTTATACATCATTTAATATTTAATTTTGGTGAACAGTAATAGGGTGAGGCGAACTCGCATTTGGAAGCGTCAAAAATGTAGTCCATTAGAATGAGGAGGACAAAAATATTCTCGTGTTCCTTTGGGGACTTAAAATATTTGCTGCTATACTTTAGATGGAATTGTAATAATTTGAGTATTAATATTTTCGTATTATATAGGTAACAATATTTGTATTGAAACTCACAGCATATGTTCTGTCGTATTCTGCACGACAGCTGTATAAATGAAGTTGTCAGTACTGTATTTTCTGCTGACCCAAGATGGGTGATGTATACCTATTTTGGGGGCGTCACATTTGGTATCAAAGCTTGAGGATATGATCCCTGACTGAGATGTGAGACTAGAACTATGAGGGGAGAGACGGGTAATTCCTTCGCTAGTTGACCTACCTAAGCTTAATTGTTATTTAATTGGTCGGTCAGAATATAAGGATAATATGTGGTGTGTCAGTTAACCCTTGTTTTGAAACTGTATTCTAGATGATATCTGAAATACAAGAATTGAGCAATGGATGAACCATGAGACAGAGGAAGTAGCCTGGGAGCTAGAATTTGAAATTCTTATCACTTCAGAATTCCAGGTACGTACGTAAATTTCGAGGGCGAAATTTCATAAGGAGGGAAAATTATAAGACCCCGAATTTTATAAAATGAAAGTATTCAATTTTTTTAAAATTATTATTCTAAAATTGTAAAAAGTAAAATTGATAACTGGGCAAATGAACAATTAATCTGATAAATGAGGAGAGGGATTTAATTCTTCCAAGCTGCCCATGTTGGCGTTTGATTAAATGCTGATGTCTAATTGTGAGTGGAAAATTATGGGGGGAACAAAGAAAGGGACATCTTGGAAATTAAGGAGGAAAGAAGGAGAGATGGGGCCTTAGTGTTGGAAATAATTAAGCCTAAGAAGGCAATCTTCAACATCTTCACTACTTACAATTCCCTCCCGTGAAGAGTTGCAAAGAAATAGAGAAGAGAAAGAGAAAAAAGATAAGAGAAAGAAAATGGAAAGATAAGAAATAAAGAAAGAATCAGAGAATAAGAGAGGGGGAGAGGGAGAGTTCATGTAACGCCCCGAAATCCGGTCTATCTTCACAGCCGAATTTCGTACGTCACTAGTACATCATTCATCCAAACATACATCATTATATACTGAAATATAATAACATACATTCTAAATTCCCAGGTTCTAAAACCTTATAACCTTTCTCATTACAAATAATGATAATTACATTATTCCTTTCATCTTACAAGAGTGACTTTTATCCGCCACCAAGGATACTTAATAGTTCATTAAACAAATCTATAGTTTAATTTTCTTTTTTCTATATGAAAAGTCTTCACTTGATCTTCTCGCTCATTCACATTTTGAATGACACTTCATCTGGATACCGTTAGCTTGATCTTTACGGGATCCTTAAGTTCTTCTAACATCGTTCGCTGAAAATGTTTTTTTATTTAAAGCAAGTGTGAGCATTCAATTGCCCAACAAGTCATAGCAGTTGAACATACAACTTCTGTAGTAGCCCCGAATCCGAGCCCCAAATCGCTGCGGATCCGGTATACTATTTCTATAACTAATTGCGGAAGATATAAACATAAATTGTTTATACAATACATTACACACTATTCCCCAAGGTCGAGTAACCTTAACTTAATACACATTTCATAAAATATCTATTACACAACAATATTTATCAAATACGCTATTACAAACTAGCTGCACTTTATTTCCCAAGCTGAACTTGGCTTTAATCGTTTCCTGTATTCGAACGCATTCACTTTATCTGCAATGTTTTATCATGATATAGCAAGGGTGAACATGAAAGTTGCCCAACAAGTTTATATACAATAATATAACGATATATCATGATTGAAGAGTATGAATAATGGGCTTGCTATAATTCATCAATATAATTGAGAACTAGCACGAATAAATTTTTGACTGAACAAGTATTATACATGAACAAACATTTCTGAACCAACTGGTAATGAAGGTGATCAGCCTTTCATACCTGACTTATACATGCAAGATGTACAGAATATAATTTTCGTGGCAATCAGCAATGATTAACCATAAGCTTGAAGAAACTACTCTTATTAGAGTTAAGTAAAAGAAAACTTGCCTGAACTGTTGATTACCGCAACACAATTTTTAACGCTTTAACCGAAGACCTAATATTAATAATATAGATCTCCAATAATTAAAATAATATCATCACAGTATAATACTGTTATATTTATATCCACAGAATAACCTAAACACATTACCACATAACCCTATTAGTCTATAATTCACATAAGACTTAGCATCAAGTCAAACTATTTCAGTCTGATTTGAAACTGACACAATTCTATCATCCCGACGGTCTAGTCGGACAAAAATCGAGTTTAAGTTCAATTAAACTCTGCCTAACCACTTAACCATTATCACAGATAATTTCTAATCAGACAAAACATTTTTCCTAGGCTCGTAATAATTTTTGGATAATTATTACCATTTATCAACATTTTTCAATCATTAAAACCGTATTTAAATGAATTAAATACCACATAATACCTTAATTATTAATATTTATTTAATATAAAATATTAATAAAAATCATTACATAATATTATAATATAATTATAATATATCAAAGTATTTTTAATACCTTAAAAATATTTTTATATGATTTTCCAACACTTTAATCCATTATCCGATAATTGCTATTAATATTAAAATATTAATATTTTCATGCCAAAATATCAAAAGTTATAATTTATAACTTAAAATATTTTTATAACACTTAAATCATTTTTATATGATTTTTAAATCATTAATTCTATTTTTTCTTAATTTATTTAATATATCTATTAAATAAACTAACAATCATTAATATTGATTAATTAATGAATTTCTTCACAAAATATTAAAAGTCATCAAAAATAACTTAAAATATTTTCTTATACCATAAAATAATTTAAATAATTTATTTAATATTATAATTAAATAAATAAATACCATTTATATTCCAAAAATATTAAATATTTTCAAAATATACTCAAAATAGTTAAAAACTATTTTTCAGACTTTAAAATAATTTTTCGGAATTTATTTTGTATTTTTAATAATTAAAAACCATTTTTTCTAATTTTTTAATCATTTTCCGGAAAATAATATTAATCTGTCGTTAAAGGACTATAGCGACACTTTCTGTCGCTATAGGTGTTCTTGAGCTTTCATGTCAGTGTTCGGGTGGGTAGGTTTGACCGGATTTAATTTCTTGTTCTGTGTGTTTCTGGGCGGGCTATTGTTCTAATCATGTGGTATAAGTGTAATACTACAACTACAATCAAACTTCATGGGCATAACACTTTACAACTGAGAGATCAAGGCTTCCAAACATTCTGTCAGACGTGTTCTTCGTTTTTCTGGGTTTACCAGAATCGAAGGTACCCACTTTGGGTCCTTATAACTTGCAATCTAGGTTTTATTTCTGTGATCTAAAGGTTCAGTCTTGTAGGGGAGATGTAAGGCTACAATTACATATCAAAAAGTATATCTAACAACAACATATACACAAGATTAAAGCTGGTCAAAGTTCTGACAAAAATTCGGCTGATGATGTTCTGGGTTTTCCAGAAAACCTTCATAAGGCAGTTCGGTCAATGATGTTTGACCATGATTCTACACCGTTATATTAATGATCTGGGTGAAATAAAGCCATGTATCTGTACTCCTCATATCCGACTACAAGAATAAAACAAAAACATAACAAAAACACTAATGTACTGCAAGATCTAAGGCTCGCAAAACTTGTCAGATTTTTCTGGAAATTTCTGGGCTTGCCCAAAAATCAAATTTGTGACCAGTCAACGTTGTTTGACCGCTTATAACTTTTATTCTACAATCGATCTGGCTTTGATTCTTTTTGCATATAAAAGACCACATAACAGACTACATGTTACAACATTTAAAACACAAAAACAATCAACAGAAACCAATATAAGTGGTCTGACATTTGCTTGTCAGACGATATTTTATCAATTTTCCAGATTTCATAAAATGCAAGATTCGAGTATTTTGATGTTATGGATCTGGGATTTAACAACCCAGATCCTCAATTGACATCTAAATACACAACATTAACTAATCAACAACAACATTTAACACCAAATCATGAGATTTCAAATTTTTAGGGTTTTATACCTTTTGAGCTTGATTTCTAATTTCTGATCCTTTGATCCTGATTATGAAAAGCTATATCTTGATCATGGCTAACTATTTCACTCTCTCACACTCTATATTTTGAAATTTTGGAGAGAGAAAGTCTTGGAAGAAAAATGAGAACAAAGTGGCCATTTTCTCTCTTTAATACTATATATATAAATTGATGAAATGAAATGAGCTGATTTAATGTTTGATAGATGTGGTTATAGGTTATGCAAGTCAATTGAGTTGGTCACCAACTCCAAGATTTACCAAGATTTACACTCTACATAAAAGAAAATGTGACAAAAAGGGCATAAATGTCATTTCCTTAATTTCTAGAAATTGCCTTAGAGTTTAGGGTTTGTTAGGGTTTAGGGTTTGGACATTTTAGGGTTTAGGGTTTAACCCTTTAGGGTTTAGATTTTAACCCATAAATATTTAGCAACTTGGAATTCAAAAATTCTCTAATTAAATTTAAAATAGAAAATTTTGATTTCTAAATTATAATTAGGGCTTCCTAATTATATCATAATCTCCTAATTATAAATCAATCTTACTAATTAGGACTAATTTATCCTAATTAACATTGCTAATTTATCACGTAGGCCCACAATTGTACATTAGGTTTCAAAGCCACATTTTAGGGTTTAAAATAATGTTTCAATTTTAGAAATTTAGATTTCCTAATATGATTAGGGTTTCTAATAACTTGACAATTAAGATTTATATTTCCTAATTAACATTGCTAATTAAGCAATTAAATCCATCACTGCACGATTAGGGTTCAAAATGGTCATTAGGGTTTTCAACCCACAAATTAGGGTTTTCTAATAGAAAATAATTTTCTAAAGTAGAAATTAAATATTCGTAATTAGATTAGAGTTTTCTAATTACTCATAAATTGAAATAATTAGGATTAGAGTTTCCTAATTAGCATTGCTAATTTTAGCAATTAAATTCGCAATTGAGCATTAGGGTTTTTGACGAAACAATTTGGGTTCCAAAAATTTGAAATTAGGGTTTGCTAATTAATTAAGCTTTACCCTAATTAGACTTATAATTAATACCACATGAGCATTATAATTATCCTTTCTATTCCCAGATTAGGGCTTCAATTTATCAGAATCTGAAATTAGGGTTTTCAGATCTGGTATTATGGTTTTCTAATAATCAATTAAGATTTTAGATAATTGGCGTTTAACCTTGTACATACATTGCATTCCCAATCCAGGGTTTTCAATATCCGATTTAAGATTTCGTACTCCCGGAACTGAAACTAGGGTTTCCAGAACCGATTTTTAGGGTTTCTTATTAGACGTTAGGGTTTTCTAACTGAACGTTCTCGTTCTTAATATATACTTAGGGTTTATCACAGATGTAATTTATCTGGTCAACTCATGACCCTTAACCACATTTTGAACACATCATTAACCATATACACAGAGCATATTTATATAAATCCTTAATCCTGAATAATTCACCTATATCCTTCATCGAATTTTGAAATCCTCAAAATTCCATCCTTATAACATCAAATACATACACTTATTTTCTGTCTAGGTCTATTATTTAACCTTAAATCAATCATTTAAGATTTTCATAATTTGTCCAATTTCTCGGGTTATCACATTCACCCCTCCTTCTAAGAATTTCATCCCCAAAATTCACCTTACACCTTACACCTTACACCATTCACACATATTTCACATGCTACCCAATACACCACTCACAAGGGTAAAAATTTTAAAACTGTGCTGAGGAATCGTATAGACTGTTTTGTTTTTCATTTTCGCAAAGGTTTTATGGAAATTCATCCGCAAACCGGCATTACTTACGGACACAAAGGGTGATTAGCCCGATATGCCCTGTACTGGCTAAGTACTGATTTTATCTGTTTTTCCATCACTGCTAAAGGCACAAAAATTCTACCTCAGTCTTATTTGATTCCACAGCAAAACAATTTGGTTTGGAAAATTTCTTTCAATAAACATTTTTGAGAATGACGTCATGATGCCGTACTGTATTTAACAGTCCGTTGAGGATTTCGTCATTTTGTGACTTTGTTATACTACATCATACTATAGTGGGCTGACGATCCTTAGATCACATCCAACACCAAGTAATTCTGCATTGATAACTCCATTATTTTTTTATCATCTCTGCACCAGGTCACATGGTACATAAGTGATAAATAAAAACAATTTTTTTTAAAAGGCACATAGTGCGTATTTATCTTGATGTCAAAAATTGAAGTTTAGCAAAGCTAGGGGTTTAGGAAAACCTAAATCTCCACTAATGATCATATGCTTAACAATCTATCTGTTCCTATAATCCTTAACACTCTATTCACACACAACTATACCCAGTTCATAAAACCACACTTATGAGTTCATAACCTGGTCACAATTATATGAGTTTACGAACTTACCCTAGTCTGACCTTTGGCGTCCGTTCGCTGAGGGGCTCATAAATATTTCATATAACTATAAGTCAAGAATGTCACATAAGTATGAGTTCTAAGAACTCGTACTTAATCCTATATTCTCTACCTATGACCTATTTATCTGTATAAAACAACTAGCGTGACACAACATTTCAATTATTACCAATGCCACCAACTAAGTAGTTTTTACACCAAGTACAATTCCCCGCCCATACAAGGAATCATAAAACTCAGTTGCTGACACGAGTCCTCATTGAAATCCCCACCTAATCTTAACCCTCTTTTTCAATACGAATTCAATTCGTATTCATAATCTATAACTCTTTTATGAGTTTTCATAGTACCATTTCATAGTACAACTTACACACAGCATCTTGCTGTAAACTTTTCAATCATAAGATTGATTCTTTCTGACTGTCATAACCTTATCAGATCAAGGGGTGATCTTATCGTATATATTACGATTTATTTCTATGCCTATGATCGTTTTGTTTTACGATATTCTATTCCTGCACTTTCAGTCTTTTAGACTCGATCTATTCACCATTACTGTTCAACTTTATTATCAGAGTTAGGGAACTCTGTGTCTTTACACTCGCCGAGATTCATCTTTGAATCTTATTGACACACTAACTCGATTTGAGTTAGTTCTTAATCCTAATCACTGCGGTTATTGGTCTCATGTATTCCTACCTAAGCTTCATAACAAACAGCTCTGATACCAACTGTAGTAGCCCCGAATCCGAGCCCCAAATCGCCGCGGATCCGGTATACTATTTCTATAACTAATTGCGGAAGATATAAACATAAATTGTTTATACAATACATTACACACTATTCCCCAAGGTCGAGTAACCTTAACTTAATAGACATTTCATAAAATATCTATTACACAACAATATTTATCAAATACGCTATTATAAACTAACTGCACTTTATTTCCCAAGCTGAACTTGGCTTTAATCGTTTCCTGTATTCGAACGCATTCGCTTTATCTGCAATGTTTTATCATAATATAGCAAGGGTGAGCATGAAAGTTGCCCAACAAGTTTATATACAATAATATAACGATATATCATGATTGAAGAGTATGAATAATGGGCTTGCTATAATTCATCAATATAATTGAGAACTAGCACGAACAAATTTTTGACTGAACAAGTATTATACATGAACAAACATTTCCGAACCAACTGGTAATGAAGGTGATCAACCTTTCATACCTGACTTATACATGCAAGATGTACATAATACAATTTTCGTGGCAATCAGCAATGATTAACCATAAGCTTGAAGAAACTACTCTTATTAGAGTTAAGTAAAAGAAAATTTGCTTGAACCGTTGATTACCGCAACGCAATTTTTAACGCTTTACTCGAAGACCTAATATTAATAATATAGATCTCCAATAATTAGAATAATATCATCACAGTATAATACTGTTATATTTATATTCACAGAATAACCTAAACACATTACCACATAACCCTATTAGTCTATAATTCTTATAAGACTTAGCATCAAGTCAAACTATTTCAGTCTGACTTGAAACCGACACAATTCTATCATCCCGACGGTCTAGTCGGACAAAAATCGAGTTTAAGTTCAATTAAACTCTGCCTAACCACTTAACCATTATCACAGATAATTTCTAATTAGACAAAACATTTTTCCTAGGCTCGTAATAATTTTCGGATAATTATTACCATTTATCAACATTTTTCAATCATTAAAACCGTATTTAAATGAATTAAATACCACATAATACCTTAATCATTAATATTTATTTAATATAAAATATTAATGAAAATCATTACATTACATAGTGTGTCCTACCTAAGCTTATTTGTGTTTATTTGGTTGAACAGTGTAGACACTCAAATTTTTTTTTATACCTGTTACTAACATTACAGGAGGGCAGAATCATCTTTTAGAGATAACTATGGAGGACAACTCAGCTCAATACCGGAAATCACACCAAAGAAGGTCGTTTCATCTCAGAGATAACCTCGAGATACTCAGTCTCAGTCCCAAAAACAACACCGAAAAAGACAGTGTCAACCTCGGAGATAACCCCGAGTAATGCAGTTGCAGTTTCGGAGATAACCCCGGAGATGCTCGTTTCAACCTATGCAGTCAGCTTCAACCTTAGAAACCAAACCGAGGCACTCAGCTCCAGTCCTAGAGATAACCCCGGGAGGTCAGGCACACCTTAGAGACAACCCTGAGGACATCCAATACTTGCAGCAGTCCAATCTCAAAGATAACCCTGAGCAATGACTGCATTATCAACCCAAACCAAAAATAACCTCGGTGAGGGGTAAAATCGTCATTTTTCCACCTCGATCCCACATTGCTCTATCTCAACACAACAGTTCAACATGCATTCTACACAGCAATATCCCATAAGAGCCAAATAGCTGCAATCCCGAGTGACTACTACACAGGACAACACATCGAATGGAATTTGAAGCTTGAAGACCAAGTGCATGATCCCATCTTCTTGACTTCTGAAAACCTCTAATCCCATGTCATTTGTGTAGCTCTCGACAACATCACTCCGTAAAAGGTCTCATACACCTCAATCGGAGACTCAGCTGCACGCATACACGTATTTCGAGACGACGGGACCCGTGAAGCCCGAGACACCCCAGGCAGCTGCAGGTACATCTGCGGCTACCGTAGGTGTACCTGCGGCTCCCCCCCCTCTATAAATAGAGGGCTTGGGGTGGCCATTTTGTAAGAGAAAACGGCGAGGAAGCCCTGTCCAATTTACTCTGTACACACCCTAAACTGAGTACTTTATCATTTTAAACACTTGTGAGCTTATATTTAGTCATATTTTTAGCGGCGGGAGCCGAGTGTTCATCTATTTAAAGCTATAGAAGTCTTCTTTGACAGTCCACTCTAAGCCTTCTTACACACTTTAAAGCCTTTCTCTTTTACTTTGCATACACCGTTCTTCACATTGAGATTTGTGTTACGTGTGTATGCCTGGACTTCGGTTCGTGGCTTTTATTTCCTTTTATATATTTATAAAAGGAAATGGACTAACATTTCCTTATATATATATATATATACTGTTGTCGAACTCTGTTCAATGAGCCTGGATTTTACATACAGAGCATTTATTGCTTATATATATATATATATATATGTACTGTTGTCGAACTCTGTTCGATGAGCCTGGATTTTACATACAGAGCATTTATTGCTTTTATATATATATATATATATATATATATATATACTTATATATATAAACTATTGTCGGACTCTATTCGATGAACTTGGATTTTACATCCGGTGCGTTTACTACTTTTATATATAAATAGCGACAAATTGCTGAAATAATAAATCAAGTCGGGATCGATATATATCCTGTACGTTTACCGCATTTATATATATATATATATATATATATATATATATATATATATATATATATATATATATACATTTCTGCCAGGCCTGGAGTTTACTTCGTGGCCTTTTACTTCTTTATTTATATTCCGTCCCACCTGGAGTTTACTTCGTGACGGTTGATCGTTTTTACTGCTTTATTTATATTCCGTCCCGCCTGGAGTTTACTTCGTGGTGATTGATCAATTTTATTACTTTATTTACATTTCTGATCCCCCATGGAGGTGCTTTGTGGTGGTTGATCATGTCTGTATATGTAAGACCCCATCTTATTATGAATAAAAATTAAAATTTCTCTATTTATTATCATGAAATAATAAGGAGTTAATTTGATATAATACTTTGGTTATGGGTGAAATGTGCAAATTTCACAAAATAAGCAAGTGGTTATAAAATATTCATTTTTTTGTCGGGGAATATTCGTTTGGTCGTGGATTATTCTTGTTGTCAGGGAATATTCGTACGAAGGCGCAGCCATTCGTGGGGCTCATAACAGAATAACTGTCGGATTAAGAAAACGACAAGTTTGAGTTTTTATAAATAACGGCGTAGTTGTTACCATTAGCACTGTTGGAATACCCGGTGGTTAAAATACAGTAATACGCATGATTGCACAGTAGCACACGGTATTGCACTGTATTTTTGAATGATTGATTCTTACGTAAGAAGACACTTCTCAATAATTGTTACAGTAATTTCTTTTCAATATTTTATTTTATTGATTCAATAATTGCTGCGTTGATATTTTATATTATTGTTATTTCAATAATTGTCACTACACAATATTTCCCATTATCATATCAATAATTCATATTATTTGAATAATATTATTAGATAACATTATTGGCAATGTCTAGAAAGTTCTGTCTAAGGAGAGGTTTGGTCACCTAATTGCGTGATAAGTAGGTTTTATACCTACTTATCCGGTATCTTTTACTTGAATTAGTTACTTTTATTCATGTGTTTAGTTACTTTTCATGCATTTTGTGTTCGTTTTGTAGGTTATACGTTTGGAAGCGATGTGAGCGATTATTGGTAAGGAAAAGCACGGAAAATGCAAACAAAAGCAAGCCGGACATCATTTATGCTTTTATGTTCAATTCATGTTCTTGGCTTGGAGCTTGGACTATATTATAGAACGTTTTCTTAGCTTTCCGGAACATCTTGAATCATTCAAATCGGAGTTCGGATGAAAGAGTTATGATATTTCTACCGACGGACGTTGAACTTCACCGTTTTGGGTGGTGATTTTCATAGCAGTCACTTCCAGTCCAATTTCGACCATCATACGTTCGTTATTTCTCAAAGATCAAAGAATGAAAGTTGTAGATCTCGTCGATAGCTTCGATTTGATAGGTCGCGGGACTCGTAACTCCTCTCGGTTTAGAAGTTATGGCAGTTTTAGCAGAGGAGGTTCCAGCAGAAAACTTTGTTGGCAGATTGGTACCCAGCCGGGGCTGGGCGTTTTTAGCCTTAGGACCCAGCCGGGGCTGGGTGTCTGGGCATGTTAGCAGCTTACTACCCAGCCGGGGCTGGGCTTTTTCAAAGGAAATACCCAGCCGGGGCTGGGTATACGCGAAAATGAGTGGATTTTGTCCGAATTTGAGTCCGAAAAGGATTGTTTCGAGTTGTTTGATTCAAGGACTTCCAAGAGGACTTAAAGACATGTACAAAGGCTTATAAAAAGAGGGGAATAACACATATTAGAGGAGATTATGATGAGAATATTAGGAGATTAGAGAGCATTCTATTAAATTAGATTAGAGTAAATTAGATCAAAACACTAGTTCTAATTAGATTTGGAGATTGAAGCAACTTGGAGACCATTGAAGATTCAAAGTAGGAGCAAGAAGGGAGTGTCAAATCTACACACAATAGATTATTTCTTCTCATCTTCTTCTATCTTTATCTTTTTAATGATTATTCAATTGTGGATTCTTAGCTTTAATTCAATAATAATGAACTAATTCTTTGTTTGAGATTACAATGGATCTTATTGTGTAGTTTATTTTAATATACTTCGTTATCAATTAGTATTTTCTATTGTGAGGATTGTCTATTGTGATTTGGAATTAATTGTTTAATTGCTTGGCCATCAATTACCGTGATAATCTATATGAACTCGAGAGATGAAGTATAGATTTAGATCTGATCATGATAGCATGTGTTCAGGATTTTGTTAGTAGCTTAAACTTGATGTGTGTTAAGGTAGAGATATGCTTGACATCGCATGTAATCTTATAGAGAACTTGCTCTTAAACCTTCTTCAATTGTAATTCACATAGAGATATAGTGGGTTAGTTGATTAAGGTGTTTAACAGATTTCTATCTTAATTGTGGATTGACGTTAATACGGTATTAGTGCATCGAGAGGTGGTTAATACTACTTTCGTGTTCTTGATTAACAATTCTGAATAGAGAATAATTGATGAGAAGTGTGTTAACCTAAATGAAGTAATAGGTGAAGTTGTGATCTTGAATCTCCATAATCTGATTTTTAATTAGTGGTAATTAGAATTAGTTTAGTTAAATATTTTAATTTTTAATATTAAATTCATTCGTTTAAATAAGATTGAGTTGGTTACGGGTTAGTACTTGGTGATTTTGATTAAATAATTCTCTGTGGGAACGATACTCAACTTATCACTTTATTACTTGTTGACCACGTATACTTGCGTGTTGTGCGTATATAGATTTTACCCAACAAGTTTTTGGCGCCGTTGCCGGGGAATTAGTTTAATATTTTTTTACCAATATTAACTTCAATCAAATTAGTCTTAATTTAAATATTTTTATTTTTATTTTTAATTCTCTTCCTATATTTCTCTCTTTTCAGGTACCATGGATGACTTTACGTATCAATGGCCATACACAAACATGACTCAGCCAAAGGGAATGGAGATTGACAGACTCGCGACACTTTCCGCAATGTCAGCACAGATTGAAGAACTTTCGAGGAAGTTGGACGTTGTTGTAGCCCAACAAAATCGAAGGATAATAGTTACTTGCAATTATTGTGCTGGTAATCATCCGAGTCATCAATGCACCGTCAATCTTGGGCAGTTACACTATGGTGGTAACGACCTCAATCAGTATGCATATGATAATTACCATCAAGTTTGGGGGTATCACCCGGATTCGTCATGGAGCTACAATTATCAAGACCAATACTCTACTCCAAATTCAACATACACGCCGGAATTCTCATATCAACCTCCATTAAAAGAAGAAAAGTCAAGGTTGGAGGAATTGGTGTACAAGTTCATAGCATCAAATGAGGAGAGAATGAGTAATCAAGCGAGGTCAATTCAAAATCTTGCGGATCAGATAGAGCAAATGACCAAAGCCGTAAGCAACCTTCCTCCAAACACTTGGTTTTATGGCATGGATGATGAAATTGACGGAAAACCCGAACCAAATCTGCAACTGGATGAGCCACAAGGTATAGGAAGTGTGGAGACAATTGGGGATAATGAAATAGAGGTCCACAAAGATCTAAATGGGTCTCCACCAAAGTTCAACGATCTGGTTAGATTTGCAAAACCGTGCCCGCTTGGTAGTCATGTCGTCGGCGAAGATCTTATTGACATAAGAGTGAGTACAATTTTGAATCCATGGTGGGACGAGAAAGAGAAGATAGACGAAGAGCACATTGTGTGTGACAAGCTTCCATGCCCCAAAGTGATCACATACACAATGAAGAAAACACCTAGCTGTGGGACGTTCTTGATTGAGATCTTACCAAATCAGAGCATGCTAGGTGACTTTGATGCATTGGCTATCGTAAATGGGAACCTACCAAAAGCTACATTATTTCCGATGGATGGAGGGTTCCTCAACTTTCGAAGAGGAATTGGATAGCATTGACCAGACAAAGTCAGGCTGAAAGACTATAAATCAAGCGCTGACTGGGAGGCAACCCAGGAATTTTTCTATTTATATGCTTTACTAGTTTATTTAGTAGATAGGAATTAAGTTGCTTATTAAGTTCTCTTATAATTTAATCCATGTTGTCTCTCTTCATTGCAGGTATTGGAGGTCCAATGGATAGCAAAATGATCGTCGCAACCATCGCCACCATCAACTCACGCTTAGCTGATTACAGAGAAGTTCTCTTCTACTTACCGCTATATTCTTACAATGAGGACATTGTAATTGCTAAGTTTGGGGGAGTTTTGTTTAGGTTCATTATCGCATGTTTAGTTTATGTTATGTTATTTTGCATATGTTGTTAATATATTTAGGTTCATTATTAAAAAAAAATAAATCAAAAATTCAAAAATAATAGTTAGTTACTATATTCATCTTGCATGAGTCCAGTTGTTAGATAGTTCAGTTTATTTTGGCCAATGATGAGAATGGAATTGAGTAGACAAGTATAATACTAAGTATTAGAGCTTTTGATGCGATTTCTTGTTATGAATTGAGTCTTTTTCTGTTGGAAACTGGTATAATAAGGATAGCACAGTAAAAATAATTTGTTGGCTGATTAAGTTTAAATTGATACATAATGGACTTCTTAAGGATAATACTAGTTTGGATGAATGAAAGACATGAATAGGCGGAGATGACTGAATTTAGACAAAAACTTAAGTTTGGGAAAAAAAATTGGGATATATAAGCTTCAAAAAAAAATAGATTAAAAAAAAAAAAAAATACCGTGGCTAGTTTTGTTTCGGGGCCTTTGTTACTTGAACAAGTACGCCCGAAGGGGTATCTTAAAACCTAGCGCCCTAAGGTCTTATATGGTCTGGGAGTCGTTGGTCGAAAGTTCGCTAAGGGGTAACACTGTTAGCCTAATGGAATGAGACATTGCACAGTCATGGTTAAAAAGTAAAAAAAATAAAAGAAAAAAAAAAATAAAACTGGAAAAGAGCAAAAAACCCCCGTAATGAAAAGTAAAGCATAAGTATCCCGGATTGGACTCTTGAACTTGGTGGATGTTTGACTTTAGTTGGATCTAGCTTGTTCGTGAATTTTGTGAGTTTTCACTGTATGATGCCTTTAAAGAGACCTATTATGTGTTAAATTTAATTTCATATCAATTAGCATGTTTGTTGAGCACACACGCACTATATCAGTGATAACAGTTTAAGACTTGATGATTAACTAGGAAATTATTGATTGGTTTTGATATGAAGTATTATCGTGTTTGCTTGATTGCTCTAAGGCCGAGTGAATAGATTTGATTCTATCAATACTGCTGGATTCGTAGGCATATAGATTAGTTGCATTCCATTGCATTGCATTGCATTGCATTATGTTGTGTTGCTTGAGGACAAGCAACGGTTTAAGTTTGAGGGTATTTGATAAGTAGGTTTTATACCTACTTATCCGGTATCTTTTACTTGAATTAGTTGCTTTTATTCATGTGTTTAGTTACTTTTCATGCATTTTGTGTTCGTTTTGTAGGTTATACGTTTGGAAGCGATGTGAGCGATTATTGGTAAGGAAAAGCACGGAAAATGCAAACAAAAGCAAGCCGGACATCATTTATGCTTTTATGTTCAATTCATGTTCTTGGCTTGGAGCTTGGACTATATTATAGAACGTTTTCTTAGCTTTCCGGAACATCTTGAATCATTCAAATCGGAGTTCGGATGAAAGAGTTATGATATTTCTACCGACGGACGTTGAACTTCACCGTTTTGGGTGGTGATTTTCATAGCAGTCACTTCCAGTCCAATTTCGACCATCATGCGTTCGTTATTTCTCAAAGATCAAAGAATGAAAGTTGTAGATATCGTCGATAGCTTCGATTTGATAGGTCGCGGGACTCGTAACTCCTCTCGGTTTAGAAGTTATGGCAGTTTTAGCAGAGGAGGTTCCAGCAGAAAACTTTGTTGGCAGATTGGTACCCAGCCGGGGCTGGGCGTTTTTAGCCTTAGGACCCAGCTGGGGCTGGGTGTCTGGGCATGTTAGCAGCTTATTACCCAGCCGGGGCTGGGCTTTTTCAAAGGAAATACCCAGCCGGGGCTGGGTATACGCGAAAATGAGTGGATTTTGTCCGAATTTGAGTCCGAAAAGGATTGTTTCGAGTTGTTTGATTCAAGGACTTCCAAGAGGACTTAAAGACATGTACAAAGGCTTATAAAAAGAGGGGAATAACACATATTAGAGGAGATTATGATGAGAATATTAGGAGATTAGAGAGCATTCTATTAAATTAGATTAGAGTAAATTAGATCAAAACACTAGTTCTAATTAGATTTGGAGATTGAAGCAACTTGGAGACCATTGAAGATTCAAAGTAGGAGCAAGAAGGGAGTGTCAAATCTACACACAATAGATTATTTCTTCTCATCTTCCTTTATCTTTATCTTTTTAATGATTATTAAATTGTGGATTCTTAGCTTTAATTCAATAATAATGAACTAATTCTTTGTTTGAGATTACAATGGATCTTATTGTGTAGTTTATTTTAATATACTTCGTTATCAATTAGTATTTTCTATTGTGAGGATTGTCTATTGTGATTTGAAATTAATTGTTTAATTGCTTGGCCATCAATTACCGTGATAATCTATATGAACTCGAGAGATGAAGTATAGATTTAGATCTGATCATGATAGCATGTGTTCAGGATTTTGTTAGTAGCTTAAACTTGATGTGTGTTAAGGTAGAGATATGCTTGACATCGCATGTAATCTTATAGAGAACTTGCTCTTAAACCTTCTTCAATTGTAATTCACATAGAGATATAGTGGGTTAGTTGATTAAGGTGTTTAACAGATTTCTATCTTAATTGTGGATTGACGTTAATACGGTATTAGTGCATCGAGAGGTGGTTAATACTACTTTCGTGTTCTTGATTAACAATTTTGAATAGAGAATAATTGATGAGAAGTGTGTTAACCTAAATGAAGTAATAGGTGAAGTTGTGATCTTGAATCTCCATAATCTGATTTTTAATTAGTGGTAATTAGAATTAGTTTAGTTAAATATTTTAATTTTTAACATTAAATTCATTCGTTTAAATAAGATTGAGTTGGTTACGGGTTAGTACTTGGTGATTTTGATTAAATAATTCTCTGTGGGAACGATACTCAACTTATCACTTTATTACTTGTTGACCACGTATACTTGCGTGTTGTGCGTATATAGATTTTACCCAACATTACGCGCCAATAAGGAGAAATCCTTATTGGAAAGCCTCTCTTTCATGGGAACGGCCTGGTTGTCATAATTGTGATTCTGTAATATTATTTGTGAATAATTAATTATTGATTTATAAGATAAGGAAATATTTATTTGATGTGGATATAAATGATGGATTTATTTATTTTATGTGGTTATAATTAAATGATTTAATGTTGAGGTGTTTTATCAGTATTTTTGTCGGAATGGAGGTATTAAAAATCAAATTAGTATTTTTACGATATATTGCGTGAGTTATAATTTTTAATCCGACCGTTGGATCGTTGTGATTTTTGGATACGTTATACATATATAAGTTGAGTATATGTCCATAAATTTTGAACCGTTAAAAATGAACGTATGATTTGTTATGAATTTTAAGAGGCATCTGATTCAGAAATTAGGTTTATAAATGATTTTGGTGGAAAATTCTAGAATTGAGTGGGCCCCACTTGTGGTTGGTGAAGAAATGTGATGAATTTTATTTCAAATATGGTGGGTGGCAATAGTAGCAGGTAAAGCCATCAGGTAGCAGGTTAAATCTGCTTCGGCGTGCTAACATTTTCCTATAAATAGAGGGCTAAGTTAGAATTGAAAATCACACCAGAAACATAAGCTTTCTCTCTTTCTCTCTCTATATTATCGAGCTTATTTTGTGATTATTTAGATATTTTGAGAGTTGCTGTTCAGTACAAGTTTCATTCAGTATCACTTCCGACCTTTCATTCCGAAGTACTGATTCTTTGAGGTAAGGGATGTTATTTTGTTCTTAAATGATATTAATTTCTTCAATATCATTATGCCGAAATATTAGTTTGAACTTTTTAATCAAATTTGGAACTTTTGTATCGAGGTTACTATTCACGTATACGGCACTATCCACGTATACGGCACTATTCACCGAAAAATAAAATTTTCTCTTTTTCGTCCCAAATGTCTTTTATGGTTACTATCTTTGATTGTATCCATGTTTTGATCTTTATTTTTGAATTCTACTTCACACTTGGTTATTATGGAGTATTATTGAATTTGGATAAACCGAAATACGAATCCCTAATACTTGTCCTTCTGTCTTACTGGATTCGTTCTCTAAAACATTTTTCATCATCCTCAGTCCTTAATGATTGTACTTGATGAATATTTTTGGCCTGTAGTTCAAAGATGAATGGTTACCTGATGAATATCTTTGGCCCGTAGTGCAAAGATGAACAGGTGTTAAGATGAACATGACCAACTAGTGATACAAATGAATATCTTTGGCCCGTAGTGCAAAGATGTATATTGATTGATGTTATAGGGATAAAATATTGATGATGGACTTTTAAATTCATAGATGATAGTAGATTTCATTCTCTACTTAACTCTTCTAATGAATTATTATTTCCGTTGCAGTTGTTGATCTAAAACTTGTTGTCGATTATATTCTATCAGATTTTTTCCTGTTGAAGACTAAGAATAATTTGTTGTATATTATCTTAGTCCTAATATTCTTTACTGGACTAGTTGAGCTCACCCTTTTCCTTTTTGTTGCATTTTTCTTCTCAGGTAGCGAGAACATAGCAGGAACCAGTCGGGGTATAGAGTGATGGTTCTAGATAGTTGTTTTAGCAGTCCTCACTATTTTTGTAAAATAGTACATCAATAATTGTAATGAGGACTTTATTTGGGTGTTGATATTGTCTAGAAGACAATATTTGTATTTAAACTCACAGCATGTGTTGTCGTATTTTGCACGATAATTGTATTAATAAAGTTGTAGTTATTTTTCTATACCATATATTTGGCGACTCAGAATGAGTGATGTATACCTATTTTGGGGGCGTCATAGTTTGTATAAGAGCTTAGGGATATGGTCTCTGGCAGAGATCGGGGAATAGAACTTGGAGGGGAGAGATGAGTAAATCCTTCGCTAGTGTGTCCTACCTAAGCTTATTTATTGGTCGATCATAATATAGGGATATTATGTGATATGTTAATTTGTTTAATTAACCCATGTTTTATGGCAGTTTTTAAGAATGGCAGCTGAGAACGTTAACAATGGAGTCTATGAGACTATGGAACAACCTTTGATTACCAACCAAGAGAACGTGCAACAGGAAGACAATATTCCTCCTGTAAATAATACTACCGAGCAAACGATGAATGATGCAATGTTTAGAAGCTTTTTGCAGTTCATGCCAAATCAGACGAGGGAGACTCGTGTATAAAATACGGGTGGAAATGATAGCAACGCGCGGTTTGTCACAGCCAAGAAGTTCAAGGAGTTGGGACCACCAGATTTCTGGGGAAAGCCCGATCCGATTAAGGCAGAAACGTGGGTTAAGTAAATGACCAAGATATTCAATGTCTTGGGCTGCACGGAGGAACAGAAGGTTCCATTCTCCACCTTTATGTTCCGTGATGAGGTAGATTACAGGTGGGAATCTGTGAAGTGTACCCAGCCAGCCACACTCAACATGTCTTGGGAAAAATTTCAGAAACTGTTCAATGACAAGTACTTTACTGAAAGTATTCGTCATATGAAGGAGGTAGAGTTTATTAGACTTGAACAGAACAACATGACGGTGTCCCAATACTAGGCTAAGTTCGCGGAGTTATCCAAGTTTTCACCTCATTTGGCAGAAAATGAGGAACGTATGACGTAGATGTTTCTGAGAGGTCTAAAACCCGAGATTCGACAATATCTTATCTCTCATAAATTTTCTTTATATTCAAATGTTGTAAATAGGGATTAATTATTAGAGCGTGATAACGAGTATGTTCTACCGAGGGACTACAACCAGGGTCATACCGGTGACAGCAGTCATGGGAGCGATGATAACCAGCGTGGAGGGAAAAATACGGACAAAAGCGGCAACCACTCGGGTGGTCATCGTGGCCATGACAATAGGAGAGGTGAGTTAAGTGGAAATTTCAAAAAGAGGAGATTCAATAATGACGGAAAGACATCGGTACCAGCACCAACACCAGCACCAACAACAAATTCTAGGGGAGGAGAACAACCGCCAGTTAGATGCTACAGATGCGGAGAGGAGGGGCACATAAGTCCAAACTGTACACAGCCTTCTAAGGTGTGTTTCAATTGTGGAAAAGACGGTCACATAGCCCGATTTTGTCCGATAGCAAAGTTAAGTCCAACTGGGACAGCGGCACCAAAGGCGACTACGGACAAAACAAAGTCGGTGGTTCAAGGAACGGCGTTTATCGTGACTGGCCAAAATACGAGAAACTCGAACGAGGTGAACATGGGTAAGCTAATCTTGAACTCTTGCGAAGTTTATACCTTACTAGATAACGGTTCTACCCATTCTTTTATCTCTCTTTCTTGTGCTCAATGTTTAAACTTGACTTCGGAGAAATTAGACTTTAACTTATCTGTTTAAACTCCGTTGGGTGAAACCTTCGTTACATCTACAGTTTATAAATCTTGCTTGATCCAAGTTGGCACAATCACATTACCTATTGATCTTATTTCTTTAAAGATACTTGCATTTGATGTGATTTTAGGGATTGATTGGTTAACCACTCATCATGCCAAAATTGATTGTTTTCGTAAGGTTGTTAGTTTTCATATTCCTAACCAACCTGTTATACGAATTCTAGCAACTAAACCACTAAAATCAATCACGATCATATTAAGCCATAAAGCTATTCGTTTATTGAAAAACAGATGTCAAGCTTTCTTAGCCCATATTATGGACTTGAACAAAAACACGTCAGATTTGAATAATATTCCTGTTGTTAATGAATTTCCTGACGTATTTCCTGAAGAACTTCCTGGTCTACCCTCAGAGCGTGAAGTTGAATTCTTTATTGATCTTAAATCAGGTGCAAAGCCCATTTCTAAAACCCCATATCGAATGGCTCCTATTGAACTTCAGGAGTTAAAAGTCCAACTATAGGAATTGTTAGACATCGGTTTCATTCGTCCTAGTACATCTCCTTGGGGTGCTCCTGTTTTATTTTTAAAGAAGAAAGACGGGAGTATGCGACTTTGTATTGATTACCGAGAATTAAACCATGTCACCATCAAGAATAGGTATCCACTACCTCGCATTGATGACCTGTTTGACAAGTTGCAAGGAGCACAATACTTTTCAAAGATCGATCTTCATTCTGGATATCATCTGCTGAAGATTAAAACTGAGGATATTCCAAAGACTGCCTTCAGAACTCGGTACGGGCATTATGAATTCTTAGTCATGTCTTTTGGATTGACTAATGCTCCTACTGCTTTCATGGATATGATGAACCGTGTATTCAAGGAATATTTGAATCAGTTCGTTGTTGTCTTTATTGATGACATCCTCGTCTATTCCAAAAGCCGTAAAGATCATGAGCACCATTTGAAGTTGGTACTTCAAAGACTTTGTGACAACAAGTTATACGCCAAGCTGAAGAAATACAAGTTCTGGCTTAAGGAAGTAGCATTCCTTGGGCACGTGGTGTCAAAACATGGAGTATCTGTTGACTCGACAAAGATTGAAGCAATCCAAAGATGGGAGCAACCAAAGTCGGCGACCGAAGTGCGTAGCTTTCTGGGCTTAGCTGGTTATTATCGGAGATTCATGGAAGGATTTTCTCGAATCACTACTCCATTAACTCAGTTGACTCAGAAAGATGCAAAATTTGTATGGAGCGAGGAATGCGAGAAGAGTTTCCAAGAGCTCAAGAGGAGACTCATTTCGGTACCTGTTCTGACAATACCATCTGGTTCGGATGGATTTGTTATCTACAGTGATGCTTCATGCAAAGGGTTAGAATGTGTTCTCATGCAACATGGGAAAGTCATAGCCTATGCCTCGCGACAACTCAAAGAATATGAGAGGAATTATCCTACTCATGATCTGGAGTTGGCAACAGTCGTTTTTGCGTTAAAAATTTGGAGACACTACCTGTATGGGGAGAAAGTGGAGATTTATACATATCATAAAAGCCTCAAATATTTCTTCACCCAAAAGGAACTCAACATGCGACAACGACGTTGGCTTAAGCTGTTGAAGGATTACGACCATAACATTCAATATCATCTTGGAAAAGCAAACGTTGTAGGTGACGCATTGAGTAGAAGATCGTATGCGGGTACGAGTGCAATGTTGTTAACACAAAGGCCCATTTTGTACGACTTACAAAGGATGGAGATAGAGTTAAAGGCTCCAAGTACCCACGTGATGATGACAAATATATGAGTAGAACCGACTTTAATCGATAAAGTTAAAGCTTCTCAAGCTACAGACCTGGAGCTGATGCGTATGAAAAAGAAAGTGCAAGAAGGTGCTATTCTGGATGCAAGAATTGATGAAGAAGAAAAACTTAGAGTCAACTCTAGACTTTACGTTCCTAACGATTTTGACTTGAAGCATAGAATCATGATGGAGGCACACAACACACCATTTGCAATCCATCCTGGAAGTACCAAAATGTATCACGATCTTCGACAAACATTTTGGTGGAACAATATAAAGAAAGAGATCGCGGAGTTTATCTCGAGGTGTTTAACTTGTCGACGTGTAAAGGCGGATCATCAAATGCCAAAGGGTCCATTGCAACCACTTGAGATTCCAAAATAGAAGTGGGAACACATTACTATGGATTTCGTTATGGGTCTTCCCAAGGTTTCTTAGGGTATAGATGCGATTTGGGTTATTGTTGATAGATTATCCAAGTCGGCTCATTTCTTGCCCATACGTGAGACTTATTCCTTTAAACGTCTTGCTAGTACGTACGTAAATGAGATTGTGAGATTGCATGGCATGCCAGTATCCATAGTTTTGGATAGTGACCCAAGATTCACTTCACGATTTTAGGTTAGCTTATAGAAAGCTATGGACACAGATTTACGATTCAGTTCGGCATACCATCCTCAAAAGGACGGGCAATCAGAAAGGACTATTCAAACCCTTGAAGATCTATTAAGACTCTGTGTCCTAGATTTTAAAGGAAGTTGGGATAAGTACTTGTCACTGGTGGAATTCTCCTACAACAACAGTTATTAAGCAAGTATAGGCATGGCTCCATTCGAGGTGTTATATGGACAAAAGTGTCATTCTCTAGTATGCTGGGACGAGACGGGAGAAGCAACGTTGTTGGGACCAGAATTAGTACGCATGACTACAGAAAAGATTCAAATGATTCGGCAACGTAAAAAGACCTCACAAGATCGACAAAAGAGTTATGCTGATTTTCATCGAAAGGGCGTGAAGTTTAATATTGGAGATCATGTAATATTACGTATTGCTCCATGGAAGGGAGTTACAAGATTTGGGATAAGAGGAAAGCTCAATCCACGATTTGTTGGTCCATTTGAGATTCTTGACCGAATAGTAAATGTGACCTATAGACTCGCATTACCTCCAAGTATGTCTCGTGTTCATAATGTTTTTCACATATCTATGCTTCGTAAATATGTGAAAGACCCAAACCACATTATTGCGTTAAAACCAGATGAGATAGCCGAAGATTTAACGTAAGAGGAGGTACCTATCAAGATATTGGATAGAAAATAGCATATCCTACGAACAAAGGTTATACCACAAGTCAATGTTTTATGGAGGAACCATGCTATTGAGGAAATGACTTGGGAGTTGGAATCAGAAATGAAAGCGAGGTACCCTCACCTTTTCGAAACACCAGGTACGTACGTCAATTTCGAGGACAAAATTTTATAAGGAGGGGAGGTTGTAAGACCCTATCTTATTAAGAGGTTGCTAGACAGTGTCAACCTCTGAGATAACCCCGAGGAATGCAATTACAGTTCCGGGGATAACCCCGGAGATGCTCGTTTCAACTTATGCAGTCACCTTCTACCTTAGAAACCAAACCGAGGCACTCAGCTCCAGTCCCAGAGATAACCCCGAGAGGTCAGGTACAACTCAGAGACAACCCTGAGGACATCCAGTACTTGCAGCAGTCCAATCTCAAAGATAACCCTAAGCAACAACTGCTTTATCAGCCCAAACCAAAAATAACCCCGGTGAGGGACAAAATCATTATTTTGCCACCTCGATCACACATTGGTCCATCTCAACACAAAAGTTCAACATACATTCTACACAACAATGTCCCATAAGAGCCAAATAGCTGCAATCTCGAGTGACTACTACACATGACAGCACACCAGATGGAATTTGAAGCTTGAAGACCAAGGGCATGATCCCATCTTCTTGACTTCTGACAACCTCTAATCCCATGTCATTTGTGTAGTTCTTGACAACATCACTCCTTGAAAGGTCTCATACACCTCAATCGGAGACTCAGATTGAAGTTCTGCAAGTTCGAGTGGACATCACGTTGCACGCATACATGTATTTCGAGACGACGGGATCCGTGGAGCCCGGGGCACCCCAGGCAGCCGCAGGTACATTTGCGGCTGTCGTAGGTGTACCTGCGGCTCCCCCCTCTATAAATAGAGGGCTTGGGGTGGCCATTTTGTAAGAAAAAACGGCGAGGAAGCCCTGTCCAATTTACTCTGTACACACCCTAAACTGAGTACTTTCTCATTTTAAACACTTGTGAGCTTATATTTAGTCATATTTTTACCGGCGAGAGCCGAGTGTTTATCTGTTTAAAGTTATAGATGTCTTCTTTGGCAGTTCACTGTAAGTCTTCTTACACACTTTAAAGCCTTTCTCTTTTACTTTGCATACACCATTCTTCACATTGAGATTTGTGTTACGTGTGTATGCCTGGACTTCGGTTCGTGGCTTTTATTTCCTTTTATATATTTATAAAAGAAAATGGACTAACATTTCCTTATATATATATATGTACTGTTGTCGAACTCTGTTCGATGAGCCTGGATTTTACATCCAGAGCATTTATTGCTTATATATATATACTTATATATATAAACTGTTGTCGGACTCTATTCGATGAGCCTGAATTTTACATCCGGTGCGTTTAATGCTTATATATATATATATATATATATATATATATATATATATATAGCGACAAATTGCTGAAATAATAAATCAAGTCGGGATCGATATATATCCTGTGCGTTTACCGCATTTATATATATATATATATAAATATATATATATATATATACATTTCTGTCAGGCCTGGAGTTTACTTCGTGGCCTTTTACTGCTTTATTTACATTCCGTCCCACCTGGAGTTTACTTCGGGGCGGTTGATCGTTTTTACTGCTTTATTTACATTCCGTCCTGCCTGGAGTTTACTTCGTGGTGGTTGATCATTTTTATTGCTTTATTTACATTTCTGATCCCCCATGGAGGTGCTTTGTGGTGGTTGATCATGTCTGTATATGTAAGACCCCATCTTATTGTGAATAAAAATTAAATTTTCTCTATTTATTATCTTGAAATAATAAGGAGTTAATTTGATATAATACTTTGGTTATGGGTGAAATGTGCAAATTTCACAAAATAAGCAAGTGGTTATAAAATATTCTTTTTTTTGTCGGGGAATATTTATTTGGTCGTGGAATATTCTTGTTGTCGGGGAATATTCGTACGACGGCGCAACCATTCGTGGGTCTCGTAACAGAATAACTGTCGGATGAAGAAAATGACAAGTTTGAGTTTTTATAAATAACGGTGTAGTTGTTACCGTTAGCACTGTTGGAATACCCGGTGGTTAAAATATAGTAACACGCATGGTTGCACAGTAGCACACGGTATTGCACAGTATTTTTGAATTATTGATTCTTACGTAAGAAGTCACTACTCAATAATTGTTAAAGTAATTACTTTTTAATATTTTATTTTATTAATTCAATAATTGTTGTGTTGCTATTTTATATTATTGTTGTTTCAATAATTGTCACTGCACAGTATTTCCCATTATCAGATCAATAATTTATATTATTTGAATAATATTATTAGATAACATTATTGGCAATGTCTATAAAGTTCTGTCTAAGGAAAGGTTTGATCACCTAATTTTGCGCCAGTAAGGAGAAATCCTTATTCGAAAGCCCCCTCTTTCCTGGGAACGACCTGGTTGTCATAATTGTGATTCTATAATATTATTTATGAATAATTAATTATTGATTTATATGATAAGGAAATATTTATTTGATGTGGATATAAATGATGGATTTATTTATTTTATGTGGTTATAATTAAATGATTTAATGTTGAGGTGTTTTATCAGTATTTTTGTCAGAATGGAGGTATTAAAAATTAAATCAGTATTTTTACGATATATTGCGTGAGTTATAATTTTTAATCCGACCATTGGATCGTTGTGATTTTTGGATATGTTTTATATATATATAAGTTGAGTATATGTCCATAAATTTTGAACCGTTAAAAATGAACGTATGATTTGTTATGAATTTTAAGAGGTGACTGATTTAGAAATTAGGTTTATAGATGATTTTGGTGGATAATTCTAGAATTGAGTGGGCCCCACTTGTGGTTGGTGAAGAAATATGATGAATTTTATTTCAAATGTGATGGGTGGCAATAGTAGCAGGTAAAGCCATCAGGTAGCAGGTCAAGTCTGCTTCGGCGTGCTAACATTTTCCTATAAATAAAGGGCTAAGTTAGAATTGAAAATCACACCAGAAACATAAGCTTTCTCTTTTTTTTCTCTCTCTATATATATATTATCGAGTGTATTTTGTGAGTATTTAGATACTTTTAGAGTTGTTGTTCAGTACAAGTTTCATTCAACATCACTTCTGACCTTTCATTCTGAAGTACTGATTCTTTGAGGTAAGGGATGTTATTTTGTTCTTAAATGATATTAACTTCTTCAATATCATTATGTCGAAATATTGGTTTGAACTTTTTAATTAAATTTGGAACTTTTGTGTCGGGGTTACTATTCATGTATACGACACTATTCACGTATATGACACTATTCACGAATACGACACTATTCACTGAAAAATGATATTTTCTCTTTTTTGTCCCAGATGTCTTTTATGGTTACTATCTTTGATTGTATCCATATTTTGATCTTTATTTTTGAATTCTACTTCACACTTGGTTATTATGGAGTATTATTGAATTTGGATAAACTGAAATACGAATCCTTAATATTTGTCCTTCTGTCATGCTGGATTCGTTCTCTAAAATATTTTTCATCATCCTCAGTCCTTAATGATTGTACTTGATGAATATCTTTGGCCTGTAGTGCAAAGATGAATGATTACCTGATGAATATCTTTGGCCCGTAGTGCAAAGTTGAACAGGTGTTGAGATGAACATGACCAACTGGTGATACAAATGAATATCTTTGACCCGTAGTGCAAAAATGTATATTGATTGATGTTACAGGGACAAAATATTGATGATGGACTTTTAAATTCATAGATGATAGTAGATTTCATTCTCTACTTAACTCTTCTAATGAATTGTTGTTTCCGCTACAGTTGTTGATCTAAAACTTGTTTTCGATTATATTCTATCAGAATTTTCCCTGTTGAAGACTAAGGATAATTTGTTGTATATTATCTTAGTCATAATATTCTTTACTGGGCTAGTTGAGCTCACCCTTTTCCTTTTTGTTCCATTTTTTTCTCAAGAAGCGAGAACATAGCAGGAACCAGTCGAGGTATAGAGTGATGGTCCTAGACAGTTGTTTTAGCAGTCCTCACTATTTTTGTAAAATAGTACATCAATAATTTTAATGAGGACTTTATTTGGGTGTTGATATTGTCTAGAAGACAATATTTGTAATTAAACTCACAGCATGTGTTGTCGTATTTTGCACGACAATTGTATTAATAAAGTTGTAGTTGTTTTTCTTTACCATATATTTGGTGACTCAGAATGGGTGATGTATACCTATTTTGGGGGCGTCACAGTATAAATATTTAATCAATAAGCTCAAAGCAAAATGAACAATTCACTTCAACATAAATAATTGGAATAAATCAAATAATCAATTCATAATCATAAAAAGTTCAATTAAAATCTTAATAAAAGAATTAGTTCATAATTAATGAATTAAAATCAAGAATCCACAATTGAGTAGACATTAAAAGTTAAAAGTATGATGAGAGAAGAGAATAGAATCTGTTGTCAGCAAATCTGATGCTCCCCTCTTGCTCTTAATCTTGATCTTCAGTGTTCTTCAATTTGCTTCAATCTCCAATGGCTAACTAAGAACTATGGTTTAGATTCTAATTTAATGGATTGTTTAATCTAGTCTAATCTATGTAATCTCTCTTTATTTTATGCCTTACATCATGTATTTATAGGTTACAAGTCCAATTTTGAGCTTAGGAACAAACCCAATCCAATTTGGAGTAAAAAAGGTGTCAAAGTTTTCCCAAAACGCGTCCAGGCCGCACCCAACCTCTTCCCCAGCGCTGGAAACAACGCTCAGACACTGTCTTATAGCGCCCCGGCGCTGTAAATAGGCTTAAAATGGGCGCCCCGGCGCTGCCCCATTTTCTGACATTTTCTACTTCGACGTCCTTTGGGAAAATGGCCATAACTTCTTCGTCCGAACTCCGATTTTGATGATTCAACATGATAGGGAAAGAGGAAAAGTAGATCTACAACTTTCATTCTTTGAGTGTTCCGAAATAATGTCCGGAACTATAGTCAAATTGGCTCTGAAGTGACTGCTGTGTAAATGGCAAGCCGAAAACGCGAATCTAGCCACCCCAAACGTCGATCCAAGTAACTTTTGTACCAATTCCTTCAAAACAATATAAAACATGCATGAATAGACACAAACACATAAAAACATCCTAAAAGACTTGAGAACAACAATAAATTAAGCCCGAATGTATCTAATTCATGGGTATATTACCCATTCATCAGTACAACCATTTAAAAAACCAACTGGTGACTTTTACAGTCAAATCGTCGACGTATAAATGTCAGACCTTTTCATAACTTATTTTTTCAAACAAATCTCACCTAACATGAGAACACCAAAAGACAAGAACAGAAGAGGGACAATAAAAATCCCGACGTCGACAGTTGGTGACTCTGCTGGGGACTCCGGTAAGAGGACTTAAGCCGCTACTACAAGCTTTTCAAAACTGTTACATGCTTGTGTGTGGATGTCGTATTTACATTTTTTTTGATGAATGTGTACGAATGTATTTTACTTACTGCATTATAATATATCTATCTGTGATATTAGTGCTTCGCAGATGTCATCATTCCCATAACGGTGAGACACGTTGCATGTGAATGTATGTTATGTGGTTCTCCACCAGGAGGCTATCCTGTCGGTGTTTGATTACTGGACTCGTAGGGAGACTAATTCCAACGAGGCTCATGAAAGGCACCACCCAGATTTGCTCCAGTTGAAAGACCAGATTAACTTTCCGTCAAGTAAATTGCGATGATTTGGGAATCTTCATACCAAAAATCCGCGAGAGTAACCTAAGATAGGTCAGCCTCTGATAAACCAAACGCGGAGGGAAGTCTCTTCATGCTTTTCATTTTCAATTACCTGTAAAGACAATTACTTGTAATTTCATTCCATGTTAATCTCTATGTAATGGAAAATATGAAGAATATGTGTACATACATATTAAGGCTTGACATGCTATCAAATGACATTGGTAATCCATTTTCTAAAATGATTAAACATGGAGAGATGGCTAAGATGGGATTGAAGTCGGGAAAAATTCAAGACCTAGCTGCTCTGAAAGTTGTTGCCGAGCACATCTAGTCTGGAACTTATGAAAACAACCCATGGAGGGTCCATAAAAAGAAAGAGGAGGATGCTTCCTTGATAGTACAAGGTCATAAAGGCAGTCAGAATATGCCTATCCAGAGGAGAAATTACTCCCCTTTTCTAGCACAGTCTTCCAACCCCACATCGCCAAAGGATGGAGAAGTTTGACACAATCGAGTGTTCACACCCCTAGGGGATTTGCTCGAGAATGTTCTTAATCTTCTGACTACTCAAAAGAAAATTACACATCTTCTTCCACCAGCCAACATGAATGGGAAAGGTTACAATGCTATAAGGAAGTGTGCTTATCATGTCGGGGCACCGAGACATGACACTCAGGATTGCTGGGCCTTGAAACATAAGTTCCAGGACTTAATCAACAATGGGGAGATTGTGGTGACTAAACCCGACCAACCTCATGTGCATGACAACCCTTTTTCTCAACACAAAGAAGAAGAGGTCAATATAATTAATTGGAGTAGTGGACAAAGTTCCAATTACATTGTTGAATCTTCCCAAACTAGCAAAGATGGTGCTGACCAATGGGATTACACACAGTTCTAATTCATGATGGAACGAAAGATTAAGGCTCTTTGTAAGTAAGTAGACCAATTGACAGAACTGGTGATCCATCAACACCAAGTTACACGCCAATTAGTCAGTTAGGAGCATGCTAGTCTCCTTCCTTTTGTCATGAATACTCCATCATCACCTTTAGAAAGTGAAACACTGGAGGACAAAGTTGCAAAAAGAGCAAGTGCCAAAGCTCTTCGGGATTTTGCTAACAAGAGGGAATTTATATAGCTTGGCCAACCTATGAAGCAGATATTTTAGATGCTGATCAATGAAGGAAGAATTACATCCATTCTACCTCCAATCAATCTTTGTTCCAGATGGTTCAATTCCAATGGAGTATGTCAATACGACTCCCACTCTCGCGGTCACAGCACAAAAGAATGCTGGGCATTCCGCCACCTCATTAAGAATTTAATTGACAGTGGTGTCCTGCAGATGGCAGACGATGAAACTTTGTTACTCGAGAGTGGGAACACTTGTCCTATAAAATGGAAGGACTGTGTAGCAGTTATATTCACTGAGGATGATTTGGCTGCCAGACCACTCACAATACAATCAATTCAAATCAAGGGCGTTGACAATCCTTTGAAAGTGGCTGCACCAGAGCCAATTCTCTTGCCATCTAGGCCACAGTATCATGTTGTCAGCTTGAAAAAAGTCCCATGGAATTATAGGCAGGCTGAAGGATCTACCTCACATACAACTGCTGCAGTGTCGAAGGAGAATCCACTATATCTTCCTCATCGGGTGATGAAGCCTACCATCAGGTCAAATGGGAAAGTTCCCATAGAGAAAACTGAAGAGTTCCTTTGTACTATGGGCCATAACGAAGCCAATGCGGTTTTAAGCTTGAGAGAAGCTCCACAACAAATTTCCATAATGGACTTGGTTTTCTCTTTTGAAGATCACCAGAAGATCTTGTTAAGGGTCTTGGAAGAAGCCATTTACCAAAAGCAGTGGATGTGAAAAAATTCTAACATCTAGTTGATCACATTTTTAACAACAATGTGATCTCTTTCACTGATGACAACATACCCGCTAAAGGGACTGGTCATTACAAGTCGTTGCACATAGCGGTTTTGTCCTCCGGATACATGGTGGGAGGATTCTTGATAGATGGAGGTTCATCTTTGAATATCTGTCCTTATGCTACCTTGGAGAAGATGAATATCAACCCCAAGAGGATCAAAAGCAGCCATACAGTTATCAAAGCTTTTGATGGGTCCTGACGAAACGCCGTTGAAGAGATTGAACTACCAGTGGAGATTGGTCCACATACATTCAGTGTATCCTTTTACGTGCTCAGAATAACTACAAGATACAATCTGCTGTTTAGAAGATTGTGGATTCATATGACTAGAGCCGTCCCTTCCACCCTATATCAGCAACTCAAGCACATTATCAACAATAGTCTAGTCACTGTTAATGCTGAGCCAGAATGTCCTAAAAAAGGTGACATACCACTCATCAGCTTCAATTCAGAAGTTGACCCGGTCAGTTTCCATGCCGTGGAGGTGAGCAACACTCATTACCATCCCATTGGGGCTCCACCTCTCACACCCAAGATTTCTGTCGAGGAAATATCGGCCACTCAAGAGATGATATCATTGGGTCATCAACCTGGACAAGGGTTGGGCAACGATCATCAGGGTATTAAGCACCTAATTTAAGTTCCCAGTCAAACAGGGACAACTGGATTAGGCTATTCTGCTAGCTCCAATCATAGGAATCCTCACAAGCACAAACAGATTCCTTCATCTTCAGCCATAAGGCGATTATCTCCACCTACCGATCTTGAGCTTATATAGTCTCTGGTAAAGGTTCCAGCCCATGTTATGGCTATGCTATTTCCCAAATCGATATCGGTTAAAGCAAAAGAGGTCTTGATTCCCGATCTTGAAGTGGAAGACAGGGAATGAAAATGTAAACAAGACATTGCCAGGAGTTTGTCTCATCTACGAATCCTTTTTCATGATGATCACACAAATAGATACACTCCAGATGATAATTTTCCTGACATTATGGTCATCATTCAGGAGAAGGAGGATGATGATCGTCACTTCGTCACTGCCGTCCACCAGGACTTCACCCTTGACAATTGGTACAACATTCCTTGCATTTGTCGCCAAGGGTAAAAGGGGCAGAATCCCTCTACCCTGTAGATAGCTTTAAATGCTTACTTTACTGTACAGTATTAACAGTTATTTTGTTTGTACATGCTAACACTTTGTATGATTGAACAGTTTCATATATTAAGTGAAAGCATATTTTGTTTCAGGACTCTAAATTTAGATGTGTATGTACTTGCTAATGAGGTGCCTTTTCTCCACAAGGACTGTAACTTTGATGAAAAGTTGGACTCAGACTTGATGGAAATAAAAGAGGACATTGAGATACCTTAGGAGATCAAGGAATGGGTCGAAGACAAACCCAAACCAAATCTTGATAAAACCACCTCATTCAATTTGAGAACCCTAAAAAGCCCTAGGTTAATCCAGATTGGTATAGACCTCACTCCAAACCAAGGGAATGACATGGTTGTGTTATTAACTCAATTCCAGAATTTGTTTGCATGGTCTCACGAAAACATGGTGGGTTTGTCCATGGACATCATCATCCATCGCCTTCCCATTAAAGAGGGATTCTAGCCAACCAAGCAGAAGCTCAGGCGATTAAAACTTGAGTGGAGTTTAAAGGTTAAAGAAGAAATTGTGAAATAATTTCAAGCTGGCATCATCATGGTGTCCACATGTCCTGCATGGATATCAAATATAGTCCCCGTGCCTAAACTGGGAGGAAAGGTGTGAGTTTGCGTGGATTACCGGGATCTGAATAAATCTTACCTTAAGGATAGCTTTCCCGTGCCATTTATCCATATTCTCATTGACAATACTGCTCAATATGACATGTACTCATTTGCTGATTGCTTTGCGGGGTAACATCATATCATGGTTGCTGAGGAAGACCATGAGAAAATTGCATTCATCACGCCTTGGAGAACCTTTTGCTATAGACAATTGTCATTCGACCTCATTAATGCCGGATCAACCTACCAGCGAGCTATGATGGCTATTTTTCATGATTTAATGCACAAAGAGATAGAGATCTATGTGGATGACATCATTGTAAATCCCGAAGGGAAGAAGACCACTTAGACCATCTCAAAAAGCTTTTCAACAGGTTGTGTAAGTACAACTTGAAGTTGAATCTAGCCAAGTATGCTTTTGGTGTTAAATCAGGAAAGTGCTAGGTTTCTTAGTCAGCCACAAAGGGATTGAGCTGGATCCCACCAAAATCCAGGCCATCAAGGAAATTCCCATTCCTCAGATAGAGAAGGAAATACAAGGATTTTTGGGAAGAATCAACTTCATTAGCAGGTTCATTTCTCAACTCACAGCAATCTGTGAGCCTATCTTCAAATTGTTAAGGAAGAACTCCTCCATGAAATGGAACAATGAGTGTCAAAAAGCCTTCCTTATAATCAAAGAGCAGCTGGTTAATGCTATTGTTTTGGTACCACCCAGGGATGATGTTCCCCTTTTCATGTACCTGTTCATTAATGACAATGCCATGGGCTGCATGCTGGGACAAAAAGACGATAGAGGCCAAGAGCGAGAAATTTACTACCTCAACAAAAGATTCAGTAGTAGTGAACACAAGTACACTCTGATTGAGAAGACTTGTTGTGCTTTAGCATGGACTTCCATGAGGTTACAACATTACCTCCATGGTCATACAACCCATCTTATATCCCGCGTGGATCCTCTCAAGTACGTGTTCAGTAAACCTATATTGAATTATCGGCTGTCCAGATGGCAGTTGATCCTACAACAATTTGACATCGTTTATGTGACGCAAAAGTCCATTAAAGGACAAGGAATTGCGAATAAACTGGCCACTGCACCCACAGGGGATTTCAAACCCTTGGAAACATACTTCCCCGATGAAGGGGTAATGACAGTCCAGCAATACCATCAATTCAATGCATGCCATACATGGAAAATTTATTTTGATGGAGCTGTTAACATGGAAGGTTCTAGAGCTGAATCAGTTCTAGTATCCAATACGGGGGAGCAACATCCCGTCGCCGTCAAATTATAGTTTGTCAGCACCAATAACACGGCTGAGTATGAAGACTGTATCATGGGACTCAAACTTGCCCAATCAATGGGTATTAGGCGGCTAACTATCTTTGGGGATTCAGAATTGGTAATCAGATAGACCACAAGAACCTATCACACCAAAGAGCTACATTTGCTGCCTTACCATCGACAAGTTTTATAGATAGCTTCAGAATTCGAAGAAATAAACTTCCTCCATATTCCTCAGAATAGGAATGATTTTGCGGATGCGCTAGCAACTTTGGCCTCCTTGATCAACATACATGACAAGGAAAACATGTCAGGTATCCCATTTGCCCTATAAAAGGCTCCAGCCTATGGTAATTATATTGGAGAAGTATTGGATGAGCTACCTCACATCCAACACCTTTGGTATCAGCACATCAAGGAGTACTTGCGAGATGGATCTATACTCGCTGAGGCGAGCCGGACTGAAAGAAGGCGAATCTATCGAATGGATATGAAGTTCTACCTGAGCGGAGATGTACTCTACAAAAGAGATGCAGGAATAGGCCTCCTCAGATGTCTGGACAAGGACCAAGCTCAGAGGCTCATGGATGAAATCCATGGTGGAGTATGTGATCCACACACGAGCGGCCCCTTACTTGTTAAAAAGACCCTCAGAATAGGGCACTACTAGTTCTCGCTTAAGGCTGACTGTGATGATCACGTCAAGAGGTGTTATCAATGCCAAATTCATGGGAATGCTATCCATGCCCCTCCTAGGGAACTCCACAATATGAGTTCACCTTTGCCCTTCTCAATGTGGGGAATGGACGTGATCGGGCCCATTGAGCCCTAAGCCAGTAATGGGCATCTGTTTATCTTCACCATGATCGACTTCTTCACCAAATAGGTAGAAGCAGACTCCTTCCCCAAGGTTACCAAAGAAGTCATCACTTCTTTCATCAGAAATAATGTCATTTTCGATACGGACAACCAGAGGTAATTATGTCAGATAATGCTAAGAACCTCAACAACAAAATGATGTAGGAGTTATGCAATAAATTTCACATCAAACACCTTAACTCCATCATCTACTGTCCAAAGATGAATGGTACTGTTGAAGCGGCTAATAAGAACATCAAGAAGATCATGCAGAAGATGTCCTCCATTCACAAAGGATGGCCTGACCTCTTATCTCTGATTTTATTAGCCTATAGAACTTCAATGCGTACTTCCACTGGGGCAATCCCCTACTCATTGACCTATGGTATGGAAGTAGTACTCCCCATAGAGGTGGAAATGGAATCCCTCAGAGTGTTGATTGACGCTCAGTTGGATGAAGACCAATGGTTACAAGACAGATATCACCAATTGTCTCTAATAGATGAAAGGTGAAGTGATGCTATCTTCCATGATCAGTTATACCAACAATGGATCGCCAGGTCCTACAACAAAAAAGTCCAGCTACGGTAGTTTAAACAACATAACTTGGTTTTAAAGAAGATCGTTGACAACCAAGATTAAGCAAAGGGAAAATTCGCTCTAAACTGGGAGGGCCCGTTTATTGTTAAGGAGGTATTGACAGGAGGTGCTCTCAGATTACAGGAAATGAAGGGTGACGAATTTCCATAGCTTATCAACTCAGAAACCATGAAACGGTACTATGTCTGAAGCTACCATCAAGCAAACATCATGGTTTTGGATCACCAGATCACCAGTCATTTCAAGTTTCTAACCCTTATTACACACAACCCTTTCTTCATACCCATTTTCCCCATCAGGGAAACACACTCTTCAAGCCAGCAACCTGGTTTTTAGATCATCAGATCTTTCATTTCACACTCCATATAATTTCGGTTATCCCACCATGGTTTGAACCCTTCCCCTGCAGTTTGTCCTGAACATGGGATCAACCTTTTTCACACCCGTAGTTTGTCCTGAACATGGGATGAAACTTTTCCCCACAATTTGTCCTAAACATGGGATCAAACTTTTTTGGCTGCAAATCATCGTGAACATGGGACGAACTTTGTTGACCTGATCTCCTCGATACCTGGGAGTACGTAGGCAACCATTTTATATGGTCTGGTCGTAATAAAACAAAAATAATAAAAACATTTCTACACCCTTCTCTATAAACAAAAACAACTAAAACATTTCTACACCTTTCTACCCTTACACCATTCATCGTTGAACCTCTTACACTAGGTTCGAACTACGCAGACCTGATCTCCTTTTCAATAGGAGTACGTAGGCATCCATTTATGGTTTGGTTTAACCCCCTACCAAAACAAAAATACTTGTCACACGGTACTGGGATCAAAATTCAATCCATTACATTTCATCGGCTTCAGACCAAAGGGATTGAATTACCTGGACTCCCCATAAATGGGAGAGTTGGCGACCATCTAAGTTATGATTGATTCCTTGAAGAGCAACACCAATCCATAAGAGATGGAACTAACTGGGCTTCTCTTAAATAGGAGTACTAGAGACCATTTATGGTGCGGTTAATCTCAGAGAGGAAAAGTTACACTCCTCTCTACATATACATACAGAAACCAGTCCCAAGACACCAAAGAGGGTAGGGATACATACAGATCAATGATCCATTCTGAAAGATCATGCGACATCTCAATGTCCACCTATCAAGGATGAGTTCAAAATACATCAAGATCACAAGCCCTGAAGAAGCAGGCAAATATCAAGCAAGTATCAAGGCACAACTAAAAGGGAAGTGAATCAACATATATTTACCTGCCATATATAATGATGTTTGATATATACAATATGTGATGTACATGACAAAATGGCTAAACTATACTAGTCTATCTACAGATCGGTATGTATGCTGACTATCAGATCTAATATAGCATCTCTCTCCGAAGAAGGGGGTAACGCTGCAAGCTATTGCCCAAGGGTATCTACACGAGCTATCAGATCTAAGGCCAACTTCATGGTGGCATAATGCTCATCAATATATGCACTCATATCGGCAAGTATGCCAGTCGTAAGGGATCTCACTAAAGTACTATCTGTAACGGCCACATCCTGAGCAGATAGAGCAGCATCCCTGGCTCCGTTGCTGGGGAACTATTATTCTAATATTGTCCAATATTGATTTAATTCAATTTAGTCTTAATTTGAACGTATATATATATATATATATATATATATATATATATATATATATATATTTCTTTTATTTGTTTGATCTTCCTTTTTTGTTTTTAAGTTTACAAGTTATGGACAATCATTGTTACTAATGTCCTTATGAGAGGACGACACAACCAGGCTCGGAAGAAGGACTCGAGCAAGTGCAAGTTCAAATTGTAAATATCTTGAGTTTTTTTGACAATCTTGAGTGTTAACCCACTCAGACTACCTACCGTCAGGAACGAGCTGACATTGAACCGAATCCCTTTCATCCAAACTGTCAGGGTTATCCAAACTCTTGGAGCTACAGTCAAGAGCAATATCATGAACCAAATTACTCCTATCCAAATCAATTTAACTATCAGTCTCTACTTCAATATAAGGTGACGTCTCGACCCAATGAGAGATTTTCTGAGTACTCAACACAAGAAGAAGAAAACAGGCTTGAAGAACTTCTCACCAACTTTATTGAGAGAAATGAGGTTCGGATGGCAAGCCAAGAAGTCGCATTTCAAAGCCTCAAAAATCAATTGGGACAACTCACCAATGCCATTACCAATATACAACAAGGCAATCTACCGGTCATAATTGATCTCGACTATGAAGCAGTAGAGCATTTCACGGTGGATACGCAAGGAGAAGGCGATGAGTCTCGCACAGTTGGTGAGGGAGACGTTATGGTACAAACTATCCAACCGGTGGAGTCTGAACTTGGAGACAAAAGGATCAACAGTGGTTGTATAGTCAAGATTGATCAATAACCAGAAACCACGCTCACGACTGTGGAAACCCTGGAGGGCCTGCTAGCGCACAAAGAACGCTTTCAAATTGATGAACAAGGTGAATTAATAGATAATTCCAGTGGTGAAAGATTCTTCGTGCCGATGGGTGAAGAAGACGAGGATGATCAATCATCCACGTCTGCCAAATATTTAAAGGAATTAACAAATAGGCGACATGAAATGATCATTTTTGTTTATGAGCCGGATTGAGCAGTATCGGTATAGTCAAGCTGACGACTTTAAAACAAGCACTTGGTGGGGAGGCACCCCTATCTCAGTATCAAATTCTATCTATTTTTCTTACTTATGTCTAATTTATATTTAGTCTTTTCGCTTTAATTTGTTAACATTGCTGCCTGTTTAATTATAACCTCATATGCATGTTTGTGTGGCCATAGAATGTAGGCAGTATGTTTTTCTTTGGTGTTGCTATGGTATATATAGTATTACAGTTAAGATAGTTATCATGTGGATTAGTATAGGTATATATAGTTGTAAATATAGTGGATAATACATGTCTTAGTTTGTGCAGGAAAAACTCAGATACAACGCTGGTGCCACATCGCCAACATATACATTGGACTTTGCGCCACAGCGCCATGTTCAATATCCAAATTTTCCACCTCATGCCGCAGCGCCAAGGAAGAAAGGGGGCCTCGCACCGCAGCACCAACAATAAGCCTCACCCACTACAAACTCACACTGCAGCTAACATTTTTCATGACCAACTGCTAATTCGCGCCGCAACGCCAAACAAAGAAAGTCAGGCCACGCTGCGGCGCCGGTAGCGAGTTTTTGTTTTTAAAAACAATTTTAGCCAGCCGTTGTGCCCATTACTTCCTATCTCTCTCGGCAGTTTTAGAAGCCTAAGCGCCTTATAATCGAAGCAAACACAAGGGTGCCTCTCCTTCACCAAAATTTTTGAATCCATTGCTCCCAAAATCAAAATATTTCTAGGTTCCAAGTTCACCAACACACGAATTTGGGTTCAAATCAATCGCGCATCTAAGACTCCAAAGGACTGCTACTCTTCTCTATTAAGGTAATTGGGGTTGTCTTTCAGTCATTCACTAAGATATTTTGATTGAATTTTTTGGGTTGGTGCTTTTTTGGTGTGTGTCTTGTTGTGTGATTTGGGTGATTTCCACTGACGAAAATCGGGTTAGAGCACTGTCAAGCAAGGGCTGTCCTAGTTGGTTTTAAAGAACGCACTCTATGTGTTTGTTAAATTTCCTGAAAGAACAACTTGACTGTTTGGGTTATTTTGTCATTGGGATTTAATTGGGGTTTATCTATAAAAAATTTGGGGGGAGTTTGAATTGGGTCTTCTATTTGTTTTCAAGCCGATTATTGTTGAATCGACATGGCTTCAAAACGGCAACGCCTTAGTGTGGGAGGATCATCATCTACATCACCACCAACAACATGGGACAACACCAAATTCGTGAATGAGGAGGCTTGGAAAAGGTACAAAAGCTCCTTTGCCACACGAAATTTGATTCTTGAGCGGGGGTTGAGGCCGGAAAAAAAGGATGGTGAGCTAACAACCATGATACATGAACGCAACTGGGTGAATTTCACAAAACCACCTGGGTCAGCTATTGTATCTGTGGTTTGGGAGTTTTATGCAAACGCCAATCCTGAAGGTCCTATTGTTGTCCAAGTTAGGGGGAAGTCAGTGCCTTTTGGAAGCCAAGCCATCAATGCACTATTTGCGATACCCAACTATGAGGGTAGGGACTGTATGAAGCCGGGACTCCGTAACTATGACCTCGAAGAGATTATTAGGAGGTTGTGCAAGCCCGAGACTACATGCAAGACTAATGACTAAATGGGTGAAAAGACCAGTTTCCTATCTTCAGCACTCAGTCACTATGGGAAGGCGTGGTTCAGCTTTATTTGTGCCAACATGATCCCGACCTATCACTTGAGCGACGTGACAAAGGATAGGGCAATTATGTTATTCGCCATTGTCACGGTCTGTATGTGGATATTGGAGTTCTTATTTATGAGTCAATTCTGAAGGCGATCAAGAGTACTATCTCTACAGGACTTCTACATCCATCCTTGATCACCCGCTTGTGCAAACAAGTAGGTATTTAGTGGGGGCCAGAAGAGATAGCCTTGCCACCCATGGCAGTCATTGACCATCAGACCATCTCATGCTACAATGTGTTGGACTAGGAAAATTCTAATGTTAGAGGCAAAGGATATGGGCCACCTACTGTTCCACCTCCTACAGTAGGGCCCGAGCCCTCACAGCCTCCAAATGTAGGCCCAGCTGCACAGGGACTACTGGCAGACATCATGGCATCCCTCACCTTGCTGCATCAGAAGCACGACGCCGAGGCTCGAAGGCAGCAAAGGCACATTGCAGCAGTGGCCTAGAGGCAAGACATAGCGATGCAGTATCAGGCTGAGCTGGTAAACACGATGCAGAGCATATACACCGATTATTATGGCGAGAACGCTGAGTTCACGCCATACTAATTCCCAGAGCCTCATGTCTTCCCATCATACCCTCCACCATCACCGCCCGTCGAAGCTGAAGAGGACGATGATGATGCTTAGTGACCGAACTTCAAGGAAGCCTTCTTATGTACGATGATCTATGTTTAGCAATGAGGGCATTGCTCACCTTAAGTTTGGGGGTGTTAGGGCCTATTATCTTTTTATTTCTTTCTACTGCCATGTTAGGTTTCATATTTAGTACTTCGCTTTTGTTTTTCAGTATTATGGTGCAGTCGTTTTGAACTGCGAGATTATATTTTGGATTTTTATTATTATGGATGCCATGAACTATTTTTGGTTATTATTTATTAATGCTTTGATTATAATTTGCATATTTGTGGTTTATAGCTATCTTTTTGGGGCTTATACAGATTTATATGTTTGTGCCATGATAATGGCCTTTTTACCCTATTTTGAGCTGTTATCATGCAAGGGTTTTATATGCATTATTAATTTTTTATTGTAGCTAATGACAAGCGCTAAATGATTATGTCTCTCTTAGAGTCGTGTCAAGCATGTATGAACTAGGGGTTTGTTTAGTTGATAAGTTGAGACTGTTATTGATCCGTCCTTCTAGAAAGCACCGACCAACTGTGTTAACTAATTCTTTTTGGAATTTAGTTCGCATGTTTATTTCTTTGAGAGTTTGTTCACTCTTATAAACTTTCATTTTTACAAGGTAATAAAAGACTTAGACGTTTATACAATTTTGGATCTTGGATTCTGGCATGTTGACATATATAAAAAAAAGTAACAAAAGAATAAAAAAGGATATGAAGATTGAATATCAAAAGTCTTGCGGTGGGTCGAGATGTAGTGTAAAATGCACTCGCCCATAAATGCAGGACCGATGTTGAGATGGAGCATAAAATGCACTCGCTGAATAATCTTCGGAGTTAGAAAAATCTAATTTGGCTTATGTTAATTTTGTGGCATTAACTGCTTGAGTTATTAGATTCATAGGGGTGTTTTACACCTAGTATCCTAAAGTCATCTGCCTTGGGAGTCACTGATCAAAAGCTCATTAATGGGTAATTCTGAATAGCCTAAGGTAATTAAGGACTGTCTGAGTTAGATTTTACTTTCTTCATGCTAGAACCTTTTGATCCTTTCCTGCACTTATGTCTTATTCTTAATGCTTGTTGAATGTTTAAGTTATAAGTGTGCATATTAGTATTAACAATCGACTGTGCGAACTTATTTGAGTTATGATTAGTCAAGACGGTTGGTCTCCACACACATAGAATGGATCGAATACAGCCTTATGATTGAAATAGAATGAACCCTTACTCATGTTTGTGTTTGCCTTGTTCTCTGGGAGTAGCTATGATTGAGCTTTATAGCCACGATGCTAGTATATAGTTTTATATGTCTTTCGTATTTTAATTTACTATTGTTATTTTTGTGTTAGACAGTTTATTTGAGGACAAACAAAGACTTAAGTTTGGGGGTATTTGATGAGTGGGATTTATACCCGCGAATCGGATACTTTATGGCTTAAATAATTTCATGATCTTTGTAGATTTTATATAATTTTATATGATTATAGTGTTATTATGCTTAACCGACGTATTGCAGGGCTTTACAGAACTTTTCTAGCTTTCAAGGGACAATTCGAACAATTCAAATACACTAGTGCCGCAACGCCAATGCCTCGTGTTAGTCTTGCGCCACGGTGTCGCCCCCTGGTCCTTACTGATGTCACCATGGCGCTGCAGCGCCCCCTGATCCTTTTTGGACTTGCGCTGCAGCGCGAGCTCCGGTGTTTTCCAAGTTGACATGGCGCTGCAGCGTCACCCATAGGCTTATTTTCCATGCTACGGCGCCACCTCTGGTGCCTATGGCGCCCCCGAATCCGGGTCCTCTGGCCCCGGTTCGGTCATCACGATAAACTACAAACATCCACCTCGAAACAACATACGATAACTAAAATGCAGAATATAATAAACGTACGTCTCTTATTCAAAAGGTGTTACTAGTCCCTAGATAGGATAACCTTAATATCATCTTATAATCATACCCTAAAATAAATATTAGGGTTCATATTACATAATAGTAACTTAAACTAGGCATAAGGAAAAATCTGCCCTTTGCCACTATTCTACATCTTCCCTTTACCCTTGTCCTTCTCTGAGGTCTCGGGCTTAGCTGCAATATAATTCATGATATAGCAAGGATGAGCAACAAGTTTGCCCATCAAGTTTAAATATAATAATAAGGATATATCATGATGAATGGAAAAATAACTGACAATGGATTCAACAATATAAATATATATTTGAAGGATTCAACAATATGAATATTATAAGCAAAGATAATGATTGCTTTTAGAATAACTGCTAGTCGAATAGACTTTGAAATATAACACTCCAACAGAATCAATAGCTAATTGACCCTTTGGTTAATGGCTACAAAATAAATACTTGAGGGGATCAGCCTCACGTACACTATGTATATGCATAACATTTAAATCTATTCATTGTATCTTTATTAGATACCTGCACTCCCCTATCATAGAAAGGGGTGTTCTTTCAGTCTAGGAATCCTTAACCTCAATTGGTTTGGATAGCTTTTAAAACTTCATACGCCTGTCTGACCGAAAAAAGGTTCAGACAATATCTAACACAGTTCAAGAATTATTGAACTTTAAATGATGTGCAAGTCCAAGACAATACGAACTCAAGTGCACTAAGTGCGAATATCGATAATGTCGATGTGGAATAATTGTAAGATAATTAAACCACTTAATAGCAAGCTTGGAAAAAAAGATTCAAGCTTAAATGAATAACTTTCAATTCAATAATAGCCTTCTCAATACAATATGAGAAGGATAAGAAATTTTCACAACAAACAAAGTTGTGTAAGTTAGGAAACATTGCAACATAATAAAATAGTGTTCAGATACTTGCTCAATATAAATTTGAGTAAGTTTAAGGAAACTTGCATAATGTAAAGGATAGTACAGATACTTGCACAACCAAATAATGAAGTTCAGAAACTTGCCTGATTGCTCAGCTATAATATAATACTAGCTTTAACTAACTCGCGTTGAAAAGACCTAACATTATCAAGTCGATCATTTTAATTAGTATGTGTAAACTAATACGAGTCTACACTTACAAGAATCATGTCATTCACATAGCATGCTTCTTAACACATTACATGGCACATTGGTTACATATTACAAGATAAAGAGATCATGTAAGAATGCCTTAAATTTTAGAACCAAAAATAGAATCTTGGCAAGACTGCAGGATGGCGGAGCTGCGCCTGGTCTAGGCTTAGGGACGGCACAACTGCGTTGTCCCCTGGCAAGACCAGGTTTGAGTTTTGCTCTCCTGACATCAGTCCAACCCTAACACATTAATTCCACATACATTTTAACATACATACATGCTAGAGTTTCACACATATCACATGACCATACTTGACTTCACTATCACAAGTTTACTTACAATTTATATGTCATTAAAATATAACAAGGCCATGTAATCATTTGTGCCTTACAAATTGATCATTCAATACTCAATGGTCATGCTTGTATATATACAACACGTATATACTTTACTCACATAGTTCATATTTTAGAAATTTCCCTTTTATGACAATGTGTGAATAAGTGAAAACCATACCTTAACCAAACGATGCTCATGTCAATATGTCTATAGGCATAATGAATCCTAATACACATGCTTGAATTATAAGACCCTGAATTTTATAAAATAAAAGTATTTAATTCTTCTTATAATTACTATTCAGTAAATGGTTAAATTAATAAAAGGTTAAAGTTAAGGGTGATATATGTAAATATTTTAAATACGCAAATGGTTATAAAATACTCATTGTTGTCGGAGAATATTTGTTTGATCGTGGAATATTCTTGCTGTCGGAGAATATTCGTATGACGGTGTAACCAGTTATGGGCCCCATAACAGAATAACTGTCGGATGAAGAAAACAACAACTTTGAGTTTTTATAAATAACGGCGTAATTGTTACCTTTAATACTGTTGGATTACCTGGTGGTTAAAATACAGTAATTCGCGTGGGTGCACAGTAGCACACGGTATTGCACAGTATTTTTGAATTATTGACTCTTACGTAAGAAGGCAATCCTCAATAATTGTTACAGTAATTATTGTTCAATATTTTATTTTATTGATTCAATAATTGCTGCGTGGATATTTTATATTATTGTTGTTTCAATAATTGTCACTGCACAGTATTTTCCATTATCATATCAATAATTCATATTATTTGAATAATATTATTAGATAACATTATTGGCAATGTCTAGAAAGTTCTGTCAAGGAGAGGTTTGGTCACCTAATTGCGCGCTAGTAAGGAGAAATCTTTATCGGAAAGTCCCCTCTTTCCTGGGAACCACCTGGTTGTCAGTATTATGATTCTGTAATTTTATTTGTAAATAATTAATTATTGATTTATATGATAAGAAAATATTTATTTGATACGGATATAAATGATGGATTTATTTATGTGGTTATAAATGAAAGAATTAATGTTGAGGTATTTTATCAGTATTTTGTCGAATTGGAGGTATTAAAAGATCAATCGGTGTTCTTAAAGCTCTATTGTGTGAGTTATAATTTTAATCTGACCATTGGATCGTTGTGATTTTTGGATATCTTATACATATATAAGTTGAGTACATATCCACAAATTTTGAACCGTTAAAAATTAATGTATGGTTTGTTATGAATTTTAAAAGGTGTTGAAAATCGTCCGTTTGTGGATTTTGGATATTTTCTGTCTGGAATTTAGAAAAACTTAAAGCTACAAAGTTGTAGAGAATTCGATTTCATGTGGAATGGACATAAAATTCGTATTTTTCTGATAAACGGGCTATTTTCTATGAATTATTGAAGTTTCGAAAAATAAAATAATTTTTATTAAAACTGGGTGGGACCCACTTTTGGTTGTTGGGAAAGGTGGCTAATTTTTGGGTGGGCCCCACTGTGATGGCTGTTGATTTTTAAAAGTGGTTTGCGTAGGGAGAAAAAAAAAGATTATAATATTATTTTATTATTTAGTCTTCTTTGGAGTTCTGGCATTTTTCTATAAATAGCTGCTTATGTTTGAATTGAAAATCACACCAGAAGCATAAGTTTTCTCTCTCTATATTATCGAGCGTATTTTTTGTGAGTATTTAGATACTTGGAGAGTTGCTATTCAGTGCAAGTTTCTTTCGGCTTTACATCTGATGTTCCAGTCTGAAGTACTGCTCTTTTGAGGTAAGGGATAGTAAGAGATTGTAAGGGTTATTATGTTTTTTAGTTTTGTAATTTTTCTGACCTTCAAAAATTCTAGAAAAATTTGAAATGATATTTTGATGAGTTTTCTCGATTGTGACAAAAAAATAGCGATTTTTGGATGTATAGATTAGGGGTTATGAATTTTATGGGAAAAGACTATTTTAAGAGTAAACCCTTATAACTCCTTGTGGTTAACTCCAAAATTGGTAAAATTTTTATTGGGAGTACATGTATATAATATCAGTATACTCTGTAAATTTTGAAATTTTTGGACAAAAATACAATTTATGATAAATGTCTAAATATTCGGCAGTTTTGGCCATATGAAAAATAGTAAATGAATTTTAAAAATTCCAAGAAAAATATATGTTCAATATGGGACTATATTCTTCTAAATCCCCAAAAAAAAAATTTGTTTTTAATGCTTTTATATTTTTTCATGAAAATGGACTAGTTATACGTGAATGAATTAAATATGTTATGTGAAGTAACAAAATTGGAAAATAGGACTTTATGGCTTAAGAATCCTATATAAGGTATATGCAGATTTTTTATGATAGTTTTGGTTATTGGTGATGAAATCTTATGAGTTTGGCATTTTCAGATGATTAAATGCATTAATTAGTAAAGTGTAAACAATTAAAATAAATTATTTATACGTTTAAGAAATGATTAAAATATTGTGGTAATATTAATAATATTAGATTGTGAGATTATTAAGTGATTTATAACATTTGAATTAAGGTGTTATGAAATCATTGATTTATGAATCTTACTCTTGAAATTAAATGCAATTGTTGCTCATATTATTTTTATTATCATATAAAACATTTTTATAATCCCGTTGATTTAATTTCTCTTTGACTTAAGTGTAAAGATGGGTAGATTATTGGTGCGATCGTGACTATGGGTTCTCTTTAGCCAGTAGTGCAAAGATAAATTGTTGTCTGATATGATCATGACCATTGAATTTACAATTAAATATTTTTAGCTTAAGTGTAAAGGTGAATTGATCAACATGGTTATAATTATGGTTTATATAAATTCTGAAATGATTATGTATTTCTTTGATATATGAATATCTTTGGCCCGTAGTGCAAAGATGACCTGTTGTTGAATATCTTTGGCCCGTAGTGCAAAGATGACTTGTTGCTGAATATCTTTGGCATGTAGTACAAAGATGAACTGTTAATGAATATCTTTGGTGTGACAACCCAAGAATTTGGATAATTTATGAAAATCTTAAATGATTATTTTAAGGTCAAATAATAGACCTAGACAGAAGATAAGAGTATGCGTTTGGTGTTATTGGGATTGAATTTTGAGGATTTCAAAATTCGGTAAAGGAAATAGGTGAATTATTCAGGATTAAGGATTTATGTGAATATGTATGTGTACTAAATGTGGTTAAGGGTCAAGGGTTGACCAGATTAATTATTTATGTGACAAACCCTAAGTATATATTAAGAACATCAACGTTCTGTTAGAAAACCCTAACGTCTGATAAGAAATCGTAGAAATCGGTTCTGAAACCCTAGTTTCAGTTCCGGGAATTCGAAACCCTAAAATCATGATATGAATATGGTGATTAAGTTAGAAAACCCTAACGATATGTTCAGAAACCCTAATTTGGGAATCCTAAATGCAAAGTATTAAACCCTAAGGGTTAAAAAGTTGTGCGTAAGGGATATGAACATTAGGTGATGGTTTATATTTGTTTATTATATAAACAAACAAAAAGAAACTAGTGTAACCCTAATTATATATATTAGGAATGAAGGATTTAATAACTTAAGGGTTATGAAAAAAGAGAATTGTGGTATTTAGAATACTTGCTAATTCTAGGAGATTTATTCTATATATCTCAAATAATTAATTTTATAACCTAATTATAGCAAGTCTAATTGGGTTAAGGAAATGAATGGGCTTGTGAGTAAGGATTTATGTTATAATTGAGGAAATTGAAACCCTAAGTAAATGAATTGGGTTGGATGAGAATTTAAGGTATTGGACTATGTATATTTTATAGTCCAAGTGTTGGCGAATGAAATTAGTTAGAGGCCCAAGCAATACATTAATTGAGTGGCCCAAATATTTTTATTGTTAAGCCCAAAAGATTTAAGAGTGGCCCAAATTTGGAGCCCAATTGAAGGAAGGGCATAATGGACATTTGGTTATATTAATAGTGTTGGACTATAATTGATTTACATGGCCCAAAGAATTAAATTTTTATGTCCAATAGATTTATTTTGGAAAGCCTAAAACATTAAAGGAATGACCCAACTTTTAGCCCAAGTGGGAGAGGAATTTTTGGACATTTAGTAAATCAATTAAGGCATTAAAAAGAAAGCCAAAAATTGGGACAATCTAAGGCCAAGTGGCCGGACCTAGGTGAGCAAAAAGGAGGGTGAATGAATGTTATGATTATTTGCTTTAGTTGGTTTCCAACTCCCCCATGTGTCCTCATTTGTTTAAGTCAACACTTTGGCATTTATTCCAAGTAAAAGCTTGGTGGTTTAAGGGAGAAAGAGCAAGAATTAGTGGGATCTAGTAATGCTACATGGCCGGTTATAGAGAGCAAAGAAATAAGGGGAGATGAATGTTTTAATTGTTCACTTTAGTTGGTGAACAACTTCTCACATGTGTTATTTATTTATTTGCCCACATCTTTGTTTATTCTTGCAAGCAATGCTTAGGTAATGATTGCTAAGGAAAGAAAAAGAGAATGAGTAGAGAATTAAGGTACATGGCCGGATTATGCATGGGAGGAAAAGAGAGGGTGAGTGGGGGGGGGGGAATGAATGATAGATATACAATTATATCTATACAATTTTTACTAAACCACAAAATCCATTTCTTTCTCATCCTATTACTTCTTTTTAGCTAGCAAATAAACTAAAAAGGGAGAGAGTGAGAGAAGGGAGGCTTCGGCAGCTCCAAGATGAGAAGAAGAGGAGTTTTTGATCTTCATACACCAAAGATTCATCCATGGAAGAAGCTATGAAGAAGAAGGAGGGCAAGTAAGAAAAGGTATAAACCTTTTTGTTTAGTTAATTTTTGATGGTTGTAAATCAAAACTTGAATCCATAGTTCTCAACTCAAAAACCATGTATATACATGTTAATAAGTGTTTATTGTTTGGATCTACCCATAATGGGTGTTAAATTGGTGGAAATCAAAGGAAGAGAAAAATGTAATTTTTCCGGAAAAGTTTGAACTTTTTAAGTGAGAGCTAGGTTTTGCTTTTTCTTGAAATCTTTGATGGATATTTATGATTTATGTTCTTGGGATACTAGATATATGTGTTAAGGGTAAAATCCCTTTGGAATTACTCAATTAGGTGGAATATTGAGCAAGTTATGGGATTTCTCCCAAACTACTCAAAGTTAAGAAAACTGTTAGAAGGACAGTTTTGTAACAGCCACTTCCGGGATAAATTCCGGGAGCTTAAAATGTCCAAATATGGATTGTGATAGATGAAAACTGTAGTTCGGAAAGATAGGAATCCAACAAAATTGACGGATCATTAATCGGAGTTACAGATCTCGTTTTATATAAGTTTTAGCAAAGGACTCCAAAACTGTAAAATGGCAAAAAGTTTCTATCCAGATCTGTCCAGGGGCTGTTTTGGCAACTTAAAGTGTGAAATAAATTCTGGCCTTCTAGAAAATGAAAATATATGGTATTATGTAGCTCGTGTCCAAAAATGAGCTAATTCCGAGTTAAAACGACCAAGTTATGACCATTACAATTTTTGTGATTTTCCGACGGAAATCGCTACAAACGGAGTTCTACAACTCCGATTGCCACGAAATTTAAAATGGAGCATCACGTTAACATATATAATGTTATGCCAAGAGATGGGAATGTTTGGAGTTAAGCACGAGGTAGCTAATTTCTTAAGCTACGCATTAGAATTAATTTTTGAAAAATATCAAAGGAAGTTAGAAAATTATGGAAAAATAATTTTTGTGGATGAAATACATGTATATATGTTTGACCAAAGGATAGGAAAATAATAAACTGATTTGGTATTTTCGTGATATGAATTTAGAATACAGCTTGCTGGATTATATAATTTGTGATTCCAGTTTGCTGGATTGAGAAATAGTTTACTGAAATTGAAAATATGTTAAATCCAGTTTGCTGCATTGCAGTTTAGATTGCTGGATTTGGAATCCAGGTTGCTGAGTTGGTAATTTAGTTGCTAAATTTAGAATCCAGGTTGCTGGATTAGTATTTGACTTATTAGATGTTAATGAATACTTATGAAATGAAAAAGCGAATGTTAAATTATATAAATGTGACTCTATGGCATGATTAAGCGCTTAGGAAGAGTTTAATTGAACTTAAACTAGATATTTATCCGACTAGACCGTCGGGATGATAAAATTGTGTCGGTATCAACTCAAACTTAATGGTCTAATTTGATGCTAAGTCTTATGTGTATTATAGACTGATAGGGTTATGTGCTATGTGTTTAGGTTATTCTATGTATATATATATATAACAATATTATACTGTGACAATATTATTCTAATTATTGGAGATCTATATTATTAATATTAGGTCTTCGGGTAAAGCGTTATAAATTGCGTTGCGGTAATCAACGGTTCAGGCAAGTTTCTTTTACTTAACTCTAATAAGAGTAGTTTCTTCAAGCTTATGGTTAATCACTGCTGATTGCCATGAAATTTGTACTCTGTACATCTTGCATGTATAAGTCAGGTATGAAAGGCTGGTCACCTTCATTACCAGTTGGTTCAGAAATGTTTGTTCATGTTTAAAACTTGTTCAGTCAAAAATTTGTTCGTGCTAGTTCTCAATTATATTGATGAATTATAGCAAGCTCATTATTCATACTCTTCAATCATGATATATCGTTATATTGTTGTATATAAACTTGCTGGACAACTTTCATGCTCACCCTTGTTATATCATGATAAAACATTGCAGATAAGGCGAATACGTTCGGATACAGAAAAAGATTAATGCCAAGTTCAGCTTGGGATAAAATGTGCGGCTATTTTGTAATAGTATATTTTGATAAATATTGTTATGTGATAGAAAGTTTATGAATTGTATTTAAGTTAAGGTTACTCGATTTTGGGGAAATGTGTGTAAAGTTTAATGTATAAACAATTTATGTTTATATCTTCCGCAAATAGTTATAGAATGATTAGTGTATCGAATCCGCGGCGATTTGGGGCCCGGATTCGGGGCTATCACATTTGGCCCATAGTGCAAAGATGAATTTATTAGTATGATTATGAACAGAAACTGTGATTTGGTATAACCATGATCTTTGATGTTTCAAGTAAAAACAGGTGATGTAAATTATCTTCGTCCTGGATGAGAAGAGAAATTTAGAACCACAAATATGATTATGAGTTATTCACATGATTGTAGACATGAATTGTTGATTGATGTTACAGGGATAAAACATTATTGGTGGACTTTTAACATGGAGAAGATAATAGACTTTATGGTTTATTTGACTCTTCTAATGGATTACTTGTTCCACTGCAACTATGGTTGAAAAGTTTTATCATCTACCATATGTTCTAAATCTCTGATTTATTACTGATGAAGACTATTGATAATTTAATTATCTTTAGTCATGATATTCTTTACTAGGCTATTTGTGCTCACCCTTTTGCTTCACAATTCCTTTCAGGTAATAAGAGTGTAGCTGGGTTGAGTTGGGGTAACAGGGAAATAGAACGGTGGTCTATAGCTGTTGAGGTTCTCCCTAAATAGTATGAAAATAATTTTATTGAGAACTTTAGATAAGTGTGTCGTATTGTATACGTCATTTGATATTTAATTTTGGTGAACCGAATAGGGTGAGGCGAACCCAACTTTGGAAGGGTGTTTTGCCACTATCATACAAGATATCTAATGATATATTACCTCATGTTATCATAAGACAGGGTTGCGCACATCCACTTGCTGAGTATATCTACGAGCACTACCTATATGATCTCAGAGTTTGGTTGAAACATAACTTTCAATTGCAGACGGCGGAGATAGTTATATGTCAAGAAAAGACTCACCATTGGAAGGAACATGATAGTAATCTTCTCGTTTTTCTTTGGGGTCTATCGGATCAACCAAGGATAATTCTCTGGACATATGATATCTATCATAACTTAGATTCTTGGCCTCCTATGTACGAAGGTTTCCTTGAGCATTTTCCAAAGATTTTAATTTTTAAAATAGTTATTGACTGTACCTTTGTGTAAGGTATCACTGTGAGGTGCTGTCCACAGTTGGGACATGAGTCACAGTTGGTATATATTGTATCAAAACTCACAGCATATGTGTTGTTGTGGTAATAAAGTTGTAGTTGTTTTCTGTACCATGTATTTGGCGACTCAGAATAGGTTGGATGAATTGGACCTATTTTGGGGGCGTCACATTAATGGTCATAACATACTTTACTCATTTCTTGATGACATAAGCTTTCTCATTCTTATTTTCTTTGAGTTTTACACTAAGTCAACTTAGCATATACAAGGCATATTAGCATATAACTCTCATGCATTTGCAACATATAATAAAGTCATATACACATGTTCAAATAGTTAGAACTTACTAGATAAAAGTCTTGGTCAAGTTCACTTTGAAAAGTTTTAAGTTTCTTATCTTTGAAATAGTCTTAACTTTCAATCATGTATGCTAGTGTGTTCAATCACTTTAATCTTACATTTCATGTCAATATAACTCATATTATCATGTTTATAAAGTCAAAATGCTTACATAATGTGTTCGTAACAAAGTTCACTTTTGAACTACAATTTTATTTTCAAGACCACAAGTATTGTGTCCATTGTAGGTACTAACATGGTTTTACTTGTTCATACTACATGCTCATGCTTATATGTGTGTGTTAACATAGCTTACATGCTTGTTCTAATAGTGTACTAATATATTAGCACATCAGAAACTAAACAGCAAACACCAGACCTGGTGCTGGTATGGCGCAGCTACACTGCACCCTAGTACAAATAGGGCGCAGCTGCGCCATGCCAAAAATAGAAACTAAGTTTGGGTTACGGCACAGTTGCGCTGCACCCTAGTACAAATAGGGTGCAGCTGCGCCATGCCTACATCAGAGACTGTAGTTTTGCTCCGTTCGGCAGTTCAGCAACCCATCAAGTAAAATCCTTAAAAATAATGCTTCTAACATAATCCAACACACTTATAAGTATGTATAACACTAAGAAACATAACCCAAACCAACTAACAACCAATACATGCTTAATTTAAAGAATCAAGCCATTAAACAATTTATCAAAAATTAAGAATGGGAATGGAAGTTATACCTTTGTGACTCAATTCAGCTGCTCTATACTCACTCTATATAAACTAATTCTCAGCAATTTACAATAAGGAAGGTGAAGATCTTATTTATAGAAGATTGATTATCTAGATAATGCTATTACCTCACAAATCAAACCATTGGTTTTCAAGAATGCACAAGGGTTAAGAGAGAGTTGGTAAGAGTTGGTGATTCTACTCATGAATCCCACTCCCCATCCACTAATTGCTCTATGTTTGATGAATTTGAGATGAAGCTAGGCTAGGCTTGCTAGCATTTCACGTGGGAAGAAAGTTGGACTCTAATTATGTGACAAAGAAATCCCAGCATTTGCAAAAATGTAATACAACAATGTAATACCAAAACAACATTCGGTTTATACTATACACATAATATATATACTTTGGTTATACATTATGTCTACACAATTCATTTCATATAACATAGGTTATAATGATTTAAAGGCATACAATGTAATTCTCAATTACAAGGTATCAAGTAGGGCACATACATATAATTCATGTACATTTTCAATTACCATGACTGTTATTATTATAATAACTTAATGAAATCATTATTAATTTAACAATTGATATTATTATATGTCAATAGGGTATACATGAATGTTTACCCACACACTCCACATCATATAACAATATTATTATGCAACTCACATGAATGCAAATAACTCTTACTATATAGTCTATATATAGACATATCAATGTGACACATTGTACTATATATAGTTAACTACCATCTAATAAAGGTTTACTATATTGCACAAATTAATCAAGTAAACATATAATCATTTTATAAATTATTAATCTTTTACACATTAATTATTATTTATTCATAATAATTATTACTTAACACATTATCAATTAATTACTCATAATTGAAATTAATCAATATGTTCAACTCTTGCTACTATATTCAAATAAATTGAATATTTAATAATCCTATTAATTTCTTGATATCAAACTCTTAGGGTTAGTCCACTAATTTAAATAAGCTATTAGTGACTCCCTTTAATCATTTCATGAATTCACATAACCACATAAGGTTTAAATAGGCTCACAAACTAACTTATTAAAAATTAAATCACATATTTAATTAATAAGGAGTTTAAAAGTCATGGTCGTTACATCTCTCCCCCCTTATAAAAGTTCCGTCCTCGGAATTGTAAAAATAAGATTACTCAAATAAAAATGGATAGTTCGCTCTCATTTTCTCTTCTAGCTCCCACGTAGCTTGTGAGACCCCAGATTTTATGAATAAAGATTTAAATTTCTAGAAATATTTTTTTTAATATTATGGTGTGAATTTGATATAATGTTATAGTTGTGAGTAATATTTATAAATTTTGCAAAGTATGCAAGTTGTTATATAATATTCGATTGGTCGGGGAATATTCTTTTTGTCTGGGAATATCCGTACGACGACACAATAATTGGTGGACCACACAACGGAAGTATTGTCGTAGTAAGAAAATGACAGAATTATCATTTTATAAAAATAACGGCGAAAGTGTTACCGTTAAAACTATTGAACTACCCGGTAGTAAAAGTACAATAATATGCGTGGTTGCATAGTAGCACACGATATTGATTATTGATGCTTAGGTGAGAAGTCACTAGGTTATACTCAATTATTGCTATAGTAATTGCTGCATCATATCTCTCATATTATTGATTCGATTATTGTCATAGTATCATCTGTATAATATGATATATTATTAAATCATAAATTGAGACGACAAAGTTATTCATATTATTAAATTACAATATTTACAATGTCTAGAAGTTCTGTCAAGGAGAGATTTGGTCATCTAATTGCGTGCTAATAAGGAGAAATTCTTATCGGAAAGCCCCCTCTTTCTTGGGAACGACCTGGTTGTTAAATATTGTGAGTTATAATATTAATGATGAATAAGTTCGTGTTGATTAAAGATGAAATTGATAGTTCCATTGTGTTGGAATTATTAGTGTTAATAGAAATATACATTTATTTCGATATTAATTGATGTCTAGAAGTTATACTGCCCAGTCGGGTAATTAATCAGATAAATGAGCAATTAATTGCTATTAATTCACATGATTATAACTATTGGTTCACATGTGTGTACTATTGATTCACATTCTTGTACTATTAGAGGAGTTGGTGCAAGATTGATAATACTGAAAGTATTATGCATACAAGCCAATCATGTATGATGATAAAGCATATACTGTGTAATCAATCTTATTTATTTATTAATAAAAGAATTATTTATTAAAGACATTTATTATCTACATGGTGCTGTTTTAATAATATGTGGTAAACCCATAGTTTTAAGCAATGCTTTTAGAATCATGATGAGATCATGCTAATGAGATCTAAATTCTTAGATAGCTTAAAACTAAAATGTTCCCAATCAATGGATTACTAAAAAGGGGATTAGTGAATCCGGATAGATTGGTACGTACGTTGCTTGCTCATTGGATGAGGATGATTGATCTCATGATCATTTGTGTGGAGACACTAAAGCAAGTATGTAGGTGCTTATTAGAGAATAAGTTCACTAAACGTGACTCGCTAAGGAATACCCAATGGAGTTTTACATGCTTGTCAATAGGAATTCCTGTAGTGATAGTAATACAAATGATCCTTAGACTTGAGATCGTCATAGTATCTTATATATAATTAATTACACTTTGACTTATTCCTTAAGACTCTTAGAGTATATCAAAGGGTATGCTTGGGTGTAATAAGTTATATATGAAGATAATGAATGATCAATAAAGAATCTACCACTTCTAGTAAAAGAAGAGAAATGCCCTATGTGATTCGATAAATGACAACCCAGGAATCCTTGGCCAAGGTGGAATGAAATTAGAAAGCAGTTTCTAATTTGCATTCATTAGGAGTTGTGCATTTAGGAATCGAAATACATATAATTAAATAAAATAAGACTTGACAGTAATTCCATGTCTTATATTTAATTGGGACATTGTATGGTGGAAGGATTGAATTGTATTGTAACTATTTACTCAAAGGTTCTTTTATGATTAATGTTGAAATCTATATTATCTGGAAAGTCGTTGATCGCAAGGGAGGCTTATCCCTATTGTAGAATAAATATTATTTATTTAAATAAATTATTCGTTTAATTTATTTATTTAAATGAGATTAGAATTGTTCTAATTGATTTATTCACAACCGATTTAATATGGATAACCTTAAGGGTCACACCATAAAAGGAAGAATAATTATTTAAGAAGTTAATGGCATAATCGTAATAATATATTAAGTATATTTAATTTAATCTATGGTGATAGAATAAATTAAATAGCTTAATATTTATTGTTTAATATTTAAGAAATATTAAATATAAATTAATAAGAGGAGTCTTATTAATATTATTACAATTATTATTATTTTAATTTCTAAAAGAGTTTAGGAATTAATTTAATATAAGTACTCTCATTTATTCCTAATAGGATTAGGAGGGAAAATTAGTTAAAGGAGTTTAATTAATTATCCCTAATAGGATTAGGGAGCCCATTTAATTAAAAGAGTTTAATTAAATAAATAATACCTTATTTTAATTAAAATAGGGTTACATGGTATCTTTATAAGAGAAGTCTTATATCAGATATCAAATATACGTAATTCCAAGAGTTGGAGAGTACGCCTCTTTTTCTATACAGATAGGAAAAACTAGGGTTTGAGCCAATACCCCTTCTTCTTGAAAATTCTTCTTCCTTGGTGGATCACCTCTAGAGGCCATACACTTGGGTGGCTTACATTGATCAAAGGAAGGAATCTACCCGGAGATTCAAGGAGATCGCAGAGAAGTAGGAGGTGAACTCGTACCTGAGGAAGCTCGTTTCTACAAGGGTATGATTTCATAATTTCTTATTCTTCGCTTAATTAATAATATGCATAAAGAATGATCCGGGTAAATGGTTTGTGAAATTTTTTTAAAATCTGATTTTATTACGCTTCCGCTATTTTGCAATTTGATTGCTATTTTGATTTTTACAAAACCTAACAAATACTTGCATGACTAAGTTAAAAATGGAGGTATAGATGCAGGTACTATACTGTAATTCGTATTTTCACATATTATAACTATTTATTCACATGTGTGTACTATTGATTCACATTCATTTACTATTAGGGGAGTTGATGCAAGATTGATAATACTTGCATGACTAAGTTAAAAATGGAGGTATAGATGGAGGTACTATACTGTAATTCGTATTTTCATATGATTACAACTATTGATTCACATAATTGAACTATTTATTCACATTATTTACTATTAGGGGAGGTGGTGCAAGTTTAATAATACTTGCAGGACTAAATTAAAAATGAAGGAAAAGAGGAAGGTATTATACTGTAATATTTCGAACCCCAAAACGTGCAATTATCAAAATTATATTTTCCCATAAATAGAAGCTCATTCTTCCTTCATTTCTCACCAATTCACTAAAGATTTAGAGCAATTATTATAGAGAGAAATTATAGAGAGAAAGAAGAAGAGAAGTCTGCTACCTCACTATTCCAATATCCAGTTTCTTCTAATGTAAGGAGTATTATTCTTTCGTATTCATGAAGAGAGTTATTTTCTTTCAATACTCGTAAGAGTTGATATTCCATTCTTTATTATTATGTTGGAATAACCTGTCTATGCGAAGTACCGCATACATGGTGAAATTCTTCTGTTATTCCATTCTTTATTATTCTGTTGGAATAACCTGTCTGTGCGGTCTATCGCATGCCTGGTGAATTCTGTTGTTATTCCACTCTTTATTATTCTGTTGGAATATCTTGTCTGTGCGAATTACGCATGACCTGGTTCCATTCTTTATTATTCTGTTGGAATATCCTGTCTATGCGGATTACGCATGACCTGGTTCCATTCTTTATTATTCTATTGGGAATAACCTGTCTGTGCGGTCTATCGCATGCCTGGTGAATTCTTCTGTTATTCCATTCTTTATTATTCTGTTGGAATAACCTGTCTATGTAGATTACCGCATGCATGGTGAATGATCCTTCGTATTCATTTCTTATTAAATTGTGGAAATGAACTGTCTATGCGGATTACCGCATGGCGGGTGAAAATCCATTTCAAGTTTCATATATTCTATTATACTAAGTTGGTTAAAGTTTTGGCTTTTATACTCCATGAAATTAGTAGAATATCTTAGATATTTGCGCTTCATCCAGTATCTTTTCATGGAAATATTCTTTTGAGCATTCTTGAATTTTACTCCACAAAGCAGTATCATGTTGACAATTTGGACGTTATTGATTTCAGGATAAATTAACTTATAAATCTCTAAAATTTATTCTTGAACTTGTTTTATTGAATTATTATGTCATTGTCATCATCCTCATGCTTATATTGTGATGAAAGTCATCTTTGGCTTACGTGTATAGATGGACTCGGTATGATTATGATCAGGGATCATCCGGTATAATCATGACTTGTAATGTTATAAATGATGCGGTAAAAGTCCTCAGTGGCCTGTAGTGCATTGATGGACAGTTTTTGGTATGATTATGACGAGGGATTATTCGATATAGTCATGACCATTGATGATTTAATGAATATCCTTGGCCCGTAGTACAGGGATGATTCGATTATGTGGTTTATTTATTAAGCTGATTCTCAGCGAAAAAAATTGATGAAAATATTTTAAACCATAGAAGATAGTAGATATCATGCTCTACTTGACTCTTCTAATGGATTGCTTATTTCTGCTGCAGTTGTTGATCTAAAACTTGTTGTCTATTGTATTCTATCAGTTGTTATACTGTTGAAGGCTAAGGATAATTTATTCTGCATTATCTTAGTCATAATATTTCTTACTGGGCTAATTGAGCTCACCCTTTCTTTCGTTATTCTCTTCAGGAAATGAGAATATAGATGGGACGAGTCGGGGAATGGAGTGATGGTCCTGGGTAAATGGCTTTATTAGTCATCACTATTCTACAGAATAATGTGATAATAATTGTAATGAGGACACCATTGAGTGTGGATATTGTTTAGATGATAATATTCTTGTTTATACTCTCAGCTATGTTTTGTCATATTTTACACGACTGTTGTATAATTAAGTTGTATTTGAATTTTTGTACCATGTATCTGGCGACCCAAGATGGGTGGTGTATACCTGTTTTGGGGCGTCACAGTTGGTATCAAAAGCTTAGGGATATGATCCCTGGCTGAGATGTGAGACAAGAACTAGGAGGGGAGAGACGGGGAATTCCTTCGCTAGTATGACCTACCTAAGTTTATTTTGTATTTAATTGGTCGGTCAGAGTATAGTGATAATATGTGATATGTTAATTAACCCTTGTTTTGTGGCAGTATTTGAGAATGGCAGCTAAAAATGTTAGCAATGGAGTGAATGAGATCGTGGAAACACCTCTAATCACCAACCAGGATAATGTGATGTTAGGGGAAGAAAGAATTAGAGATATCCATGTGGTAAGTGAAGAATTGATAGTTGCACCCGAGATAATCGCAGAGGTAGCAGCTGAGAGTGAGAAAGAAGAGGAAGAAGATGAAATTGAGGAGAATTTATTAGAAGAATTTTATGATCAAAATTTAGAATTGCAAAATCGTATTCATGAGTTAGAAAAGCAGGCTGAAGAATGGCAGGCAGTCGTGGAGCAAAAGGATGCAACAATTCAAGTTTGTGTTGCCCGATATGTGATGATTGAACAAAAGCACTCTTTGGCAGAGTATAAGATGATAAAGCTGGAATCTGAGCTGAAAGAAGAAACAACTGAACGAGTGAGAATGAGTGATGCATGGGTAAAAGCCGCACGACGCGTTGATATTGTAAAAGAGATGTCCGATCTAAGAAGGAAGATTAATGATTCAGATCATGAAACAGGAGTTCGATGAAGCAGTTGAGGGTGGAATATGCCCTATAAAAATGTCAATTTCAACGGTAGTGATGACACCAAATGATGCCCCAGACAAGTTAAAGTCGGGTAGTTCAAGGGAGAGTGGTTGTCATGACTTCCCAACAAGTGAGGAACCTAAATGAAGTTATCACGGGTTAGTTAATTATAAATTCTTGCAAAGTCTATACCTTATTAGATACCGGTTCTACCCATTCTTTTATCTCTCTTGCTTGCGCTCAACGATTAAATTTGACTCCGGAGAGATTAGACTTTAACTTATTGGTTGAAACTCAGTTAGGAGAAACCTTCGTTACCTCCACTGTTTATAAATCTTGTTTGATTCAAATCGACACTTTCACGTTACCTGTCGATCTTATCTCTTTGAAAATACTTTCTTTTGATGTAGTTTTAGGAATCGATTGGTTAACTACTCATCATGCCAAAATTGATTATTTTTCGTAAGGTTGTTAGCTTTTATTTTCCTAACCAACCTGTTATGCAAATTCAAGAAACCAAACCACTAAAGTCAATCACTGTTATATTAAGCCATAAGTAAAGAGCCCTGAGTCTTTCGTTGTTAACTTCCTTATGTGGAATGCACTGAAGCCAAACTTTCCGTAGGGGACGCTGTGAGTGACGGTGGCAAGTTGATAGGTATCAATGTGACGTGCTATGCAAGTCTTGGATAAGAGTCACAGTTTTGAATGACATTTCTATTATTAATAAATTTCCCGACGTATTCTCTGAAGACTTCCTGGCCTACCCCTAGAGCTTGAAATCGAATTTTGTATTGACCCCACTACAAAATCCATTTCTTCAACCCTTAAATATTTATTCAACCAAAATGAATGTATCATGCGTCAAAGACGTTGGCTCGAGCTGTTAAAGATTACGACTATACAATTCAATATCATCGTGGAAGAGCGAACGTGGTAGCTGACGCGTTGAGTATAAGATCGTATGCGTTTACGAGTACGGTGTTGTTAAAATAAAAACCTATTTCTTCTAACTTACAAATGATGAAGATAGAGTTAAAGACTCTAGAGACCCACATGAAGATAGCGAATATACGATTAGAATCGACTTTAATCGATAAAGTTAAATTCGCTCAAACTACACACCCGAATCTGATGAATGTAAAGAAGAAGGTTCAAGAAGGCGTTATCTCAACCCTCGATTTAATTGTCCCATTTGAAATCCTCAATCGAATACGAACTGTGGCCTATAGACTCATTTTATTGCCAATTATGTCGCGTGTTCATAACGTTTTTCACGAATCGTTGTTAGTAAAAACTTAGTCTTGGGAGACTTTGGAGCCAAATTTCGAAATAATTATTGAATCTAAAAAATTATGAAATCATGGGGGTTTTATAGAGCATGTTACAAACTTTCCATAGCCTCAAAAATAGACTAATTCCAAAAACGGATGAATAAGTTATGAAGATTTGAAGTATGTGTGTCAAAAGTTGCAAAATCTAGAAAATTGGAGTTAAGTGCCAAGTTCGAGCGCCTAGGCACCAGGCTCGACATTTAGAATCTGTTCTTAGGCGTCTAAGCGCTTTCCCAAGGCCAAATTTAGGCGCCTAGGCCTTGGTCAAGTGTTAAGCCAAAATCTGTCCGGACGTCCTTTAGTAAATTGGTTATAACTTTTTCATACAAACTCCGATTGAGGTGATTCAGGATGATTCAGAAAGATAATGGGTAGACCTAAAACTTTCATTCTTTATATTTTGAGATTTGAGGTCGTTATCAAGACCTAAAATGGCTATTTTAAGGACTGATATGCATTCAAAGGAAATCAGAGGACATCGGGCATGCACGTATGCAACCTGTAATGTTTTTAATGATAAACGTATTCAAGGTATCCTCACCTCTTCGGCATACTAGGTATGTACGTAAATTTCGAGGGCAAAATTTCATAAGGAGGGGAGATTATGAAACCCCAGATTTTATGAATAAAGATTTAAATTTTTTGAAATATTTTTTTTAATATTATGGTGTGGATTTGATATAATGTTATAATTATGAGTAATATTTATAAATTTTGTAAAGTATGCAAGTTGTTATATAATATTCGATTGGTCGGGAAATATTCCTTTTGTTGGGGAATATCTGTACGACGGCACAATCATTGGTGGACCCCACAACGGAAGTATTGTCGTAGTAAGAAAATGATAGAATTACCATTTTATAAAAATAACGGCGAAAATGTTACCGTTAAAACTGTTGAACTACCCGGTAGTAAAAGTACAGTAATATGCGTGGTTGCATAATAGCACGCAGTATTGATTATTGATGCTTAGGTGAGAAGTCACTCAGTTATACTCAATTATTGTTGCAGTAATTGCTGCATCATATCTCTCATATTATTGATTCGATTATTGTCATAGTATCATTTGCATAATATGATATATTATTAAATCAAAAATTGAGACGACAAAGTTATTCATATTATTAAATTACAATATTTACAATGTCTAGAAGTTCTGTCAAGGAGATGTTTGGTCATCTAATTGCGCGCCAATAAGGGGAAATCCTTATCGGAAAGCCACCTCTTTCCTGGAAACGACCTGGTTGTTAAATATTGTGAGTTATAATATTAATGATGAATAAGTTCGTCTTGATTAAAGATGAAATTGATAGTTTCATTGTGTTGGAATTATTAGTGTTAGTGGAAATCAATATTTATTTCGATATTAATTGATGTCTGGAAGTTATACTGACCAGTCGGGTAATTAATTGGATAAATGAGCAATTAATTGCTATTAATTCACATGATTATAACTATTGGTTCACATGTGTGTACTATTGATTCACATTCTTGTACTATTAGGGGAGTTGATGTAAGATTGATAATACTTGCATGACTAAGTTAAAAATGAAGGTATAGATGGTGGTACTATACTGTAATTCATATTTTCACATGATTATAACTATTTGTTCACATGTGTATTATTGATTCACATTCATTTACTATTAGGGGAGTTGATGCAAGATTAATAATAATTGCATGACTAAGTTAAAAATGGAGGTATAGATGGAGGTACTATACTGTAATTCATATTTGCATATGATTATAACTATTAAATCACATGATTGAATTACTGATTCACATTATTTACTATTAGGGGAGGTGGTGCAAGTTTGATAATACTTGCATGACTAAATTAAAAATGAAGAAAAAGAGGAAGGTATTATAATGTAATATTTTGAGGCCCAAAATGTGCAATTATTGAAATTATATTTTCCTATAAATAGAAGCTCATTCTTCCTTCATTTCTCACCAATTTACTAAAGCTTTAGAGCAATTATTATAGAGAGAAATTATAGAGAGAAAGAAGAAGAGAAGTCTGCTACCTCACTATTCCAATATCCAGTTTCTTCTAAGGTAGGGGGTATTATTCTTTCGTATTCATGAAGAGAGTTATTTTCTTTCAATACTCGTAAGAGTTGTTATTCCATTCTTTATTATTATGTTGGAATAACCTGTCTATACGAAGTATCGCATACATGGTGAAATTCTTTTGTTATTCCATTCTTTATTATTCTATTGGAATAACCTGTCTGTGCGGTCTATCGCATGCCTGGTGAATTCTGTTGTTATTCCATTCTCTATTATTCTGTTGGAACATCTTGTCTGTGCGGATTACGCATGACCTGGTTCCATTCTTTATTATTCTGTTGGAATATCCTATCTGTGCGAATTACACATGACCTGGTTCTATTCTTTATTATTCTGTTGGGAATAACCTGTCTGTGCTGTCTATCGCATGCCTAGTGAATTCTTCTGTTATTCCATTCTTAATTATTCTGTTAGAATAACTTGTCTATGTGGATTACCATATCCATGGTGAATGATCCTTCGTATTCATTCCTTAATAAATTGTGAAAATGATCAGTCTACGTGGATTACTGCATGATAGGCAAAAATGCATTTGCAGTTTCATATATTCTATTATACTCAGTTAGTTAATGTTTTGGCTTCTATACTCCATGAAATTAGTAGAATATCCTAGATATTTGCGCTTCATCCAGTATCTTTTCAGGGAAATATTCTACTGAGCATTCTTGAATTTTACTCCATAAAGCAGTATCATGTTGACAATTTGGACGTTATTGATTTCAGGATAAATAAACTTATAAATCTTTAAAATTTATTCTTGAACTTGTTTTATTGAATTATTATGTCATTATCATCATCCTCATGCTTATATTATGATGAAAGTCATCTTTGGCTTACGTGCATAGATGGATTCGGTATGATTATGACCAGGGATCATTCGGTATAATCATGACCTATAATGTTATAAATGATGTGGTAAAAGTCCTCAGTGGCCTGTAGTGCATTGATGGACAGTTTTTGGTATGATTATGACGAGGGATTATTCGGTATGGTCATGACCATTGATGATTTAATGAATATCCTTGGCCCGTAGTGTAGGGATGATTCGATGATGTAGTTTATTTATTAAGCTGATTCTCAGCGAATAAAATTGATGAAAACATTTTAAACCATAGAAGATAGTAGATATCATGCTCTACTTGACTATTCTAATGGATTGCTTATTTCCGCTGCAGTTGTTAATCTAAAACTTGTTGTCTATTGTATTCTATCAGTTGTTATACTGTTGAAGGCTAAGGATAATTTATTCTGCATTATCTTAGTCATAATATTTCTTATTGGGCTAACTGAGCTCACCTTTTCTTTCATTGTTCTCTTCTGGAAATTAGAATATAGATGGGACGAGTCGGGAAATAGAGTGATGGTCCAGGATAAATGGCTTTAGTAGTCATCACTATTCTACGGAATAATGTGATAATAATTATAATGAGGACACCATTGAGTGTTATATTGTCTAGATGATAATATTCTTGTTTAAACTCTCAGCTATGTTTTGTCGTATTTTACATGACTGTTGTATAATTAAGTTGTATTTGAATATTTGTACCATGTATCTGGCGACCCAAAATGGGTGGTGTATACCTATTTTGGGGTCGTCACATAGCTTCTTCAACTACGTGATTCCTACTAATGGAAGGTGATCCTCCCAACTACCCTTGAAGTCCATCACACAAGCTCGGAGCATGTCTTCAAGTGTTTAAATTGTTCTCTCGCTTTGCCCATCGGTCTGCGGATGATACACGGTACTCATTCGTAGTTGTGTCCCCATTATTTCTTGAAGACTCTACCAGAAATTTGACGTGAATCGCGGATCTCTATCTAATACGATAGATACCGACACCCCATGCCTCGAGATAATTTCCTTAACATACAATTTGGCTAACTGGTCCAAACTATACTTAATCTTAATTGGCAGAAAGTGAGCTGACTTAGTAAAACGATCTACAATCACCCATATGGCATCATGCCCTTTCTGCGTTGCCGGAAGTCCCACCACAAAGTCCATTGTGATGTGCTCCCATTTCCATTCTGGAATTTCTAATGGTTGTAATAACCTGCTTGGTCGTTGGTGCTCTGCCTTGACTCTCTGACAAGTTAGGCATCTAATCACGCATTCTGCAACCTCTCTCTTCATATTTGGCCACCAGAAGTGGTGATGCAAATCTTGGTACATCTTCATGCTTCCTGGGTGTATCGAGTATCTCGTACTGTGCACTTCTTGCAAAATCTCCTCTCTCAATTCTAGTACTAGCGGTACCCAAATTCGTCCTTCAAATCTTAGCAGTCCAGTGCTATCAATCTTAAATTTCAATTCACCACCTTCAGTCAATCGCTTCTTGATGTTAATGCAATCTTCATCCTTTTCTTGTGCCTGTTTAACCTTATCCAATAGATTCAGAATCGCTGTCATTGTAAATAATTGTTCATTGGTCTCCATCGGATACTCAATCTACAAGTCTAATCGTTCAAAATCTTTCACCAATTCATCTTGAACGGTCAACTTCAATAACTTCTCTCTGCCTTTTCTGCTCAAGGCATCTACCACTACATTTGCTTTGCCTGGATGATACAGAATCTCACAATCATAATCTTTGATCAATTCTATCCATTGACGCTACCTCATGTTTAACTCTTTCTGCGTGAAGATATACTTCAGATTCTTGTGGTCCGTATATATCTCACACTTCTCGCCATACAAATAATGCCTCCAAATCTTCAAGGCAAAAACTACCGCTGCTAACTCCAGATCATGAGTCGGATATCCCTTCTCATAATCTTTTAGCTGACGTGAGGCGTACGCAATGACCCTGCCATGTTGCATCAGTACACAGCCAAGACCCTTGTGTGACACATCACTATACACTACAAACCCTCCCTTGTTGTCCGGTAAGGCCAACACAGGTGCTTGACTAAGCCTCTTCTTCAATTCTAGGAAACTTTCTTCACACTTATCCATCCAAATGAACTTGACTGTCTTTCTGGTAAGATTGGTCAACGGTGATGCTAATTTCAAAAAATCTCTATTGAATCTTCGATAGTATCCCGCCAATCCTAAGAAACTCCTAATTTTTATCGGCGTCTTCGGCTGTTCCCAATTAATAATCACTTCTACCTTCATTGGATCCACCAAAACACCATTCTTGTCGATAACGTGTCCTACAAATTGCACTCTTTGCAACCAAAACTCACACTTGGAGAATTTTGCATACAACTTCTCCCTCCTTAATGTCTCCAACACTATCCGAAGATGCTCGGCTTGTTCTTCCTCCATTTCTGAATACACTAGAATGTCATCGATGAATACGACGACAAGCTTATCCAAATACTATTTGAACACTCTGTTCATTAAATCCATAAATGCTGCTGGTGCATTCGTCAAACCAAATGACATTACCAGAAACTCAAAGAGTCCACACCGAGTTCTAAATGCCGTCTATGGAATATCCTCTGGCATTACTTTCAGTTGGTGTTAACCGGTCCTCAAGTCAATCTTTGAAAAGTACTTTGCCCCCTTCAACTGATTAAACAAATTGTCTATCCTGGGCAACGAGTACTTTTTCTTAATGGTGACCTTGTTTAACTCTCAATAGTCGATACAAAGTCTAAGCAACCCATCTTTCTTCTTTACGAATAAGACTGGTGCTCCCCACGGTGATACGCTCGGTCGAATGTATCCCTTATCTAACAACTCTTATAATTGAGCCATCAGTTCTTTCATCTCTACCGGTGCCATACGATATGCCGCTTTGTATACCTGTGTTGTCCCTGGTGCCAAATCAATGAAAAACTCAATCTCTCTATCCGGTGGCAATACTGAAATCTCGTCTGGGAAGATATCAACGAAATCCCTTACAATAGGTATCTGACTCAGTTCACCCACGACTCGTCGAGTATCAACCATGTGAGCCAAATAACCTATACAACCCTTCCTAAGCAACCTCTGTGCTTGCACCATCGTTAGATAATGAGATTATCTCGGCGATTTACTACCATAAAATACCACCTTCGACTTATTCGGAGTCTTAAGGTGTACACACTTCTTCTTACAGTCTATAACTTCTCCATGAACAGATAACCAATTTGTTCCAAGGATTACATTGAACTCCCCCAAACGAATCAGTATCAAATCCACTTTGAGCTTAAATCCTCACAATTCGGCATAATAATTCTTATGAATGTACTCTACGGGGATAATTTCCTTATTCGCTACTTCTACGTTCGTAGGGTGTTCTAATATTTCACGGGGTAAGTCTAACATTTTAACAAATTCTTCGGAAATAAAAGAGTAGGTAGCACCAAAATCAAATGACACGTATGCATCTATATCATTGATCGAAATGATACCTGACACCATGTCCTTAGACTCCACCGCATCCTGTACAGTCATGTTGAACGTTCATGCCGTTGGTCTATTGGCTTGACTGGCTGGTCCTCCAATGTTCAGCCCATTGTTGTTGTTATTGTTGTGGTTGCGGTTTCCGCTAGCTGCATCGCCTTTTTTCTTTGTGTAGTCCCTAATTTGATGATTCGTGGCTCCACACGAGTAACATCCTCCCTTCTGCTTATTCGGACACTGAGGAGCCATGTGCCCCGATTGTCCGCAACGATAACAAACACTCTTTCCCTTCATGCACTCCCCCGAGTAATTCCTCCCACAGTTGTTGCACTTCATACTTTTCTTGGCCTCCCCCCCCGGATTTATTAACTCCAGAGGATTGGCTCTTCGTCCATTTTTGCTTGTTGGGGTTGCTACCTCCGCTGCTTCCCCATTTCTGCCCTTCCTGACCGGTCTTCTTTTCTTGTTTGAATCGAGCGATGGCTTCATTGCCTCCTTCGGCAATGATAGCCCTTTTCAATAGATCAGAGTACGTCTTAATCTTCAATACCGCCAGCACCCATGGTTTCAGTCCTAGTTCGAACCTCCTTGCCTTCCTGGCCTCCGTGACAACCTGATGTGGAGCGAATCGGGCTAACTCATTAAATTTTATTGCGTACTCTACGACAGACATACTACCTTGTTTCAGTTTTAGAAATTTATCCTCCATATCTTTTTGTGTATTCTCCGAGAAGTAATTCTCGAGGAATAGCTCCTTAAATCTGTCCCAAGGAATGACTCCCTCTTCTGCTCGCCCTTTATTGGCTTTCCACCAATAGTTAGCTTCACCCTTCATCATGAAAGTGAAAAAACTCGTCTTCTGTGCTTCGGCCATGCGAGCGACCTCAAACACCTTCTCCATTTCTTCTATCCATGTCTGGGCTTTAATTGGATCCAAAGTTCCTTGGAACTCCGGTGGTCCTACCAATTTAAAGTCCTTAAAGCTAGCCAAGTGTTGTCCTGGCTACCCTGCTGCTGGCGGGGGTCTTTTTTGCATTACCTCCGTTAACAGGCTAACGAAGTTCTGCATTGGATCAACATTTGCCCCTCCATCATTGTTAACGGATCCTTCCTCCCTCTGATTCCGCTGAATTCTCCTAGGCGGCATGATCTGAGGAAAGGAAGAAAATTATTAGGCTTTATGTGATATGATATTCATGTTAGCATTAAGAAGTTTAAGACGTCTATCAATCATTCTTGATTTAAATAAACAACTTTAGTATCACAATAAAACTTGATGAATTTCCTCAACCCATCTTTACATACTCTACTTGAGTTTTTCTACTAAGGTTATAACCTAGGTTTCATATTCCTAACGTTTATAACCTACTACTTTGATACCAAGCTGTGGCGCCACCGAATCCGAGTCCTCTGACCCTGGTTCAGTCATCACGATAAACTACAAACATCCACCTCGAAACAACATACGATAACTAAAATGCGGAATATAATAAACGTGCGTCGTTCATTCAAAAGGTGTTACTAGTCCTAAGATACGATAACCTTAATATCATCTTACAATCATACCCTAAAATAAATATTAGGGTTCATATTACATAATAGTAATTTAAACTAGGCATAAGGAAAAATCTGCCCTTTGCCACTATTCTACATCTTCCCTTTACCCTTGTCCTTCCCTGAGGTCTCGGGCTTAGCTACAATATAATTCATGATATAGCAAGGATGAACAACAAGTTTGCCCAGTAAGTTTAAATATAACAATATGGATATATCATGATGAATGGAAAAATAACTGACAAAGGATTCAACAATATGAATATCTGAAGGATTCAACAATATGGATATCATAAGCAAATATATTGATTCCTTTTAGAAGAACTTCTAGTCGAATAGACTTTGAACTATAACACTCCAATGGAATCAATAGCTAATTGATCCTTTGGCTACTGGCTACAGAATAAGTACTTGAGGGGATAAGCCTCACGTACACTATGTATATGCATAACATTTAAATCTGTTCATTGTATCTTTATTAGATACTTGTACTCCCCTATCATAGAAAGGGGTGTTCTTTCCGTCTAAGAATCCTTACCATCAATTGGTTTGGATAACTTTTAAAACTTCATACGCTTGTCTGACCGAACAAAGGTTCAGACTCTATCTAACACAGTTCAAGAATTATTGAACTTTAAATGATGTACAAGTCCAAGACTGTACGAACTCAAGTGCACTAAGTGCGAATATCGATAATGTCGATGTGGAATAATTGTAAGATAATTAAACCACTTAATAGCATACTTGGAAATAAGATTCAAGCTTAAATGAATAACTTTCAATTCAACAACAGCCTTCTCAATACAATATGAGAAGGATAAGAAATTTTCACAATAAACAAAGTTGTGTGAGTTAGGAAACATTGCAACACAATAAAATAGTGTTTGGATACTTGCTCGATATAAATTTAAGTAAGTTTAAGGAAACTTGCATAATGTAAAGGATAGTTCAGATACTTGCACAACCAAATAATGAAGTTCGGAAACTTGCCTGATTGTTCATCTACAATATAATACTAGCTTTAACTAACTCGCGTTGAAACGACCTAACATTATCAAGTCGATCATTTTAATTAGTATGTGTAAACTAATACGAGTCTATACTTACAAGAATCACGTCATTCACATAGCATGCTTCTCAAAACATTACATGGCACATTGGTCACATATTACAAGATAAAGAGATCATGTAAGCATACCTTAAATTTTAGAACCAAAAACAGAATCTGGGCAAGACTGCAGGACGGCACAGCTGCGCCTAGTCTAGGCTTAGGGACAGCGCAGCTGTGCTGTCCCCTGGCAAGACCAGGTTTGAGCTTTGCTCTCTTGACATCAGTTCAACCCTAACACACTAATTCCACATACATTTTAACATACATACATACTAGAGTTTCACACATATAACATGACCATACTTGACTTCACTATCACAAGTTTACTTACAATTTATATGTCATTAAAACATAACAAGTTCATGTAATCATTTGTGCCTTACAACTTGATCATTCAATACTCAATGGTTATGCTTGTATATATACAACACGTATTTACTTTACTCACATAGTTCATATTTTAGAAATTTCCTTTTTATGACTATGTGTGAATAAGTGAAAACAATACCTTAACCAAACAATGCTCATGTCAATATGTCTATAGGCATAATGAATCCTAATACACATGCTTGAATGGTCATAACATACTTTACTCATTTCTTGATGACATTAACTTTCTCATTTTTATTTTTTTTGAGTTTTACACTAAGTCAACTTATCATATACAAGGCATATTAGCATATAACTTTCATGTATTTACAACATATAATAAAGTCACATACACATGTTCAAATAGTTAGAACTTACTAGATAAAAGTCTTGGTCAAGTTCACTTTGAAAAGTTTTAAGTTTCTTATCTTTGAAATAGTCTTAACTTTCAATCATGTATGCTAGTGTGTTCAGTCACTTTAGTCTTTCATTTTATGTCAATATAACTCATATTATCATGTTTATAAATTCATAATGCTCACATAATGTGTTCGTGACAAAGTTCACTTTTGAACTACAATTTCATTTTCAAGACCACAAGTATTGTGTCCATTGTAGGTACTAACATGGTTTTACTTGTTCATACAACATGCTCATGCATATGTGTGTGTTAACATAGCTTACATGCTTGTTCTAATAGTGTACCAACAATTTAGCACATCAGAAACTAAACAGCAAACACCAGACTTGGTGTAGGTATGGCGCAGCTGCGCTGCACCTTAGTACAAATCAGGCGCAGCTGCGCCATGCAAGAAACAGAAACTAAGTTTGGGTTACGGCACAGCTGCGCTGCACCCTAGTACAAATAGGGCGCAGCTGCGCCATGCCTGCATCGGAGACAATAGCTTTGCTCCGTTCGGCAGTTCAGCAACCTATCAAGTAAAATCCTTAAAAACATTGCTTCTAACATAATCCAACACACTTATAAGTATGTATAACACTAAGAAACATAACCCAAACCAACTAACAACCAATACATGCTTAATTCAAAGAATCAACCCATTAAACAATTTATTAAAAATTAAGAATGGGAATGGAAGTTATACCTTTGTGACTCAATTCAGCTGCTCTATACTCCTTCTATATAAACTAATTCTCAGCAATTTGCAACAAGGAAGGTGAAGATCTTATTTATAGAAGATTGATTATCTAGATAATGCTATTACCTCACAAATCAAACCATTGGTTTTCAAGAATGCACAAGGGTTAAGAGAGAGTTGGTAAGAGTTGGTGATTCCACTCATGAATCCCACTCCCCATCCACTAATTGCTCTATGTTTGATGAATTTGAGATGAAGCTAGGCTAGGCTTGCTAGCATTTCACGTGGGAAGAAAGTTGGACTCTAATTATGGGACAAAGAAATCCCAGCATTTGCAAAAATGAAATACAACAATGTAATACCAAAACAACATTTGGTTTATACTATACACATAATATATATACTTTGGTTATAAATTATGTCTACACAATTCATTTCATATAACATAGGTTATAATGATTTAAAGGCATACAATGTAATTCTCAATTACAAGGTATCAAGTAGTGCACATATATATAATTCATGTATATTTTCAATTACCATGACTGTTATTATTATAATAACTTAATGAAATCATTATTAATTTAACAATTGTTATTATTATATGTCAATAGGGTATACATAATTGTTTACCCACACACTACACATCATGTAACAGTATTATTATGCAACTCACATGAATGCAAATAACTCTTACTATATAGTCTATATATAGACATATCAATGTGCCACCTTGTACTATATATAGTTAACTACTATATAATAAATGTTTACTATATCGCACAAATTAATCAAGTAAACATATAATCATTTTATAAATTATTAACCTTTTACACATTAATTATTATTTATTCATAATAATTATTACTTAACACATTATCAATTAATTACTCACAATTAAAATTAATCAATATGTTCAACTCTTGCTACTATATTCAAATAAATTGAATATTTAATAATCCTATCAATTTTTTGATATCAAACTCTTAGGGTTAGTCCACTAATTCAAATAAGCTATTATTGACTCCCTTTAATCATTTCAAGAATTCACATTACCACATAAGGTTTAAATAGGCTCACAAACTAACTCATTAAAAATTAAATCACATATTTAATTAATAAGGAGTTTAAAAGTCATGGTCGTTACATCCCTCTCCTCTTATAAAAATTCCGTCTTCAAAATTGTAAAAATAAGGTTACTCAAATAAAAATGGATAGTTCGTTCTCATTTTCTCTTCTAGCTCCCACGTAGCTTCTTCGACTGCGTGATTCCTCTAGAGAATCTTAACAGAATGAATAATCTTATTTCTCAACTTCTGTTCCTTCCTATCTAGTATCTGGACAGGAACTTCCCTGTGAGACCCCAGATTTTATGAATAAAGATTTTAATTTCTCAATTTTTTTTATTATGTTGTAGATTTGATATAATGTTATAGTTGTGGGTAATATTTATAAATTTTGCAAAGTATGCAAGTTGTTATATAATATTCGATTGGTCAGGGAATATTTATTTTAACAGGGAATATTCGTACGACGACACAATCATTGGTGGACCCCACAATAGAATTTTTGTCAGATTGAGAAAATGACAAAAATAGTTTTTTTGAAAATAGCGACGAAAGTTTTACCATTAACTGTTGAAACACCCGGTGTTAAAAGTACAGGAATACGCGTGGTTGCATAGTAGTACACGGTATTGATTATTGATGCTTACGTGAGAAGTCACTCAGTTTTGTTCAATTATTGCTTCAGTAATTGTTGCATAGTATCTCACTTTATTTGATTCAATTATTGTCGATATTTTATATATTATTAAATCAATAATTGAGATGACAAAGTTATTAATATTATTATTTGTAATATTAACGATGTCTAGAAGTTCTGCCAATGAGAGGTTTGGTCACCTAATTGTGCGCCATTAGGGAGGAATCCTTATTGGAAAGCCCCCTCTTTCTTGGGAACGACCTGGTCGATTAATATTATGAATTATAATAATGATAATAAATGTTGTTAGATATATTGAGGTGTCTTTTATGAAGTCATGGAAGTTTATATATATATATATATATATATATATATATATATATATATATATATATAAATTTTGTTTTATTTATATTATTAATGTAATAAAACAGAAAAGTTTTTTATATAAAACAGAATACTTTTATAAAGTTATTTATTTTATTAGACTATAAATAGAATATATTATATTATATTATGCGTAGTGTTTTGCATAGTAAAATCTTTTTATATAAAACAGAATACTTTCATAAAGTTATTTATTTTATTAGACTATAAATAGAATATATTATATTTTATTATGCATAATGTTGCATAGTGCATGTATAGTATTTTGTATAGTAAATTTTTTTTATATAAAACAGAATACTTTTATAAAGTTATTCGTTTTATTATATTATAAATAGAATATATTATATTTTATTTAAAAGATTTTGTTTTATTAGAATATTTTATTAATACTGCATAGTAAATCAATATGGACCGTCCGTTTAAAAGTAAATCAATCTGGACCATTCATGAATTGGTTACTATTCAGTCCATTCTCCTATAAATAGAAGTTCATTCCTTCATTATTTCTTGCGAATTCACTGAAACTCTAGAGAGAAAGAAGAAAAGTATTCTGCTACTTCACTACTCCTATATCCAGTTTCTTCTAAGGTAAGGGGTATTATTTCTTTTGTATTCATGAAGAGAACTTCTGTTATTTTATTCTTTATTATTCTGTTGGAATAACCAGTATACGCGGACTACCCTATACATGACGAAATTCTTCTGTTATTCTATTTTTTATTATTTTGTTGGAATAACCTGTCTATGCGAAGTACCGTATGCATGGTGAAATTCTTCTGTTATTCCATTCTTTATTATTCTGTTGGAATAACCTTTATACGCGGACTACCCTATATTTGGTAAAATTCTTCTGTTATTCCATTCTTTATTATTATGTTGGAATAACCTGTCTATGCGAAGTACCACATACATGGTAAAATTTTTCTGTTATTACATTCTATATTATTATGTTGGAATAACCTGTCTATGCGAAGTACCGCATATATGGTGAAATTCTTCTGTTATTCCATTCTTTATTATTCTGTTGGAACATCCTGTCGGTGCGAATTTTTCCTGACCTAGTTTTGTTATTTATTATTCTGTTGGAACATCCCGTCGGTGCAAATTTCGCCTGACCTAGTTTCGTTAATTATTATTCTGTTGGAACATCCTGTCGGTATTAATTTTGCCTGACCTGGTTCCGTTATTTATTATTCTGTTGGAATATCTTGTCTATGCGTTACACATGACCTGGTTCCGTTATTTATTATTCTGTTGGAATAACCTGTCTGTGCGGTCTATCGCATGCCTGGTGATTTCTTTTGTTATTCCATTCTTTATTATACTCAGTTGGTTAAAGTTTTGGCATTTATAATCCATGAAATTAGTGGAATATCCTTGATATTTGCGCTTCATCCAGTATCCTTTCATGGAAATATTCTTCTAAGCATTCTTGAGTTTTACCCCACAAAGCAGTATCATGTTGACAATTTGGACGTTATTGGTTCCTAGATAAATTAATTCTTGAACTTGTTTTATTGAATTCTTATATCATTGTCATCATCCTCATGTTTATATTATGTTGAAAGTCATCTGTGGCCTGTAGTGCATAGATGGACTTGGTATGATTATGACCAGGGATTATTCAGTATAATCATGACCGTAATGTTACAAATGATGGACAGTTGTTGACATGATCATGACCATTGATGAATACACGAATATCCTTGGCCCGTAGTGCATGAATAATTTGTGGTCGTGATACTAATGAATATCATTGCCCGTAGTGCAGGGATAATGTGGATTATTTATTAAGCTGAGTCTCAGCGATAAAAGTGATGAAAAACCTTTTAAATCATAAAAGATAGTAAATTTTATTCTCTACTTGACTCTTTTAATGGATTGCTTGTTCCGCTGCAGTTAAACTTGATGTTTGTTATATTTTATCAGTTTAACATTGTTGAAGGCTAATAATAATTTTTTTTGCATTATCTTAGTCATAATATTTCTTACTGGGCTAGTTGAGCTCACCCTTTTGCTTTCATTGTTCTCTTCAGGAAATGAAAATGTAGCAGGGACTAGTTGGGGAACAGAGTAATGGTCCGAGATGGTGTCATAGTAGTCCTCACTATTCTATAAAATAGTGTGATAATAAATGTAATGAGGACTCCATTGAGTGTGGATATTGTCTAGATGACAATATTCGTATTAAAACTCTCAGTTTATATTTTACACGACTGTTGTATAATTAAGTTGTATTTGAATTTTTGTACCATGTATCTGGCCACCCAAGATGGGTGATGTATACCTGTTTTGGGGGCGTCACAGTTGGTATCAAAGCTTAGGAATATGATCCCTGACTGAGATGTGAGACAAGAAATAGGAGGGGAGAGACGGGGAATTCCTTCGCTAGTATGACTTACCTTAGTTTATTTGGTATTTAATTGGTCGGTTAGAGTATAGGGATAGTACGTGATATGTTAATTAACCCTTGTTTTGTGGCAGTATTTGAAAATGGCATCTAAAAATGTTAAGATCAGCAATGAAGCACATGAGACCGCTGAGTCACCAACGATCAATACCCAGGATAATGTGCAACAAAAAGACAATAATCCTAAGGTAAATAACAACACCTATCAAATGATGAACGATGGGATGTTCAGAGGCTTTATGCAATTCATGCAACATCAGGTAAGAGAGATTCCTGTTCAAAATATAGGTGGAAATAATGGCAACCCACGGTCGGTCACCGCTAAGCAGTTCAAGGAGCTGGGACCACCGGAGTTTTTGGGAAATCCAGAACCACTTAAGGCGGAGACGTGGTTAAAGCAGATCACTAAGATATTTGCCACCTTTATATTGCGTAAAGAGGCAGATTACTGGTGGGAATCTATAAAACGTACCCAGCCTGACGCACTCAAGATGTCTTGGGAGAAGTTCTAAGAGTTGTTCAACGACAAGTACTTTCCCGAAAGTATTCATCACATGAAGGTGGTGGAGTTTATCAAGTTCGAGGAAAATAATATGACCGTGTCGTAATACGAGGCTAAATTTACGAAGTTATCTTGGTTTACATCCCATTTGGTCAATAATGAGGAGCGAATGACGCAAATGTTTCTCAGAGGTTTGAAACCTGATATACGTCAATACCTCATTTCTCACAAACTTTGTTTATATTCAGATGTTATGAATAGGGCTCAGTTATTAGAGCGTGATAATGAGTCAGCACAACCAAAAGGTAATGACCAGCAACACGATAATAATCATACCGGTGGCAACGGCCATCGGAACAATGATAACTATCGTGGGGGAAATTATCATGCCAAGAATGGTAACCACTTCAGTGGTAATCATGGCCAAGATAATAGAAGTGAAAAATTCAAGAAGAGAAGATTTAACGATGATGGGAAGACGTTGGCAGCAACACCAACACCAGCAACAAATTCTAGGGGAGAAGAACGACCACCGGTCGTATGTTTCAAATGCGGACAGGAGGGAAACATCCGTCCAAACTGTACGCAGCAATCCAAGGCGTGTTTTAATTGCAGAAGAGAAGATCACCTAGCTCAATTTTGTCATGTAGAGAAGTTAACTCCAGCTGGGATAGTGATGCCAAAGGATGTCTCAGACAAGTCAGAGCCGGTAGTTTAAGTGAGAGAGTTTGTTGAGGAACCCGAACAAAGTTATCACGGGTAAGTTAATCATAAACGCTTACAAAGTCTATACCTTATTTGATACCAGTTCTACCCATTCTTTTATCTCTCTTGCTTGCGCTCAACGTTTAAATTTAACTTCGGAGAAATTAGACTTTAACTTATCTGTTGAAACTCCGTTAGGAGAAACCTTCATTTCATGTGTTATCCAAGTCTTAGATGAGAGTCACAATTTTTAAATGATATTTCTATCGTTAATAAATTTCCTGACGTATTCTTGAAGACTTCCTAGCCTACCCCAGAGCGTGAAATCGAATTTTGTACTGACCCCAGTACAAAACCCCATTTCTAAAATCCTTAAATATTTCTGCAACTAAAATAAACGTAACATGCGCCAAAGATGTTGGCTCGAGCTGTTGAAGATTAAGATCGTACCATTCAATACCATCGTGGAAGAGCGAATGTGGTAGCTGACGCGTTGAGTAGAAGATCATATGCGTTTACGAGTGTGAATATACAAACCTACATGAAGATAACGAATATACGAGTAGAATCAACTTTAATCGATAAAGTTAAAGTCGTGCAAGCTACATACTCAGAGCTGATGAATGTGAAGAAGAAGGTTCAAGAGGGCGTTATTTTAGAAGCAAGAATCAATGAAGAGAGGAAATCTCAACCCTCAATTTTATTGTCCCATTTGAAATCCTTGATCGAGTAGGAACTGTGGCCTATAGACTCGTTTTACCGCCAAATATGTTGCATGTTTATAATGTTTATCACGTATCGATGTTACGTAAATATGTGGACGACCCGAACCACATTATTGATTTAGAACCGAACAAGATAACGGAAGATTTAACGTATGAGGAAATATCTGTAAAAATCTTGGATAAGAAGGATCGTATTCAACACTCAAAGGTTATACCTCAAGAGTTAGAATATGAAATAAAGTCAAGGTATCCTCACCTCTTCGGCATACCAGGTACGTACATAAATTTCGAGAGCAAAATTTCATAAGGAGTGGAGATTGTGAGACCCCATATTTTATGAATAAAGATTTAAATTTCTCGAAATATTTTTTTTATTATGGTATAGATTTGATATAATGTTATAGTTGTGGGTAATATTTATAAATTTTGCAAAGTATGTAAGTTATTATATAATATTCGATTGGTCGGGGAATATTCGTTTTAACAGGGAATATTCGTACGACGGCACAATCATTGGTGGACCCCACAACGTAATTATTGTCGGATTGAGAAAATGACAAAAATATTTTTATGAAAATAACAACGGAAGTTTTACCGTTAACTGTTGAAACACCCGGTGTTAAAAGTACAGGAATACGCGTGGTTGCATAGTAGTACACGGTATTGATTATTGATGCTTACGTGAGAAGTCACTCAGTTTTGTTCATTTATTTCTTAAGTAATTGTTGCATAGTATCTCACGTTATTTGATTCAATTATTGTAGATATTTTATATATTATTAAATCAATAATTGAGATGACAAAGCTATTAATATTATTATTTACAATATTAACGATGTCTAGAAGTTCTGCCAATGAGAGTTTTGGTCTCCTAATTGCGCGCCAATAGGGAGGAATCCTTATTGGAAAGCCCTCTCTTTCCTAAGAACGACCTAGTCGATTAATATTGTGAATTATAATAATGATGATAAATATTGTTAGATATATTGAGGTGTCTTTTTATGAAGTCACTAAAGTTTATATATATATATATATATATATATATATATATATATATATATATATATATATATATATATATATGTATATATAAATTTTTCTTTATTAGTATTATTAACGTAATAAAATAGAAAAGTGTTTTATATAAAATAGAATACTTTTATAAAGTTATTTATTTTATTAGACTATAAATAGAATATACTATATTTTATTATGCATGGTGTTGCATAGTGCCTGCATAGTATTTTGTATAGTAAAATCTTTTTATATAAAACAGAATACTTTTATAAAGTTATTCGTTTTATTAGATTATAAATAGAATATATTATATTTTATTTAAAAGATTTTGTTTTATTAGAATATTTTATTAATACTGCATAGTAAATCAATCTGGACCGTTCATTAATTAGTTACTATCTAGTCCATTCTCCTATTAATAGAAGCTCATGCCTTCATTATTTCTTACGGACTCACTGAAACTCTAGAGAAAGAAACTGTAATAACCGTAAATTTTACGATTTAATATTAATAATTATAAATAGAGCATGTGATTAATTATTTTATAAATGCTTACATGGCATGAGGTGAGTAACTCAATTGAATTAAAATTTAACTTTTAATAATTGATAAGATGCGGAGAATTATGAAAGGTTTATGAGATGTCTTGTGTGACAATGATGGAATTAGTGAGGAATAATTAAGTATTTACATGTTTATAATCCAAATAATAAATGTGGAGTCTAGCCCAATAAATTAATTGATGGACTTTTGAGTTAGCCCAATAAACTTGGGTCATTTAAAATCCAATTCGGAACCCAACATAATAGTTAACTGATGGTACAAGGTGTTGGTTAAATAATATGGCGTGAGGCAATGGGCCCGACCGACTAGCCCCTAGTCTATCTCTGAAATCTATTCTCTTGTCCTAAATTAAAGGTCATCAAGTACAATGAACAGTAGCCTAAACTCTCTTTAAGCAAACTTTTAAGCTGCTAATTCTAGGCATGCAGGGCTAGCTAAGTGGCTGGTATGGAGTGGTTAAACAACCCCTTAAGTAACCATTGTTCATTTCTATTGCACCATGAATCCCAACATTGGGTAAAGTAAGTGTCTAGTCCATGTTTTTCTCTTTAAATACAAGCCACCATGGCAGTCTGTTGTAGTGATAAGAGTGTTGGAGAAATCTGAGTAAAGAATTCTTAGTTGCTAAGCATTACCAAATCAGTGTGTGAGATATCAAGGTTAAAGCTCGAGAAGGTATAATTTCTACTTCGTTCTTAACTTGAGTCTTGTTTGATTCTCGGTTTTCCTAAATTAATAGGTCATGTATGATGAATTAGCATGATATAGGGTGTTTGGAAAGTTTACTTTCGTGCATGAATACGTTAATAATTGCCTGAAATCAAGTTGTGGCTACTCTACAAAACAGAGCATGTTCACTGCTTCTAAACTCCATGGGGTGCAGCTGCACCGTACCTAGGAACCAGCTGATGGGTTCGGTCGTGTTAGACCATATATTAAGAAATTCCCTTAGGTTGTATGCATATAGTAAAGTCTTAATGAAATTAACCCAACAAACTTAGACTTTGTCAAAATAGTTTAGACCGAAGTCTCGAAAAGAGCTGACTTCAGAGATGTCTTCGGACAAAGCGTGCTGTTTTCGGACAAGTCGTAATGTCTTCGGACGAGGCGTGTTGTCTTCGGACAAGTCGTAATGTCTTCGGACGAAGCGTGTTGTCTTCGGACAAGTCGTAATATCGTTGGACATGGCTAGATGTCTTCGGCTTCGGACATGACGAGATGTCCTGGGACTCGGAGACAACATCATAACTTGATATAAGGATGGATTAATAAATATTCCTATACTGCTATAAACTATTATTACACGAACGAGTTCTAAGTAGAGAACTTTACTAACTTCGGGAAAATAAATCTAATGCATGTAAACATGCGTAGAAAAGGGTCGGTGGGATTAATAGATGTTATGGTCTACTTAAAGCAATGAACCTCTTGGAACTACGAAGAAGAAAGATTATGAATAAACTAGCAGTGGTCAAAAGTATGAGCATGTTAGTGTACAGCTATGAGTTTTGATGGGTGCAGCAGTATACATAGATAGAAAGAAAAATGTGTTACGTATACATGTTGTTTATATATGTATATCAAGTGTGTTTGGCTAATGAATACCTATACTTACATAAATAGGACAAACATAATTCATTGAGGTGATTTTTGCTATAGTAACAATCAACGCTAAAGGCAAGTTCCCTAACCTCACTCAAATTTACATTGAGTAAGTATCCGAACACTATTATTATTGTGTTGCAAGTTCCTTAATTCTCACACTGTGTTCATTGAATTGTTGTCATATCAATCATATTTTTATCAAGCAAATATCTGTTTCTATTCGAAAATCATTTGTATACCTTGACGTTGTTGCAAGCATTGGACTTATCGTTCTTAAATGCATTATAAAAATTGTCTAAGCCTTTGATTCGACTAGACTATTATTATGTGTTAAAAAGCTATCCAAACCGATTGACTTGGTGTGGACTATCGTAAATCTACTGAGATGAACAACCCTCATTGAAGGGGAAATTATATATTATCGGGTAACCGACATGCGCACATGAGTATGATTAAATGTTATGCATAATATAGGGTACTTTAGGCTGATCACCTGTTGTTCTCATTTATATTGGATTACAGTGTAATACTGTTAATTCTAGTAAGAGTTCTTAGTTCTTAGTGACTGCTCAGTGCTCATTCATATTGAACCTCGAAATGAATAAATCCTAAAAGTTGTTGATATCCTTCAGTCTATAATGATACTTATTGAATACTCTTGATATTTCTCGATATCCTTGAACTACCAATTATTATTATACCCTTGAAAGGTTTAAATGCTATAACTGTTTGTTCTTCTGGCTATATTACTTGCTGGGCAAACTTGTTGCTCATTCTTGCTTCCTAAAAACATTATAGTTAAGGTAGAGCAAGGCGGTACTTCAGGACAGGACAAGGGAAAGGGCAAGGCGACAGAATAACTTAGTCTCTAAGACTAGAAGTATTATTATTATTGTTATGATTGTTATGATGTATTCAAGAATGATTAAGTATGTTTAAGTTAATCACTGAATTGTCGTAGTAATGGTTACGGTACCTTGGGATGCGAATATTTATATTATATCAATCTAAATTATTCTATTAATTCCGTTGTTAATGATTTAGTAGGATATTCGTAGTTGCACGTGATGCACCGAATTCGAGATATGGGTGTCCGAATTTTGGGGGCGTCACAGGTTGGTATCAAAGCTATAGTTATAAACCTTAGGAGCGAGAGCCCTTAGATTATAACTTAGGAGAACTTAGAAGATAGAAAGGGATGAAACTCATATAGAGTTTTCATATAGATGGACTTAGCGTGTTATAGAATATAACTTCATTCTATACAATGAACTTATGATTCTAATAGAGTTGTTGTTTGTTTTGTCTTGTGTTGGTAATTGTAGGATGACTGACATGAGAGGACCTAGCCGAGTAGTAGAAGAGGAGCCGCGTGACATACACGTGGTATATGAGGCACCATTGATAGCGGAGCCTATATCAACTGTAATCCCTATCGATGATGATGATGAGGAAGAGGAGATAGAGCCAATACCCGAGGAATATGATCCAGAGGAGGAGCCTACGGAGGAGCGTATGGTGGACGAGCCCATGTGGGACTCCGACGAGGCTACTTTTGAGGATACGATGTTGGGGGAGTATGAGAAGCAGATTTTAGAGTTAGGATGCAGAGTTAAGGAGTTAGAGGTTGAGGCTAGAGACAGGGAGTCCGAATTCCAAAAGCTGAGGGACGAAGACCACCAGAGAAAGTTAGTGATGCGGGAGATGGAGGTAGAGATTGCTCACCGTAAGGAGGCAGGAATCCAGATGGGGGCTTTGTTTCACAGGGCGTTGACTAGGAATGTAGAACTGGCAGTGAAGTTGGAAGAGATGGAGCAGAGGGAGTTGAGCGAAAGAACAGAGAAGGAAGCTATCCGTACTCAGTTAGAAATGGAGGTAATGGACATGATCCATTTCAAAGAGAAGTGGGAAGGGGCCAATGATAGGGCTAACGACCTAGAAGATGAAGTGAGGTGCAAAAGGAGGAAGATGAATAGGATAAGCTATTCAGTGCGCACTGCCATGAAGAGACTAATTGATGGGGTAAATCACTACCCGGCAGAGCAGGGACAGACCCGACACACCATAAGCCAAGATTTGGTGGTGCACATTACTCAGAGGGAGTACCAGAGCGCTGTGGAGCGCGGAATGATAGATTAAGTCTAGGCGTTAAAAGTTATTAGTTGTAGTTCGGTATGTAGTGTATTATCTGTTGTTGTAATTTCAGTCTTTTCTGTAGAATGTGAGATAGTTGTAAACCCCAAACTTTTGAGTTATATTAGAGGGGTAGTATGTTAATGGTTGTTCCCATCTTTTGTGATATTAGGGGATAAGTTGTGTCATTTATAAAAGTATGCTGGAGATAATCATGTAATGTAACAATTGGCATATTAATATAAATGATCTTGTTCTGAAATGTATTCTGAAATCTTATTCCTTTTATGGAAAATTGTTTAAGTAATATAATTAGATAATAAAAATAGAAGTTTTATGATGCAGAAAAATGCCGCCCAGACGTAAATTAACTGCACTGGAAGAGTCGGTTAATGATGAGAGAAGACAAGTAGATCCCATTCAGAGACTTGTAGATTTGTTAGGGGAGGCTCTTAGGGGAAGAAATGAACAAGTAACACCCATTCCCCAAGTAGCTCCAGTCGTAAACTTCAAGGACTTTAAGAGTGTAGGACCTCCGAAATTCATAGGTACTACCGATCCTATTGTAGCGCAAACATGGATCAAGGAGATGGAGAAAGCCTTCGCCATTGCTCATGTGGGTGAAGACCAGAAAACCGTGTTCGCTACATATATGATGAGGGGTGAAGCAAACTACTGGTGGGAAGTAAATTAACAGAGGGCCGGAGAAGGGACTATAACCTAGGAAAGGTTTAAGACTTTGTTCTTCGAGAATTACTTCCCGAAGAGCATGAAGAATAGGATGGAGGTAAAGTTTCTAGAACTAAAACAAGGGGAGATGACAGTGGCACATTATGCGGCCAAGTTCAATGAACTCACACGATTCGCAACACATCAAGTAGACACTGAAGAAAGGAAATCTCGACGCTTCAAACTTGGACTAAAACCTTGGTTTTTCAACAAGGTGTCGGTCCTTCAAATTGACTCGTTCGCCACATTATTGGAGAAGGCGATAATTGCTGAGGGAGGTAGCGAGGCATTGAGCCAATATAACAAGGAGAAGAAGAACAAGAGTGCTGGGGGAGAAACACGTGGAGGGAGTAGCAGTAGTAGAAGTTATCTAGGAAAGAGGAAATGGGATAACCGCAACAACAACAACAACAACAACAATAATACCAACAACCGAAACATCAACCAGTCAGAAAGTTATCAAGGAGGGTTTAAGAAAATAAGTGAAGCTTGCTCACAATGTGGGAAAAACCATCAAGGGGAATGCTGGAAGGGGTGCAACGTCTGCTACAACTGCGGCCAAGAAGGGCACATTTCGCCCAACTGTCCAAAGCCAAAAAAGATAAAGGGATGTTTCGCGTGTGGCTCAACTGAGCATCAAATCAAGGATTGCCCAAAGAAGGGGAGCAACGGAGAAAGCGGCCAATAGGGAGGGGGCAGCAGGCTGATGATCGACGAACCAACGCAATCCAACCGACCGACTGCCCGAACCTTTAACATAACTGTCCAAGACGCAGTGACTGCAAGGGACGTGGTGTCGGGTATTCTCCCAATCAGTAATATAAATGCCTATGTATTATTTGATTCGGGTGCTACCTATTCATTTGTGTCTGAAGAATTTGCTAATCGACTAAACATACCTCCCGAACATTTAGAAAACTCATTGAACGTAGAGATTGCGAATAAGGAAGTAATTCCCATAGAGTTTGTCTACCGAAACTGTTATGCAAACATTAGAGGTCACGAACTAAACGTAGACTTAATTTCGATTAAACTGGGGGAGTTTGATGTGATATTAGGGATGGATTGTTTATCCGGCCACGCTGCGATAATCGATTGTCAGAAGAAGAGTGTGAATCTTCAGACCTCAAATCGGTCTAAGGTAGTGTTTTACGGTAGCTCGTCGCTCAAGCAATCGTGTTGCCTTACGATGATGCAGGCTAAGAAATTGTTAAGGAAAGGATGTGTAGGTTATTTAGCCTATATAGTGGACACTCAGCAAAAGAGAATAGAAATGAATGATATATCAGTGGTAAGAGATTTCCAAGACGTGTTTCCAGATGAACTGTTTGGTCTTTCGCCAGACAGAGAAATTGAATTCATAATAGACTTAGCATCGGGAACCGTACCAATTTTGAAAGCCCCATATCGTATGGCGCTAGTAGAAATGAAGGAATTGATGATTCAACTGCAAGAGTTACTAGATAAGGGTTACATTCGGCCAAGTGTGTCTCCTTGGGGAGCACCAATGTTGTTTGTAAAGAAAAAGGATGGATCGATGAGGCTCTGTATCGATTATCGGGAGTTGAACCGAGTGACAATTAAGAATAGATATCCATTGCCAAGGATAAACGACCTTTTCGATCAACTGAAGGGAGCGAAGTGTTTTTCCAAGATAGATTTACGAACGAGTTATCATCAGTTGAAAGTGCAAGAGGAAGACATACAAAAGACGGCGTTTCGAACTTGCTACGGACATTTTGAATTTTTAGTGATGTCATTTGGGTTAACCAATGCTCCGGCAGCATTCATGGACTTGATGAACCGAGTTTTTAAAGCCATACTTAGATAAGTTTGTAGTAGTATTTATCGATGACATTTTGATTTATTTAAAGACGAAGGAAGAGCACGCCGAACACCTGAATATGGTATTGGAAGCATTGAGAAGGGAAAAGATGTACGCTAAATTTTCAAAATGTGAATTTTGGATGGAAAGGGTTCAATTTCTAGGACACGTGATAGATCAAAATGGAATTTTCGTGGATCCTGCAAAAGTGGAAGCGGTAAGTAACTGGGAACAACCGAAGACACCAATAGAAGTTAGGAGTTTCTTAGGTTTAGCTGGGTACTATCGAAGATTTATCCAAGATTTTTCTAAGATAGCAACCCCGCTGACCAATCTAACAAGGAAGACAGAGAAGTTCGTGTGGACGGACAAATGCGAGGAGAGTTTCCAAGAATTGAAGAGGAGGTTGAGTAAGGCGCCTGTATTATCATTACCAGATGATACGGGAGGATTTGTTGTGTATAGTGATGCATTGCAAAGAGGAATTGGTTGTGTGCTAATGCAACATGGCAAGGTCATTGCATATGCCTCACGACAGTTGAAAGATTTTGAAAAACGATACCTTACCCATGACTTGGAGTTAGCGACGGTAGTCTTTGCATTGAAGATTTGGAGGCACTATTTATATGGAGAAAAATGTGAGATATATACGGATCACAAGAGTCTGAAATATATTTTGACACAGAAGGAGTTGAACATGTGACAAAGAAGGTGGTTGGAACTAATCAAGGATTACGACTGTGAAATTCTTTATCACCCGGGAAAAGCAAACGTTGTAGCCGACGCTTTGAGTAGAAAAGGAAGGGAGAAGTTATTAAAATTGACAACTCAAGAGGAATTAATAAGAGAAATGGAAAAGTTGGAAATAGAGGTGGAGGAACCAAAAGAATCAGAAGGAAAATTACTCATGATGAGAGCTCACCCGGCGTTATTGGATAGAATAAAGAAAGCACAAGAGAAAGATAAAGAATGTGAGAAGATAAAGAAGAGAATAGTAGAAGATAAAGAAGAAAGGTTCAAAGTAGATAAGGACGGTATATTGAGGTTTGAGGGTCGAGTATGGGTGCCAGCTGTAATCAAACTGATAGAGGAAATCCTACAAGAAGTACACAATACAACATATTCTGTACATCCAGGAGGCACAAAAATGTACCAGGATCTTCGACACCATTTTTGGTGGCCTAATTTGAAAAGAGAGGTTGCAGAGTGTGTTAGCAGATGTCATACTTGTCAAAGATTCAAAGCAGAACAGCAGAGACCAAGTGGACTACTTCAACCGCTGGAAATTCCAAAATGGAAATAAGAGCACATTACGATGGACTTCGTGGTTGGACTTCCAGTTACACAGAAGGGTTATGATGCCATTTGGGTTATTGTGGACCGACTAACAAAGATAGCTCATTTTCTACCCATCAAGATTCGATTCAATTTGAACCAGTTAGTAAATTTATATGTAAGGGAAATCGTATCGTGACATGGAGTGCTAGTGTCGATTGTCTCCAATCGAGATTCGCATTTCGCGTCAAAATTCTGGAAAAGTTTGCAGGAACGAATGGGAACTCAATTGAGATTAAGTACTGCTTATAACCCTCAAACTGATGGGCAGAGTGAACGAACCATACAAACGTTGGAGGACATGCTGAGAGCTTGCGTGATGGACTTCAAGGGAAATTGGGACGATCATTTACCATTAGTAGAATTCGATTACAATAATAGCTATCATACGAGTATTGGTATGCCGCCATATGAATATCTTTACGGGAAAAAGTGCAGAACACCATTTTGTTGGGATGAAGTCGGAGAACGATGACTTTTGGGACCAGAATTAGTCCAGTAAACGGTCGACGTGGTAGCAACAATAAGGGGCAAATTGGTAGTAGCTCAAGACCACCAAAAGAAGTATGCCGACTTGCATCGTCAGAAGCGAGACTTTGAAGTTGGTAGTTTTGTGTTTTTGAAGGCATCTCCTTGGAAGGGAAAGATCAGATTCAGAAAGAAAGGAAAATTGAGTCCGAGGTTCATAGGGCCATTCGAGATATTGAAGCGAGTGGGCGAAGTGGCATACAAAATTGCTTTGCCACCCAAACTGGAACACATCCACAACGTGTTTCATATTTCCGTACTACGTCCGTACAAGTCTGACTATAGACACGTGATTTCCTATGAGCCCATTCAAGTAGAGAAGAATCTGACATATGAAGAAATTCCTGTTCAGATAATAGACATGAAAGAACAAACGCTAAAAAATAAAGTAATATCTTCTGTAAAGGTTGTTTGGCAAAACCACGATGTCAAGGAGGCCACATGGGAATTAGAAGATAGGATGAGGAGAGACTATCCCCATCTTTTTGTGTAACCTTGTATCAATTCCTAGGACGGAATTTTTATAAGGGGGAGAGGATGTAATAACCGTAAATTTTACGATTTAATATTAATAATTATAAATAGAGCTTGTGATTAATTATTTTATAAATGCTTACATGGCATGAGGTGAGTAACTCAATTGAATTAAAATTTAACTTTTAATAATTGATAAGATGTGGAGAATTATGGAAGGTTTATGAGATGTCTTGTGTGACAAAATGATGGAATTAGTGAGGAATAATTAAGTATTTACATGTTTATAATCCAAATAATAAATTGGGAGTCTAGCCCAATAAATTAATTGATGGACTTTTGAGTTAGCCCAATAAACTTGGGTCATTTAAAATCTAATTCGGAACCCAATATAATAGTTAACTGATGGTACAAGGTGTTGGTTAAATAATATGGCATGAGTCAATGGGCCCGACCGACTAGCCCCTAGTCTATGTCTGAAATCTATTCTCTTGTCTTAAATTAAGGGTCATCAAGTACAATGAACAGTAGCCTAAACTCTCTTTACGCAAACTTTTAAGCTGCTAATCCTAGGCATGCAAGGCTAGTTAAGTGGCTGGTATAGAGTGGTTAAACAACCCCTTAAGTAACCATTGTTCATTTCTATTGCACCATGAATCCCAACATTGGGTAAAGCAAGTGTCTAGTCCATGCTTTTCTCTTTAAATACAAGCCACCATGGCAGTCTGTTATAGTGATAAGAGTGTTGGAGAAATATGAGTAAAGAATTCTTAGTTGCTAAGCATTACCAAATCAGTGTGTGAGATATCAAGGTTAAAGCTCGAGAAGGTATAATTTCTACTTCGTTCTTAACTTGAGTCTTGTTTGATTCTCGGTTTTCCTAAATTAATAGGTCAAATATGATGAATTAGCATGATATAGGGTGTTTAGAAAGTTTACTTTCATGCATGAATACGTTAATAATTGCCTGGAATCAAGTTGTGGCTACTCTGCAAAACAGAGCATGTTCACTGCTTCTAAACTCCATGGGGTGCAGCTGCACCGTACCTAGGAACCAGCTGATGGGTTCGGTCGTGTTAGACCATGTATTAAGAAATTCCCTTAGGTTGTATGCATATAGTAAAGTCTTAATGAAATTAACCCAACAAACTTAGACTTTGTCGAAATAGTGTAGATCGAAGTCTCGGAAAGAGCTGACTTCAGAGATGTCTTCGGACAAAGCGTGTTGTCTTCGGACAAGTCGTAATGTCTTCGGACGAAGCGTGTTATCTTCGAACAAGTCGTAATGTCTTCGAACGAAGCGTGTTATCTTCGGACAAGTCGTAATATCTTTGGACATGGCCAGATGTCTTCGTCTTCGGACATGGCGAGATGTCCTGGGACTCGGAGACAGCATCATAACTTGATATAAGGATGGATTAATAAATATTCCTATACTGCTATAAACTATTATTACACGAACGAGTTCTAAGTAGAGAACTTTACTAACTTCGAGAAAATAAATCTAATGCCTATAAACATGCGTAGAAAAGGGTCAGTGGGATTAATAGATGTTATGGTCTACTTAAAGCAATGAACCTCTTAGAACTACGAAGAAGAAAGATTATGAATAAACTAGCAGTGGTCAAAAGTATGAGCATGTTAGTGTACAGCTATGAGTTTTGATGGGTGCAGCAGTATACATAGATAGAAAGAAAAATGTGTTATGCATAACATAGGGTACTTTAGGCTGATCACCCGTTGTACTCGTTTATATTGGATTATAGTGTAATACTGTTAATTCTAGTAAGAGTTCTTAGTCCTTAGTGACTGCTCAGTGCTCATTCATATTGAACCTTGAAATGAATAAATCCTGAAAGTTGTTGATATCCTTCAGTCTATAGCGATACCTATTGAATACTCTTGATATTTCTCGATATCCCTGAACTACCAATTATTATTATACCCTTGAAAGGTTTAAATGATATGACTGCTTGTTCTTCTGGCTATATTACTTGTTGGGCAAACTTGTTGCTCATTCTTGCTTCCTAAAAACATTACAGTTAAGGCAGAGCAAGGCGGTATTTCAGGATAGGACAAGGGAAAGGGAAAGGCGACAGAATAACTTAGTCCCTAAGACTAGAAGTATTATTATTATTGTTATGATTGTTATGATGTATTCAAGAATGATTAAGTATGTTTAAGTTAATCACTGAATTATCGTAGTAATGGTTACGGTACCTTGGGATGCGAATATTTATATTATATCAATGTAAATTATTCTATTAATTCCATTGTTAATGATTTAGTAGGATATTCGTAGTTGCACGTGATGCACCGAATTCGAGATATGGGTGTCCGAATTTTGGGGGCGTCACAGAAACTATAGAGAGAAAGAAGAAAAGTATTCTGCTACTTCACTACTCCTATAACCAGTTTCTTCTAAGGTAAGGGGTATTATTTCTTTCGTATTAATGAAGAGAACTTCTGTTATTCCATTCTTTATTATTCTATTGGAATAACCTGTATACGCGAACTACCCTATACTTGGTGAAATTCTTCTGTTATTCCATTTTTATTATTATGTTGGAATAACCTGTCTATGCAAAGTACCGCATACATGGTGAAATTCTTCTGGTATTCCATTCATTATTATTCTGTTGCAATAACCTTTATACGCGGACTACCCTATACTTGGTGAAATTCTTATGTTATTCCATTCTTTATTATTGTGTTGGAATAACCTGTCTATGCGAAGTACCAAATACATGGTAAAATTCTTCTGTTATTACATTCTATATTATTATGTTGGAATAACCTGTCTATGCGAAGTACCGCATATATGGTGAAATTCTTCTGTTATTCCATTCTTTATTATTCTGTTGGAACATCCTGTCGGTGCGAATTTTTCCTGACCTGGTTTTGTTATTTATTATTCTGTTGGAACATCCCGTCGGTGCAAATTTCGCCTGACCTAGTTTCGTTAATTATTATTCTGTTGGAACATCCTGTCGGTATTAATTTCGCCTGACCTGGTTCCGTTATTTATTATTCTGTTGGAATATCTTGTCTATGCGTTACACATGACCTGGTTCCGTTATTTATTATTCTGTTGGAATAACCTGTCTGTGCGGTCTATCGCATGCCTGGTGATTTCTTTTGTTATTCCATTCTTTATTATACTCAGTTGGTTAAAGTTTTGGCATTTATAATCCATGAAATTAGTGGAATATCCTTGATATTTGCGCTTCATCCAGTATCCTTTCATGGAAATATTCTTCTGAGCATTCTTGAGTTTTACCCCACAAAGCAGTATCATGTTGACAATTTGGTCGTTATTGGTTCCTGGATAAATTAATTCTTGAACTTGTTTTATTGAATTCTTATATCATTGTCATCATCCTCATGTTTATATTATGTTGAAAGTCATATGTGGCCTTTAGTGCATAGATGGACTTGGTATGATTATGACTAGGGATTATTCAGTATAATCATGACCGTAATGTTACAAATGATGTGGTAAAAGTCCTCATTGACCCGTAGTGCATTGATGGACAGTTGTTGGAATGATCATGACCATTGATGAATACCCGAATATCATTGGCCCGTAGTGCATGTATAATTTGTGGTCATGATACTAATGAATATCCTTACCCGTAGTGCAGAGATGATGTGGATTATTTATTAAGATGAGTCTCAGCGATAAAAGTGATGAAAAACCTTTTAAATAATAAAAGATAGTATATTTTATTCTATACTTGACTCTTTTAATGGATTGCTTATTCCGCTACAGTTAAACTTGATGTTTGTTATATTTTATCAGTTTAACACTGTTGAAGGCTAACGATAATTTTTTTCTGCATTATCTTAGTCATAATATTTCTTACTGGGCTAGTTGAGCTCACCATTTTGCTTTCATTGTTATCTTCGGGAAATGAGAACGTAGCAGGGACTAGTCGGGGAACGGAGTGACGGTCCAGATGATAGCATTAGTAGTCCTCCTATGAAATAGTGTGATAATAATTGTAATGAGGACTTATTCTGAGAGTTGATGTTGTCTAGAAGACAATATTTGTATTAAAACTCACAGCTCTCATTGTATATTTAAGATTGCATTTGTATTCTGTACCATGTATTTGGCGACTTAAGATGGGTGATGTATACGTATTTTGGGAGCGTCACATTCCTCGTACGAGAAGTCTTTCTCAACTTGAATTGGTTTATAGGAGATAACGTGCTTGTAGTCTGGTCTATACGACTGTAATACTGACATATGAAACACGTTGTGAATGTGCTCAAGTTCAGGAGGTAATACTACCTCGTACGCCACTTCACCGACCCGCCTCAAAATCTCGAATGGTCCTATGAACCTAGGACTCAACTTGCCCTTCTTCCCAAAATGAATCTTTTCTTTCCAGGGAGAAACTTTCAGAAATTCATAGCTTCCTACTTTAAAATCTCTCTTCTTGCAATGTAAATCCGCATACTTCTTCTGACGATCTTGAGTTGCTACTAATCGTGCTCTTATCACCTTGATGATTTCCACCGTCTGTTGTACCAATTCTGGTCCCAACATTGGACGTTCTCCAACTTCGTCCCAGCATAAGGGCATTCTATATTTCCTCCCATACAGTGCTTCGTACGGTGGCATTCCAATACTGGCGTGATAACTATTTTTTACGCGAAATCTACTAATGGAAGGTGATCCTCCCAACTACCCTTGAAGTCCATCACACAAGCTTGGAACATGTCTTCAAGTGTTTGAATTGTTCTCTCGCTTTGTCCATCGGTCTGCGGATGATACGCGGTACTCATTCGTAGTTGTGTCCCATTCTTTCTTGAAGACTCTACCAGAAGTTTGACGTGAATCACAGATCTCTATCTGATACGATAGATACCGACACCCCATGCCTCGAGATAATTTACTTAACATACAATTTGGCTAACTGGTCCAAACTATACTTAATCTTAATTGGCAAAAAGTGAGCTGACTTAGTAAGACGATCTACAATCACCCATATGGCGTCGTGCCCTTTTCGCGTTACCGAAAGTCCCACCACAAAGTCCATTGTGATGTGCTCCCATTTCCATTCTGGAATTTCTAATGGTTGTAATAACCTGCTTGGTCGTTGGTGCTTTGCCTTGAGTCTTTGACAAGTTAGGCATCTAATCACGCATTTTGCAACCTCTCTCTTCATATTTGGCCACCAGAAGTGGTGATGCAAATCTTGGTACATCTTCGTGCTTCCTGGGTGTATCCAGTATCTCATACTGTGCGCTTCTTGCAAAATCTCCTCTCTCAGTTTTAGTACTAGCGGTAGCCAAATTCGTCCTTCAAATCTTAGCAGTCCAGTGCTATCAATCTTAAATTTCAATTCATCACCTTCAGTCAATCACTTCTTGATGTTAATGCAATCTTCATCCTTTTTTTGTGCCTCTTTAACCTTATCCAATAGATTCAGACTCGCTGTTATTGTAAATAATTGTTCATTGGTCTCCATCGGATACTTAATCTGCAAGTCTAATCGTTTGAAATCTTTCACAAATTCATCTTGAACGTTCAACTTCAATAACTTCTCTCTACCTTTTCTGCTCAAGGCATCTGCCACTACATTTTCTTTGCCTGGATGATATAGAATCTCACAATCATAATCTTTGATCAATTCTAGCCATTGTTGCTATCTCATGTTTAACTCTTTATGCGCGAAGATATACTTCTGACTCTTGTGGTCCGTATATATCTCACACTTCTCGCCATACAAATAATGCCTCAAAATCTTCAAGGCAAAAACTACCGCTGCTAACTCCAGATCATGAGTCGGATATCCCTTCTCATAATCTTTTAGCTGACGTGAGGCGTACGCAATGACCCTGCCATGTTGCATCAGTACACAGCCAAGACCCTTGTGTGACACATCACTATACACTACAAACCCTCCCGTGTTGTCCGGTAAGGCCAAAATAGGTGCTTGACTAAGCCTCTTCTTCAATTCTAGGAAACTTTCTTCACACTTCTCCGTCCAAATGAACCTGACTGTCTTTCTGGTAAGATTGTTCAACGATGATGCTAATTTCGAAAAATCTCTAATGAATCTTCGATAGTATCCCACCAATCCTAAGAAACTCCTGATTTCTGTCGGTGTCTTTGGCTGTTCCCAATTAATAATCGCTTCTACCTTCGTTGGATCCACCGAAATACCATTCTTGTCGATAATGTGTCCTACAAATTGCACTCTCTGCAACCAAAACTCACACTTGGAGAATTTAACATATAACTTCTCCCTTCTTAATGTCTCCAACACTATCCGAAGATGCTCGACGTGTTCTTCCTACATTTCTAAATACACTAGAATGTCATCGATGAATACGACGACAAACTTATCCAAATACTGTTTGAACACTCTGTTCATTAAATCCATAAATGCTACTGGCGCGTTCGTCAAACCAAATGACATTACCAGAAACTCAAAGTGTCCATACCGAGTTCTAAATGCCGTCTTTGGAATATCCTCTGGCCTTACTTTCAGTTGGTGTTAACCGGTCCTCAAGTCAATCTTTGAAAAGTACTTTGCCCCCTTCAACTAATCAAACAAATCATCTATCCTGGCCAATGAGTACTTTTTCTTAATGGTGACCTTGTTCAACTCTCAATAGTCGATACAAAGTCTAAGCAACCCATCTTTCTTCTTTACGAATAAGACTGGTGCTCCCCATGGTGATACGCTCGTCAAATGTATCCCTTATCTAACAACTTTTGTAATTGAACCATCAGTTCTGTCATCTCTACCGGTGCCATATGATACGACGCTTTGTATACATGTGTTGTCCTTGGTGCCAAATCAATGAAAAACTCAATCTCTCTATCCGGTGGAAATACCAAAATCTCATCTGGGAAGACATCAATGAAATCCCTTACAATAGGTATCTGACTCAGTTCACCCTCGACTCGTCGAGTATCAACCACGTGATCCAAATAACCTATACAACCCTTCCATATAACCTCTGTGCTTGCAGCATCGTTAGACAATGAGATTGTCTCGACAATTTACTACTATAAAATACCACCTTTGACTTATTCAGAGTCTTAAGGTGTACACACTTCTTCTTACAGTCTATAACTTCTCCGTGAACCGATAACCAAACAATTCCAAGGATTACGTCGAACTCCCCCAAACGAATCGGTATCAAATCCACTTTGAGCTTAAATCCTTACAATTCGGCATAACAATTCTTATGAATGTACTCTACGGGGATAATTTCCTTGTTCTCTACTTCAACGTTCATAGGGTGTTCTAATCTCTCTCAGGGTAAGTCTAACTTTTTAGCAAATTCTTCAGAAACAAAAGAGCATGTAGCACCCGAATCAAATAACACATATGCATCTATATAATTGATCAGAATGATACCTGACACCACGTCTTTAGACTCCACCATATCATGTACGGTTATGTTGAAAGTTTATGCCGTTGGTCTATTGGCTTGACTGGTTGATCCTCCAATGTTCAGCCCATTGTTGTTGTTATTGATGTTATTACGGTTGCCGCTAGCTGCATCACCCTTTTTCTTTGGGCAGTCCCTAATTTGATGGTTCGTGGCTCCACACGAGAAACATCCTCCCTTCTGCTTATTCGGACACTGAGGAGCCATGTGCTCCGATTGTCCACAACGATAACAAACACTCTTTCCCTTCATGCACTCCCCCGAGTGATTCCTCCCACAGTTGTTGCACTTCATACTTTTCTTGGCCTCACCCCTGGGACTTATTACCTCAAGAGGATTGGCTCTCCATCCATTTTTGCTTGTTGGGGTTGCTGCCTCCGCTGCTTCCCCCTTTCTGCCCTTCCAGATCGGTCTTCTTTTCTTGTTTGAATCGAGCGATGGCTTCATTTCCTCCTTCGGCAATGATATCCCTTTCTAATAGATCAGAGTACTTTTTAATCTTCAATAATGCCACTGCTTTTTGCACCCATGGTTTCAGTCCTAGTTCTAACCTCCTTGCCTTCCTGGTCTCCGTGTCAACCTGATGTGGAGCGAATCGGGCTAACTCGTTAAATTTTACCGCGTACTATACGACAGACATACTACCTTGTTTCAGTTCCAAAAACTTAACCTCCATATCCTGTTGTGTATTCTCCGAGAAGTAATTCTCAAGGAATAGCTCCTTAAATCTGTCCCAAGGAATGACTCCCTCTTCTGCTCGCCCTTTATTGGCTTTCCACCAATAGTTAGCTTCGCCCTTCATCATGAAAGTGGCAAAACTCGTCTTCTGTGCTTTGGCTATGTGAGCGACCTCAAACACCTTCTCTATCTCTTCTATCCATGTTTGGGCTTCAATTGGATCCAAAGTTCCTCGGAACTCCAATGGTCCTACCAATTTAAAGTCCTTAAAGCTAGCCAAGTGTTGTCCTGGCTGCCCTGCTGCTGGCGGGGGTCTGTCTTATATTGCCTCCATTAACAGGTTAACAAAGTTCTGCATTGGATCAACATTTGCCCCTCCACCATTGTTAACGGATCCTTCCTCCCTCTGATTCTGCTGAATTCTCCTAGGCAGCATGATCTGAGGAAAAGAAGAAAATTATTAGGCTTTATGTGATATACTATTCATGTTAGCATTAAGAAGTTTAAGATGTCTATCAATCATTCTTGATTTAAATAAACAACTTCAGTATCACAATAAAACTTGATGAATTTCCTCAACCCATCCTTACGTACTCTACTTGAGTTTTTCAACTAAGGTTATAACCTAGGTTTAGCATTCCTAACGTTTATAACCTACTTCTTTGATACCAACCTGTGACGCCCCCGAATCTGGGTCCTCTGACCCCAGTTCTGTCATCACGATAAACTACAAATATCCACCTCGAAACAACATACGATAACTAAAATGCGAAATATAATAAACATACGTCGTTCATTTAAAAGGTGCTACTAGTCCCAAGATACGATAACCTTAATATCATCTTACAATCATACCCTAAAATAAATATTAGGGTTTATATTACATAATAGTAATTTAAACTAGGGATAAGGAAAAATTTGCCCTTTGCCACAATTCTATATCTTCCCTTTACCCCTGTCCTTCCCTGAGGTCTCGGGATTAGCTGCAATATAATTCCTGATATAGCAAGGATGAACAACAAGTTTGTCTAACAAGTTTAAATATAACAATACGGATATATCATGATGAATGGAAAAATAACTGAAATTGGATTCAACAATATGAATATCTGAAGGATTCAACGATATGAATATCATAAGCAAAAATAATGATTTCTTTTAGAATAACTGCTAGTCGAATAGAGTTTGAACTATAACACTCCAATGGAATCAATAGTTAATTGACTTTTTGGTTACTGGCTACAGAATAAGTACTTGAGGGGATCAGCCTCACGTACACTATGTATATGCATAACATTTAAATCTGTTCATTGTATCTTTATTAGATACATGTACTCCCCTATCATAGAAAGGGGTGTTCTTTCAGTCTAAGAATCCTTACCATCAATTGGTTTGGATAGCTGTTAAAACTTCATACGCTTGTCTGACCGAACAAAGGTTCAGACTCTATCTAACATAGTTCAAGAATTATTGAACTTTAAATGATGTACAAGTCCAAGACTGTACGAACTCAAGTGCACTAAGTGTGAATATCAATAATGTCGATGTGGAATAATTGTAAGATAATTAAACCACTTAATAACATACTTGAAAATAAGATTCAAGCTTAAATGAATAATTTTCAATTCAATAATAGCCTTCTCAATACAATATGAGAAGGATAAGAAATTTTCACAACAAACAAAGTTGTGTAAGTTAGGAAACATTGCAACACAATAAAATAGTGTTCGGATACTAACTCAATATAAATTTGAGTAAGTTTAAGGAAATTTACATAATGTAAAGGATAGTTCAGATACTTGCATAACCAAATAATGAAGTTCGGAAACTTGCCTGATTGCTCAGCTACAATATAATACAAGCTTTAACTAACTCGTGTTGAAACGACCTAACATTATCAAGTCAATCATTTTAATTAGTATATGTAAACTAATACGAGTCTACACTTACAAGAATCACGTCATTCACATAGCATGCTTCTCAACACATTACATGGCACATTGGTCACATATTACAAGATAAAGAGATTTTGTAAGCATGCCTTAAATTTTTGAACCAAAAACAGAATCTTGGCAAGACTGCATGACGGCGCAGCTGTGCCTGGTCTAGGCTTAGGGACGGCGCATCTGCGTTATCCCCTAGCAAGACTAGGTTTGAGCTTTTCTCTCCTGACATCAGTCCAACCCTAACACACTAATTCCACATACATTTTAACATACATACATGCTAGAGTTTCACACATCACATGACCATACTTGACTTCACTATCACAAGTTTACTTACAATTTATATGTCATTAAAATAAAACAAGGTCATGTAATCATTTGTGCCTTACAACTTGATCATTCAATACTCAATGGTCATGCTTGTATATATACAACACATATATACTTTACTCACATAGTTCATATTTTAGAAATTTCCCTTTTATGACTATGTGTAAATAAGTGAAAACCATACCTTAACCAAATGATGCTCATGTCAATATGTCTATAGGCATAATGAATCCTAATGCACATGCTTGAATGGTCATAACATACTTTACTCATTTCTCGATGACATTAGCTTTTTCATTCTTATTTTCTTTGAGTTTTATACTAATTCAACTTAGCATATACAAGGCATATTAGCATATAACTCTCATGCATTTACAACATATAATAAAGTCACATACACATGTTCAAATAGTCAGAACTTACTAGATAAAAGTCTTGGTCAAGTTCACTTTGAAAAGTTTTAAGTTTCTTATATTTGAAATAGTCTTAACTTTCAATCATGTATGCTAGTGTGTTCAATCACTTTAGTCTTGCATTTTATGTCAATATAACTCATATTATCATGTTTATAAAGTTATAATGCTCACATAATGTGTTCGTGACAAAGTTCACTTTTGAACTACAATTTCATTTTCAAGACCACAAGTATTGTGTCCATTGTAGGTACTAACATGATTTTACTTGTTCATACTACATGCTCAAGCTTATGTGTGTGTGTGTTAACATAGCTTTTATGCTTGTTCTAATAGTGTGCCAACAAGTTAGTACATCAGAAACTAAACAGTAAATACCAGACTTGGTGAAGGTATGGGACAGCTGCGCTGCACCCTAGTACAAATAGGGCGCAGCTGCGCCATGCTAGAAATAAAAACTAAGTTTGGGTTACGGCACAGCTGCACTGCACCCTAGTACAAATAGGGCGCAGCTGTGCTATGCCTGCATCAAAGATTGTAACTTTGCTCCGTTCGGCAGTTCAGCAACCCATCAAGTAAAATCCTTAAAAACATTGCTTCTAACATAATCCAACACACTTATAAGTATGTATAACACTAAGAAACATAACCCAAACCAACTAACAACCAATACATGCTTAATTCAAAGAATCAATCCATTAAACAATTTATCAAAAATTAAGAATGGGAATGGAAGTTATACCTTTGTGACTCAATTCAGCTGCTCTATACTCACTCTATATAAACTAATTCTCAACAATTTGCAACAAAGAAGGTGAAGATCTTATTTACAGAAGATTGATTATCTAGATGATGCTATTACCTCACAAATCAAACCATTGGTTTTCAAGAATGCACAAGGGTTAAGAGAGAGTTGGTAAGAGTTGGTGATTCACTCATGAATCCTACTCCCCATCCACTAATTGCTCTATGTTTGATGAATTTGAGATGAAGCTAGGCTAGGCTTGCTAGCATTTCACATGGGAAGAAAGTTGGACTCTAATTATGGGACAAAGAAATCCCAGCATTTGCAAAAATGAAATACAACAATGTAATACCAAAACAACATTTGGTTTATACTATACACATAATATATATACTTTGGTTATAAATTATGTCTACACAATTCATTTCATATAACATAGGTTATAATGATTTAAAGGCATACAATGTAATTCTCAATTACAAGGTATCAAATAGTACATATACACATAATTCTTGTACATTTTCAATTACCATGACTGTTATTATTATAATAACTTAATGAAATCATTATTAATTTAACAATTGATATTATTATATGTCAATAGGGTATACATGAATGTTTACCCACACACTCCACATCATATAACAATATTATTATGCAACTCACATGAATGCAAATAACTCTTACTATATAGTCTATATATAGACATATCAATGTGCCACCTTGTACTATATATAATTAACTACCATATAATAAAGGTTTACTATATTGTACAAATTAATCAAGTAAACATATAATCATTTTATAAATTATTAATCTTTTACACATTAATTATTATTTATTCATAATAATTATTACTTAACACATTATCAATTAATTACTCATAATTGAAATTAATCAATATGTTCAACTCTTGCTACTATATTCAAATAAATTGAATATTTAATAATCCTATCAATTTCTTGATATCAAACTCTTAGGGTTAGCCCACTAATTTAAATAAGCTATTAGTGACTCCCTTTAATCATTTCATGAATTCACATAACCACATAAGGTTTAAATAGGCTAACAAACTAACTCATTAAAAATTAAATCACATATTTAATTAATAAGGAGTTTAAAAGTCATGGTTGTTACATCCCTCCCCCTTATAAAAATTTCGTCCTCGGAATTGTAAAAATAAGTTTACTCAAATAAAAACAGATAGTTCGCTTTCATTTTCTCTTCTAGCTCCCACGTAGCTTCTTCGACTGCGTGATTCCTCGAGAAAATCTTAACAGAATGAATAATCTTAGTCCTCAACTTTTGTTCCTTCCTATCTAGTATCTGGACAGGAACTTCTTCGTACGATAAGTCTTTCTCGACTTGAATTGGTTCATAGGAGATAACGTGTTTATTGTATAATTTATACGGCCGTAATACTGACACATGAAACACGTTGTGAATGTGCTCAAGTTCAGGAGGTAATGCTACATTGTACGCCACTTCACCTACTCGCCTTAGAATCTCGAATGGTCCTATGAACCTAGGACTCAACTTGCCCTTTTTCCCAAAATGAATCTTCCCTTTCCAGGGAGAAACTTTCAGAAATGCATAGCTTCATACTTCAAAATCTCTCTTCTTGCGATGTAAATCCGCATACTTCTTCTGACGATCTTGAGCTACTACTAATCATGCTCTTATCACTCTGATGATTTTCACCGTCTGTTGTACCAATTGTGGCCCCAACAGTCGACGTTCTCCAACTTCATCCCAGCATAAGGGCGTTCTACATTTCCTCTCATACACTGCTTCGTACGGTGGCATTCCAATACTGGCGTGATAACTATTGTTATACGCGAACTCTACAAATGGATGGTGATCCTCCCAACTACCCTTGAAGTCCATCACACAAGCTCGAAGCATGTCTTCAAGTGTTTGAATTGTTCTTTCGCTTTGCCCATCGGTCTGCGGATGATACGCGATACTCATTCGTAGTTGTGTCCCCATTCTTTCTTGAAGACTCTTCCAGAAGTTTGACGTGAATTATGGATCTCTATCTGATACGATAGATACCGGCACTCCATGCCTCGAGATAATTTCCTTAACATACAATTTGGCTAACTGGTATACTTAATCTTAATTGGCAAAAAGTGAGCCGACTTAGTAAGACGATCTATAATCACCCATATGGCATCGTGCCTTTTCTGCGTTACCGGAAGTCCCACCACAAAGTCCATTGTGATGTGCTCCCATTTCCATTCTAGAATTTCTAATGGTTGTAATAACTCGCTTGGTCATTGGTGCTCTGACTTGACTCTTTGACAAGTTAGGCATCTACTCGCGCATTCTGCAACCTCTCTCTTCATGTTGGGCCACCAGAAGTGGTGACGTAAATCTTGGTACATCTTCATGCTTTCTGGGTGTATTGAGTATCTAGTACTGTACACTTCTTGCAAAATCTCCTTTCTTTGTTCTAGTACTAGCGGTACCCAAATCTGTCCTTCAAATCTTAGCAGTCCAGTGCTATCAATCTTAAATTTCAGTTCATCACCTTCAGTCAATCGCTTCTTGATGTTAATGCAATCTTCATCCTTTTCTTGTGCCTCTTTAGCTTTATCCAATAGAGTCGAACTCGCTGTCATTGTAAATAATTGTTCATTGGTCTCTATCGGATACTTAATCTCCAAGTCTAATCGTTCGAAATCTTTCACCAATTCATCTTGAATGGTCAACTTCAATAACTTCTATCTGCCTTTTCTGCTCAAGGCATCTGCCACTACATTTGTTTTGCCTGGATGATACAGAATCTTACAATCATAATCTTTGATCAATTCTAGCCATCGGCGCTGCCTCATGTTTAACTCTTTCTGCGTGAAGATATACTTCAGACTCTTATGGTACGTATATATCTCACACTTCTCCCCATACAAATAATGCCTCCAAATCTTCAAGGCAAAAACTACCGCTGCTAACTCCAGATCATGAGTCGGACATCCCTTCTCATAATCTTTTAGCTGACGTGAGGCGTACGCAATGACCCTGCCTTTGGTCTGTTGAGAGTTGTTCTTCACATTGAGAGTCGTGTTGCGTGTGTATGCCCAAACTTTGGTCTGTGGCTTTTATTTCCTTTTGTGTGTTTGTATATATATATATATATATATATATATATATATGTGTGTGTGTGTGTGTGTGTGTGTGTGTGTGTGTGTGTGTGTGTGTGTGGACTAACATTATCGAGTTATGCCTCGATTGAGTCTGGACTCACGTTCGGAGCGTTTATTTGCTTATATATATATAAACTATTGTCAAACTTTGTTCGATGAGTCTAGATTTTATATGCAAATTGTTTATTGCTTTTATATATATAAACTATTATCGAACTCTGTTCTATGAGCCTGGATTTTACATCTGGTGCGTTTACTGCTTATATATATATATATATATATAATTTCATTTCTGTCAGGCATGGAGTTTACTTTGTGGCCTTTTACTGTATTATTTACATTTTGTCCCGCCTGGAGTTTACTTCGTGGCGGTTGATCATTTTTACTGCTTTATTTATATTCCGTCTCGCCTGGAGTTTACTTCATGGCGGTTGATCTTCTTTATTGCTTTATTTACATTTCTGATCCCCCGTGGAGGTGCTTCATGGTGGTTGATCATGTCTCTATATATATTTTTACCGCTTTTATATATTTACATTTCCGATCCCCCATGGAGGTGCTTCGTGGTGGTTGATCATGTCTGTGTATATATATATATATATATATATATATATATATATATATATATTTACAGTTTATATATATATAACTGCTTACTGCTTTCATATAAATTGCAGCATCATGCGAGCCTAGGAATCATGTGATCATAGATTCAGTCTACTGAATCTAGATTCGATTCCCGTGATGGACATTTTCATCTGTAAGGAGCTTGTAAATTATTCACGATGTTTGAATTTCCTTAAATGGCTTTCATGCCCATGAGGAGTTCGGCACTGCCTTATATATTATTTTCTCGAACATGATTCACATCTTGAAAATAAAAGCAATCAAGCCGAACATTTAATAAAATGGAGGTATCAAAGGCCTTAATTACTATTGAGCACAGGGTTTGAAAAACCTCTTTTATAAAACCTCACTGTTATATCTTGTTTAAAACTGATTTTTTATGCAAATTCAAACCCTGTGTATATAGGTGCAAACGAGGCATAACAATACTTCCAAATAACTGCACATTGACCCGCACACACACACGCATTCATATAATAGTTTAATTAAAAAGTGGCGGTAACCGTGGTAACACGGATGTCGGGGGGTGACTAACACCTTCCCTCTACATAAGCAAGTCCTCGGACCCTAACGAATCTATGTTTCACAGACTCGTTTAGCAGTGTCACATCACTGGGTCAATGTGCAAACCTTTTCTCGGTTGTGTTGGTACAACCATTTAAAAAACCAACTGGCGACTCTTACAGTCAAATCGTCGACACATAAATGTCGGACCTTTTCACAACTTGTTTTTTCAAACAAATCTCACCTAACATGAGAACACCAAAAGACAAGAACAGAAGAGGGACAATAAAAATCCTGACATCGGTAGGTGGCGACTCTGCTGGGGACTCCAGTAAGAGGACTTAAGCCGCTACTACAAGCTTTTCAAAACTGTTACATGCTTGTGTGTGGATGTTGCATTTACATTTTTTTGATGAATATGTACGAATGCATTTTATTTACTGCACTGTAATATATCTATCTTTGATATTAGTGCTTCGCATATGTCATTATTCCCATAACGGTGAGACACGTTGCATGTGAATATATGTTATGTGGTTCCTCCACTAGGAGGCTATCCTATCGGTGTTTGATTGTTGGACTCATAGGGAGACTAATTCCAATGTGGCTCAAGAAAGGCATTACCCAGATTCGCTCTAGTTGAAAGACCGGATTAACTTCCCGTCAAGTAAATTGTGATGATCTGGGAACCTTCATGCCAAAAAGCCGCGAGAGTAACCTAAGATAGTTCAGCCTCTGATAAACCAAACGCAGAGGGAAGTCTCTTCATGCTTTTCATTTTCAATTACCTGTAAAGACAATTATGTTAGTTCCTGGAGGCACAATAGTTATCTAGAAGGGGGGGTTGAATAGATATTTAAAAATCTTTTCGTTTTTCTTTGTTAATTTTGATAATGATTTAAACATAGCGGAATTAAGGTTTATTTGATCTCCCTTTTAGATATAGTGTGTTAATGAGAGTGAGACAGTTATAATAGTTATAGCAGTTATAGCAGTTATAACAAAAATGCAATAGACACAGTAATTTTAAGTGGTTCAGAGCACTTAAAGCTCCTTGTCCACTCTTCTACTCCTCGAGTAGGAAATCCACTAAGGATGTCTTTTACACTATCTGAATCTTACAGATTCCTTTTAGACCAGCAGTCTAGGAACTTCTTAGTTCACTCTTGAACTCTTCAAGTCCAGCAGATTTGGCTCTCCATAGTTCACTTAGAACTCTTCAAGTCCTTCTGACTTGGAACTCTTATTTTAGTTGATTGGTAGTTGTTGAGTTCTTGGTTGATGCTACTCAGTTGCCATTAAGCTCTTGTTCGAAAGAACTGAGTAGCTATGCAAGTTTTCTCTTTTTCTCAGATCGTAGAGTTGTGCGTTGAGTATTCTTTCTTTTTGTTCAATTGCTTGCTTACTCCTTTCACCTGCAGATGTCTTGCATATATGTGATCTTTGAAATCTGCATGTTGAATCCATCCGTTGAAGCATTTAATGCATTTGACGTTTCTGAACTTTGATGGAGACTTTTTTGCATATCTTCTGAAATGTATTCTGGCCCACTGACATAGCAGACTATTTTCTCACCTAACACCTGAAAAGGTGTTTTCCTCTATCCCATGGTCCTTTTCTTAGCTTTTTCAATACGTCTTTTTGTTGCATACTAAGGATATTTTCATGCCATTGGGACTGATGATTACTTCAATGTTTATAACACATTCCACATTTGTTAAGATTTTATCTTTAAACAAATGACTAGGGTCCACAACTTCTAACATATCCAGATGATACTCTACGATTCTTATCGTGGTGTCTTGTCACCTTGGTGCTTAGTGCAACCAAACGAGAACATTACGATTTTTCTTAAGGGCCGGCACACTACGATCTTCACTTGCTTGTATTGCAGACTCTACGTTTCTAAGAGCACATTGTGATCTCTGAGTTGGCTTCGGCAAACGTCTGGACCACACTACGATCTCAGAGTTGGCTTAGGCAAATGTCTGGACTACACTACGATCTCTGAGTTGGCTTCGGCAAATGTTTGGACCACACTAAGATCTCTGGAGAGGTCCTTCAAGGCAGACATACTACGATCCTCGACACTCTACGATTCTGCCTTGGCTTCTGCAAGTTCTTGATTAGCTCAATAGACTGCGATTTTATTGAAGCCTATCTATTAAATTTTATATATCATCCTAACATCTGTGATCTCTTTATCTATACATTCATTTACAGAATGATAAACATTAAAAACTTAGATCAACCTAACAATTTGATATATCACTAAGTCCTTGTACATACATTCCTAGAAGGACTTTACATATAATCATGAGCATTTACTTTAAACATCAAATCATAATATGCACTCTTCCAACAATCTCCCCTTATTTGATGTTGACATAACCAAGGAGATTTGTTGTCATGATTATCAAATTCTATATGCAGTTGCAGCAAAGTAAATATGACTTAATATTTCAGTGAGAAGCTGAAATTTCTAGAGAAAAAACATGAATTTATTGATGTTTGAAGATAGATATTACATTTAAGTTTGACTACATCAATAAGAATTAAATTCAACTTATCTCTATTTCTTCGACCTTTTTCCTAGTGGAGGATTTGCATACTCCTCAGCTTTCCTTTTCCTACTTGATTCGTCTCTCCTGGCTAGATCTTCTAGCTCACTTGGACTTAGTCTTGGATTGTGATCATGCCTATTCATGAATGCAGGATCTCCAATTGGCATTCTTAGGCCTGTGCTGGTCACTTCTTGTGAGCTGGGAGTTGGCTCTTGACTCCTTAATGGTTGAGCCATGATGATTGGCTCATGATCAAATTGTTGAGTATGATGGCCAGATCGTGGAGTCTGTTGGTGATACTGCCTTGGAGGAGGATTCCTGGAAGATTGAGTAGAAAAGGTGCCTCTGCCTCTGCCTTGATCTCTTTTCCCTTTATTCTCCCCCTTTATATCAGCATCAAGGGTGTCTTCTGAGAGGAAAATCATTCCTTGGCCAAGCTCGTTGAGTTGACTTTGAGTTTGAGCAATGTCCTCTAGATTTTCTTTGATCAGAGCATCAGATCGAGCTTCCCTTTGTTGAAGGAAGACTAGAATATTCTCAGTCTGCTGTCCTTGGCTGATGTAAAATTGTTGGAATTCTTTTACAGCAGTTTGCAGATTGAGGAAGATCTCTATCATAAGTTTATTATGAGCTTCTTGAGTGGACTATAAGATAAGAATAGCATCCCTGTGTCTTTTGGCTGCGAGAAAGTGGATGTCATCCCTGTCCTTTATGCTCTTAATCATTTCCTTGATGATCTCCTTAAGCTTTTTAGTGAGCTCAGAGCTTAGGGAGCTTGGGAGACTATTTGTAGCACTGATCAATGTGGTTAATCTCATTTGAATGAGTTCAGTGTGTTCTTCAAGACTATCATCGATTTCCTTGATGACTTTCTTGGACATTTCAGACAAATCAGTTTTGGTGGGCAGTTCTAAAAAAAGTTCATTGAGGTGGGGAATTTGTGAAGGAGGGGGTGTTCTTTTGTATTGATCTTGTAATGAGTAGAGGGCAAGATCAAGGTTGAAGTATTCATTTATGGAGGAAGAGGGAATATATGATGGATGGGGCTGTTTTTGGGTGTCTGGAGTGGGTGACTCTACGATTTGAGCTTGGGACTCTACAATGGAGCTAGAGTCAGTAATCGTAGAGATGATGGGAGTTGGTATCAATACAAAGTTGGGCATATTTGGTTCATCAGTTATAGAATTTTGGGATTCTGTAACTGGGAATTGACTTCGTTGATTTAGGACCACTTCTAGCCAGCTTGGAAATTCATAAAATTGGCAGATGAAGGATAGTGGATAGTGATTAACTCTGAATAAGATTGGGATAGTTAATACCTCATGCACCATTCTTGAGGAGGGACCATTTGTGATCAGCTGTTTGGCAAAGTTGAAGTTACTTGGGAATCCATGAGCTAGCACAGAGATGGTTGGATATTCTTTGAAGCTCCAAAACATGTGATTCCAGGAGTTTAGAATTTGAGCTTGATGAAAAGGCATCATGGGTAGCTAGGAGAACAGCTGCTCGTAGTTAGCTTTTCTGTACCCATTAATGCCCACAGCTATAATCTCGACCTCATCATCTTCGTCCTCTTCTCTATTTTCGTTCAAGGATTCCACTATATCAATGGCTTCATTTTGATCTTGCTCTGGTTCTCCCTCATTTTCTGCAGGAACAGCTTCTTCTATCATGGAGATATCATGAGGCTCCCCCTCAACATGATCATCCTTCTGCAGGACTGGTAGCTCCCCCTCAGCTGGAGTATTTTCTAGGGTGAGAACTTCATGTATCTCCCCCTCAGCTTGAGTTTTATCCTTTTGGCTTTCTTTGGATAGTTCCTTTTCAGCAGCCATCTTTTTGTCTTCCTCTTTGAGTACCCTTTCATTGACAATGATGTACTTCTTAACCAATTTTCATCTTGGTTTTCTAGGCTGAGCCACAGCCTCAGGACTTCCTTGAGCTTCAGATCTGTCCTGTTGATTAGCCAAAACATCTAGTGCATCAACTTCCTTGCTCAAAGTGTTCAGTCTTGTCTCTACGATCGGTAGAGACTCTGCGATCGAAGAGACAGATGGCCTCTTGGATTTGTGACTGATTTTGTTCTTCTTCAGTAGTTGTGATATAGTAGCTCTGTCTTCATCTACCTCAGCCTGCTGTTGTTTTCTTCTTAGTATCCTTAGAGTCTCAATGTCAAAGGAGTCTACAGGTATATCAGTAGTTGATCCCTAGGGTTCTTCTGCCATTCTAGCCTGTAGCTTTCTCTTGCCCTTGCTTTTTCTGACCAGGGCAGTGGGTTCTTCCTTGTTGGTTTCTTCTTCATCTTCTTCAGTCTCCCTAACAACTGACATATTCCGTGGAATGCCTGATTCCTTTGCATCAGCAGTCCTACCACTGGACTCAGACATCATTCGTACTTTTTTAGTTGGATTCCTTTTCCAGTTTTCGAACAGTTGCTGGGTTATTCTTTTGTTTGGATTTATTTATTCACCTTCATCATCCTCAATTTTATCGCCCAAAGCGGACTGTAGAATGATACTGATGAATCGCCCGTAGAGCATCTTCCCAGAGCTTTTTGATTTCTTCGAGCTGAGAATCCACTTTCCAATCCATTCAAGCAGAAAAGCTCCATAGTTAAGCTGTATCTCACAACTGATGGCTATCATGAGCTTGAGTTGTACTTCGTTTATAGAATCGTGGCCTGACCTCCTGCAACATATGCATTTTCCAACAATATCAGCCAAAAATTTGTACCTCTGAGGAAACTCCTTTTTCTTGTATCCTTTGACAGTGGGGAGTTTCTTGTGATGCATCCTTTTAAGTCCCTCATGGAAATCTATGCCATCTATGAAGAAAAACCCCTTCAGATTTGAAATCTAAGGCTAGGTTGACGTCCTCAGCTTTCAGCTTGATTTCCACATCCCTTACTTTCGTAGTGATGACATCATTTTCGAACACACCATTTCTGTAGAATTATTTTACTAGCTTTGGGTAGATCAATGTGGCCGTACCCAGAGCCTCTTCGAGACCACCATTCTTTATTAATGACAAAGTTTTGTGAAATTTGGGTTCAACTGTTTTGAACTCATCAAAACAGAGTCTGTAGCCCGAGATGACGTTGGAGGCTGCCATTGATTTCTTTGCAAGGAGTATGGTTGATTGAGCTTTCTTGAGAGTTAGGGTTTCTATTTGTAGAGAGAAAGAGAGAGATGAGCTTTTTGAATTTCTGATTTCAAAAAGGCGTTTTCAATTTGTACTTGTAACTTCCCTCTCTCCATTTTGCTTAGTGGGACAGGTGTCGAATTCTTCTTGGCTCTACGAATCTGACTGTAGAGGATTGTACTGATTTACCCTTAGCTTTTTCTGAGCTAATGTGCCCTTAGGAAGGACTACGATCGTTGAGGTAGCCTTTGTGATTGTTGAGTCTGCTCTGCATTCGTTGTGTTTGCTCAGCAACCGTCGTATCTGCTCAGCAATCGTCCTGTCTGAACTGCAATCGTCGAGTCTGACCAAGTCTTTGTGATGAACTTTTGACTTAGTAATCTTTTTAGTTTAAGGTAACTCAGGAAAGGCCAACTTCATAGATTGAATCAAGGGTTAGGTTTGTTCCTGAGGCGCTCATCAGAGAAATTACTTTGTTTTGAACTTTATCATCACAAGATGCTCCTTTGTTTTGTTGATGGGATTCTGCTATCGTTGAGTTTGCACTACTATCGTTGAGTCATGTCACTTCAGCTTTACGATCGTGGACTTCCTTTGATCATGTCTATGATTTTGAATATAGCCTTTATATCTGTATAGTTAGTACAAACTAGAGCATGTTTTTCATGGTTGTAAGTTAAGCATGCTTAGCTCACTTATTAACTTGTTAAACCTGGATTCATCTAGAGGTTTTGTAAAGACAACAGCAAGTTTATTTTTAGTAGGGATATATTGTAAAGATATAGTTCCATTTTGCACATGATCCCTAATGAAGTGATACCTTATTTCTATATGCTTAGTCCTAGAATGCATGACAGGATTATGAGTTATTGTTATTGCACTTGTGTTATCACAGTGAATAGGTATGGATTTGAATTCAAACCCATAATCTGCTAGCTGATTTTTCATCCATAGGATCTGAGCACAGCAGTTGCCAGCAGCAATGTATTCAACTTCTGCAGTTGAAGTAGATACTGAGTTTTGCTTCTTACTAAACCAAGACACAAATCTGTTTCTTCATAATTGACAGGTGCCACTGGTACTCTTTCTATCTATTTTGCAGCCTACAAAATCAACATTTGTGTATCCTGTTAGTTCAAATGAGGACTCCTTGGGGTAATAAAGCCCCAAGTGAGGTGTACCTTTGAGATACCTGAAAATCCTCTTTACAGCAGTTAAATATGATTCTTTAGGATTAGCCTAAAATCTAGCACATATGCATGTTGCAAACATTATGTTCGGTCTACTGGCAGTTAGATATAAAAGAGAACCTATCATACCTCGGTATTGAGTTATATCAATACTTTTACCATTTTTATCTTTGTTAAGCTTGGTTGGAGGAGCAATTGGGATTTTCATGGGAGAGGCTGATTCCATGCCATACTTCTTAAGTAAATCTTTAACGTACTTGGCTTGGTTTATGAAGATTCCTTCATCAATTTGCTTTACTTGCAGTCCAATGAAGAAATTCAGCTCACCCATCATGCTCATTTCAAACTTGCTCTGCATAAGCTTGGAGAATCTCTTACATAACTTTTCATCAGTAGATCCAAAAATAATTTCATCAATGTATATTTGAACTAATAAGACTTAGTCTTTATGTTTTCTAAGAAATAGTGTGGTATCTACTCTACCTCGAGTGAACCCATTTTCAATAAGAAAGTTAATTAGTGTTTCATACCATTCTCTAGGTGCTTGTTTAAGACCATATAGGGCTTTGTCTATAGACATAATTAGAGAGAGATGGATTGATGAAACCTGGAGGTTGCTCTACGTATACTTCTTCTTAAAGTTCACCATTCAAGAATGCACTTTTGACATCCATCTAAAAGACCTTGAATTTCATGTGAGCAGTAAAGGCAAGAAATATCCTGATGGCTTCTAGTCTGGCAACAGGTGTAAATGTCTCATCATAGTCAATGACTTCTTCCTGAGAGTAGCCCTTGGCCACTAGTCTTGCCTTATTCCTGGTTATTACTCCATCTTCATCCATCTTATTTCTGAAGACCCGCTTGGTTCCAATGTCAGGATGATTCTTTGGTCTTGGTATCAATCTTCATACTTTGCTTCTTTCGAACTGATTAAGTTCTTCCTACATGGCTTCTATCCAGCTGGAGTCTCCCAAGGCATCCTCTATCTTTTTAGGTTCCATTTATGACATGAAGCTTAGATAGAAACATTCATTTTGGGTGGCAGCTCTTGTTTTGACTCTTGCACTTGGATCCCCAATGATTAAGTTCTTGAGTGTGATCTCTTGCCCATCTTCTTCCTGTTGAGACATCTATCCTGATGCCTTCTTGTCTGAGGTCTTCAAGATCTATATATGCTTCTTGGTGTGGAGGTTCGTCGTCTTGCATAGGCCTCTCTACGATCTCATTTCCTTGCTCAACGATTTCACTATCTGGAACTACGATTGTAGTGTTGAGCTCGACGACCTCGTTCATAGTGTCTGAACTGTCGGTCGTAGTGTCTTGTAGCACTGTTTTGTCTAAGTCTGTCTCATCAAAGATGATCTGAATCGAGACTTCAACACTTAGTGTCTTCTTGTTGAACACTCTATAAGCTTTACTGTCTGTGGCATATCTAAGAAAAATTCCTTCGTCTGACTTGGGTTGAAACAAATAATAAAGATGAGTTACAATATTAATAAAAGTGGTTATTAATATTAAATTTTTTAAGTAAAAAAATAAAAATTGGGTCAACTGGGTCAATTAACCGGGTTTACCGATTGGACCGGTGGTCAACGGGACAATCCAAATTTTGACCAAAATCGGTCACTGGGCCAAAATCGGTCACAATATTAATTTATATTTAGTATTTCCACAATACTAAATAATAAATATTAAACTATTTAATTTATTTTATCATCATAGTATAAATTAAATATACTTAACTTATTATTACGATTATGTCATTCACTTTTTAAATAAATATTTGTTTTTGCGGTGTAACCCTTTAAGTTCTCCATATTAAACCGGTTGTAGAATAAATCAATTAGAACAATTCTAATCTTATTAAATAAATAAATAAAATCATTTAATTCATTTAATTAAATAATATTTATTCCATAATAAAGGTAAACCCCCTTAGCAATCAACAACTTTTTAGATAATATAGATTTCAACATTTAATCATAAAAGAACCTTTCAGTGAATAGTTACTGTACAATTAATCCTTCCACCATATAATGTCCCAATCAAATATAAGACATGAAATTATTGTCAAGTCTAATTTTATTTGATTATATCCATTTCAATTTTCAAATGCACAACTCTAAATAATGCAAATTATAAACTCCTTTCTAATTTCACTCTGCCTTGTTCAAGGACTACTGGGTTGTCATTTATCGAATCACGTAGGACATTCTCATCTTTTACTAGAAGTGGTAAATTTTTTGTTGACCATTCACCAATATTCATTTATAACTTATTATACACAAGCATACTCTTTGATATAGCCTAAAGGTCTTAAGGAACATGTCAAAGTATAACCCAACATACACAAGATATTATGATGATTTCAAGTCCAAAGATCACTTGTACTACTATCACATTATGAATTTCTATTGACAGACAAGTAAAACTCTATTAGATATTCCTTTAGCGAGTCACGTTCAGTGAACTTATTCTTTAATAAGCACCTAAATACTTACTTTAGTGTCTCTACATAAGTGATTATGAGATCTTTCATCCTTTTCATAAGAGCAAGCATAATATGTACTAATCTATCCAGATTCTTTAATCTTTTTCTTAGCGATCCAATGATTTGGAACGATTTTAGTTTTGGGATATCTAGAATTTAAATCTTATTAGCATGATCATCATCATGATTCTGAAAGCATTGCTCAAAATTATGGATTTATCATAATTAATTCAATAATACAATGTGGATAAAGAAAATGCCTTTAAATAAATTAATTATTTTATTAATAAACGAATAAGATTATAAAGTATATGCTACATCACATCAAATGTGATTGGCTAGTGTGCATACTACTTTCAACATGGACTAAAACGTCAACATCAAGGATCTCAAAAGATCTGAAGCATTGAATGCCTCAATGGAAAATCTCCAACGATAAAATCTATAAAAGACTATATAAGAGCACCAAGATTAAAAATTAAGAGGTGGATGGACACTGAAAATCGTTGAGTGTAAGATCAAAAAGGAAAGTGCAAGAACACACTTTACGATCCACCAAGAACACACAAAGCTGAATAAATGAAGATGTAGAGCAGATTAACTCTATAACATGAGATGTGTTCTGAGCTGCTAAGTACAAGAGAAAGAAGACCATCAACGTCATCTTGACATCAATTATGTGACGCCCCCAAATCCGTGTAACATCGATTACAGGACATGGTGTTCACGATACAACATACATCATCATCTATCTAAGTAACTCTAACAATAATAATAATAATACCTATTACATACTTATTCAAAATAAAGTCCCAAGTCTTTACAACCTTTAATAAACTAAAACTTAAACTTAGCGTTTATCGATAAATTACATCATATGCAGAAATATACTTATTACATAAATAACTCTCATCATTTCATCTTAGACTTTCCTTTGTCCTTGCCCGAGCCCTCAACGTTATCAGCCTTAACTGAAAGGTTTAAGCAAGAATGAGCACAAATTGCCCAACAAGTATATAAAGTAGTTTGAGAACATACATTAGAAATAAAAGCATTAGTATGAATATTTCTCAACAGTTGAAATAAATATCAAGAGATAAACTGGAATATCAAGATAAGAGTTTTGGAATTCTCAATAGTATACTAAGGGGTGTTAGATACCCTGAACATTACTTTGTTTCATCGAAAACCATCAGACGATTTAACAATCAAATAGATTATAAACAGTCTCTACAAGTACTCTAGGTGATCAGCCTATCGTACCCTACATTGTGCACAAGTATAAAGTTTAAACGCATAAGCATAAATGGGAATATATGTCCGACATCAGTTACCCCGTTATTCGGGTTGTTCATCTTAGTTTAATGCGAGACCGCACCAAAGAAATTTGGATTGGTAGACTTAAATAGCTATAATAAATTTGAAATAGTTCAAATAATACAACATTTTGCATCTGTAATATCTAACCGAAACAAATGGCCAGATCGCATTCTTGAAAGTAGTTCGTAAATAAGTAAGAACTTTAAGGCATAAACAACTGAATTAATAATTGAATAATCATCAGTAGAACTTGCACTATATATAAGTTTGTACAAGTTATAACTTTCAATATAAGAGACTTGTACACAATGATAAATTATACAAGTTAAGGGAACTTACATTCACTGCAATAAAGTGAATAAAGTTAGGAAACTTGCCTGATACGTCTTCTACAATTACTGCTATCTACTAGCCCTTCACGTGACCTATTCACATGTGTCACGTTAAGCAATTTGGTTCTCGAACACCACTTTGAAGTGTAATGGTTCCCTTTTATTTTAATAAGATGATTAAACTCACACGTAATCAAATACAATTCAATTACATAACATGTTGCTACGTATAGGCCACATGGTTAAATAAAAGAATCTGGGAAACATAAATTTCTGACTTTTTTGGACCAAAACCTCCATAAAAAATCTGCATAAAATATGGTTAAGGGTCTCAAGTCGAAAAACCTCATTTTCCATAATTATGACATCACATATTTAATTAAACTCATTTATCCATATAACATCATTTATATGAAAAATATTAAATCAGTCTCAAAAATATTTCTTTTTTGGGATTTTGTAGAATATAGTCACACATTGAACATATATTTTTCCAGAATTTTTAAAATCCATCTACTATTTTTAAATAGTCTATAATAGCCAAATATTCTCAGATTTTTCATAAATCGAGATTAGCTCCAAAATTCTGACATTTTCAGGGTTAACTCTTGTTATATACATGTACTTCCAGTAAAAATTTCGTAATTTTTGGACTTATACACAGAGAGTTACTCGAGTATCTTTTCAAATAGTGTCATTAGCCGTAAAATCAACAACTCTAAAATTGTATGGCCAAAACTTCTCAAATTTTTACAGGACCTTCATATCTTCTTATATTAATACTCCAAATTTTTCCAGAATTTTTAAAGTACAAATCAGTGGACGAAATTACCCCCGAGACAAACTGATCCAAACAGTCCCAAGAAAGACATCAAAATTTTGTTTCTTACAGTCACTTTTGCAATTTTATTCCCACTAATCTACAAATGATATGACCATGATACTTGGATACAATAAACTTCATACAACAAGGTATTTAACAAAAATATAACATTCATGAAACTAGCATGCTAAGACCACAAACCAACTGCATAGAAGAACGTGCCAGCACTTGTTCTATACTTGGAAAAAATCTGAAAATTCCAGATTTTTTGCAGATTTTGTTATGAACATGCTTACTTACGATTTTCAGAACTTGCTCATTATAACTCCGATTCTAACAAAATTTGGGCCAGATTAGACTTCATACTACATACTATTTTACAAAATTATTACATACTCTAATCGAGTCATATAAACCACGAATCCAAGGCTCCGAAAAAATCAAAAATCACAGATTACACTTTTTAACCAACTTTGACAAAAATCATGATTTTGATTCTAGCATGAATGGATTCGATTCCTACTGTCTAGATCCCATCTACTAACATAAATGAACATATTACAACAAACAAACTCACTAAATTACCATGATTTGAATAAATTAGCAACTAAGAGGCATTTTCTAGCTATTTCCCTTGAAAGCGTATAAAGGTTCATGAGATGCTTACTTGATGTGAATTTCTTCTTGTTTAGCTTCTGAAAATCCTCCTCACTTGCTTGTTTAGACTCCCCAAAACTCCAGAATACTACCACACTATCTATCACTCTCAATTTCTCTCCATGTTTACTCACTTGGTGGAATTTTCTTAAAAGAAAAGGATGTTTGAGTGATGTGTATATATGTATAGCTTGATAGAGTCTTTTGATTCCCATAACCCCCGATTTTAATTATTAGTTACTCACAATATTTAATAATACAATAATTTAGTTAATTAATAGGAAGAATGTGGGAGTTAGAGAAAATGAAACGATTTTGGTTTTAAGGAATAAAATAAAGTACTCTCACCTTAGCTATTATGTAATATACGTATACTCCCTCCCTTTCCCCAATTCGTGAGTCACAAGTGCTCCACCAGCTGCTGACTTGTTTAAATAAAACATTATAATAATCAATTAATAAATTACTTTGACCATTTTGCCCTTCGGAGCTTAACGTTGCGAAACTTATATCGATTCTTACTAAAGTCGACGTTTCGGACGTCATGGGACTATCCGTTTAGTCAAATTCACCTCTGAAATTCATAGTTGACTTTTTTGAGTCAACTGGTTGACTTTGACAAAAAGGTCAACCATGACATTTTTTCGTGATTACAGTCTATCCTGACTAATTTCGACATTCCAAACTCGAATAAGCAGTCTGCGTCTCTAAATTCTGCTCCGAACTCTAGCTCATGATTTAATACCATCCCACATAATAAATAGAATAATTCCCTACTTAATCAATTTAAATAGTTAAATAAAACTAAACCAACCATTTAAATACATCTCATCACATATCTTGAAATAACACATATATGTACAACGCATATACATCTAACAAATGAAATCACTCAAAAGTTTCATATAATTCATTTATTGATAATTCTTAAATTACCTAGAAAATATCAGATATTACAAATTATGAGAATCTTCTAAGTACCAAAAGGAAGGAGCTCTATTGCCATCTTAGTAGCTCATAAACAATGATCATATATAGTTGTTGAACAGCAAAGAAAGTCAAGCATTAATGTCGAAGATCAGTAACATCTAGAAGATGATCTTGTTCAAGTTGTTGAGTACCTTAAGATGAAGGAGCCTAAATGTCAACTCAGTAGCACCTCTAACAAACATCAACAAACCAATTTGGGGTTAGAGGGTCCTTGTTTTAGTGACCGAATTAGGGCTATAGGGTCCTGCTCTTAATGACCGAATTGGGGTTAGAGGATCCTTGTCTTAGTGACTAAAATTTTAAGTCTGCTGGACTTGAAGAGATCTTAATATCCTCGTTTTAGTTAAATTTCTAAGTTTGCTGGACTTGAAGAGGTCTTAGTGTCCTTGTCTTAGTGACTAAAATATCTAAGTATGTTGAGCTTGAAGAGGGCAAAGTGTCCTGGTCTAAGTGACCAAATTCTTAGTGGATTTTCTACTCATTGAGTAGAAGAGTGGAGTAAGAGTTATTCAGTTTCTAAACCACTTAAAATCTCTTGTGTCATTTACCTTCAGTCATTTACATTATGTTACAAATCTGATATGCTTATAATATATTATAAAGGGTAAACTTCCACATAAGCTATATTAAGAACTAAAATTTCTTATAAATCTTTAAGGGGAATATTCAATCTCATATTCCGTTGTGCATAACCAATCTTGATTATCTAATCACTTGGTAATAATTCTTTAATGAATTGAAAAGTAATATAAATATATTCAATCTTTTTCTAGATCTTTATTGTGCCTCTGAAAAATAACAGGTGGGTTCACAAAGGCAAAAAAGTGAGAAATAATTAACTAAGAAAAGTCCAGGGAAAGTGTTTATGTTTTAATAATTTAATACCATTTTTTATTTTGTGAAAAATAAATAGTTAATGATAGTTGTAAGAAAGATGATATCTAATAATTAGTTATAGATAATTTTTGTTCCTTCCGTTTTGTTTAAAAATTTAGGTGCTAATAATAGTGATAAGTAATATTTTTCATAATTATTACTTGGTTCTTTTTTCGAATAAAAAAGAACTTGTTGAATAAATGTTTCATTTTTAACTTATTTTTAGTTTTTGTTGTTAAATTATTATAACATAATATTACATTTATGACTATTTAGTTTTTATAAAATGATTTAAACTAATTATAAAATGAGTATTATTTTAACACATCATCAATCACATCTTAGGTGTTAAAGTCGCGCCATCAATTTATGACGTGACAACTTCAATTGAATTAAAGTATAAAAAAATTAATACTTTAATCAATTGATTGAAAATTTTTGAAAAAATGATCACTAAAGTGAAAAAAATGTCAATAATTTAGGATAATAATTTATATTTAAGTCTAATTTTTAATTACACGTGGACATTGATTAGTTTAGTCTACGGGGTCACATTATCAATTTATGACGTGATTGGTTTAATTGAGCAAAAGTGAAAAAAAAATTAATAGTTTAATGACGTGATTGAATGAATTAAAAAATTGATCGCCGAAATGTAAAAAGATTAATAGTTTATAGCAGTTATTTATATTTAAGCCTTTTATTAATAACAAAAAATTGGGGTAAAATGGTCTTTACACTTGCTTCATTAACTAACTAGATCTTGATGGGGCATACTAAAGTATAAAATTTTGAGTCAAAGAAATTCTATCTTTTCATTTTTGCAATTGAAGGACGGAAATAGAAATACTCTACGAGTTCAGGGATAAATTAACCATGGAATAGTTTGAATATTAGTAGAACGTACAGCCCAAACCATAACACAGAAATGATGACCTCAGCCACAAGCAGAGGTTACAGCAATGTCTGCTACAGCCACCACCGCCACCACGACGGCGGCCGCCGCCAACAAATTGGTTCATCAACAACAAACCCAGTTCGGATTATCAATTTCGGGTCACCCCTTCAACGGCTAGTTTTATCCCGCAGATACACCAGTCTAAAGTTACCATACGATAATACTAGCATCATAGCTTGTTATGGGGACAGAAATTCACCCGCAATTGAATCTCCTGCGAAGGCTCTAAGGCGGATTCTTGATTCTCCCGGAGTTCACCAGGGTCCAGCTTGCTTTGATGCTCTCAGTGCAAAGCTTGTGGAGCGAGCTGGCTTTGAATTATGCTTTACAAGTGGTATAATCTAGTATTTGATTTCATTTCTTTGGTAATTTCTTTAATTTTTAATTGTATATTTTGGGTTTTCTTTTGGCTATTTGCTCAAGTGCAGTGATCTACTTGAATAAATATCTCTAGTTTTGGAAAATGTGATAAAATGTTACAAAAAATTAGAATGATTTAACTCATTTTGAAGTTTCATTTAGTTTATTATGCCTTCCAAATTTTGTTAAGTAAGACGGAAATTAATCATACGGTAAAGCTTTATAAGATTACTTTGATTTATGGCATAGCAATGTAGCTGAATGTCATAAATTAATTGATAGATGTTGATTTCCATTATAACTTTGATAATTAAAATGGACAGAAGCTTAGTGGAGAGATGCCAATCCCCTCTTTAAGGTGTAAATCTCATGTCTAAGGACTTTGCTTAAAAAACTTCAGTTTAACGTGTGCATTGATTCTGGGGTCTTTGGCGTATCTATTCGAGTAGATTTGGGTTTCTTTATAAGCCATCTTGGTAGCTTTATTTTTTTAATGGGTTGGTGCTTGTGAGTTAGTAATGAGGGTTCCTGAGTATTCGCTAAAAAACTTACAACACTGTTTAAAGTCTATTATGAATTTTTCTCTTTTGAAAACTATTTTACCTTACCAAAATTGGGAGACTAATATAATAGCAATTAGTACTGTAGTAAAATTCAAATATTTGTTGACGGAATTGAGGTTGAATGGATATCTATCATTGTTTTAATGTGTTTCTTATTCGTTTACTGGGGGAGGGACCATTTTTTGTTTTTCATCTTTGCCTTTTTGCAGATTAAGTGTTGACTTCAGAAAGGTCCTACGGAAATCCTTTACTTTTCATGATATGTTTGGAACACCAAAGGCAAACTCTATATTTTCTTACACCCTCCGGTAGATCTGGGTCTGATTATTCTTATGCTGTATTTGTTCGTGTTGGGACTCTTGCCACACTCCCTTCTTATACGTTGTTGGGGTTAAACATATGAAGAATACCAATCTATCGACAAACACAACAGAGTTAACAAAGCATACTAGGAAGAACACAGAATTTGCATTGATAACTCTGCAGAGGTGAAGAAGAATAAGAGATCTCCATATAGTCGTTGTAATTTACATACCCCTCTTCAGATAGTAGTGTTAGGCTATGCATTGTCCAGAGTTTATCTCACCCTTCGTTCGGCATTTAGCCAACAACGTAACTAATGGTGGAAGCTAGGACAAAAGAAACCAAGCTCTGTTTATGAAATGAACTCCAAATGTCTAGTAAATATGTCCAAGTAAAAAGACAAACTTTGGATATGTTGATATCATGAGCCAACTGGCCGCCACTATGAGAAGGAAACCCAACAATTCTTATCCATGGGTTAAATAAAATAAGTACTTATTTCGTAATGGGAATTTTTTCTGTAGCTTTTGTTTTGTAAAGGAACTGCTATTTTGAGTACTCAGCTGGTTTTCTTATTATTTCTACATATTTATTTTGTTAAACATCCAAATACAATGCAGTTTGTTGACTTTTTCTTCATTATATCTCCCCCTCAGTTTTGTCTATTTCCCTATTAGCAGAAAAGTGAGATGATTACATGAATAAATGTATCTAGAAGTATCAAATAAATGACGTTTAGTTCTTTATTATCAATATTTTAAACATCTGATAAAGAATTAGATTCTATATGATATTACAACTAGAACCATTATATGCTCCTTTAAATCTGTTGTCGTTGAATTCTTTTTTATTTCTCTTTCATCTGGAAGGACTAACTTATTAGAGGCATTTCATGTTTTCATTAGGGTTTAGCATATCAGCTTCTCGGTTGGGTTTACCGGATACTGGATTTATTTCCTATGGAGAAATGGTAGATCAAGGGCTACAAATTACTCAGGCTGTGTCCATTCCTGTCATTGGTGATGGTGATAATGGATATGGTAATGCCATGAATGTCAAGAGAACTGTCAAAGGATATATTAAAGCTGGCTTTGCAGGAATCTTGCTCGAAGATCAGGTTCATGTTATAAGAAGATTTTTTTATATACATAGTATTATTGACAAATTTCATTTTCTCTCTCTCCCCTGCCGTTTATACTTCTCTTGATATTAGTTCAGTTTGAAAAGTTTCAAATGCTGCGAATTATCAAGAATGTATGCATATCGGAGGCATGGACTAGGAGAATGGGAAAATATTTGACGAGAATCATTAAATTGGCTTGTAGCCATGAATGATGTTAAATATCATTATCTGCATCAGCAGTTCAGCATTCATGTCAGGTGCAGAAACAATTTCAGGAGTTGCATTTACATGTCTAGGTATTAACATTTGGCAATTTGTCAACAAGCCGGATAATCTACAGTGGAAAAAATAACGCCAATTGTAGGAGGATTCAATTGAGTTCCATTACCTTGCTATGTCTTAATCTTTACATGTATGACACCCAAAGATTTGATGGCAGCATAGTAGTAGATGGAGTTGTTCTCATTCCTATGCTTTACAATAATTGAAACTGTTAGAGTATATAACTCGTCCCATATTAAATACCTTGAGAAAATACTTGGGCCAACGGTTTTGAATTAGAGAGCTTGATGTCTTTATATATTATACTTTGGGTCCATTTTTTAAATCTAAATTCTAACATGGTATCAAAGCGGCTGGCTTTCCTTGGGCCTAATTAAATATTCTTCTTAGCTTTCATTCTTACCTACTTGTAGTCCATTTCTTAAGGGTTAAACTTACTCATTTCTTAACTAGTACCACTTATCAATTGTAGTCCATTTTTTAAGGATTAAAATTACCCATTTCTTAAGTAGTACCACTTATCAATTGGGCCAATAGTTGCCTGTGGTTTACTAGATTTCTTCTGGGCTTGCTTATATTGTGTGGGTCTTCATATTCATCAGGTCCACGTGCAACCCTCAATACACCGGGTTACTCGTGAGGGAAAGTGAGTATATATCTTGTCCCATATTGAATACCTTAAGAAAATATATTTAGTGTATAATGACTTGGGGCAACTCTTCTCATTACCAATTGGTTTTGAGTTAGAGAGCTTGATGTATTTATATACTAGACTTTGGGCCCATTTTATAAATCTAACAAAAATGATATTCAAATGAAAAGGATTATGATTCAGGAGTACTGAGTGCGCCTAATGGCACCATTTTTAATACCCTTCATATCTTATTTTTGTATGATTAGCAACTTTATTAGATACTAGCAGTATGAATATTGTAATGCACACTGGCATGAGTACCGGAGGGAGCATAGATCAGACTTGGAGAAAATTTGGGTCTGTTTTTTCCCCTCTTCCCCATATAGGAGTTCTTGTCCTCCTTTTGTTCTATCATCTTCTTTAATAAAATTCTTCTCTTATCTTGTAAAAAGAATTTTTTAAAGAAATCTCAAAAATTTCCCCATATTTGGAACTCTTATTGCTTATATTGCTTTCTCTCAAAGGTGTCTCCCAAAGCTTGTGGTCATACACGTGGACGAAAAGTAGTTTCTAGAGCGGAAGCAGTGATGAGGATAAAAGCAGCTGTTGATGCTCGGAAAGAAAGTGGCTCTGACATTGTTATTGTAGCCCGAACAGATTCTCGTCAAGCAATCTCACTTGAGGAATCACTATGGAGGTCAAAGGCCTTTGCTGATGCTGGAGCCGATGTTCTCTTTACTGATGCACTTGCATCAAAAGAGGAGATGAAAACCTTTTGTGAAATTTCTCCTCTAGTTCCAAAAATGGTATGTGAATTTGGTTTTAGCTGTTGGGTATGAACATGGAATATAAGGTTGAAAAAAAAAGTGACTAATATCGTGCAAAGAAAACAATTTATCATATCCCTGATGTCAAAGATTACTTTTATGCATCTGTCTGGTTTTGTTGCTATTATAATCAACACTTGATCTGAAAATTGTTGCATGTTACACCAATTAATTGTGTAGAGAGTACGGAAAATGCCGCAAAACATATGCCGAAAAGTACCACAAGGGGTGGGAGAATTGGCAAAGACCTCGAGGAATAACCTCAAACTCGCTGGATGCAAGAACCGGACTACTGACCTTATTGTTCATAAGGGCACTTTATTACAATTTGGATTCCTAGTTACTAATGTGCTAAAGTAGTTGGCTTACTTCTTTTATTCTTCTTTTCCTTTTTGGACATGGGAATAGGAAAGCTTGGTCCATAGTATGGTTGGTGGAATGTGCAATCATGAGGTTCTTCATCAACATCTTAGTTATTCTCCCACTTGTTAGGGTACTTGATTGAGTTAAGGTTTTATCCTATAATTGCTTTTCGTAAATAGCATGAACACAATACATCCACCTCCCAAATTTAAGACAAATAGAACAAAATTCAATTATGCTCCTTAACATATGTAATTGTAGATATAAATATAGTCTCTACAAAACTTTCTTTAAGCTCTTGCCTCAACTGTAGACTCCTTGGAGTCCTGCTAGTTGTGTGTGTAATGTCTTTCCATCAGTCACATACCACACAAGAGTAATGGACATACTCAACAATCCGTTGCTCCAGCAATCTTCTATCCAATATATCCAAATCCCAGAAAAACATTCTTTTTCTGCCTCTTCTTTTCTATGGTTTTAGACTTGCACGGTACCTACACAAGAATCCACCTAGCGATTCCATAAGGGAAAGCAGGACTGCTCCAACAATCTTCTTCCAAATAGTGCAGAACACACAAAACAAAGAAGGTTGGATGATCTTAGGTTATTTCTCATGAATTATCCCTTCTTTCTGCACTTTATCTTACCTTTCCTTTTTATGATTAACCCAGGTAGTACCCTACCTTTTGGCCATAAAGTTGACTCATTGAGCTCTGAAAACCTTCCTGTGCATGGTATATGCACTATATTTTATAGCAATTGAAACTCCAAGGGTCCACCCATTGCCAATATGTAACTCTCTGACGTTCTTCTACCTTTTCCATCTATCAAATCTACAAGCCACTTGCACTGGACTGACTGACTTACCAACTTGACTTGCCTACCGACCGAGACAGGACCAAAGCTAGACATAGGCCCTAATGCACTCTCTCAAAAACTACATTGTAGAACAAGATTCTCAGTTACCTAAGCTGTCCCACTTCCTGTCCTGTTTATAGATTCATTTATGCATTATCGATATGTCATATGTGCTTGCTGAAATTAAATCTTTGTGCCTACTATATTCAACAATGTGATCAATCTAATTGATATTATGGATTAGAAATATTTGTTTGATGAGAAGTAACATTGTCATTGTGTGTGTACGTGTTTGTGTGTATGCTTGAGGCAGCATGGTTTAACATTTACTATAAAGTTCTCTCTCTCTCTCTCTCTCTCTCACACACACACACACAGTTCGTTTGCAATAATTATTGATGAGATTCGACTATTAATACTTTTAATACCAATCTTATGTACGGTATTATATTATGAGCTCTTACTTTTACGATGCCATAATACCTCAAAAGGCCATTTCATGAGGGACTGTTAACACCACTTCCCCCTAATACTATTGTCCCTCATGAAATGGCCTTTTTGGGTCTTACATAGTCTTGGTTCATAATGTAAATTTAATACCACTAATGAGATAAAGGATATTTAAAATGCATAAATAATCCGATCCCATCAGTAACTATTGCAAACGAACATAAGCTTAGTGTTTCCTGGTATAAAATAAGTTAGTCTTTTAAACAGTGACACATTTGATGAATTACTGAAAAAGAAAACAAGAAAAAGGTGACACATTGGATGAGCCACCTAATATAATTATAACTTTGCAATCTCTATCATCGGCCATACTCATCATATAAATCAACTACCTTTATCTGTAGGCTTCTTTCTAGATAATCTTCACTTTCTCAGATTAAGTCTTTGTCTCGAACTTTAATCAATCTTATCTAAAGACCAGGATAATTTAACATCATTGGCGTTGATCAAATTTATGTTCCCATGGTAAATAATTTATACGAATCAAGTAAACTCTTTAATTTCTGTGCAGGCCAATATGCTTGAAGGAGGAGGGAAAACTCCTATACTCAATCCTATGGAACTTGAAGATGTTGGATTTAAGCTTGTAGCCTATCCTCTATCCTTGATGGGGGTTTCCATTCGTGCGATACAGGTCTTATATTTATCATTTTCCTTCAGTACAAGTGCATGCTAAAAGTTCCGTAAAAAATACGTGTATAGGACATCTGCTGAAATTATTTGACTTTAATTGTAGAAGTTGCATGCTTACTAATCAATTCGTGTTTAAATTTTTTTATATTAGATAATTTGTTTAGCATATCCCCAAATCTTACATAATTTTACCATTTCTCGTGTATTCTTTGACTTCACCGAGTAGGTGTGTATCCAGCTCTCTGCAACATCAGTCTCAAGTTCAATCTTCTTTTAGGTGTCTTATTCTTCTTTTACAACTTATGAGTAACATTCCTCAGATATCTGCAGGATGCACTGGCAGCTATTAAAGGAGGTCGTATACCCCCTCCTGGAAGCATGCCATCTTTTGAAGAATTACAAGAAATATTAGGTTTCAACTCGTATTACGAAGAGGAGAAGCGGTATGCTACTAGCGACAGTCAACTTTCTTCACAAAGAGGTGAATGAAATCTAAGCCATTTTGATTTAAACCAACTGCATCATCATTGAGAAACATGTGTGGCCCCAGTGGATTTAAGTGTGTAGAGAAATGGCAAAATGTGATCTTTGTCCTATTATTTTTGGATGGCTTGTAGGTGAGTACTGTTAGCATTGTTTCAAAAGCTATGTTTTATGGACTCTTCACTTTGCCCTTTTAAGTACCCGTGTCCAACACTCTACGCTTGGACAAGAGTATGGGTATTGGACACTTCATTTTAGTGTTAAAAAATTGGCAAAATTGTGGAGTACCCTGTCGGACTCTTCAAAATACCATGTCCAACACTCCATTTGAATCCATGTAACATAGTTCAAAAGTAAAACAAAGAAACCTGCATGTTATATAACTTTATGAATCTGCATGTAACAGCTTTATTTATTTAAAGTTCCCAATTATAAGCCATTATTTCTTCAATCAGTGGCAGAATAGACATCCATTTTCCTTTAATAAAATTTTCATAGTGTGAGGTTAACTCTCAGCTAGCAGCCAAGACGACAACATACAACGGAGGGCTGAAGATGATACAGAGAAGAGAAGTGAGAGTTCACAAGATCCTGTGGTTGAAGTGTTAACTCCTGAAGTCTACAGTAGCTACAATGCTAATAGTTCAAGGGATCCTTTTTCAGGGATCTGGTCTCGGAAGTTGAGGGTCAGAATTGTTGGACGAGATGGATTTGAAAAACTTGATGTCCGGATTCCAGTAAGTCATGTACCCTTTGATTATAAGTCATTGCACACGCCCTCGATATGTTTTCCTTATACTTCAATCCCAGTACTAAAAGACGTGACTTCAGGAGTGGATTGCATGTGTGGGTCATCCTAAAAGCGCTTTATTAATGTCTAAAAAAAACATTGTGTGCAAGATAGTAACAGTCAACCAGCTATAATTTATTTTTCTGACCAATCAACATGTGATGTCTATGTATAGTAATCAATTGCCGTGGTATGAATTGCTCCATAGACATTATCTGGTTTGTCTTGAAAGTTGTCATAATTACTTATTCCTCGTAGATATATCCTCTGCTTTGAGAATTTGTTTTCAAGCCTTTAACATAAAGAAAATTTCCAAGGTCTTGAAGCAAGAACATATTGTGATCTCACCTCAAGTTTTCTACCTACTTTTGTGGCTGCTGGACTATGAATCTATGATTTTGGTGCATGTGCCGGCGATTGCATATTATTGTGCCTAAAAACACTCATTATTATGGTGTAATATAGCTGCTTGATTAGCCAGGGAAGATCTTATTCTCTATATAAAAGTTAAAATAATTTTCTTTATTGGAAAGTTTTAATTAGTGATACTTGGAACAGCTTCGTTTTTGTTCATGGAATCTATATGAGTGCTACATAGGTATTATGTGAGTACTACACAGGTAATATGCGGTACACTAGGGTAGTTTATATGAGTGCTTGTAGTTAAGAATTCTTTTAGATTCTGAATATAATAAACATAAGTTTTATGGTTAATTGTTAGTTAAATCAATAAATTGATTGCTTTAAAAGTAATGTAGTACAAATGTGATATTTGAGCAACCAATACTAAGTTGGAATATTGATATTTGTGCAATTATAGGTAAAACAATAAAGAAATTTTTGGGTACGCTAAATTTAAAGTATCGGTATGTATAAGTAGCATGTTTTGTTTTGATATGCAAGTACCAATAAACGGTTCACTAGGTCAATAAGAGTATTTGGTAACTCTTACTCTGCTTTTAATCATCTCCTTACCCTCCTCCATCTGCAATGAACCCATTCATGTGTGCATGATCATCCCTTTCATGGTATTACCACAATGACATAGGTTAATTTATTTTTTTCCAACTATATTTTTTTGCATCCATATTTACATGATAGAATTTTATTTTTTTATTTTTTTTGTAAAAAGATGACCAAATGTTTATTCCACAGGCCGGATTTTTGGATGGCATCCCGAATATAGTCCCAGGTACGATGTGCCTTATAAGAATTGTTATTGAGCTCGTGCTTTAAATTGAATCAGTAGTATGCCTGAAAGAATTTGTATGATTCTTTTACGCAGCATTAGGAGGTGTAAACATCAAGGCACTATTGGACGATGCGGCTCTAGAAGTGGGAGGGAAGCTCTTGTTAGAATTTACTGACTCAGGGGGAGATAGGATTCAACTCTTCCTGGAGTAGATTTGCTGCACTTTTATTTTCAGAGGCTTCATAGAAAGGTGTGATATTGATTAGCCAAAAACATATCTTTAAGATGAATTCTAAATAACATTCTTTAGCGGCTTATATTGTGTACATCTTGGGATTTATATTTCTCCAGAATCTCTTTCCCCTTTCACAGTTACTATTTCAAAACCATTTCCTATGCAACTTAAAAACATATATGTACTACTTTGAGGTAGTGCTAACTGCTAACCTAGAATCTGAAAATGTTTGTTGACTGTCTCTACATGTCTAAGAAGTAGATCCGGTATAAGCGACTTTAGCCCATGGACCAGCCCAACCCACCCATAAAAAATGGGCTTTTTGGCCCATGTCAAATCAGTCCAGTCCGGTCCTTGATAGCAATCCCGAACTTATTTATTTCACCAACACTATCCACTATAACATTACTCAAAAGTTAAGGTGTGATATTGCGAAAAACATCTCTATAAAATAAATTTTTTAAATAAAAGTAAAGAAATGAGAATAATTTTTTAAAAAATTTATCTTTACTGATCCCATAAAATTATATAAGCTGACGAGTATTTTTATATTTTTATACTAATGGATCGTAATAAATAACTTAGTTATCTTTTATTTTATGTATTTTTTCGTTATTCCAAAACCCAAAAAAAAAGACAAAAATAATAATATTAAATAAATAAAAATATAAAAAATAAGTATCATCCGAATTTCCCATGTTCTCTTCTAATAGTGAAAGTGTCATTCAGATAGTAATCCGCAGGTCAAATGGATGTTAACAGATTTTCTTTAAATGCATTATTTTTTAATACGACTCATTTTGCGGCTATGGACTATGGAGTAACAACATATGGTTAAGCGAATTGTTAGCATGGAGTTAATTTTAGTTAATTGATGAATACAGTGTTAACGCGCAGGTCGGGAGGTGATCTCTCACTCACAGCACTATTGCTACGTTTGGATCGATGGAATAGGAGGGAGAATGGAATGAATCATTCCATTGGAATGATAAAAATGTTGTTTGGTTTGTTTATTCCAACGGAATAATGTATTTTTAGTGAAATAGATGTTAACTTAAAATTATAATTTTTATTCCTGGAAGGGGGGTCAGGAATAACTTATTTCATCTATTATTTTTAAGTAATTGACAAATATGCCCCTTAAAAATCACGACAATTTTTCACTATTACTAGTAGTAAGAATTAAGAATTAAAGCTCATACATTAGGCAGCATGCTATTAGGCAACACGCATTACCGTTATATAAACACATTACTATTGCAATACCGTGAAAATCGTTATATGTTGACTGTTACTAGTATAGTTAAAAAGAAGAAGAATATAATTATAAAAAAATCTACCAAACATCAACCAAACATCTATCTAATAAAATACAAATAATTTTGAATTTTCCGCTCACTCAATAAATCATCTGGGCCGTCCAAAGTTTGAGATAAATCCCACCGTTCATACATCTATCTAATAAAATACATCTATCTATCTAATAATCTAATAATAAATTAATAAAATACAAATGACTTTAAATTTTTCGCTCATTCAATAAATTATTTTGGTCGTTCAAAGTTTAAGATAAATCATATTGTCCATACAGTGCCGGAGGCACGGGACCCAGCTAGTGTATATATATAGGAAGTGTTAAATTTGAACATTTGGGGGTATTTAGGTCACTTTCTAATTATTTATTTCATTCTTAGATGTATTCCTTACATCAACCAAACATGTACATGGAATATTAAAAAATTATTACATTCCCTTCTTTATTCCATTCCCTCATCTATTCCCTTCCCTACTCTATTCCATTCCTTCAATTCAAACGTAGCATATATGTATTGGTCAATTGACCACCTTATCAATTGATCATCTTATCATGAAGTTAATTTTATGATAACTGAATCATGATTAAGTGGGGTGATGTCCGTATTCTTGGTTAGGCGGTGAAAACAAGACAGAGATAGCATATATATATACGTACAACTAAACCTGGTCAAATCAAATCTACTATTTCTTTTGTTACTGAATTTTTTAATTTACCAAAAAGAAAATAAATTGATGAAAAAATTGATCACTTTTCTTTCATTCAAAATAGACAGATTTGGACAAAAAAACTAAATAACACAAGACAATCTTTATTATATTATAAATTACAAACAAAATTAAATTCATATAATGGTAACTTAGTAACTTAAATGTAAAATTTTTCTTTCAATTTCTTTTATAAACTCAGTAAAAACATTAAAAAAAACATATAAGTTTTATGTTCTTTTCTTTTTTACTATAAGCTTCTTTTTTTGACCTTTTCCATCCTAAACTCAGAAACTTAGGTTTCCTTTTCAAGTTATTTCGACATATTTATTTGGTTAATTATTAATTTGAGTGTATTCAATTTGATGTTTATTATATTATATTCAAAATTATGTTTAATTAACTAAATTATATAATTATATATAATGAACAAAGTAAATTATAGGTCAAAATGTAAAATTAATGGATCAATACACCAATCAGAGGTAATGAAAATTAGAAGATGTAATGAAAAACTTAAAAAATGATTTAATAACATTATGCTCCTAATAGGCAAATACATGTAATAACTGAATCAAACATAATAAATGTCACATCAATGCTATTGTATTGATTTGAATTCTTAGTCATCTTATTGTAATTGTAATATACATGAAATGAAACTCAAAAAAAGAAAGAAAAAAGAATTATCCTGTTTACTGTCACACTTTCAACAATCAACAAGTCACAAAAGAATATTATATACGAATAGTAGGTTGAGAAGACAACCTGAGAATGGTTCTCTCCCTGGTATACAACTTCACAACAGCTAGAAAACTCCATTAGAGCACCTAAGAAACTAATGTGACCCAGAAAATGACAAAAAAGGCAACAAAGAATACAAAAACCTTGCAAGTGAATGGATGAGTACATGCCACCAGTCGTAACCTAGAAAATTTCAAGTTCAGACCAAAAAATATTGCGCTGCAAACACTAAAGGCAGGACTACCTTTCTCCAATCTCGATTGAAGAGAGAAGTGTGACAGACGATCTCATTGGTAGCCACCATTATATGGTTGTTGACCATAATTGCCAGTGCCCATCATGGGATTATAACCTCCAGGTATATTGGATCCAGGAGGAAATCCTGTTGGCGGTGGTTGCTGCATCTGAACGCCTTGCCCCATGCCCATATTCATCCGCATCCCCATACCACCCATAGGCAGATTTACTCCATAACCACCTCCCATGCCCATTCCTGCACCAGGACCACCACCCATACCCATGCCCATGCCCATGCCCACACCAGGAGCACCACCCATGCCCATGCCCATGCCCATGCCAGGACCACGACCCATGCCCATGCCCATGCCTATGCCTCCACCAGGAGCACCACCCATGCCCATATGAAAACCAGAACCCATCATGGGGTTTGGTGCACCCCTGATAGCACCCGCACCAGCTCGGCCAATTCCAGAACCGGAACCGGAACCCATGGCTTTCCCCATGGTAATAGTCGATACAACAGGAGTTTGGTTAGGTTTTTCCATCCTCTTTTCTTTCCGATTAATGGCATCAAAATCTACTCCAATATCAGCCAATGGATTTGTTTTAGCTGCATATTGTGAGATTACCAAATGTGTTAGCTACATCATGAATAAAAAATGACACAAAAGACGACCAGTAAAAATTCAAATTCTGTTCAACTCACATCCAGAAATATTCAGATTGACTAGCCCTCGGTTCAGGGTATCGGCCCAAACTGTGGATTTTGTCTCAAACTTGTCTTTCGCTGGTTGAGGAACTATAGCAAGAGAATTTATTGAAGCCGGGAGAGATGAAGTCCTATGATGAACACTCAATCCTGCTTGTTGAATTTGAGGAGCCATTTGTGAACCAGACTGTGGATTGAAGCTCATAGTGTTGTACTGTGCAGGTGGTCCAGTAGGAGTTTGAGTTGTAGGCTGACCAACTGGTGCTGTGGATCCTTGCTGTTGATTGAAACTACCATAAAAATTAGCGCCAGGCTGTGCAGGCTGACTGGGAGCAGGAAAACCTGCCTGTTGTGCAGTGCCCATCTGAGACGGAAAACCATAAAGGGATGTGTGTTGGCCACCTGGGTGTGGAAAACCTGCCTGTGGTGCATGTTGTCCAGCTTGTTCGGGATAGCCTGTCATGGATGAAGGTTGGCTCATTTGCCCTTGGAAACCAGCCTGTGGTGCCTGTTGTCCAGCTTGTTCGGGATAGCCTGTCATGGATGAAGGTTGGCCCATTTGCCCTTGGAAACCAGCCTGTGGTGCCTGTCGTCCAGCTTGTTCGGGATAGCCTGTCATGGATGAAGGTTGGCCCATTTTCCCTTGGAAACCTGTCTGTGATGAAGGGTTCACAGTCTGAGCTGGGAACCCAGTAGGTGAAGATCCAGATGGCGGGAAAATATCTGCTAAAATATCATTGTCCACAAAGCCAAAGTTATCGACTGCCTCCGTGTTTGGAGAAGTTTGTTGGCGTGGATCAGAATGATTTGAGCTAGGATGGAAGGAAGACATGGAATCAACATTCTGCTGTTGAGATGGGAAACTGTCTGCAGAAGAAATAGCTCTGAAAGGGCCATCGCCAAAAGGATCTTCAAATGGCTGCATAAAGTGGACATATTTTGACGATATAAATTACAATCCTTTTAAAATCAAAATATATATAAGGGAGTGTGCATTGAAATAACATACACCACTGCCCGCAGAGTTTCACACAAAAATGATATTGTAATTACAATGCAACGGAATTTAGATCCCATCATAAAGGATAAAGATATTATCCTTCAAGCATATTTTAGTAGGATTTCAACGATGCAGTATTATAGTAGTTGGCATCATCGAAACAAACTAATTTAAGTAACCAAGTGCAGTGCATGGTGATTTAACTCACTCGGCTCTCCATTCATCGCTCTCTTTCCTTCCTCTATTTAGTTGGGCCCATTATCAAGTTATAAGTTTTTAGAAAAAATGAAGAACCCCCTCGCTTAATATATAAACATAGATAGCAAATATAGACCAAGGCAATCTTCAAAGTTCAAACAACTTGACTTGAGAACATCTCTAATTTAAATAGAAAATATTGCATTCATGAAATACTAACTTTTTATTGTGTGCATTGAAACCCTTGAAAATAATACCCTACTAAACCTTGGGGTTCGCTATGAGGTGAAAAATTACTGCTGACAGGGAATCTATAATAAAGAGTTTCAGGCCCTTTTTATAAGTAAATAAACCTATTAAAAGAGATAAAAGGGGGCAAACCCAAGTAGACTCGTAGTATACAAAAGCAAAGGGAAAAAAAGGCATGTATGATAAAGCTTTTCATAGGAATAGAAAAGCTCCGACTAATTGGCATATTAAGTTGAGAAAATTGGAATCTAAAAGTTGCCAATATTAATAGCATAAAACCCACCTGATTAGAGGCTGTGGATTCCAAAGGGACTCCGTTTCCAGAACCGGAGTTTGTGAAGGCCCCAGATTCTGAGGTAGCTGTTGCCGTTGTTGTAGGCACAATAGCCAGTGAGTTCAAAGAATATGGGTCTGACAGGAAGTCCACTTCAGCACTATTTGAGGAAGTTGGAGCAGCTGTTAAAGTTCACACCAAAATCAAATGATTTTATATATTGTAAGTAAACATATCTGAATGAAAGACATAGGAGGGAGGGTAGAGAGAGAGAGAGAAGAAGAAGAGTAGTTATGATTAAAATTGTCCATGGTCAGCCATATTATCCTTATTAAAACCAAGAAACCAACTAATCTCATTGGGTCCAGAGTCTTCTAGTTTAAGCTAGGGGTCCTAAGTTGTTGTATTATCATTATTACATTGGCTGCCAACATTATAGTGGTATATGCAAATTATCAAGCAACCAATGTAATAATTACGCAAGAATTTGGAACCTAGCATTACTCTCCAGCTAAAGCCCAATCCTGAACCTAGAGATACAAATTCATATCTATGAATCCTAAGTTAACTACACAACAACTTACCAGGCAAGGTAAAATTACATCCATTTTCTTTGCCCATAATTCCAGCTGAATGAAAGTTATAACACAAGTGTACAAAAATAATAGTAGTAATAATAATGAATAGATCTTTGTATTAAATTGCATTTTTTTCTGTTCAAAAATACACACAGGAAAACTACAACACTCCTCTGGATTATTTAAGTTTATTAAAAGGGGAGCTTCAGACAAAAACCTAGGGCTGGTGGGCTCTGAAGCAAATAGACAAGGTGCTGGTTCCAAAGTATACATAAAAGACTCCCCAAAATAAGGTTATATTCATCTTAGTCATCCATTCGCAACCAAAACAATACAAAACAGATCGATCCTCATCTTTTTTTCGACAAAGTTCAATCCTAATCTTAATCACAAATTCACTTGTGCATCCAAAATAGAATAAGCAAATAATTAACTCCTAATTATGTTTTCAAATTACAATATGCATAAAAACATGCAAGTATAATTTATGTACAATCTTTAACACAAACCTGTTTGCAAGAGAAGATTAGGCCAGTTAAACGTCGTATTGGCATACCAGTATGAATAATACCATACCTTTAAAGGAACCACGTGGATCAAACTCATCAAATTCCTTGTTTTCTGAAGCAGGAGCAGGAGCAGGAGCAGGAGCAGGAGCAGAACCTGGAGGAGGAGCTACAGAAATGCTAGAAGTGGTGCTTTCTTGATGACTAGTGGTCAGAGGAGGAGGAGAAGAGGATTTAGGAACAGATGTTGCTGAAGTTTCTCCATCCCTTGAAACAACAGCATATTGAAACCAATTCAACACAGTGCACAGCAGAAGTTGGGTGAAAGAAAACAGTAAATATTATTACCTTTCACTGTGGATTGGACTACGAGCATCAACAACTGCTTCTTCATAACTTGGAGGCGCACCAAGATTTTGTTCTGAATATTTCCGGTCAAGCCGCCTGCCTGGAACACTGAAAAGCGAGGAATACATTTGTCAATAATCTGAAATGTACATGTCCAACACACCAGAAACATGTCCGCTGTGTTTACCTTCCATCTTGGGAAGGGTCATCAGCCTTGGCTGCACTTCCTCTGCGGTGAAAAAAGGTTCAAGTAAATCATGCATTCTAGATCAGAGAAACCTTAAGCATAAGAAACAAGTAAATGTAAAGACATTATACATGCTTCAAACTTTTATTTGAGCGTTCATCATTAAACTACTTAATGTAGTTCCTAAATTATGTTCCATCAGTTCAGAAATCGGTCTGGACTTTAGAGCCATTCTATTCTAACGTGTTTCACATAGAATGAATTCCAAACCAGAAGAACAGACTATACATCGTATACAAATATGTCACCATATGAACTAACATAATTACAAGCAATAGTAAAACCAAAGAACACGGACGTACCTAGAAGAAAATTGACCATCTTCCTCATAGGAGCGGTCTCTATCTCTATCAGCGCTTCTACTTCTCGAACCATAATTGTAGGGATCCACGCTTGGACTTCTTCCCCGGGAATCATCATCCCTGTAGCCATCTCGGCCATATCGCTCTTCAGAATCTCTACCATAACGATCACTATCACGGCTGTTGGAATCCCAATCTCTTTCTCTCCCATAACCATTCCGGTCTTCATCTCTGCTTCCGTAACGATCATCATCATATCTTTCACCATATCCTCCCACACCCGAATAAGAACCAGGCTTATACATACCACCCATTGATGTGTTGCGAAATCTATTCAAATATATTTATATATAATCAATTAAAAACATCATTCCAGATATTCTAATGCAATAACATATATGCCGACTAGTTATAACATAAATTAAAAACATCATATAGAAATGCGAGAACATCTGGCTAGCCGTAAGGTCAGATGCTATCAGAAATGCAGTAAAAGGGAACAAATAAAAAGTATTTAAGAAATCTTTCCTACATAGATGATGATGAAAAACCTAATGTATTGATTCCTACATAATATGCATATTCATCCTCTTGACTGTAGATCCCATACCCATACTTCATATGCTTTACTTTATATGATTAAAACCAGAGTTTCTTTAGAAATATAGTTATTCAAAGTTTGTCTCAATAGTTCTTGAATACTTTGTGTATTGTTCAGTTTCCAGATCTGAATCAGATATCATTTTCAAGGAGACAAATGGGGGTAATTTCTGTTACCGGCTAGTTTCATATTTGTGCTATTACCTGCTTTATCAGTATCTCACTTATAACAAATTGTTCTCCATGAAATTCCAGTAAAGAGGCATTTGAGGGAGGGCAGCAAAGATCTAATTGTCATACTGTGAATCTTCTCTAAGTTTCATTTAGAATACTTAGCAAGTTTGATTAATTCAAATAATCTCTTCATAGACCAATTAAAATTATAGGTCCTTCCGTCCCATTTTAATAATAATCATGGAGTAATATCTTAGAAAGTATGATCAAATGCTAATTATGACCTTCTAAGCAGGGAAATTCTAATTTTCCAGAGTTTACATTAGGCTGCAACTCATCTAACAGTTTTACTACCCCCAAAAACAACAGCACATGGTATTGAACAGGATTAGTTATGACAGGTAATTCAGGTCTGATGCATGATACTACCTTTGTTCCAAAATGTAAGATCAGTTGCCTTTGTAATATAAGATCACTTGCCATTGTATTACATTTACAAAAGCAATTGATCTTATATTTTGGAACAGAGGGAGTAGATAGTAGGAAGAGGAAGTGTATGCACAAATAAAAATTAAAACCCTTTTACAATATTCATACTCCCAAACAATATATCAACTTAATTGAAGCTTATTCTTTTTTTCATTCTAATCACTTGCATGTAGGAACTAGGGAAGTTAGTTTCTAATTTATCGTTTCATATTCAACTACCTGACATCAATTTCTCATAATTTCTTTCTTCCAGGTTCATTCCTTCTCCAGGATTAAAAATAGAATACCAACTACAAGAAACTTCTAGTCTTGTAGAATATTTTCCCATGACATGAAGGACAAAAAAGGTAATAAAACCCATAACACCTATAATATCTTGCGAGACTCAGAAAATCCTATTGAGATTTTAGGTGAAAAAAGAGCCCTGGGTCGGGGTTCATTTTCTTAGCTCAAAAGATAATTAAACTTGAGAGAACCAGTGAGAGAATGAAATTTTAAACCTGAACTCAATTGCCTATGTTATTTGAAACTACCAGATAGGAACTTAAAAGTTTTTTAAGCTATTACAGAAAGAAGTTAATCGCTCTTATGGTGAAAACAGTTACAACTACAGAACATAAAATACAAAATGTATACTCATCTAGCAAGTTGCAGAAAGATTGAGATTGGTGAAAAGTAATACAAACTCTAGGATAAGAAACTAAAGGATGAGCACATACATAGATGAGCACATCATATAAAGTAATCATCCAATTAGGAAATTAAACTTCGATTAATTAAAAAGATGACCGACTCTCTAAAAAGACCAAACTCCAAATACAGAACTATTTAACATCATTAAGTCTAGTCAAAAGTCAAAACTACGAGACCAAGACTTAAAACTGCAAATCCAGTTATTTTGTTTTTATTTTTTAAGTCAATATCCCATTTTCTATTTTTAAGTCTTTTTGAAAAGTCTGTTATTTTTTATCCTTTTATAATAGCAGATGACTGACATGGATGTAGTGGAATAACAGGAGAACTACTCAGAATAAAATTCCGGTTGACACGGATGATGGTGCTCGAAGGAATAAAGTAGACTTGATGGTACTTGTGATTTCATTATGAAATATGAAAATGAAACTAATCATTAAAAACTTTTGCAGACCAGACTCACTTGTCCCTGTTTGCAGCAGCCTTCTGTCGAACTTCTTGTATTCTATCTTTATCATTTACTAGTACCACAAGACTCTGAGATTTCTTCCTTACATTGCTTCCCTGATCCCTCCCACTAGAATCAATATATTGAAAATCGGACAATGTCTGACCAGAGAAAAATATATTAGTAACTACCACAAGAATTAAAACAAACTTAAAGATATAAATTCACAGCGAAGGTTGTAATGAAAATTGCAGCTTTAAGGAACAGAAAGCTACTGATATCTGGTATGCATGTTCCCTGATCTCATCTATCACACGCTCTGACCCATTGGCAACCAAGTATTCCAAAACAGTCAAAGCCTGGAGCAGAACAACAAAAATTAGATAGCTTAATCGAAACACAAAAGGAAAGCATGACAATTGAGACTTCAAGAAAAGATATTAGGCATGGCTCAACCTAAATCAAAGGATAAACATTTGTCATTTTTGATAAGTGGGCGAATTTACAATTACAGTATTACACAACCAGGAAAGATAGTTTAGAATTTGTGAGGGGATGCTGTGGAGAGACAGACAGCCACACACACACGGACACGGAGCGCACAATGGTAATTTTGAACTATCCCAGGAAGTTGCAGGGAAAAAACAAACTGAAAAATCATCCAAGGGAGTGAAGTAAGAAAAATCTATGCAAACCTTGTAGACATGCCGCCAGTTTTTTCCAGTATCATTCACACGCTTCCATATTACTGACATGATCATCTGGTACTCATGACTGCATACATGATAAAAATTAACCTTTTAAATAAATTAAGAATCAAAAGATTTTATTTTAAGAATCTAAAGCTTACTAATTTCTTGTAGCCTGTGCAATATCAGCAAGATGTGATCCATGCGGACCCCAGGGCTCATTGCTAGTGGCATCAAGAACCTGAATTTAAATTTAGGGAGGGGGAAACTGCAAGGTTTAGTAGAAGATCGAAGATTATATGCTATGGTATTTTGCAATTACCAATTTAGTGTGTTCTAAAGAACTTCCTAAATTTGGCAACCAATCTTATCAAGTATAACACTTGCAAACTTGAAAGCCATTCAATACTTTGCATATTTAGTAGAAGAGCTTACAAATATCAGACGACTACAGCATATTGCTTTAACCAGTTAATAAATGAAAAGCTAAAAAGCAAACAAACCAATCTAGCTCTCTCTAAAGAACTTCCTGAATTGGACAACAAATGCCATCAAGCAACAAATGCAAACTTGAGCCGTCACTTGATAACAAGAAGATGACTTACACAGTATACACACAGCAAATTATAAGTATTGCCCAAATCAAGAGATAAAGTACATGAGAAATATATTAGATGCCCTTGATATGAAAATCATTGAGCTTAGGAAGAAAAGAAAAATAAAAGCAAAATAAATAAATTAGGCTCACGTATTTGTGTACAAAAAAGAAAAATCTTATTATCCAACCAGGTTTCCAAAAGTAAATAGCTTTAAATAAATCCCAAACATTTGTAGGTGTCATTCAGTATGTATACAAATTGAAAGAAGGCTGATGGACATCAAATATAATTCAAAAATTAAAAGGACTTACCTTCTGTTCTATTGAAGGAACTTTAAGAACTTTTTTATTCACCTCTCTCTTACTGCAAGGGTGGAAGAAAAAAAAAGACCATAAAATTATGAATTAGTGAAATTACTAGTTGAAAGATGAGATAATATCACACAATATCAACACGAGACTTGTCTTCCTGCTTTTTCTCTAATAAAGAGTACATAATTCTCATAGACATAATTTCTAATAAGATCTTTAAAATTCAATTAGACTTACAGGTCCCGGACAGTTTGACCCAAGGCCTTCTTCATTTTAAGTTTAGCTTAGGAGCCCAGATCTTCTTCAACTGAATCACAAATCAAATGTAAGGCTGTAAGTAAAGACAACTGTACTGAGCCCATAAGGAAGTATTTCTGGTAAAGAACTAATAAAATCAATGTTTTACTAATCAGACCATACTGAAACATTTCAACTAGTTAAGTTTTACCAAGAACAAGCATGGGCTTTCAGTCTACGATTTAACACTTGGGCAAATGAATTCAAGTGCACATACTGGACGAAAAGAAATTAATATACTACTATCAACTAAGCACATCATAACTAGGATTCCAAAAGAATGACTGCAAAACAATATATAAAATTTTTCCAGATCTAACACCTACCTTTTACTAGCAGTAAGCAAATGGGCACATGCTTTACACATTATATGGGAAAAACAGGACTACGACAAAAGAATTCTGAATAAAAGAATTTTAAAGGATCAATTTACAAAGCCATACAAATCATGTTATTACAAAAAATATACACAATGTACATTGCCGGATATATATGGCATGGACTCAAAATAGCTCCAATGGCATGGAATTTGGGTACCAAATTATTTAGATGGAATAAATGATAATGAAAATGGTATTGAAAACAAAGTAAAGAAAAGAAAAAGGATAAGATTTCCAAATGGAACTGTGGCATACCCAATACAATTAGAACACACATAAACTTGATAATCAAATACACTTTTGAATAAATTAAAAACAAGTGTAGCTGAATTATGGATGTAAAAGAAAAAAGTGATGATCAAAAATAATAATCAAATTGGAATACTCATAAATTTTGGATCTTTCCAGCTTAGTATAATCTAATGAGAAAGAATACAATCAACCTAAACAAATTAAATTCACATAAAGATAACACATAAAAATCAATAATCAATCTAAATTATGATTCAAATTAAACATAAACCCTGAATCATAACCACACCAAGCTGAATCTGTAATAAAACAAAATTTTGATATTGAATACAGACATACAAGGGTCAACCCAGATCTGAAACAAGGAATTTGAAATAAATAAGCAAAACCCAGATCTTAAAAAGACCCCAAAAATACAGAGAGATCGAACCTTATGGTATTTGACCCAATTATTAGGCTGTCGGAGTCCAGATCTAAAAGAGAATAGTTGTTGGGTGCTTGAAAGAGAGAGAGAAATAGCAGAAAATGGGAAGGAGAACTTTTAAGAATTTTTGTATTAATGGTGAGTTTGCGTTGAAATAATCAAGGTTTTGATTTTGATTTGATTTTTTTCTTTTCTTTTCTTTTTCTTCTCCCAAGAATTTCGGGGGAAAGAGAGAGTTAAAAGAGGAGCAAGACAACGCACCAAGCGCGGAGGAAATTTTGGGAGTTTTCTTTCTTTACTGCCTTCTACTTTCCTTTTTCTGATTTTATTTTTTCCAATTTTTTAGTTAAATTTAATATACTAGCTGGGTCCCGTGCCTCCGGCACTGTATGAACAATATGATTTATCTCAAACTTTGAACGATCAAAATAATTTATTGAGTGAGCGGAAAATTTAAAGTCATTTGTATTTTATTAAATTATTATTAGATTATTAGATAGATAGATGTATTTTATTAGATAGATGTATGAACGGTGTGATTTATCTCAAACTTTGGACGGCCCAGATGATTTATTGAGTGAGCAGGAAATTCAAAATCATTTGTATTTTATTAGATAGATATATATATACAGGCAAGATCAAAAGTAGAACTCTTAAGTAGTAGAACTCTCTTAAATAATAGAATTTTATTAAAACGACGTAGTTTTGATAAGACGCGGTGACATTTTTATAAATATCATGTCACCGCGTATTTACAAAAATACCACCGCGTCTTATCAAAACTACGTCGTTTTGATAAAATTTTATTATTTAAGGCATTCTACTCTTGATCCATTCTGTATATATATATATATATATATATATATATATATATATATATATATATATATATATATATATATTCTACAACAAAAATATTTTGATATTTATTATGAGTCGATATAATTGTGTAATTTGTACAACAAAAGTCATGTTTTAATCGTAATGCATAAAAAAAAGAGTTACTATCTATCTAATAAAATACAAATGATTTTGAATTTCCCGCTCACTTAATAAATCATCTGGGCGTCCAAAGTTTGGGATAAATCTCACCGTTCATACATCTATCTAATAAAATACATCTATCTATCTAATAATCTAATAATAATTTAATTTAATACAAATGACTTTAAATTTCCCGCTCACTCAATAAATTATTTTGGTCGTTCAAAATTTGAAATAAATCATATTGTTCATACAGTGCCGGAAGCACGGGACCCATCTAGTCTTATATAATGGGATAAATTTATGTCAACTTATAATTATAAATCTTATTAATACATAAAATTGATAAAAATTATAACAGAATCTCACTTATTACACATCACTACAAACAAGTTACCACTAATACTTATTCACTAACAATAAAACAATTAAAAAATATTCGTAATATATACTATTATTATTAAAAAAATGATATCTTACTTATAAGAACTATTAAAATGTAGAATAACATTTTTGTCCCCCCATAGGCCATATTAATGAATATCAATATGATTGAGGATGATGTCATAAAAATCAAAAATCAGAAAAGGAAATAAATTGAATATTCAATTTTCATATTGAGTTCGAGCATATTATATAATAATAAATGATATATGATTAAACACGTAATTTAGTTCATTTTATTTTATATTTTTCTACAAAAATATTTTGATATTTATTACGAGTTGGTATAATCGTATAGTCCCTAATTTAATACAAATGTGTAATTACTTAATTTATATGAACACTCACAACAAAAGTGTTATCTTTTAATCGAAATGCAAATTTTTTTTTTTCCGAGCTCATTGAATGATAGGCTTTTACCATATGCATTTGCTTTTATATTACTTTTCGTACATACAACTTTCACCTAGCAAAATATATCAGTCCTTCCGTTCAACTTTATTATTTATTCTTATTTAAAAGTATACACCTATTAAAAAAATTCATCAACAAATTATTCATCTTAATTATTATATTATTATTTTTTTATTTTATTTAATCTTCTAATTTTTTTCAAACAATAAAATAGATGAGAGAAAAAAAAAGTGTAGTTGTGATTCTAATGTCAAAATTAATAGTACTATTTTTTTTCCAATGTATGTTATGTTATTTTCAATAATTTTTTAAAAAATTAAATGAGAATATTATTGAAAAAGTAATATCAAAAATAATATTAAAAGGAAGAAAGACAAATAAATTTGGACAAACTAAAATGAAAATTAGGTCAAATAAACTTAGACGGACAAATATTATTTATAATGTTATGAATATGCATGTAGATTGTTAGGATGAGTTATTGAGGGGGATAGTGTTAAGAATCTACATGAGATTACAAATGTATAAAATTTGATGATGAACAAATGATGTAAGGTATATTTGTAAATGAAAGTTTTGTGAAGTTCTTAATAAAATGATGAATAAACAATGACTTAGAATATAGAAATATCAAACCTATTAGGTTGATCTCACTGAATTCATTCAAATGAATGTAATATATATGAACTGATTGATCAAAGTACACTTGTGAAAGATAATCTTTTTAAAGTCCTTAAGAAACAAATGTACAGGGAGTTAGAATAGAAAAGACCAAAAATGTTAGTTTGATCTAAATTGAATTATCATTATCTGATGAACAAATGATTAAAGTATATTTGTAATGATAAGTTTTGTAAAGTTCTTAAGAAACACATGTACAAGGATTTAGAATAGAAAGATAAAATTTGTTAGGTTGATCTTATTAAAACTTTCCATGTATAGTCGATAGGACCAACCAATCGTAGAATCAATCTACCGAATCGTAGTATGATCACTAATAGCAGAATTAGCTCATTCACTGAAGTGCACAAGACAAAAATTGTAGAGCTCAACTACGAGTCACAGAGAAAAGTTCAAAGTTAAACAAGAAGAAAATGATCACAAATGACATACTTTAAGAATGGATTAGTATAGTCTTAATTATAAGTGATCTTTGGAATGTCTCTATAAAGGCTAAATTGTAATAGTACTCTATCTGGTCATAAAGCACAAGTCAGTTCGCAGAGTAACCAAGATTTCGTATAGCTTTAACTTGTATTGTAAAGTATCAAGAGACAACCAGATCGTAGAGCTATATTCAGTATTGTAGAACTGGTAAAGTATTCAGAGAATAAAGAGAAGTACGTAAGTCTGCTCAAGAATCATGAAATAATTATTCGTAGAGCAGACAAAAAATGAGATAGTAGAGCAGAAGTAAAGTCAATAATCGTAGACCATATGCAAAGCTCAACTCTATAATTCTCATCAGTCTACTATCATCAAAGTTAGTAGATCAGAGTCATGTCTGACAGAGAAGACTTATAAATGAAATATTGCCAAAATTAAAGTTCCCGAGACATCCAACAATGTATTCTTAAACAAGACCGAAGAACAAATCGTTGTGTCTAACAGCTAGTTTGAAGAGAGAATACATATATCAGTTAGGAGACAAAGATGCAGTCTGATGTGACTTGTGACGCACAAAAATAGGTCTACACAACCCATTTTGAGTTTCCAAAATACATGGTTCAGAATCTAAATACAAACATCCATATTTATAACTATTATACTGTCGTGCAAAATACGACAACACATAATCTATGAGTTTGAATACAAATATTGCACCGTACATAATATAACAATATCCAAACTCAAATTAAGTCTTCATTATAGCTATTATCACACTATTTCAAAACATAGTGAATGTAAGATCCCGAATTTTATGGAAAAAAAAAGTATTCAATTTTTTTATAATTATTATTCTATTCAGTAAATGATTAAATTGATAAAATATTAAAGTTAAGGGTGATATATGCAAATTTTACAAAGTAAGCAAGTTGTCAAAAAATATTCGTTTGGTCAGGGAATATTCGTACAACGGCGCAATCATTGGTGGACTCCACAACGAAATAATTGTCAGATATAGAAAGTGACAAAAATAATCTTTTTTATAAAAATAACAACAAGACGTACTTTTAACGTTAAACTATTGAAATATCCGGTGATAAAAGTACAATAATACGTGTTGTTCTGTAGTGGTACGCAGTATTGCACAATAGCACACGGTATTGCACAGTATCTCTGATTATTGATGCTTACGAAAGAAGTCACTCAGTTTTATTCAATAATTGCCATAGTAGTTGCTGCATAGTATCTCATATTATTGATTCAATTATTGTCACAAGATCATCTGCACAATATTTTATATTATTAAATCAATAATTGAGATGACACAATTATTCATATTATTATTTGTATTATTGACAATGTCTAAAAAGTTTTGTCAAGTAAACGGGTTTGGTTATTTAATTGCGCGTCAGTAAGGATAAATCTTTATCAGAAATCTCCCTCTTTTCTTGGAATGATCTGGTTGTCAATATTGTGAGTTATAATATTAATGATGAATAATTGTTGAAAGATTAAAAATATTTTGATTGAAGATGAGTGATTTTTGGTAAATATTTATTCAGTTTTTGATATAAATAGAGGGGTTTGTCATAAGACGTTTGTTGTAAGTTTAGCTTATTATTCCATGGGGAGATATGTTAATTTTTCAGACCGTTAGTTGAAGTTTTAATAGTAAATCAATATGGACCGTTGGTTGAAGTTTTAATAGTAAATTAATATGTACCGTCGGTTGAAGTTTTAATAGTAAATCTGTAAGACCCTGAATTTTATGAAATAAAAGTATTCAATTTTTCTTATAATTATTATTCTATTCAGTAAATGGTTAAATTGATAAAAGGTTAAAGTTAAGTGTGATATTTGAAAATTTTACAAAGTAAGCAAGTTGTCATAAAATATTCGTTGTGTCGGGGAATATTCCTTTGGTCGGGGAATATTCTTTTTATCGGAAAATATTCATACGTCGACGCAATCATTGGTGGATCCCATAACGGAATAACTATTGGATATAGAAAACGACAAAAATAACTTTTTTATAAAAATAACGGCAAAACTTTTACCATAAAACTGTTGAAATACCCGATGATAAAAGTATAATAATAGACGTTGTTCTACAGTGGTACGCGGTATTGGAAAGTAGCATACGATATTGCACAATATCTCTGATTATTGACGCTTACGTAAGAAGTTACTCAATTTTATTCAATAATTGTCACAGTAATTGCTGCATAGTATCTCATATTATTAATTCTATAATTGTCACAATATCATCTGCACAATATTTTATATTATTAAATCAATAATTGAGACGACACATTTATTCATATTATTATTTGCATTATTGACAATATCTAGAAAGTTCTGTAGAGAAAAGGGGTTAGGTTATTTAATTGCACGTCAATATGGAGAAATCATTATCGAAAAGTCCCATCTTAGTTCTTACCATCTTAGAGATAACCTCGAGATAAGCAGTCCCATCCTGGAGACAACCCCGGGAATTCTAGCTTCAACCTCGGAGATAACATCGAGGGATGCATTTCAAGTTCCGAAAATAACACCGGAGAAAGCTCTTTCATCTCGGAGACAACCCCGAGGTAATCAGTTTCATCTCGGAAACAACACCAGAAGTTTCGGTTCCAACCTCGGGAATAACACCGAGGAGTGCAGTTGTAGTTCCGGAGATAACCCCAGAAAAGCTCCTTTCAACCTTAGCAGTCAACTTCAACCTCGGAGATAACCCGAGGCACTCAGTTCTAGTCCCGGAGACAACCCGGGAGGTCAGGCACACCTCAAAGATAACCTTGAGGACATTCAGCACTTGCAGCAGCCCAATCTCAGAGATAACCCTGAGCAACGACTGCTAGGAAAAATCATCATTTTGCCACCTCGATCCTACATTCGCGCTGTCTCAACACATTTCAACATACATTCTACACAGAAAGTGTCCTACAAGAACCAATAGCTCCAATCACGAGTGACTACTACACAAGATAACACATCAGATAGAATTTTAAGACTTGAAGACCAAGGGCATGGTCCCATCTTCCTGACTTCACACAACCTCTAATCCCATGTCATTGTGTAGCTCTCGATAACAACACTCCGAAAAAGGTCTTATACACCTCGATCGGATGCCCGGATTGAAGTTTTGAAAGTTCGAGCGGACATCACATTGTATGTGTGCACGTACTTTAAGACGACGGGATTCGCGGAGCCCGGGGCACCCCGAGCAGCCGCAGGTGCATCTGCGGCTGCCGCAGGTACACCTGTGGCTCCCCCCCTCTATAAATAGAGGGCTTAGGGTGGCCATTTTGTAAGAGAAAAGGGCGAGGAAGCCTTGTCTAATTTTCTCTATACACACTATAAACTGAGTGCTTTCTCATTTTAAACACTTGTGAGCTCATATATTGCTATTTTTTACCAGTGGGAACCGAGTGTTCATCCATTTAAAGCTATAGAAGTCTTCTTCAGTAGTCCACTATAAGTCTTCTTACATCTTTTAAAGCCTTTCTCCACTACTGTGCACACACAGTTCTTCACGTTGAGAGTCGTGTTATGTGTATTCCCGGACTTCGGTCCGTGGCTTTTATTTCTTTTGTATATATATATATATAGTTGTACTAACATTATCGAGTTATGCCTCGATTGAGCCTGGACTCACGTCCGGAGTGTTTATTGCTTATATATATACTTATATATAAACTGTTGTCGAACTCTGTTCGATGAGCCTGGATTTATATCCGGAGCATTTACTTCTTTTATATATATATAAATACTTATATGTATATTATTATCATCAAACTCTGTTTGATTGAGCCTGGATATAATATCCGGTGCGTTTACCGCTTATATATATATATCTACATTTCTGTCAGGCCTGGAGTTTACTTCGTGGCGGTTGATCATTTTTACTGCTTTATTTACTTTTCAGATCCCCCGTGGAGGTGCTTCGTGGTGGTTGATCGTGTCTCTCTCTATATATATTTATCGCTTTTATATATTTATATTTCCAATCCCCCATGAAGTTCACCTCTTGGTGGTTGATCGTCTGTATATATATATTTACAGCTTTTATATATTAAACTGTTTACATCTTTCATATGAACTGCTACATCATGTGATCACAGATTCAGACTCCTGAATCTAGATTCGGTTCTCGTGATGGACATTTTCAGCTGTAATCAGCTTGTACAATATTCATGGTGTTTTAATTTCCTTAGATGACTCTCATGCCCACAAGGAGTTCGACATTGCTATGTATATTATTTTCTCGAAGATGCTTCGCATCTCGAAAATAAAAGCAATCAAGTCGAACACATAATAAAATGGAAGTATCAAAGGCCTCAATTACTATTGAGCATAAGGGTTTGAAAAACCTCTTTTACAAAACACCACTACTATATCTTGTTAAAATTGAATTTTTATACAAATTCAAACCCTTTGTATATAGGTGCGAACGAGGCATAACACTACTTCTAAATAATTGCACATTGATCCACATACACACACACACACATTCATATAACAGTTTAATTGAAAAGTGGCGGTCACCATGGTAACACGACTGTCGGGGGGTGCCTAACATATTCCCTCCGCATAATCAAGTCCCCGGACCCTAACGAATCTCGGTTTCACAGACCTGTTAAACAGTGTCACATCACTGGGTCAATGTGCAAACCTTTTCTCGGTTGAGTTGGTGCAACCATTTAAAAATACCAACTGACGACTCTTACAGTCCAATCGTCGACATATACATGTTAGACCTTTTCATAACTTGTTTTTTCAAACAAATCTCACCTAACATGAGAACACCAAAAGACAAGAACAGAAAAGGGACAATAAAAATCCCGACATCGACAGGTGGCGACTCTGCTGGGAACATCCAGTAAGAGGGCTTAAGCCGTTACTACAAACTTTTCAAACTGTTATATGCTTGTGTGTGGATGTTACATTTAAATTTACATAGATGTGTACGAATGCATTTACCTACTGCACTTAGTGCTTCACACTGTATCTATTTGTGTTATTAAAGTGCTTCGCATATGTCATTATTTCCATAACGGTGAGACACGTTGTATGTGAATGTATGTTGTGTGGTCCCTCCCTCAGGAGGCTAGGTATTAGATTACTAGACTCGTAGGGAGACTAATTCCAACAAGGTTCAGGAAATGCACCACCCAAATTCGCTCCAGTTGAAAGACCAGATTAACTTTCCGTCAAGTAAATTGCGATGATCTGGGAACCTTCATGCCAAAAATTCGCGAGAGTAACCTAAGATAGGTCAGCCTCTGATAAAACAAACGCAGAGGGAAGTTTCTTCATACTTTCCATTTAAATTACTCCTAAATTCAATTACTTGTAATATCATTCCATGTCAATCTCTATGTAATGGAAAATATGAAGGTATGTGTACATGCATTCCTTTTTTTCCATGCTATCTTACAAACAGCTAACATCCGTTTTGCAGGATAATACTTCTAAAACGGATACATCACATAGCATGTAAACATTTATACATTCCCTAAGACTAAACTACATAAGTGTTTTGTAGGGAAACAATTGGGCCTGTTACCCGCTCAAAGTCCAAAAAGGCAACGAGCCTACAACCAATTATGTCTTCATCTGACCAAGCTAATCCCGTTCCTGTCTTTTATGAAGAGTTTGACGGATTAAACAAAAAAATTATAGATTTGGCTGTTCTGCTTAAAAAATTACACCAGTCTACTCAGGGTCTACGAATACCCATACATTCAGAATCATCTGCACATACAGGAACTCAAGGTTCTGATTAAGAAAATCTAGTACCTGAGCTTCAGTTGGATAAGTCCAACAAAATACCTAAAATTACCAATCTCACAGAAGATCCAGACACCGGTGATATCAGGAAGAAAGTCCTTCAAATGGAAGAGACTGTGACGCCCCCAAAATAGGTATACATCACCCATCTTGAGTCGCCAAATACATGGTACATAAATCAAATACAAATTTAATTATACAACTGTCGGGTAATATACGACAAAACATAGCTGAGAGTTTAAACAAGAATACTGTCTTCTAGACAATATCCACTCTCAATGGAGTCCTCATTACAATTATTATCACACTATTTCACAGGATAGTAAGGACTACTAAAGCCACTTATCCTGGATCGTCACTTCATTTCCCGACTCGTCTCGGCTACGTTCTCATTTCCCGAAGAGAACAATGAAAGAAAAGGGTGAGCTCAACTAGACCAGTAAGAAATATTGTGACTAAGATAATGCAGAATACATTATCCTTAGCCTTCAACAGTATAACAACTGATAGAATATAATAGACAATAAGTTTTAGATCAACAACTGCAGCGGAACAAACAATCCATTAGAAGAGTCAAGTAGAGCATGATATCTACTATATTCTATTATTTAAAAAGTTTTTCATCAACTTTATCGCTGAGACTCAGCTTAATAAATAAACCACATCATCGAATCATGCTTGCACTATGGGCCAAGGATATTCCTGTAATCACTAATGATCATGATTATACCGAATAATCCTTGGTCATAATCATACCAACAACTATCCATCAATGCACTACAGGCCAATGAGGACTTTTAACACATCATTTGTAACATTACGAGTCATAATTATACCGAATGATCACTGGTCATAATCATACTAATCAACAGTCCATCTATGCATGTAAGCCAAAGATCACTTTCATCACAATATAAACATGAGGATGATGACAATGATATAAGCAATAATCAAACGAAATCAAATCCAACGAAATCAAGGATAAATATTAAAGACTTTAAATTTATCCAGAGTTTAAAAATATCCAAATTTTCAACATGATACTGCTTTGTGGAGTAAAATTCAAGAATAATATTTATACACCAAAAATAATTTAGACAGAAAAAAAAAATATTTTTTGGGTAAATAGTACCCCGTGAATAATACCCTGTGAATAGTACTATCGGGAATAGTACCTCGTGAATAGTACCTCGACATGAAAAGTACCCCAAATACCCAAGTGAATAATATTCGGGTGAATAGTAATTGGGTGAATTGTGATGCCCCCAAAACAGGTATACATCACCCATCATAGGTCGCCACTTACATGATACATAAAATTCAAATACAATTTAATTATACAACAGTCGTGTAAAATACGACAAAACATATGCTGTGAGTTTTAATATAAATATTGTCATCTAGACAATATCCACACTCAATGGAGTCCTCATTACATTTATTATCACACTATTTTATAGAATAGTGAGGACTACTATGACACCATCTTGGACCATCACTCCGTTCCCCGACTAGCCCCGACTATGTTCTCATTTCCTGAAGAGAACAATGAAAACAAAAGGGTGAGCTCAACTAGCCTAGTAAGAAATATTATGACTAAGATAATGCAGGATAAATTATCATTAGCCTTCAACAATATTGATAAAATACAATAGACATCAAGTTTAACTACAGCGGAATAAGTAATCCATTAGAAGAGTCAAGTAGAGCATGATATCTACTATCTTCTATAATTTAAAATATTTTCATCAATTTTTGTCACTGAGACTCAGCTAAATAAATAAACCATATCATCGAATCATCCCTACACTACGGGCAAGGGATATTCATTAAATCATCAATGGTCATAATCATACCAAAAACTGTCCATCAATGAACTACAGGCCACTGAGGACTTTTTACCACATCGTTTATAACATTACAGGTCATGACTATACCGAATAATCCCTGATCATAATCATACCAAGTCAATCTCTGCACGTAAGCCAAAGATATACAACTATAAAACCAATAATCAACCGTCCATCTTTGCACGTAAGCCAAAGATATACAATTCAATAATCAACAGTCCATCTTTGCACGTAAGCCAAAGATATACAATTCAATAATCAACAGTTCATCTTTTCACGAAAGTCAAATATAACTTTTATCACCATATGAGCATGAGGATGATGACAATGATATAAGCATTAACCAAACGAAAACAAGGATAAATATTAAAGACTTTAAATTTATCCAAATATTATCAACCACTTAATAAACTTATAATCTAATATTATTAATATTATAACAATATTTTAATCAATTCTTAAACTTTTATAAACAATTTATTTCAATTGTTTACACTTTACCAGATAATGCATTTAATCATTCAAAAATGCCATACTCATAAGATTTCATCACCAATGATCAAATCTCTCATCAAATTTGCACCACCTCCCCTAATACCAAATTTGCATACCTCCCTCTTTTTCTTCATTTTTAATTTAATCTTGCAAGTATTATCAAATTTGCACCACCTCCCCTAATAGTAAATAATGTGATTCAATAGTTAAATCATGTGAATCAATAGTTATAATCATGTGAAAATACGAATTACAGTATAGTACCTCCATCTATACCTCCATTTTTAACTTAGTCATGCAAGTATTATCAATCTTGCACCAACTCCCCTAATAGTAAGTGAATGTGACTCAATAGTACACACATGTGAATAAATAGTTATATAAGCATGTGAATTAGTAGCAATTAATTGCTTATTTATCCGATTAATTACCCGATTTATCAATATAACCCCAAAACATCAATTATCATCGGAATAGATGTCGATTTCCACTAACACTAATAATCCCAACATAATGAAACTATCAAATTCATCTTTAATGAACACGAACTTATTCATCATTAATATTATAACTCACAATATTTAACAACCAGATCGTTCCAAGGAAAAAGGGGGCTTTCCGACAAGGATTTATCATTATTGGCGCGTAATTAGGTGACCAAACCTCTCCTTGACAGAACTTCTAGACATTGTAATTATTGCAAATAATAGTACGAATAACTTTGTCGTCTCAATTATTGATTTAATAATATATCATAAATTATGTAGATGATACTGTGAAAATAATCGAATCAATAATATGAGAGATATGATGCAACAATTACTGTAGCAATAATTGAGTATAGCTGAGTGATTTCTCACGTAAGCATCAATAATCCATACCGTGTGCTACTATGCAACCACGCGTATTACTGTACTTTTACTACCGAGTAGTTCAACAATTTTAACGGTAAAACTTCCGCCGTTATTTTCATAAAAATATTTGTCATTTTCTCAATCCAACAATAATTTCGTTGTGGGGTCCACCAATGATTTTACCGTCGTACGGATATTCCCCGATAAAAAGAATATTCCCCGACCAATCGAATATTATACAAAAATTTGCATACTTTTCAAAATTTATAAATATTACCCATAACTATAATATTATCTCAAATCCACACCATAATATTCAAAAAAAATATTTCGAGAAATTTAAATATTTATTCATAAAATTTGGGGTCTCACATGAATAATAACCCGTGAATAGTAACTCGTGAATAGTACTCCGGCATGAAAAGTTCCCCGAATATTCGAGTGAATAATATTTGAGTGAATAGTAACTGGGTGAATAATAACCCGTAAATAGTAACTCATGAATAGTATTCCGTCATAAAAAGATCAATAATTATCAAGAAAGCTCAGAATAATATTTCTATGAAAAGATACTGGATGAAGCGCAAATATCAAGGACATTCTACTAATTTCATGAGTATAGAAGCCAAAACTTCAACAAAATGAGTATATAATTCAAAATCTAAAACAAAATAATATTACTTACATACTAAAGAGTATGGAAGAGAATATTATTTCAAGCGAATATTGAACAAAAATAACATCCCTTACAACTGTTGAATGAAAATAATATTCCAACGAATATTTAACGAAGATAATATTCCTACGAATATTGAACGAAGATAATATTCTTTATGAATATTGAATGAAAATAATATTCATACAAATACGAAAAATAATATCTCTTCAGAATATGAAATAAATAATACCCCTTACGACTGTTGAACGAAAATAATATTCATACGAATATTGAACGAAGATGATATTCCTTACTAATATTGAACGAAAATAATATTCATACGAATACGAAAAATAATATCTCTTTAGAATATGAAATAAATAATACCCCTTAATTCAGAAGAAGACTGGATACTAGAGTAGTAAAGTAACATACTACTCTTCTTCTTTCTCCCTATAGCTTCTCTCTCTATAATTGCTCTTGTGAGTCTTAGTGAATTGGTGAGAATGAAGGAAGAATGAGCTTCTATTTATAGGAAAATATAGTTTTGATAATTGGACGTTTTGGGGCTTGAAATATTACAGTATAATACCTTTATCTTTTCCTTCATTTTTAATTTAGTCCTGCAAGTATTATCAAACATGCACCACCTCCCCTAATAGTGCATCATGTGAATCAATAGTTTAATCATGTGAATCAAAAGTTCAATACATGTTAAAATATGAATTACAGTATAGTACCTCCATTTTTAACTTAGTCATGCAAGTATTATCAATCTTGCACCACCTTCCCTAATAGTATATGAATGTGAATCAATAGTACACACATGTGAACAAATAGTTATAAGCATGTGAATTAATAGCAATTAGTTGCTCATTTATTCGATTAATTACACGATTGGTCAGTATAACTTTCAGACATCAATTATTATCGAAATAAATATCGATTTCCACTAACACTAATAATCCCAACACAATGGAACTATCAATTTCATCTTTAATCAACACGAACTTATTCATCATTAATATTCTAACTCAAAATATTTAACAACCAGGTCGTTCCCAGGAAAGAGGGGGATTTCCGATAAGGATTTCTCCTTATTGGCGCGCAATTAGGTGACCAAACCTCTCATTGACAGAACTTCTAAACATTGTCAATATTGCAAATAATAATATGAATAACTTTGTCATCTCAATTATTGATTTAATAATATAACATATTCTGCAGATGATACTGTAACAATAATTTAATCAATAATATGAGAGATATGATGCAGTAATTACTGTAGCAATAATTGAGTATAACTGAGTGACTTATTACGTAAGCATCAATAATCAATACCGTGTGCTACATAAAACCACGCGTATTATTGTACTTTTACTACCAGGTAGTTCAATAGTTTAACGGTAAAACTTCCGCCGTTATTTTTTATAAAAAGATAATTCTGTCATTTTCTAACTACGACAATACTTCCGTTGTGGGGTCCATCAATGATTGTGTTGTCGTACGAATATTCCCTGTTAAAATGAATATTCCCCGAACAATCGAATATTATATAACCACTTGCTTACTTAGCAAAATTTATAAATATTACCCATAACTATAACATTATATCATATCCACACCATAATATTCAAAAATATATTTCAAGAGAAATTAATCTTTATTCATAAAAGTTGGGGTCTTATAGAGACCATTCGGTCTATTAAAGGGATTGGAGCACATGAGAGTGTCTCATATGCTGACCTTTGTATATTCCCTGGTGTTCATTATCCATAGAAGTTCAAGACTCCTGACTTTGAAAAGTATGATGGGTTGGGAGATCCTTAAACACATTTGAAGGTATTCATTGGAGAACTAAGTTTTTATGTCGAGGATGAGAAGCTCAAAATGCATCTATTCCAGAAGAGTTTGACTGGAGAAGCCCGATCGTGGTATACCGGATTAGACAACTCCAAGATTCATAGTTGTGAAGAGTTGGTTCATGTCTTCCTTAGCCAGTACAGTTTCTAGTCTCTGATGGCTCCTGACCGGTACCAAATTAACAAGGTCAAGAAATAATCTAATGAGTCTTTCAGAGAGTATGCTCAAAGGTGGAGGCGCTTTGCTGCTCAAGTTATTCCATCTATGACTGAGTCGGAAATGGTGATGACCTTCATAGACATACAAGAAGCTCCCTTCTATGAGAGAGTCTTAGCTGGCATTGGCAAGCCATTTTCCGAAATGATCAAACATGGAGAGATGGCTGAGATGAGATTGAAGTCAGGAAAAATTCAAGACCTAACCGCTTTGAAAGTTGTCGCTGAGCACATCAGTTTGGAAATTATGGAAACAACCCAAGAAGGGTCTATAAAAAGAAAGAATAGGATGTTTCCTTGATACTACAAGGTCAGAAAGGCAATAAGAACATGCCTATCCAGAGGAGAAACTACTCCCCTTTTCAAGCACAGTCTTTTAAGCCTCCATTGCCAAAGAGTGGAGAAGTCCGACGCAATCGAGTGTTCACACCCCTAGGGGACTCACTTTAGAATATTCTCAATCTTCTGACTACTTCGAAGAAAATTACTCATCTTCTTCCACCTGCCAACCCCGAATGGGAAGGGTTTTAATGCTACCAGGAAGTGTGCCTATCATGTTGGAGCGCCAGGACATGATACTCAAGATTGTTGGGCCTTGAAACATAAGATCCAGGATTTGATTGATAATGGTTAGATCGTGGTGACTAAACCCGACCAACCTTACGTGCAAGACAACCCTCTTCCTCAACACAAAGAAGAAGAGGTTAATATGATTAGTTGGAACAATGAATAGAGTTCCAATTATGACGTTGAATCCTCCCAAACCAGCAAGGAGAGCACTGACAAATGGGATTATACGTAGTTCCAATTTATGATGGAACGGAAGATGAAAGCTCTTTGTAAGCAAGTTGAGCAATTAGCAGAACTGGTGATTCATCAGCACCAAGTCACATGCCAATTAGTCATCCAGGAGCATGTTATTCTCCTTCCTTTTGTTATAAATACTCCATCATCGTCTTCAGAAAGTGAAACACTGGAGGATAAAATTGCAAAAAGAGCAAGTGCCAAGGCTCGTCGGGATTTTGCCAACAAGAGGGAATTTACATACCTTGGCCAACCGATGGAGGAGATATTTCAGATGCTGATAAATGAATGAAGAATCACAGTTCTGCTACCTCCAATCAATCCTCGCTCAAGACGGTTCAATTCTAATGGAGTATGTTAGTATCACTCCCACTCTCGCGGACACATCACAGAAGAATGCTGGGCACTCCGCCATCTTATTCAGAACTTAATTGACAGCGGTGTCCTGCAGTTGGCAGACGATGACACTGTGCTCCTTGAGAGTGGGGACACAATTCCTACAAGATGGAAGGGGGTCATAGCAATTATATCCATTGAGGATGATTTGGCTGCCAGACCACTCACAATACAACCAATTCAACTCAAAGGTGCTGATAATCCTTTAAAAGTGGCTGCACCAAAGCTAAGGCCACAATATCCTATTGTCAGCCTACAAAAAGTACCATGGAATTATGGTTAGGCTAAAGGATCCGCATCTCACATAACTACTATAGTGTTGAAGGAGAATCCACTGTATCTTCTGCACCAGGTGATGAATCCTACCATTAAATCAAAGGGGAAAGTTCCCATGGAGAAAATTGAAGAGTTCCTCCATACTATGGGCTATAATAAAAACAAGGTGGTTTTAAGCTTGAAAGAAGCTCCACAACAAATTTCTATACTGGACTTGGTTTTCTCTTCCGAAGACCACAGGAAGGTCTTGCTAAAGGTTTTGGAAGAAGCCCATTTACCAAAATCAGTGGATGTTGAAAAGTTCCAACATCTGGTTGATCACATTATTAACTACAATATGATATCTTTCACTGAAGATGACATTCCTCCCGAAGGAACTGGTCATTGCAAACCGTTGCACATATCAGTTTTATCCTCCGGATACATGGTTGGAGGAGTTCTGATAGATGGAGGTTCATATTTAAATATCTACCTTATGCCACCTTGGTGAAGATGAACATCAATCTCAATAGGATCCGAAGCAGTTATACGGTTATTAAAGCTTTTGATAGATCCTGACGAAACTCTGTCGGAGAGATTGAACTGCCAGTGGAGATTGGTCCACATACATTCTGCATATCTTTTCATGTGCTTAAGATAGATACATGATACAAATTGCTCTTGGGAAGACCATGGATTCATATGGCCGGAGCCGCCCCTTCCACCCTCCACCAGCAACTTAAATACATTATCAACAATTGCCTATTCACTATTAACGCTGAGCCAGAATGTCCTGAACAAGGTGACATACCACTAATTAACTTCAATGCAGAAGTTGAACCGGTCATTTTTCATCCCCTGGAGGTGAGCAACACTCACTATCATCCTATTGGTGTGCCACCTCTCATACCCAAGATTTTTACCGAGGTAATGGCAGCAACTCAAGAAATGATATCATTGGGCTATCAACTTGGACAAGGGTTGGGCAAAGATCATCAGGGCATGAAGCGCCTAATTCAAGTTCTTAGTTAAATTAGGACAACCAGACTAGGATATTCTGCCAGTTCCAATCATAGAAATCCTCATAAGCACAAACAGATTCCTTCAGCTTCAGCCACACGATGATTATCTCAACCTACAGATCCTGAGCCTATACAGTCTCCAGTAAAGGTGCTTGCCCATGTAATGGCTATGTTATTTCCCAAACTAATACCAGTTAAAGCAAAAGAGGTCTTAATTCCCGATCCTGAAGTGGAAGAAAGGGAACGAATACGTAAATAAGACATCGCCAGGAGATTGTCTCACCTACGCATCATTTTCCATGATAAGCACACAAATAGATACACCCAAACGATGATTGTCCAGATATTATGGTCATCATTCAGGAAAAGGAGGACGATAACAACCCCTTTATCATTGCAATCCAACAGGACTTCACCCTTGACAATTGGAGCAGCACTCCTTGTATTTGTCGACATGGGTAAAAAAGGGCAGAAACTCCATCTATCCTATAGATAGCTATAACTGCTTACTTTTCTGTATAGTATTAGCAGTTATTTTGTCATTACAGGCTAACACTTTGTATGATTGAACAGTTTCATATATTAAGTGAAAGCATATTTTGTTTCAGGACTCTGAATTTAGATGTGCCTATATTTGCTGACGAGGTGCCTTTTCTCCACAAGGACTGTAACTTTGATGAAAAGTTGGACTCAAACTTAATGGAAATACAAGTGGACACTGAGATACCTCAGGAGATCAAAGAATGGGTCGAGGATAAACCCAAACCAATTCTTTATCAAACCACCTCATTCAATCTCGGAACCTTATAAAACCCTAAGCTATTCCAGATTGGTACTGACCTCACTCCAAACCAAAGGAATGACATGGTTACGCTATTAACCCAATTCTAGGATATGTTTGCATGGTCTCATGAATACATGGTGGGCTTATCCACTGACATCATCATTCATTATCTTCCCATCAAAGAGGGATTCAAACTAGTCAGGCAGAAGCTCAGGCAATTAAAACCTGAGTGGAGTTTAAAGGTCAAAGAAGAAATTGTGAAATAATTTCAAGTTGGCATCATCATGGTGTCAACATACTCTGAATGGCTATCTAACATACTACCCTTGCCTAAACTGGGAGGAAATGTGCGAGTTTACATGGATTACCGGGATTTGAATAAAGCTTGCCTTAAATATAGTTTTCTGGTATTATTTATCCACATTCTCATTTACAAAACTGCTCAATACGGCATATACTCCTTTGCTGATTGTTTTGCGGGGTACCATCAAATCATGGTTACTGAAGATGATAGGGAGAAAACTGCATTCATCACGCCTTGGGGAACCTTTTACTATAGACGATTGTCATTCGGCCTCATTAATGCCGGAGCTACCTATCAGCGGGCCATGATGGCTCTTTTCCATGACTTAATGCACAAAGAGATAGAGATCTATGTGGATGACATAATTGTCAAATCTCGAAGGGAGGAAGACCACTTAGACCATCTCAAAAATCTCTTCAAAAGGTTGCGTAAGTACAACTTGAAGTTGAATCCAGCCAAGTGTGCCTTTGGCGTTAAATCAGGCAAGTTGCTAGGTTTTCTAGTCATCCACAAAGGGATTGAGCTAGATCCTACCAAAATCCACACGGAAATGCCCATTCCTCAGATAGAGAAGGAAATGCGGGGATTTTTGGGAAGAATCAACTTCATTAGCAGATTCATCTCCTAACTCACAGCAACCTGTGAGCCTATCTTCAAGGTGTTAAGGAAGAACTCCTCCATGAAATGGAATGATGAGTGTCAGAAAGCCTTCCTTACAATCAAAGAGTAGCTGGTCAACGCTCCTATTTTGGTACCTCCTAGAGATGGTGTTCCCCTATTTATGTACCTTTCCATCAATGATAATGCCATGGGCTGCATGCTGGGACAAAAAGATGATAGAGGCCAAGAGCGAGCTATCTACTACCTTAGCAAAAGATGCAGCAGCAGTGAACACAAGTACACTCTGATTGAGAAGACTTGTTATGCTTTAGCATGGGCTTCCATGAGGTTACCGTATTACCTTCATGGTCACACAACCCATCTCATATCCTGCGTGGATCCTCTTAAGTATGAGTTCAGTAAACCTATATTGAATTGTCGACTGTCCAGATGGCAGTTGATCCTACAACAATTTGACATCGTCTACGTGACACAAAAGTCTGTTAAAGGTTAAGAAATTGCGGATCAACTAGCTGCCGCACCTTCAGGAGATTTCAAACCCTTAGAAATATACTTCCCCGATGAAGGGGTAATGACAGTCCAGCAACACCATCAGTACGATACACACCAATTATGGAAAATGTATCTTGATATAGATATTAATATGGAAGGTTCTGGAGCAGTTCTAATATTCGATACGGGGGAACAGTATCCTGCCACCGTCAAATTGCAGTTTGTCAGCACCAACAACACAACTGAGTATGAAGGCTGTATCATGGGACTCAAACTTGCCCAATCAATGGGTATCAAGTGGTTAACTGTCTTTGGGGATTCCAAATTTATAATTAGACAAACCACCAGAATTTATCACACCAAAGAACTACATTTGCTACCTTAGCATCGGCAGGTTATCCAGATGGCTTCGGAGTTTGAAGAAATAAACTTCCTCCACATTCCTCGGAATAGGAATGATTTTGCGAATGCACTAGCAACGTTGGCTTCCTTGATCCACATATCTGATAAGGAAAGCATGCCAAACATCCCATTTGCCCTACAAAAGGCTCTAGTCTATGGGAATTACATTGGAGAAGTATCGAATGAGCTACCTCCCATCTATCATCCTTGGTATTAGCACATCAAGGAGTATCTACAAGATGGATCTACACCCGTTGAGGCGAGTCCTGCTGAGAAAAAGCGGATCCATCGACTGGCTATGAAATTTTACCTGAGCAGAGATGCACTCTACAAACGAGATGTAGGACTAGGTCTTCTCATATGTCTAGACAAGGACCAAGCTCAGAGGCTCATGGATGAAATCCGTGGTGGAGTATGTGGCCCACACATGAGTGGCCCTCTACTTGTCAAAAAGATCCTCAGAATAGGGCATTACTGGATCTCTCTCAAGGCTGACTATGATGATCACGTCAAGAGATGTTATCAATGCCAAATTCATGGGAATTCTATCCACGCCCCTCCAAGGGAACTCCATAATATGAGTTTACCCTGGCCCTTCTCAATGTGGGGAATGGACGTGATCGGGCGCAATGAGCCCAAAACCAGTAATGGGCATTGATTTATCTTCACCATGATCGACTACTTCATCAAATGGGTAGAAGCAGCCTCCTTCCCCAAGGTTACCAAAGAAGTTATAATTGGTTTCATCAGAAACAATGTCATTTGTCGATATGGACAACCAGAGGTAATTATTTCAGACAATGCTAAGAACCTCAACAACAAAATGATGGAGGAGTTGTGCAGGAAATTCCACATCAAACACCTTAACTCCGTCATCTACCGTCAAAAGATGAATTGTGCTGTTGAGGCGGCTAATAAGAACATCAAGAAGATCATGCAAAATATGTCCGCTAATCACAAAGGATGGCCTAACTTGTTGCCTCTGACTCTATTAGCCTACAAAACTTCAATGCGTACTTCCACTGGGGCAACCCCCTACTCATTAACCTATGGGATGGATGTAGTGCTCCCCATAGAAGTGGAAATGGAATCCCTCAAAGTGTTGATAGATGCTCAGTTGAATGAAGACCAATGGTTACAAGACAGGTATCACCAATTGTCTTTAATAGACGAAAGGCGAAGTGATGTTATCTTCCATGGGCAATTATACCAATAGAGGATCGCCATATCCTATAACAGGAAAGTCCGGCTACGGCAGTTTAAACAACATGACTTGGTTTTGAAGAAGATCATTGACAACCAAGATCAGTCAAAAGGAAAATTAGCTCCAAACTGGGAAGACTCGTTTGTTGTCAAAGAAGTATTGATAGGAGGTGCTCTCGGATTACATGAAATGGACGGTGATGTATTTTCACAACTCATTAACTCAGAAACCGTGAAACGGTACTATGTCTGAGGTTACCATCAAGCAAACATCCTAGTTTTGGATCACCAGATCCCCAGTCATTTCAGGTTTTCTAACCCTTACTACATACAACCTTTCTTCATACCCATTTGCCTCATTAAGGAAACATACTCTTCAAGCTAGCAACCCTTACAACATATAACCTTGATTATTGATGCTTATGTGAGAAGTCACTCAGTTATACTCAATTATTGCTATAATAATTGCTGCATCATATCTCTCATATTATTAATTCAATTATTGTCACAGTATCATCTACATAATATGTTATATATTATTAAATCAATAATTGAGACGACAAAGTTATTCATATTATTATTTGTAATATTGACAATGTCTATAAGTTCTATCAAGGAGAGGTTTGGTCACCTAATTGCGGGCTAATAAGGAGAAATCCTTATCGAAAAGCCCCCTCTTTCCTGGGAACGACCTAGTTGTTAAATATTGTGAGTTATAATATTAATGATGAATGTTATTAAAAATCGAATTTGAGTTCGGAGTTGAATTTGGAGATGCGGACGTGATATTTGAGTCCAGAATGATGAATTAGTAGAAATAGACTATAAACACAAAATTTATCGGGGTTAACTTTTTGGTCAAAAAAATCAACAGTCGACTTTTTTAGAAAAAGTCAAACTTCAAAATTTCAAAAATGAAATTTTTGAGAAGAATATTTCCATTGTGTTGGAATTATTAGTGTTAGTGAAAATTGACATTTATTTCGATAATAATTAATGTCTGGAGGTTATATTGACTAATCGGGTAATTAATCGAAGAAATGAGCAATCAATTGCTATTAATTTACATGATTATAACTATTTGTTCACATGTGTGTACTATTGATTCACATTCTTTTACTATTAGGGGAGTTGGTGCAAGATTGATAATACTTGCATGACTAAGTTAAAAAGGGAGGTATAGATGGAGGTTACTGTAATTCTTATTTTCACATGATTATAACTATTAATTCACGTGATTGAACTATTGATTCACATTATTTACTATTAGGGGAGGTGGTGCAAGTTTGATAATACTTGCAGGACTTAAATAAAAAATGAAAGAAAAATTAAAGGTATTGTACTGTAATATTTCGAGTCCCAAAACGTGCAATTATCGAAACTATATTTTCTTATAAATAGAAGCTCATTCTTCCTTCATTTCTCACCAATTCACAAAAGCTATAGAGAAATTATTATAGAGAGAAATTATAGAGAGAAAGAAGAAGAGAAGTCTGCTACCTCACTATTCCAATATCCAGTTTCTTCTAAGGTAAGGGATATTATTTCTTTCGTATTCATGAAGAGAGCTATTGTTATTCCATTCTTTATTATTCTGTTGGAATAACCTGTATACGCGGACTACCGTATACATAATGAAATTCTTTTGTTATTCCATTCTTTATTATTATATCAGAATATTCTGTCTGTGCGAATTACGCATGACCTGGTTCCATTCTTTATTATTCTATTGGAATAACCTGTCTGTGCGGTCTATCGTATGCCTGGTGAATTCTATTGTTATTCCATTCTTTATTATTCTGTCGAAATATCATGTTTGTGCGGATTACGCATGACCTGGTTCCATTATTTATTATTCTGTTGGAAAATCCTATCTGTGCGGATTACGCATAACCTGGTTCCATTCTTTATTATTCTGTTGGGAATAACATGTCCGGCTGTCCGTGCGGTCTATGTGGACTACCGCATGCATGGTAAATGATCCTTCATATTCATTCCTTATTAAATTGTGGAAATGATCTGTTTACGTGGATTACCGCATGGCGGGCGAAAATCCATTTACAGTTTCGTAATTTTTCTGACCCTTAAAAATTCTGGAAAAATTTGAAATGATAGTTTGTTGATTTTTCTAGATTGTGTCCAAATATGGAGATTTTTGGATGTGCAGATTAGGAGTTATGAATTTTATGGGAAAAGACTATTTTAAAAGTAAACCCTTATAACTCCTTGTGGTTAACTCTAAAATTGGTAAAATTTTTATTGGGAGTACATGTATATAACAAGAGTATACCTTGTAAATTTTGGAATTTTTGGACAAAAGTACAATTTATGATAAATTTCTAAATATTCGGCAGTTTTGGCCATATGAAAAATAGTAAATAAATTTTAAAAATTCCGAGAAAATATATGTTCAATATGGGACTATATTCTGTTAAATCCCAGAAAAGAAATATTTTTGGGACTGATTTGGCATTTTTCATGAAAATAAACTAGTTATGAGTAAATGAATTAAATATGTTATGTTAAGTAACAAAATTGGAAAATAGGATTTTATGGCTTTGGAATCCTATATAGGGTATATGCAGGTTTTTGATGAAGAATTTGATCATTGGTGATGAAATCTTATGAGTATGACATTTTGGAATTATTAAATGCATTATTTGGTAAAGTGTAAACAATTGAAATAAATTGTTTATAAGTTTAAGAAGTGATTAAAATATTATTATAATATTAATAATATTAGATTATAAGTTTATTAAGTGATTGATAATATTTGGATAAATTTAAAGTCTTTAATATTTATCCTTGTTTTCGTTTGATTAATGATTATATCATTGTCATCTTCCTCATGCTTTTATTATGATGAAAGTCATCTTTGGCTTACGTGCAAAGATGGATTGTTAATCATTGGTTTTACAGTTGAATATCTTTGGCTTACGTGCAAAGATGGACTGTTGATTATTGGTTTTACAGTTGTATATCTTTGTCTTACGTGCAAAGATGAACTATTGATTGACGAGTATCTTTGGCTTATGTGCATAGATGAACTGTTTATTAGTATGATTATGACCAGGGATCATTCGGTATAATCATGACCCTTAATGTTATAGATGATGTGGTAAAAGTTCTCATTGGCCCGTAGTGCATTGATGGACAGTTATTGGTATGATTATAACCAGGGATTATTCAGTATAATCATGACCATTGATGATTACATGAATATCCTTGCCCGTAGTGCAGGGATGATTTGATGATGTGGATTATTTATTAAGCTGAGTCTCAACGATAAAATATTGATTATACACTTTTAATTCATAAAAGATAGTAGATATCATGCTCTACTTGACTCTTCTAAAATACAGTTGTATGTCTTTGGCCTGTAGTGCAAAGATGAATTGTTAATGAATATCTTTAGCCGTAGTGCAAAGATGAATTTATTAGTATGATTGTGAGCAGGAATTGTGATTTGGTATAACCATGATTTTTGATGTTTCAGGTGCAGATAGGTGATAAAAATTATCTTCGTCCTGGGTGCGAAAGGGAATTTAGAATCACAATTATGATTATGAGTTATTCATATGATTGTGGACAGGAATTGTTGATTAATGTTACAGGGATAAAATATTATTGGTGGACTTTTAACATGGAGAAGATAATAGACCTGATGGTCTTTTTGACTCTTCTAATGGATTGCTCGTTCCGCTGCAACTATGGTTGAAAATTTTTATCATCTACCATATGTTCTAAATCTCTGATTTATTATTAACAAAGGCTATTGATAATTTAATTATCTTTAGTCATGATATTCTTTACTAGGCTATTTGTGCTCACCCTTTACTTCACAATTCGTTTCAGGTAATAAGAGTGTAGCTGGGTCGATCGGGGATAACAGGGAAATAGTGTGATAGTCCGAGACTGTCGAAGTTTCTCAATACATTATAAAACGGCATGACATGCAACAGATAATTGTATTGAGGACCTAAGATGTGTGTGTCGTATTTTATACGTCATTTAATAATTGATTTTGGTGAACAACAATAGGGTGATAAGAACCCGACTTTGAAAGCGTCAAAAGTGCACCTCATTAGAATGAATATGATAGTAATCTTCTCGTTCTTTTTTGGGGTCTTAAAATATTTGCTGCTGTATTTTATATGGCATTATAACAATTAGAGTTTGGATACTGTCTACGAGATAATATTGTATTAAAACTCATAGCTTATTTGTTGTCGTACTCTGCACGACAGTTCAACAGTTGTATAAATGAAGTTTTTATTTGATTTTTATAGAGTGATATCTGGCGACTCAGAATGGGTCGTGTGGACCTATTTTGGGGGCGTGACATCTTACACCAGGGGCGAACTACGTCGACCTGATCTCCCCGATACCTGGGAGTACGTAGGCAACCATTATTAATGGCCCGATCACAATAAAAAAATAAAACAACAAAAACACACTTCTACACCCTTCTACAACATTTCACATACATCGTTGAACCTCTTACACCAGGTTCGAACTACGCAGACCTGATCTCCTCTTCAATAGGAGTACGTAGGCAGCCATTTATGGTTCAGTCTTACCCCCTACCAAAACACAAAAACTTGTCACATGGTACTGGGATCATAATTCAATCCACCACTTTTCATCGGCTTCAGACCAAAGGGATGGAACTACTTGACCTCCCCATAAATGGGAGAGTTTGCGACCATCTAAGCTGCGGTTGAGTCCTCAAAGAGAAACACCAATCCATAAGATATGGAACTACCTAGGATATCATCTTCAATAGGAGTACTAACGACCATCTGTGGTGCGGTCAACCTCAGAGAGGAAAGCCACAATCCTCTCCACATCTACATACAGAAACCGGTCCCAAGACACCAAAAAAGGGTAGGGATACACACAGATCAATGATCCATTCTAAAAGATCCTGAGACATCTCAATGTCCACCCATCAAGGATGAGTTCAGAATACATGAAGATCGCAAGTCCTGAAGAAATAGGCAAATATCAAGCAAGTAGCAAGGCACAACTAAAAGGGAAGTGAATCAAAATATATTTCCCTACTATATATAATGTTGTTTGATATATACAATATGTACTGTACATGACAAAATGGCTAAGCTAGTCTGTGCAGGAAAATATAAGCCCATCTACAAATTGGTGTATATGCGAGTTATCAAATCTAACATGGCATCTCTCTTTGAAGAAGGAGGCAACGATGTGGTCTCCTGCCTAAGGGTCTCTACATATGCCAATAGATCCACAGCCAACTGCATGGTGACATAGTGCTCATCAATATATGCACTCATCTAGGCAATCATACCAGTAGTAAGGGATCTCACTATAGTACTATTTATAATGGCTACATCCCGGGCAGATATAGCAGCATCCTGCTCAATAATCAAAGCATCTCTAGATGATCTAGCCTCATCCTGCTCAGCAATAGCGGTGTCTCTATGAGCTAAGGCATCCTCTTTCTTTAATAGAGCGGTATCTCTCCCGGTAAGAGTGATGAGTGGAATTTATACCCGCGAATCAGATACTTTATGACTTAAATAGTTGCTTGTTCTCGTAGATTTTATATGGTTTTATATGATTATAGTGTTATTGTGATTAACTGATGTATTGCAGAGCTTTACAGTGCTTTTCCAGCTTTAAAGAGGCAAAACGGTTAAATTCTATATACCCGCGGCGCCAAAGCTAAGCTTTGTGCTCACGTCGCAGCGCCACCTCCCTGTCCCTACTGATGTCATCACCGCGCCGCAGCGCCACTAATCCTTTATAGGCTCGCGCTGCAGCGCGAGCTCCATGTCCTTCTTCTTAATGTGGCGCTGTAACGCCAACTACAGCGTATTGGCCCGCGCCGCGGCGCCACCATTGGTGCCCAGGCAGAGAGGGCTTGTTCTGACCTAGCAAAAGAAGCAGTGAACTGATATATAAAGACAAGAGAAGCTCTCCAGAGATATACTCAGCAGATCTGAGATTATATAATTAGCGTAGATTAGTTTTTCTTCTGTATTTCTCTTTCTCTCTCTTAGATAAATGTTTGTAAATATAGATTAGCTAGATTTGGGAGAAGTCTAGGTTTTCTTGGAGCGGCACGAGCAGTGAGCGACACGGATTAGAAAGCTTGATTTGAGCGAAATGCATAGAGATTAAAGGGCTTTGACAGAGTTTCTTCTTATCTATTTATTGTCTCTAATTTTGTAATCCATAAATATTGTCTTTATTGCTACTTGTATTTTGTTCAATAGCTATGAACTGAATATTTGCTCTAAGGTTATAATGGAACCATTTGTTATTTAAATTGACTGTCTTATCTCTTTGGTTGGCACCATATGATTTGGTTCGATATATTTATGCTTAATGATTCTCGCTAAGACATTAGTGATGATTTTGGTAATTTACATGATATCCACAGAAGGATTGTAGATTTACACCTGAATATATTGGCATGCGATTGTGGGTTTCGGCTGCATAAGTTGTGCGTAGAATAGATATATATATATATATATATATATATATATATATATATATATATATACATGTGCGCCACGTGCGACCTAATGAGAACTTATGCTTAAATCCTTGTTCTGATCAATTCGCATAGATATATGTAGGATTGTATTTAGCTTGGGCATTCTTTTCTGTTCTATTCCCTATCGGGTGGATCTAGAAAGGATATGTTTGTGCATACCTCGACAGAGGTGCATAAGCACCTGTGTGTTCTCGATCGACAGATTGTCGTGACCATTAAGACCAGAGAGAGAATGGTAGGTAGTTTGATGAAACATAGCACGCCAGGTGTTCGACAGGATGCCTGACTGGGGTGAAGTTGTAACATTAGATTGTAATTCCTTCGATTACCATTCGTTATCCATTTACTTGCTTTGATAATTAGTTATGCTTAGATTAATCACACTTTCATTTATTGTTGTTCGAATAAGACTTTAGCGATACAAAGTCGGTACTTGGTAAATATTAGTGATAGTTCCTCGTGGGTACGACATTCTACTTATCACTGTATTACTTGTTAGACCGCGTATACTTGCGCGTGTTTAGTGATCGGTTTTCCGACCAACAAGTTTTTGGCGCCATTGCCGGGGAATTATTATTCTAATATTGTCCAATATTGATTTCAATCAATTTAGTCTTAATTTGAATGTGTATTTATTTATTTATTTATTTTTGTTCTTTGTTTGTGCGTGTTTACCGATTGCGATAAATAGGCTGACAAGACTTTATGTAAATGTGGCACTTGTGCAAGACTTTGCGTAAGCTGGGGCCTTACAGTTCTATTTATTATTATTGTTTGTGAGATTGGATTGACAAGATTGTAAGTAAATTCATTTCTTTTGTGCATGACTCAGCGTAACTGTTTGATCCTTACAGTCCGATTTTGCATGACACATTTTTATTAAACTTGTATTTCTATTTTAAATAAAGTCAGGCTAAAGACTATAAAACAAGCGCTTATTGGGAGGCAACCCAAGTTATAAATTTTTGTGTTAGTTAATCTCAGATACCAAATAGCTATGAGCATGATTCACCAACGAATCACCAAGCAAAATAAAAGGCAAGGAATGTCAAGGCACAAGTTAAGGCCAAAAAGAAGGTGCAAGTTATTGCTTGAATTTTGTTGGTGCTTCTGAATTGGAATGGCTCCAAAATGACTTACGGTGGTGAGGATGCTGTCGAAGACAATTAGCACAGCCTCAGGGAAGTCCTCTAATTTTAATTTTATCTATCTTTACATTGAGGACAATGTTCTTCTTAAGTTTGGGGTACTCGTGATATTCTTGGTACTTGAATTAGTATTATGTTATTATGTCAGTTATTTTGATGTTTTTATGTTTAGTTGTGCATATTAGTTAAAATTTTGAAAAATTTCCATTTTATGTTATATCTTAGCAAATAGTAGACGTCGGTTGCAGAAGGCGACAACTGATAAATGATCACGGAAGTTCTTTGCATTGAATTCTTTTATTGCGTTTAGTAAGGACATTGTCAGTTTCAAGTTTGGGGGTCTTCTACGTTTTGTTTTGATATGTTTTGCTTAATTTTTTTTGTGGGTTTAATTGCATTTCTAGTATAGGTTATCTCTTGAGCATTGATTTAATTTGAATTGGGCTATAATATATGATCAGACAACTGATTGTTAAGGTTATAACTCATGAAAAATGGATAAATGTTGCTTAGTTTGGGTGATTGACTTACTGTTGGTTATTGCTTTGCTTATGACTCCTACTTTTGAGCACTCATCCATTTGTAATGAACTAGTTGTATACTTAGAGAAGGCTTATATGACCGAATGCTTGTGAGAGATATCAATAAGCTCTAGAACTCGTTTTAACATCACTCGAAGCAATATACTTAAGTTTAATAAATTTGTCATGTGGTGGGTTGAGATGGAGCGTAAAACGCACTCACTCATAAACACATACTTAGAGGAGATAGAGCATAAAACGCACTCACCTATAAAAAAAGAAAAAAAATATATCGAAAATCTTGCGGTGGGTTGAGATGGAGCGTAAAACGCACTCGCCTATAAAAGTAGACTTAGGGTTGAGATGGAGCGTAAAACGCACTCGCCCATTAAAGAAGACTTAGGGAAAGATGGAGTGTATAATGCACTCGCCCAAATGTTTTATTTGTCTATAATCGCGGTGAGTGATGTGTTAAGCATGTAGTTTTTGAAGTTTATGTCTTTCATAAGGTAATATGGTTGCATAAGCCAATCCGAACTATAATTGGTTTAGTGCAAATGGATACACACACACAGAAAGGATCTAAAGCAAGGTATGACTAACAAGCGAGTTGAAATCCTAGACGTTGTGACATTTTGAAAGTTTTCTAAAGTTATCATGTTTTGACATCTGAAAGGCCATTGTTCAAACTTATTGATTCATTGCTCAAGTAGTTGATTGTTAGAATTTATTTTTATAGTTTTTGTTCTTAGTGTTTTTCTCGAGGACAAGCAAATATTTAAGTTTGGGGTATTTGATGAGTGTATTCTATATACACAAATTAGGTACCTTTAAGTTTGTTAATTTGCAAATCCTAAGATAGTTTGTTTGGTTTTTATGTATTTTCATTGTATTGTTGTATAATATAGTTTTATATTACTTTTATGATTTTGTATATTAGTTTTATGCATTTTTACTTTGTTTTGTAGTAATTGGATGGAATGTCATTTGGGTCGATGGTTAGAATCGCCAAATTCGTATTTTCGGTTTGCCATTGACATAGCAGTCCCTTGAAGCCCCGTTTTTGCCATGATCTGGCCATTATCTGTCAAATCTCCAAGAATAAAAGTTGTAGATCAACGTCTCCTCTTTCCAGATCATCTTGAATCGCCTCAATCGGAGTTCGGATACGAGAGTTATGACCATTTTCCCAACGGGTGTCAAATCTGGAAACTACCAATTGCTATTTTGAGCATTGCTCCAACCATTATTTCGAAGAACTCAAAGAATGAAAGTTTTAGATCTACGTCTCCTATTTTCGGATCATCTTGACTCATTCAAATCGGAGTTCGTATAAAGAAGTTATTACCATTTTCCCAACAGATGTCCAAGCAGAAAATTACCCGACGTTGCAGCGCGACTTGCTAGTGTATTTCCGGCGCTGCATCGCCACAAAGCAGTAGCCCAGCCCCTTTTCAGCGCTGCAGCACCCCGTTCAAGCCAAATCATGGCGCTGCAACGCTATACATGCATTTTTGACAGATTTCAACTATTAAATACTCAATCTAATGACCCAATGAATTATTATTTCATTTCTACTTGCAACCTAGAGGAGAAAAAGAGAGAGACGGTGGCTTGGAGAAGAGGGAGACTATGGCTCTTGGCCATGGTTCTTTAAGAGCTTCAAGGAGCATCAATGGTGGGAGCTTCAACAACATCAATGGAGGAGCTTCAACCAACAACTAAGGGAATCCATCCTTTCTTTCTTTCTTTTTTCCTCTAGTGGCTAGAACTCATTCTTGGGGATCTAGTGCAAACATTTATAACACCTATGGAGGCAAGGAATTGAATTAAACTTCTAGCTTTTCTTTGATACTTGTATGATCCATTGGATGATTACCTAATATTTGGAATAATTTGATTTATTTGTTATGAATTAAACTTCTAATTTTCTTTCCTTTTTATTAGTGTCATAAGAATTGGTTCTTTATATTCCGTGCTTAATGTTTAATTGCTAAGGAATTGGTAATTAGTTTGGTAATCTATTTGAAATTGGAAAATGAATTCTGAATTTAGACCAAAAATAAAGGGCATGTGATTATGTTATGCATAATTTATGTATTGTCAATTCATAGTGGCCGCCATGATCATAAAGAGAGTTAAGAGATTTGAACAAAGTGATGCACGCCAAATGTTTGACAAAATGCTTGTGTGTGGATATTGTGTTCTTAGCTCTTTATCTATATATCTATGTTTTGTTTTTATGTTATTTTAATTAATTGTAATTATAATTTATCGTTTTAATCATCTGCTTAAATAAGACTTAGGCGATATAAATTTAGTACTTGGTTAATCATTAGATGTAATGACCCCTAAATTCATACAATTTAATTCTCGACTTTGGTCGTTAATAATATATTCAACCTCTAATTTTACATTATTAATTGATAATACAACCATTAAAATTTGCGGAATAATTAAAATTTTCTATTACAAACTATCCTCGTTCCCAAAACTTTCAACCTTTACATCTAAATATCTCAGAATCATTTTAATACTACAATAGTTTACATCGCAAAACGATATTACAATTCAAAATTAATACATTATTCGGAACCTTAAACATGGTTCAAATAATAATAACACAACCAAAGTGTATAAATCTTCAAGTATCACATCTGATTCATGTCTTTCAAGTAATACATAACTTTACCTTGAATCTTGAACCTGCAAAAGTGGTTATTTGCAAGGTTGAGCTCGACAGCCCAGTAAAATCTAACAGTTTTCATGCATCACGTATCACATAATAACATGCTCAACATATAACATGCATGCTACAGTTCATATAACAGGTATAAAGATTGAGTCCTTACTTAATCAGTATGTTTTAATCAATCAATATAGTCATAAATTGACTTTAACATTTCATACTTTCAACATATATATAACACATCATGCTCTTTGCAATAAAGATTTAAAACAGTTAATCATCAAGTTCACATAGCAAATAGGAACTGGAAGACTTGCCTGATTCGTAGATTACCAATTACCGAAAATAACTTAAATGCTTTGCGTACATCCTACAACAGTTCAAAGGTTCATAATCACATGCATTAGTTACACATATAATGAAACCACAATGACTCTTATTCTTAATCTTTTTATAACTTGTGTCTCTTTGAAACTTAACACATATCTTCAGGTGTTTACTCCTCTTCGTATGACACATATCATTATATAATCCCATTTTGTGTTTCTTTAAACTTCCTTCGTAACCGATACTTAACGTTCATTAAAGTCGTCATAGATTCCGTTACCTCATATTAGATGTATTACACTTGTTAACAACAACTAAGTTATATAACCTCTGCCTCATATCTCGTTACGCTTCTCTTACAATTGACAGTTAAGTCTTCTAACGTGTATTTACATCCTTTTAAACATATGTTAGGTTAATTAATCAAGTTAACATTCAAATTGTTCTTTCAACTTTATCTCATGCTTTCCAAACTATCTACTCAATTGGTACTTATATTGTCTCTACGTCATTTTGGATATATATTAGGTTAAATTAAATTAAATTAACCTTTAAATCATGCTTCCAACTTTTTCCTTTAATTGATAGTTAATAATAACTTAAGTATTTAAAGTTTTCCAACATGTGCCCGTTAAGTGCTTAATGGACGCTAGAATCGATTATACAACATTCCTCTTTACTATACATTAAATCTCTCTTCACTGTCTTTGACCAGCATACGGCGCGGCCGCACCAGTTTTACACAGGGTTGCGGCCGCGCAACGCACCAGATTAAGTTTTTGCAGAACGTGATTCGACACAGTTTTTAGGCCAACTAACACGAATTTCACCCACCAAACAGTAATATTATCACAATCAATTGATATAAAACTATTACAAACATGTTTGCCAACATATTCAACCAATTACAACAATTTAACAACAACTTTAGCTAGTTTAATTTCTCAAATTCCATATTTTCATATGAAAACTCTATTTTTTGATATTCATCCCAAAAATCATCAGTGCAATTTCAATACTTGGCCAAATAACTTCATTCAAATTACGTTATACTCATTTCTTAGTGAACTAGCATAATCAAGCTTCAATTTACAATTTCACATTCTAATTAGCCACTAATATTGATACTTTTCATGAACATATGAAAATACGTATACTGATATTTTTTCTTCCTACTGTCAAACAAATTTAACATGCAATTTTCTTATTTGAACATAACCTCTAGCACTATAAACATGTATAATCACAATTACCAACTATATAACAATAATTCGAAGAGATGAAATTTACAGAACATGCAATTTTTGCCGGTAAGCCCATATATATATATATATATATATATATATATATATATATATATATATATATATATATATATATATATATATATATATACCTTCAAATAGCTTGGCAATCCTTGCAATTTTAGACCAATTTCTCTCAAATCCTCTAAAGCTCTCCCAATTCTCAATTCTCTGAACTCTCAACTCTCAACTCTTCTCTTTTCTCTCAGACTTAGCCAATATAGACAAATAATGCGTAAAAGAAAAATTGATACCTTAATACGCATACTAATTATATTAACAGATACAACATAAACGTATATAATTATATTATATTATATTTAATATTTTAATTTAATTTATTTATTTTAATTAAATTCAAAAATTAAAAATCCCAAAAGCCATAAGGCTTGTTTGGCAAAACCCTTTAAATTTAAAGAATTAATATATTTAAGCTTTGCTTGGTAAAAACTAAATTAAACTCCTTTATTTTATTTCAACAAACAATTTTAGTTTATAATTTATATTATTATTTGGATTTCCATATCCAATATTAACTAATTAAATTAATCACATACTATATTTTAAATAAATATTCCACTTTAACAAATATCACAAATTACATTTTCATTATAATTTTATTTAATAATTTAATATACCACCTTAAATTATTAAATTAAAATAAAAATATAACATCTCATGTTATATTACCACTCTCTAAATTATAAATTAATTTAATTTAGAATATTATCTAATGAACACCTTAAATTATTAAATTAAAACAACAATATAACATCTCATGTTATATTACCACTCTCTAAATTATAAATTAATTTAATTTAGAATATTATCTAATGAATTTAGATTCATAAATATTTACTAGAAATCATTACATCAATAAAATATTTATCTCATCAATTTCAACAATAAACACATCAAATAAATATTTATATTTTAATAAATATTTAATATTACAATTTGAAATTCTGGATCGTTATATCCTTCCCTCCTTACAATGTTTTTGTTCCCAGAATCACAACTCAAATAATTAAATTGCCACATTCTTCACTCTTTTATCTTAATTAAGTTAATATCTATAACTCATGAATTAATTACTTACTAATAAATAATCCAACAAATATCTACTAAACAACAAACACATCAATTAAAATATTTATTTGAAATTATAAATAAAATTCTGGATTGTTACATTAGATATAATTCCTCGTGGGTTCGACAACTCTCTTATCATTATATTACTTGTTGACCACGTATACTTAAGCATAAGCTCTCATTAGGTCGCACGTGGCGCATAAATATATATCTATTCTACACATAACTTATGCAGTCGAAACCCACAATCACATGCCAATATATTCAGGTGTAAATCTACAATCCTTCTGTCGATATCATGTAAATTACCAAAATTATCACTAATGTCTTAGCGAGAATCATTAATCATTAAGCGTGAAGGCGTCTGACTTTTCCACCTTTTTGTAATGGAGGGTTTGAAGACTGTGCTTGAAAAGGGGAGTAGTTTCTCCTCTGAATAGGCATGTTCTGACTGCCTTTTTGTCCTTGTAATTCAAGGAAACATCCTCCTCTTTCTTCTTATGGACCCTCCTGGGGTTGTTTCCATAACTTCTAGACTAGATGTGCTCAACAACAGCTTTTAACGTGGCAATGTCTTGAATCTTCCCAGACTTCAATCTCAGTTCAGTCATTTCTCCGTGTTTGATTATTTTAGAGAATGGCTTGCTTATGCCAGCTAAAACCCTCTCATAGAAAGGAGCTTCTTGAATGTCTATGAAGGTCATCACTAATTCAGACTCAGTCATAAATGGAATAACTTGAGCAGCAAGGCGCCTCTACCTTTGGACATACTCTCTAAATAACTCGTTGACTTGTTTCTTGACCTTGGTAATTTGATACCAGTTTGGAGCCATTTGAGTATGAAAGTTGTATTGACTGAGGAAAGCATGAGCTAGCTCCTCCCAGGTATGAATCTTGTCATTTTCTAATCTGGTGTACCATGATCTGGCTTCTCCAGTCAAACTTTTTTGGAACTGATGCATTCTGAGCTTTTCATCCTCGACATAAGATCTGAGTTCTCTAATGAATACCTTCAAATGTGTGTAAGGATCTCCCTACCCATCATACTTTTCAACATTGGGAGTTTTAAACTTCTCTAGATAATGAACACCAGGGAATATACAAAGGTCAGAATATGAAACACTCCTGTGTGCTCCAATCCCTTTGATAGACCGAATGGTCTCTTCCATTTGAAGGACATTCTTCCTGATATTACCGACGTCTGAATCTTCTTTGAGATGGGTTTTTTCAGGGGTTTTGTTGGTTTTTTCCAACTGAGACTCTGTAACTGGAGCTTCTTTGTCCGGACCCTAGGTTCCTCCATGTGTAGAGAATTCTGTATGTATGGGTATTCATGGACCCTGAGTGGACTGGTGTAGTTCTTTAAGTAGAATAGCCAACTCTGTAATTTGGTTGCTTAATCCTTTAAACTCCTCACGAGAGACAGGAGTAGGATTAGACTGGCCAGATGTAGCCATGTTTGGCTATAGGCTTGTTGCTTTTTGGCATGAAGGTTCCCAGATCATCGCAATTTACTTGACGGGAAGTTAATCCGGTCTTTCAACTGGAGTGAATCTGGGTGGTGCCTTTCCTAAGCCTCGTTAGAATTAGTCTGCCTACGAGTCCAATAATTAAACACCGACAGGATAACCTCCTGATGGAGGGACCACACATTATACATTCACATACATTGTGTCTCACCGTATAGAAATGATGACATGTGCGAAGCACTAATATCACAGGCCGATATAGTGCGAAGCACTAAGTGCAGTAATGAAATGCATTCATACATATTCATTCAAATGTAAATGCAACATCTACACACTAGTAGATATAAGTTTTGAAAAGTTTGAAATAGCGGCTTAAGCCCTATTACTGGAAATCCCGAGCAGAGTCGCCACCTATCGACGTCGGGATTTTTATTGTCCCTTTTCTGTTCTTATCTTTTGGTGTTCTCATGTTAGGTGAGATTTGTTTGAAAAAAAAAACAAGTTGTGAAAAGGTCCAACATGTATATGTCTACAGTTGGACTATAAGAGTCGTTAGTTGGTATTTTTAAATGGTTGCACCAATTCAACCGAGAAAAGGTTTGCACATTGACCAAGTAATGTAACACTGCTTTACTGGTCTGTGAAATCGAGATTTGTTAGGTTCCCGGGGCTTGATTATGCTGTGGGAAGGTGTTAGGCACCCCCCGACATCCGTGTTACCACGGTAACCGCCACTTTTCAATTTAAACTTATATCTGAATGTGTGTGTGTGTGTGTATGTCAATGTAAAATTATTTGGAAGTAGTGTTATGCCTCGTTTGCACCTATATACAAAGGGTTTAAATTTTGTATAAAAGTTCAGTTTTAACAAGATATAGCAATGATGTTTTAGAAAAAGAGGTTTTTCAAACCCTTATGCTCAATAGTACTTGAGGCCTTGGATACTTCCATTTTATTATATGTTTGGCTTGATTGCTTTTATTTTTGAGATGCGAAACATCTTCGAGAAAATAATATACAAAGCAGTGCTGAACTCCTTGTGGGAATGTAAGCCATTTAAGGAAATTCAAACACCGTGAATAATTTACAAGCTGGTTATAGCTAAAAATGTACATCACGGGTACCAAATCTAGATTCAGAAAACTGAATCTGTGATCACATGATTCCCTGGCTCACATGATGTAGCAGTTTGTAGGAAAGCTGTAAGCAGTTATATAGATAAAAGTTGTAAATATATATATATATATATATATATATATATATATATATATATATATATATGAGCGATCGACCACCACGAAGTAAACTCCATGGGGGATTGGAAATGTAAATATATAAAAGCGGTAAATATATATATAAAGACGATCAACCGCAGTGAAGTAAACTCCAGGTGGGACAGAAATGCAAATATATATACAAGCAATATATATATATATATATATATATATATATATATATATATATATATATATATATAAGATCAACCACCATGAAGTAAACTCCAAGCGGGACGAAAATGTAAATATATATATATATAAGCAGTAAATGCTCAAGATATAAATCTAGGCTCAATCGAGGCATAACTCGATAATATATATATATATATATATATATAAGCAATAAAAAGCCATGGACCGAAGTCCGGGCATACGCACACACGCGACTCTCAACGTGAATAACTGTGTGTGAAAAGTAGTGGAAAAGGCTTTAAGAAATGTAAGAAGTCTTATAGTGGGCTGCCAAGAAGACTTCAAATGGCTTTAAATGAATGAACACTCGGTTTCCACCGATAAAATATAGCACAGTACAAGCTCACAAGTGTTTGAAAAAAGAAAGAATTCAGTTTATAGTGTGTACAGAGCAAAATGAACAGGACATCCTTGCCTTTTTCTCTTATAAAATGGCCACCCCAAGCACTCTATTTATAGAGGGGGGAGCCGCAGGTGTACATGTGGTAGACGCAGGTCCACTTGCGACTACTCGAGGTGCCCCCGGGACTGAAACTGAGTATCTCAGGGTTATCTTTGAGATGAAAACTGAGTATCCCGAGGTTTTCTCCAGGATGGGAACTGGTTTGGTCCTCCAGGGTTATCTCTGAAAGACGATTATGCGCTCCTGTAATGTTAGTAACAAGAATACAGAAATTTCGAGTGTCTACATTTAGGATAGAGATATACCTAATATTGCATGTAATCGTGTAAGAACTTGGAATTTAAACCTTCTTTAATTGTAATTCACATAAAGATATAGTGAATTAGTTAATTAGGGTGTTTGGCTTAATTCTATCAATTATGGATTTAAGTTGGTGTTAGTGCATTGAGAGATGACTAATTATACTTTTGTGTTCTTGATTAATGAACTGAGATAGTTAATTGAATTAAAAAGAAGTGTGATAATCTGAGTGAAGCGAGAAGTGAAGTCGTAAGCTTAATTTTCCATTATCTGATTAAAATTTGCGGTAGCGAGTTGAGTTGATTTGTTTTGATATTTATTTATTAGTTCTTCATTATTTTGAATCAGTAATTTGATTAGTTTAATTAAATTGGAATAATACAAATATGGTAATTGTTAGATTAAAATTAATACTTGTCTCTTTGGGAATACTTAACTTATCATTATATTACTTGTTGATCATCTATACTTGCGTGCAATGCTTAATTAGATTACACCCAACAACATGCATATATATATATATATATATATGGTATAAGCATGTACATATAAAATACTATATTCTACCCGGATTGATTATGAACTTTATTCTAGTTTGGTTCACTAGAGCCACCAAGTGAACCAAAATAACAAACTTAGGGTGCAATAATTAAATTTAAATATAACTATTAGATTTAAATCCTCGGCTCCATTAAAAACAAGTCTTCAAGCGCTCCTTGCTCCTAGATTTCCAATTCTTAAAAATTTATTCTAACTACTCCTATTATAAAATTATTTAAAATAAATACAAACCTTGATCAATAGTCAAGAGGAAGTACATAAGAGGGATATAGAATTTACATTAAGAAAAAAACTTAGAGAAGACGAGGTACGCAGACCCCATTTAATAAAACCAATACATTCATGCATCCAACTAAAATAAAATCCAACCACATTGGTCAATAGTCCATAATTAATCCCATTTATTATCATACATATCAACATATGCATCAATAAATAACATTCATCTCATGAATAATAAACATTCAATATATACATTGATATCGATTTAATGCGAAATTTTAATTAACATAAAATCCAACTTTGAAACAAAATAAACTCCTTTATTTTTAATCAAAATCATAATAAATTCTTTATTTTATTTTGTCCAATTTTGAATAAAAATAAATCCTTTATTTTTAATCAAATTCCCAATCAAAATAAACTTCTTTATTTTAATTAACAAGGAATCCAATTTCAAGTACAAAATAAACTCATTTATTTTAACTTAAAATTACTCAAAAAATAAAATATGTTGAATCCTATTCTTTATTTGGAATTGGATGATGCAAATGTCTAGTTCGGCATATACGAGGTTAAAAGCTATCTTGGTAATGTTAATTCTATTTTAGTTATTAATGTTGTGGACTATTCAGTGCATGAATCTTTTGATTGAATATAAATATACAAGTAGGATTTGAGGGCTAGAATGGAGCAGAATCAGGATCCGAATGATGCTTCTAATTTAGAATTAAAACTATTACCAGACCACTTGAAGTACACATGTGACGCCCCCAAAATTAGGTATACATCACCCATCTTGGGTCGTCAGATACATGGTACAGAATTCAAATACAACTTACTAATACCACTGTCGTGTATAATACGACAAAATACAACTGTGAGTTTGAATACAATAATTGTCTACTAGAGATCATACAAACTCAAAAGGAGTCCTCAATACAATTATTGTCACACTATTTAACAGAATAATGAGGACTACCAATACTATTCTTTGGTCCATCACTCTGTTCCCTGACTCGTCCCAGCTATATTCTCATTTCCTGAAGAGAACAGTGAAAGAAAGGGTGAGCTCAACTAGCCCAGTAAGAAATATTATGACTAAGATAATGCAGAATAAATTATCATTAGCCTTCAACAGTGTTAAACTGATAAAATATAATAACATCAAGTTTAACATCAGCGGATCAAGCAATCCATTAAAAGAGTCAAGTAGAGAATAGAATCTACTATCTTTTATGATTTTAAAAGTTTTTAATCACTTTTATCGCTGAGACTCAGCTCAATAAATAATCCACATCATTAAATCATCCCTGCACTACAGGCCAAGGATATTCTTTAGTATCACGATCACGAATTATCCATGCACTACGAGCCAAAGATAATCATGTTTTCATCAACGGTCCTGATCATGCCATAAAACAATTATCTTTGCACTACGGCCGAAGAGAATCCATAGCCATAATCATACCAAAAACTGTCCATCAATGCAGTACGGGCCAATGAGACCTTTTTCCACATCATTTGTAATATTACGGTCATGATTACACCGCATAATCCCTGGTCATAATCATACCAAGTCCATCTATGCACTACAGGCCACAGATGACTTTCAACATAACATAAACATGAGGATGATGACAATGATATAAGAATTTAATAAAACAAGTTCAAGAATTAATTTGTCCATGAACCAATAACATCCAAATTGTCCACACGATACTGTTTTGTGGTGTAAAATTCAAGAATGCTGAGAAGAATATTTTCCTGAAAAGATACTGGATAAAGCGCAAATATCAAGGATATTCTACTGATTTCATGGAGTATAGAAGTCAAAACTTTAACCAACTGAGTATAATAAAGAATGGAATAACAACAGAAATCACCATGCATGCGAAACTTCGCACAGGCAGGTTATTCCAACAGAATACTAAAAAACGGAACCAGGTCAGGTGAAATTCACACTGACAGGATGTTCCAACAGAATAATAAATGCGGAATAATAAATGATGGAACTAGGTCCGGCGTATAGCACAGACAGGATATTCCGACAGAATAATAAAGACGGAACCAGGTCCGGTGTAAAACACACAGACAGGATGTTCCAACGGAATAATAATAAAGACGGAACCAGGTCCGGTGTAAAACACACAGACAGGATGTTCCAACAGAATGATAGAAGAATGTCACCAAGTATAGGGTAGACCGCGTATACAGGTTATTCCAACAGAATAATAAGAAATGGAATAACAATAGTTCTCTTCGTGAATAAGAAAGAATAACACCCCTTACCGTAACAACTGGATATAGAAGTAGTGAAGTAGCAGAATACTCTTCTTCTTTCTCTCTATAATTTTCTCTCTATAGCTTTTCTCTATAATTTCTCTCTCCAGAGTTTCAATGAATTCGTAAGAAAATAATGAAGGAATGAGCTTCTATTTATAGGAAAATGGAATGCATAGTAACTAATCCATGAACGGTCCAGATTGATTTACTTTAATCTGACGGTCCATATTTAAAGAAAAATCTTTTAAATAAAATATAATATATTCTCTTTATATAAAAAGATTTTTACTATGAAACACTATGCAAAACACTATGCAACACTATGCATAATAAAATATAATATATTCTATTTATAAAATAACTTTAATAAAGTATTCTGTTTTATATAAAAAGATGTTTCTGTTTTATTACGTTAATAATACGAATAAAACAAAACGTCATCATCGCTATAATAATTCATATTATTAATCGACAATAATTGAATCAAACTGAGCGACTTCTCACATAAATATCAATAATCAATACCGTGTGCTACTATGCAACAACGCGTATTACTGTACTTTTACTACCCAGTAGTTCAACAGTATCAACGGTAAAACTTCCGCCGTTATTTTCAATAAAATATTTTTGTCGTTTTCTCAATCCGACAATAATTCTGTTGTGGGGTCCACCAATAATTGTACCGTCGTACGAATATTTTTCCGACACAAAGAATATTCCCCGACCAATCGAATATAATATAACAACTTGCATACTTTGCAAAATTTATAAATACTACCCACAACTATAATATTATCTCAAATTCACACCATAATATTAAAAAATTATTTCGAGAAAATTAATTCTTTATTCTTAAAATCTGGGGTTTCACAATCTCCCCTCCTTATGGAATTTCGCCCTCGAAATTTACGTACGTACCTGGTATGCCGAACAGGTGAGGATACCTTGACTTCACTTCAAATTCTAACTCTTGAGATATAACCTTTGAGTGTTGAATACGATTCTTCTTATCCAAGATTGTAACACGTATCTCTTCAAACGTTAAATCATCCGCTATCTCGTCCGGTTCTAAATTAATAATGTGGTTCTGGTCGTCCACATATTTACGTAACATCGATACGGAAAAAAAATGTTATGAACACGCAATATATTTGGCGGTAAAACGAGTCTATAAGTCACAGTTTCTACTCAATCAAGGATTTCAAATGGGCCAATAAAATTAAGCGTTTAGACTTCCTCTATTCGTCAATTCTTGCTTCTAAAATAACGCCCTCTTGAACCTTCTTAATTCTTCACATTCTTCAGCTCCGAGTGTGTAGCTTGAGCGGCTTTAACTTTGTCGATTAAAGTCGATTCTACTTGTATATTCGTTATCTTCACGTGAGTTCCTAGAGTCTTTAACTCTATCTTCATCATTTGCAAGTTATACGAAATGAGTCTTTGTATTAACAACATCGCACTTGTAAACGCATACGATCTTCTATTCAACACGTCAGCTACCACATTCGCTCTTCCACGATGATATTGAATAGTACGATCGTAATCTTCAACAGCTTGAGTCAACGTCTTTGGTGCATGTTACTTTTCGTTTTAGGTGAAGAAAATATTTGAGGGTTTAAGAAATGGGTTTTGTACTGGTGTCAATACCAAATTCGATTTCATGTTCTGGGATAGGCTAAGAAGTCTTCAGGAATACGTCAAGAGATTTATTAATGATAAAAATATCATTCAAAACTGTTACTCACATCCAAGACTTGGATAGTACGTCACATTGATACCAACTGTGACTTCTATCCCTTAACCTAGATAGCACCTCACAATGATACCTATCAACTTGTTATCGTCATTCACGACGTCGCCTACAGAAAGTCTGGCTTCGGTGCATTCCACACAAGAAAGTCATCAACAAAAGGATCGGGGCTCTTTACTTATGGCTTGATATGGCAATGATTGAATTTAGTGGTTTGGTTGCTTGAATTCGCACAATAGGTTGGTTAGGAATATGAAAGTTAACAACCTTACGAAAAACATGATGAGTAGTTAACCAATCATTTCCTAAAATAGCATCAAAGACAAGTATTTTCAAAGAGACAAGATCAACACGTAACGCGAAAGTGTCGATTTGAATCAAATAAGATTTATAAACAGTGGAGGTAACGAAGGTTTCTCCTAATGGAGTTTCAATAGATAAATCAAAGTTTAACTTCTCCGGAGTTAAGTACAAACATTGAACACAACTAGGTGGAATAAAAGAGTGAATAGAACCGGTATCTAACACGGTATAAACTTCGTAAGAGCTTATGATTAACTTACCCGTGATAATTTTATTCAGGTTCCTCGTCACGAGAAAAAAAAATGCTCTCTTAACCTACTGACTTTGGCTTTTCTGGGACAGCCTTTGGTGCCTCCATCCTAGTTGAATTTGTCTTCGGTGAGCGACAAAATCGGGCTAAGTGGCCTTCTCTTCCACAATTATAACATGCTTTGGACGACATCGCGCAATTTGGACTGATGTGTCCCTCCCCTCCGCATTTGAAGCATATGATAGGTGGTCTTTCTCCTTCCTTAACAACGGTTGCTGGTGCTGACGTCTTTCCATCATTGTTGAATCTCCTCTTCTTGAAATGTCCATTTCTATTATCTTGGCCATGATTGCCACCGAAGTGGTTACCATTCTTGGCATGATAATTTCCCCCGCGATAGTTATCACTGTTTCGATGGCCATTGCCACCGGTATGATTATTATCGTGTTGCTGGTCATTACCTTTTGGTTGCGATGACTCATTATCGCGCTCCACCAACTGAGCCCTATTTACAACATCTGAATACAAACACAGTTTATGAGAAATAAGATGTTGACGTATCTCCGGCTTCAAACCTCTTAAAAATAATCGCGCCATTCTCTCTTCATTATCCACCAAGTGGGACGCAAACCGGGATAACTCCGCAAATTTTGCCTCGTATTGCGACACGGTCATATTATTTTGCTCCAATTTGATAAACTCCACCTCCTTCATGTGACGAATACTTTCGGGAAAGTACTTGTCATTGAACAACTCTTGGAACTTCTCCCAAGACATCTTGAGTGCGTCAGGCTGGGTACGTTTTACAGATTCCCACCAATGATCTCCTTCTTCACGCAACATAAAGGTGGCGAATGGAACCTTTTGCTCCTCTGAGCATCCCAAGACATCAAATATCTTGGTGATCTGCTTTAACCACGTCTCCGCCTTAAGTGGTTCTGGCTTTCCCAAAAACTCTGGTGGTCCCAGCTCCTTGAATTGCTTAGCGGTGACCAACCATGGGTTGTCATTGTTTCCTCCTGCATTATGAACAGGAGTCGCCTTCTCCCATTGTTGCATGAATTGCTCCTTAAACTGCTTAGCGGTGACCGTCCGAGAGTTATCAGTATTTCTACCTGCATTTTGGACAGGAACTGCCTTAGCCTGTTGTTGCATGAATTGCATAAAGCCTCTAACCATCCCATCATTCACCATTTCATCGGTGTTATTATTTTCATGAGGAGTATTGTCCTCTAGTTGCACATTATCCTGATTATTGATATGTGGAGACTCAACGGTCTCCTGTGCTCCATTGATAATCTCAACATTCTCGGATGCCATTTTCAAACACTGCCACAAAAAAAAGATTAATTGACATGTAACATAATATCTCTAAACTTTAATCAACTAATTTAAATACAAAATAAATTTAAGTAGGTCATACTAGCGAAGGAATTCCCCGTCTCTCCCCTCCTAGTTCTAGTCTCACATCTTAGCCAGGGATCATATCCCTAAGCTCTGATACCAACTGTGACGCCCCCAAAATTAGGTATACATCACCCATCTTGGGTCGTCAGATACATGGTACAGAATTCAAATACAACTTACTAATACCACTGTCGTGTATAATACGACAAAATACAACTGTGAGTTTGAATACAATAATTGTCTACTAGAGATCATACAAACTCAAAAGGAGTCCTCAATACAATTATTGTCACACTATTTAACAGAATAATGAGGACTACTAATACTATTCTTTGGTCCATCACTCTGTTCCCTGACTCGTCCCAGCTATATTCTCATTTCCTGAAGAGAACAGTGAAAGAAAGGGTGAGCTCAACTAGCCCAGTAAGAAATATTATGACTAAGATAAAGCAGAATAAATTATCATTAGCCTTCAACAGTGTTAAACTGATAAAATATAATAACATCAAGTTTAACATCAGCGGATCAAGCAATCCATTAAAAGAGTCAAGTAGAGAATAGAATCTACTATCTTTTATGATTTTAAAAGTTTTTAATCACTTTTATCGCTGAGACTCAGCTCAATAAATAATCCACATCATTAAATCATCCCTGCACTACAGGCCAAGGATATTCTTTAGTATCACGATCACGAATTATCCATGCACTACGAGCCAAAGATAATCATGTTTTCATCAACGGTCCTGATCATGCCATAAAACAATTATCTTTGCACTACGGCCGAAGAGAATCCATAGCCATAATCATACCAAAAACTGTCCATCAATGCAGTACGGGCCAATGAGACCTTTTTCCACATCATTTGTAATATTACGGTCATGATTACACCGCATAATCCCTGGTCATAATCATACCAAGTCCATCTATGCACTACAGGCCACAGATGACTTTCAACATAACATAAACATGAGGATGATGACAATGATATAAGAATTTAATAAAACAAGTTCAAGAATTAATTTGTCCATGAACCAATAACATCCAAATTGTCCACACGATACTGTTTTGTGGTGTAAAATTCAAGAATGCTGAGAAGAATATTTTCCTGAAAAGATACTGGATAAAGCGCAAATATCAAGGATATTCTACTGATTTCATGGAGTATAGAAGTCAAAACTTTAACCAACTGAGTATAATAAAGAATGGAATAACAACAGAAATCACCATGCATGCGGAACTTCGCACAGGCAGGTTATTCCAACAGAATACTAAAAAACGGAACCAGGTCAGGTGAAATTCACACCGACAGGATGTTCCAACAGAATAATAAATGCGGAATAATAAATGATGGAACTAGGTCCGGCGTATAGCACAGACAGGATATTCCGACAGAATAATAAAGACGGAACCAGGTCCAGTGTAAAACACACAGACAGGATGTTCCAACGGAATAATAATAAAGACGGAACCAGGTCCGGTTTAAAACACACAGACAGGATGTTCCAACAGAATGATAGAAGAATGTCACCAAGTATAGGGTAGACCGCGTATACAGGTTATTCCAACAGAATAATAAGAAATGGAATAACAATAGTTCTCTTCGTGAATAAGAAAGAATAACACCCCTTACCGTAACAACTGGATATAGAAGTAGTGAAGTAGCAGAATACTCTTCTTCTTTCTCTCTATAATTTTCTCTCTATAGCTTTTCTCTATAATTTCTCTCTCCAGAGTTTCAATGAATTCGTAAGAAAATAATGAAGGAATGAGCTTCTATTTATAGGAAAATGGAATGCATAGTAACTAATCCATGAACGGTCCAGATTGATTTACTTTAATCTGACGGTCCATATTTAAAGAAAAATCTTTTAAATAAAATATAATATATTCTCTTTATATAAAAAGATTTTTACTATGAAACACTATGCAAAACACTATGCAACACTATGCATAATAAAATATAATATATTCTATTTATAAAATAACTTTAATAAAGTATTCTGTTTTATATAAAAAGATGTTTCTGTTTTATTACGTTAATAATACGAATAAAACAAAACGTCATCATCGCTATAATAATTCATATTATTAATCGACAATAATTGAATCAAACTGAGCGACTTCTCACATAAATATCAATAATCAATACCGTGTGCTACTATGCAACAACGCGTATTACTGTACTTTTACTACCCAGTAGTTCAACAGTATCAACGGTAAAACTTCCGCCGTTATTTTCAATAAAATATTTTTGTCGTTTTCTCAATCCGACAATAATTCTATTGTGGGGTCCACCAATAATTGTACCGTCGTACGAATATTTTTCCGACACAAAGAATATTCCCTGACCAATCGAATATAATATAACAACTTGCATACTTTGCAAAATTTATAAATACTACCCACAACTATAATATTATCTCAAATTCACACCATAATATTAAAAAATTATTTCGAAAAAATTAATTCTTTATTCTTAAAATCTGGGGTTTCACAACACAAGTCCAATTACATAGAATGAGAAGGATAATGTCGAGCCAATGACAATAAACAAAGGCAGCTGTTTGGGAGGCAACCAAAATTCAGATTTGATTTTTCTGTCCCTTTAATTTTTAGTTTGTTAGTTGCATGCTAGCTATTAGTTACTTTCTTCTTTGCATGATTTTCTTACATTAGGGACAATGTAAGGTTTGAGTTTTTTTTTTGGAGGGGGAGGTTTAGGTTTAGAATTTTGAAAAATTGAAAAAAACTGAGGGAAATTTTTTTGTCTCTGGTTTCATGATTCTATGTGGCTAAGTTTTCAAAGGTTAAAATCACATATTGAACATTAATGCTAAATTTCAGAATCTGTTTGTGCTTAATTGATTGGTTATTGATAAGAGCCAAGTCATTATCCATAATAACTAATTTGAATTGAATCTGTGTTGCATAAGTTCTTGAACATGTTATATATGTTTATTTGACGAAAGTAAGATCGACTGAACATATTCAGTCGAGTTTAAGCTAAGACCGACTAGATATTTCGTTGATATTAAGTCCGTCGACTTTAATGTATCCTCGACGGATATCCGTCGAAATTAAGCCCTCCTTCTTGGCGCCAAGCTTTCCCGCCAGCGCGAGTATAAACTTGACGAAATATGTATTATCCTCGATGAAATAGTTCGTTGAAAGTATCTTAAAGTTGACTGAACTAACCTCGGCGAAATTTCGTCAAGAATAATGATTAAAAACCTAAACAGAATGTTTTCTCCAGCGCCTCCTCAGGTCACTCACTCTCTCCTTTCCCTCACTGTCAGCTCTCTCATTCCCTCTCTCTCTCACTAAAAGTACTCCCTCATCTCACTCTGCCCACACCGCCATCTTGTCGGAATTCCAACCACCACCCACCTGCTACGTCGACCTCCGCCCACCTGCTCTGCATGGAAACCAACCACTGGTCGATTTCTTCTCAAATTGGTGGTTTTTTAGCAAGTAAAGCTTCTACTTTTTGTTAAAAATTAAATCTAATCAGGTATATTTGATGAATATCTGTCATTTGATTTTGATTTTAGCCTTTTAAATCCATGCCCTATTTTTGCAAAATGGGTTCTATTACAGTATACATTGTTATGTATTTTGTATATATGCATGTTTTGGTCTGAAAATTAGTGGATATTTTGTATATATATGTTAATTTGGGTCTGAAAATTAGTGGGTCTGAAGATTGTACCGAAATTAGTTTTTATTACGTTTGAAATTGGATATATTGGTACCGAAGCTATGAAAATAGGACTAAAATTGGTATAAGATAGGGCTGAGTTGATCAAATTGGTCTAAAATTGGTATAAGATTGTACTGTATTTTGTATATATGCTGGAATTACATAACTGAATATTGGTATTATATGCATGCCATAAATGGTTGATACATGTGTGTTTATTATCATTCTGAAATTTTGATGCTATGAACAATAAGTTAACAAGTGTTATATCTGTTATTCCCGACGAAATTCCCGACGGAATTCTATTAGAATATTCAAATACAAAATAAGTGGGCCCTAAAAGAAATAAAAATTAATAATAAATTAGAATAATATATATAAATAGAATAAATCTGTATAAAATAACTTAAAACATATCTACTAAATAAATAAAATAATAAAAAATTAATTATAATTAATTAATTAATATAATATCTTTTAAAAAATTAAAAGAAAATGAATTATATTTAAAAATGAATAATAAATCAAAATAAACCAATTAAATTGAATAAAATAAATTAATTTTAATAAAAGAAATTTAAAAAATTATATAAGATAATATAATACAAAATAAACTAAGTGGCACTTACATAGTTTTTTAAATTAATGAAAATAAGATCAAAATAATATAATATAATATAAAATAATATTTTATAATATAATAAAAAACAAATCAATATTTTAGTAAATAAAACTAAATAAAATAAATTAAATAAGATCTAATAAATAAATAAAATAAAATAAAATAAATTATATTTAGTTAATTAATATAATAAAGTATAATATAATAAAAATGAAAATGAATAATAAATCAGAATAAACCAATTAAATTCAATAAATTAAATTAAATTTAATAAAAGAAATTTTAAAAATTATATAATATAATACAAAATAAACTAAGTAGCACTTACTTAGTTTTTAAAATTAACGAAAATAAGATCAAAATAAAATAAATAATATAATATAAGATAATATAATATAATATAATAAAAAATAAATCAATATTTTAGTAAATAAAACTAAATAAAATAAATTAAATCAGATCTAATAAATAAAAAAATAAAATAAAATAAATTATATTTAGTTAATTAATGTAATAAAGTATAATATAATAAAAATGAAAATGAATAATAAATCAGAATAAACAAATTAAATTAAATTTAATAAAAGAAATTTAAAAAATTATATAATATAATATAATACAAAATAAACTAAGTAACACTTACTTAGTTTTTTAAATTAATGAAAATAAGATCAAAATAAAATAAATAATATAATATAAATCAATATTTTAGTAAATAAAACTAAATAAAATAAATTAAATCAGATCTAATAAATAAAATAAAATAAAATAAAATAAAATAAAATAAAATAAATTATATTTATTTAATTACTATAATAAAGTATAATATAATAAAAATGAAAATGAATAATAAATCAGAATAAACCAATTAAATTAAAATGAATAAAAGAAATTTAAAAAATTATATAATATAATATAATACAAAATAAACTAAGTAGCACTTACTTAGTTTTTTAAATTAATGAAAATAAGATCAATATATAATATAATATAATAACATATAAATTAGATGAAATATAATATAATATAATACAACATGGTAATGAAAAAATAGTATAATATATTCAAATAATAGTACTATAACCGATTCCACGGCAGCGATTAAAAAAAATGTGGGTCGTAGTTCCTATTTGTGTCTCTTATACTCGATTAATAAAGTTAATTGAATTACTTCGGACATTCCTCACTGTTCCATCATAACAGATGACAACATCCTGAAGGACTGCCATTAAGTTGTTGAACAAAGTTCTAAGTCAAGCAACTCTCTAGATGAGCGAACGATCACTTCTCTGCTACGAATGAATAATCTCCCCATATGGGTCTAATCCATGACATAGAAAGCTTCTCACCACTCTGAATTCCTCAGATGGGTAGTTCTCACATAACGTCTCACCTCTTTTTCAATGAGAACTACCCATCTAAGGAATTAGAAGTGGTGAGAAGCAGTCAATGTCATGGATTGGACCCATATGGGGAGATGATTCATTCCTAGCAGAGAAGTGATCGTTCGTTCATCTAGAGGGTTGCTTAACCTAGAATTTTGTTCAACAACTTAATGGCACTCCTTCAGGATGTTGTCATCTGTTATGATGGAACAGTGAGAAATCTTCGTAGTAATTCAATTACCTTTATTAATCGAGGACACAAACAGGAAATACGACCCATTTTTTTCCCCAGCTGCCGAGGAACCAGTTGGAGTACTATTAGCTGCAACTTCGGTGTCGAACCCTGCATATAAGGATTTCCTATTGAACCCAAATAACAATTCTCATAAACTAAGTACCACTTACTTAGTTTATCATTGGCAAAATAAACTAAGTAGCATTTGGTTAGTTTGTCACAATTTTTAATAAACTCAATAATACTCTCCCTTTACTCTTCAATACACTCAATAATATATATATATATATATATATGTATTATACTTTAGAACTTAGAAACTCGTTTGACATTCACTCAGTAGGAGTGAATGTCGAATAGTCCCCAGTTTGGGACTGTTACTGAATGTTATGTCTCTCACTTAGGTCGGTGCTAATTCACAAGGTGTGTGTTTATAATATTTTGAGGATTTTTCAGCTGGTGTCTCTACATATTCTTCGAGTTCATACTTAAACTAAGTTGTCTTGGTCTATTTCGTGTACTTGGAGACCATTGGGAGGTGCTGCTAAAATTTTCTTAAAATAGTGAGGAGACGCATCCAGGAACGGGATAAACGCCTAACCCCTGTTGAGTGGAGATATATACTAGGTAAACTAAATACATGCATGTACGACATTTATGATTATTCTTGATCTAATTGGGTATTTTCTTCAATTAAAGATGTCAGCCGATCGGAGTTGGATGTACCGTAGGATTAAGATTGATGGGAGGGGATTTGTTGATGCGTATCGTGAAAGGGTATCCAATTTTATGAACAAAGCAATAGAACATGTTGATGATCCGAATGGAAAGATGAGATGCCCGAGTTTCAAGTGTAAGAACATGACATGGAAGACTGCCGATGAAGTTAAATTTAACTTATATTCACGTGGGTTTATGGATGGGTATTCGGTATGGATTCATCACGGGGAATCAGCTGAGTTTAGAGAACGGACAGATAGTACTGTAGACCAATCGATTCCCGAGGATTCGCAATTAGATAACTATGACATCGTGCAGATGTTGGTTGATGCATATGGCCCTACCAATATTGACTGGGCTGAAAACGAGCATGCGTCAAGCAGTGGTCAACAAAAGCCAAATGATTCAGCAGCTACTTTCTAAAAGTTGCTATTTGAATCGGGTGTTCCATTGTATCCTGGAAATGACAAGCACACCAGGCTTTTTGCAGTTACGAAGCTCTTACATTTCAAGAATGAGCATGACTGTAGTGAGAGAGGATTCAATGATTTTCTTGATATTCTCAGCGAGTTCTTACCTAGGGATAATACTCTACCTGCGAATTACTATGAGGTGAAGAATATAGTTTAGGGGTTGAATCTCGGATATGAGAAGATCGAGGCTTGTGACCAGGATTGTATGTTATATTATGGGGAGGACAAAGATATGGTGCAGTGTGATATCTGTAACTCGCTAAGGTATAAGATCACAAAACGTGGGGGGAAGGAGAAACATGTTCCAAAAAAGATTTTACAGTATTTTCCTCTTGTGTTGAGGTTGCAGCGGCTATTCATGTCTGCGCACACTGCTCAACATATGAGTTGGCATAAAACAAGGGATGTCGTGCCTGGTCAGCTGACTCACCCAGCAGATGGAGATGAATGGAAGAATTTTGATGCCAATTTTCCATAATTTTCCGAAGAAGTTAGGAATGTCAAGCATGGCATGGCTACAGATGGCTTCTGTCCATTTAATAATTTTAGTCAGCCTTAATCTGTTTGGCCAGTGATTATGGTAACTTACAATTTTCCACCGTCAATGTGCATGAGGGATTCGTATCTTTTCTTGACCTTACTTTTACTAGGGGATAAGAGTCCTACAAAAGACATTAACGTGTACCTTAGGCCGTTAGTCGATGAACTTAAGATGCTGTGGGAAACAGGTGTTCAGACTTTTGATAAATCTGTCGGGCAGAATTTTGTGATGAAGGCAGCCTTGTTGTGGACTATCACTGACTTTTCGGTACTTGGGATGATTAGTTGTTGGTCGACTCATGGTAAGTTTTCATGTCCAGTCTGTTTGGGGGATGTGAAAGGCACTCAACTATGTCTTGGCCGGGAAACTAGTTTCTTTGGAACTACTCATAAATTCTTTCCTATTGAGCACAGTTATAGAAAGATGTTTACATAGTTCAATAGAAAGATAGAGAAGAAAGGGGTTGTTAGCCGCTTGTCGGGTAGCGACATATTGGGCTGGGTAAATGATCTAACATGTCCACCCCCTGGGAATGAGCATGGTAAGTTGAGAACTTATTTTATACCGTACTGGATACGAGTGGTAAAATAAAAGGCAATGATAAAGCACGTAAAGACTTGGAAGAAATGAATATCAGGCGGGAATTGTGGCTCCAAGCTAACAACACAAAACCAAAAGCTCCATTTTGTCTTACCAAGTAATAGGTTGAAAACATTTGCAAGTGGCTTAGCGCATTGAAGCTCCCAGATGGATATGCTTCTAATATATCTCGTCGTACTAAGGTTGAGCAGTTAAAAATTACTGGGTTCAAAAGTCACGACTGTCATGTATTCATGCAGAAGTTGATGCCAATTGCATTTCGTGAGGTGTTACCCAGGAATATTAATGATACTTTTAGCGCACTTTCAAATTTCTTTCGGGAAATTTGCTCAACTGTTATAAGGTTTAGTTATGTAGAGCAGATGGAGAAAAATATAGTGTTAACAATGTGTAAGCTCAAAATGATCTTATCACTGGGGTTCTTTGACAGCATGGAGCATTTGTCTATTCATCTGTCATATGAACTTAAGCTTGGAGGATCAGTGCAATATCGATGGATGTATCCATTTGAGAGGTAATATCAAATATATTATGAAATATTCATCATCTTTATATTTAACTTATCAGGTAATATCACATACTTTCATATTTCAGGTATATGCGTCGATTAAAGCAAAAAGTTAAAAACAAAGCTCGCGTAGAGGGTTTTATTGTTGAACGCTATACGGAGGAAGAGCTTATCAACTTCTGCTCGTTGTACTTTAACGATGTAGTCGTAACGAAGCACAACTGTCTAAGTCGGAATGAGGTCGCCGATCCGTCTGGTCATGCTGATGATGAGTTGGTTGTATTCACTTATCTAGCTAAACCATTTGGACATGAGACGAAGACTTACCAAACCGATAAAGATTTAAAGATTATCTCTACATACGTGCTTCTAAATATGCCTGAAGTATCTTCGTACATCAAGTATTTATTATTAAAAGTTGAAAATGATTTATTTAGCCTTAATCAACAATTAAATAATTGCCATATTATTGTACGCAGTTCATTTGTTGGAAGCGCATGCTTCTAACCCGGGGTTGACAGAATCACAGATGGAAGCATTCACTAATGCAAATTTTCACCAGTGGTTTAAGAGAAAGGTCGAAGAAGAGAACGTGTATGAGCATTTTAGAGAAGTCATTTTAGGCCCGTACAAACTTATTAGTTCATTTTCAGGTTGTATTGTGAATGGGTATAGATTCAAGGTTGATGACTTGAATGAATTGACATCATTCAACTCTAGCGTTGTCGTGTTGGGAAGTTGTTATGGAGATTCTGAGTCCAATTACTATGGAAGATTAAAGGAAGTGGTTGTGCTCAATTATCCAGGGGCTAAAAAGGTTGTTACATTTAAGTGTCGTAGGTTTGATACTGCAAAAGGTGTTAAAGTTGATCGTAATAGAATCATCACAGTAGATATAAAATCGAATTTACAGTCTGATGACGTATTTGTGTTAGCTAGCCAAGTAACTCAAGTGTATTACGCCCCTAATATCCTAAATTATATAACCCCCTAGTATACAGTTGTGACAACGAAGACTCGGTCATTTGATGGTACTAATATGTCTGGAATGGATGACCCGTTGCAAGAATAAGTTAGCAATCCCAGCCACGTTGTGCTATATGATGACAATATGTTGGTTGATGATGTCGTTGACGTACTCGATGTTGACGAAGTGGAGGAAGATGTGGTTGTCAGTCTGTATGTGATGGTAGAAGATGATATTAAGGAAGAAATTGATACAAAAGAGGAAGAGCAATCAGAGGATGAAAATGATTTTGATTCTGACGGGTTTGACGACGTACTACTTCTTCACTAATTGGTGTTTTGTAAATATTATACAACTAAAATCAATCATTATATATAATAATTGCATTGAAATATAATTAATCTCATCGTTTCTATGTCTGTTATTTTAGTAGTACAGCTATATATGCCTCGACATAGCGATGGAGATGGCCGTGGTGGCGGCTGCTCCGAATCAGGTGACGGCTCCCAGGGCGGGTAATCTTCAGATACTAGTGAGTTGATTTCTTTTTTGGCTCAGTAACATTTTTCTCATAAATATATTATACATTCATTTACTATTTTTTGACAATGTCATAACTATATTAAACATACAGATGCTAGACATTGGAGTTAGCGAGGGCCTAACCTCGGTCGATTAGGTCGTCCGCCGGCAGTGCCTGACACAGTTCCATTTGATGTCGGCTCGTCTGTGTAGGTTTCAACTATAATATATCACTTATGTTCAATTAGAATGATATTATTATGTAATTAATAAATTAAAGTGTTCTTAATAAATTTTGTATTATAGTATTATGGATCATGTCGCTAAGGCAACCATACACACCATCTGCCTGGCGCATCTCCCTACTGGCTGCATACGATTTAGCCAGTACACGTTCTACGATGCCGAATTCATGGTGACAGTGTCACAGGAGTTTCACGTAAGTCGAATTACATATATTAAATCAAGGTCCATGTTATTTATAAATTGTTCAAATAATTAATTATACGTATGTTATGTCTGTTTGATAGAGATATTATAGATACGAGGCCGGCATCACTGAGGCTGATGGTGACGCCGTTATCATTGCCTATATCTCAAAGAATTATGCTGGTTGGCTGTACGAGATGCGATAGAGGGCATTCCGGGTGGTAGAAGAATTGCCTGGGACTACTTTGCGAGAGCATCAGCCGCCCACAGTATCAGATACAGCATGGGCTGCGGTGTTTGCATACTGGGATGATGCTGCGTTCAAGACCAAGTTAGAGCAGATGAAGAAGAATCGCAGCAAGTTGCGAGTTGTACATACTTCTAGCTCGTAGTCGTTTCAGGAGGTTAGTCAGTATGTATTTCCCTTTAGTTTAGTTTAATTTTAAACTGCAACTATAGTAAATTAAGGTGATATTATTTAATGTATATGATTTAGGCCATGCGGAGTAGCTTGGGCCGACCTCCTACTATGATGGAGTTCTGGGATAGAGTTCATACGCCGAAGGGCTGTACTCCGGGGTCGACTATATCTCCAGCAGCACTAGTTATACGGGTAATACATTTAGTATAATAAATATTATTTAGGATAATATTACGTAATTTATATGATGATACCAAGATAACTCACATTTACATATATCAAATTACAGGAGCGGTTTCAGAATCTCCGCAACTAGCGTATAGCGAAGTTGCAGGCTGCTAGGGGCGATGCTGAGACGTTAGATTCCACCGTCCCTCTGCCCGAGATTAGTTTATCTCAGGACAAGGAGACGGCCCTTTGGGTCGCGTCTCAGGATACTCCCACTAGTACTACTGGCCAGTATCGAGTGTTGGGGTTACTGAGGATACCAGCCTATATGTAAGACTCTGAATTTTACGAAATGAAAGTATTCAATTTTTATAATTATTATTCTACTTAGTAAATGGTTAAATTAATAAAAGTACAGTAATACGTGTGGTTGTATAGTAGCACACGGTATTGATTATTGATGCTTATGTGAGAAGTCACTCAGTTATACTCAATTATTGCTATAATAATTGCTGCTTCATATCTCTCATATTATTGATTCAATTATTGTCACAGTATCATCTGCATAATATTTTATATATTATTAAATCAATAATTGAGATGATAAAATTATTCATATTATTATTTGCAATATTGACAATGTCTAGAAGTTCTGTCAAGGAGAGATTTGATCACCTAATTGCGCACCAATAAGGAGAAATCCTTATCGGAAAGCCCTCTCTTTCCTGAGAACGACCTGGTTGTTAAATATTGTGAGTTATAATATTAATGATGAATGTTATTAAAAATAGAATTTGAGTTCAGAGTTGAATTTGGAGACGCAGACATGATATTTGAGTCTGGAATGATGAAATTAGTAGAAATAGACTATAAACACAAAATTTATCGGGGTTGATTTTTTGGTCAAAAAGTCAACATTTGACTTTTTTGTAAAAAGTCAAACTTCAAAATTTCAAAAATAATATTTTTGAGAAAAAATTTTCCATTGTGTTGGGATTGTTAGTGTTAGTGGAAATCGACATTTATTTCGATAATAATTGATGTCTGGAGGTTATATTGACCAATCGGGTAATTAATCGAATAAATGAACAATTAATTGCTATTAATTCGCATGATTATAACTATTTGTTCACATGAGTGTACTATTGATTCACATTCATGTACTATTAGGGGAGTTGGTGCAAGATTGATAATACTTGCATGACTAAGTTAAAAATGGAGGTATAGACGGAGATACTATACTGTAATTCGTATTTTCACATGGTTATAACTATTGATTCACATTATTTACTATTAGGGGAGGTGGTGCAAGTTTGATAATACTTGCATGAATAAATTAAAAATGAAAGAAAAGTTGAAGGTATTGTACTGTAATATTTCGAGCCTCAAAATGTGCAATTATCAAAACTATATTTTCCTATAAATAGAAGCTCATTCTTCCTTCATTTTTCAACAATTAACTAAAGCTATAGAGCAATTATTATAGAGAGAAATTATAGAGAGAAAGAAGAAGAGAAGTCTGCTACCTAACTATTCCAGTATCCAGTTTTCTTCAAAGGTAAGGGGTATTATTTCTTTCGTATTCATGAAGAGAGCTTCTGTTATTCTATTCTTTATTATTATATTGGAATAACCTGTCTATGCGAAGTACTGCATACATGGTAAAATTCTTCTATTATTTTATTCTTTATTATTCTGTTGGAATATCCTGTCTGTGCGAATTACGCATGACCTGGTTCCGTTCTTTATTATCCTGTTGGAATAACCTATCTGTGTGCTTTATCGCATGCCTGGTGAATTTTATTGTTATTCCATTCTTTATTATTCTGTTGGAATATCATGTCTGTGCGGATTACGTATGACCTGGTTCCATTCTTTATTATTCTGTTGGGAATAACCTGTCTATGCGGTCTATCGCATGCATGGTGAATTCTTATGTTATTTCATTCTTTATTATTCTGTTGGAATAACTTGTCTATGTGGATTACCACATGCATGGTGAATGATCCTTTGTATTCATTCCTTATTAAATTCTGGAAATGATCCGTCTACGTTGATTACCGCATGATGGGTGAAAATCCATTTGCAGTTTTGAAGTTTTTCTGACCCTTAAAAATTCTAGAAAAAATTGAAATGATAATTAGATGAGTTTTCTAGATTGTGTCCAAAAATAGAAATTTTTGGATGTATAGATTAGGAGTTATAAATTTTATGAAAAAAACTATTTTAAAAGTAAACCCTTATAACTTTTTGTGGTTAACTCCAAAATTAGTAAAATTTTTATTGGGAGTACATGTATATAACAGAAGTATACCCTGTAAATTTTGGAATTTTTGGACAAAAGTACAATTTATGATAAATATCTAAATATTCGGTAGTTTTGGCCATATGAAAAATAGTAAATGAATTTTAAAAATTTCGAGAAAAATACATGTTCAATATGGGACTATATTCTGCTAAATCCTAGAAAAGAAATATTTTTGGGGCTGATTTGGTATTTTTCATGAAAATGAACTAGTTATGAGTAAATAAATTAAATATGTTATGTGAAGTAACAAAATGGGAAAATAGGATTTTATGGCTTGGGAATCCTATATAGGGTATATGCAGATTTTTGATGAGAAATTTGATCATTGGTGATGAAATCTTATGAGTATGGCATTTTTGAATGATTAAATGCATTATTTGGTAAAGTGTAAACAATTGAAATAGATTGTTTATAAGTTTAAGAAGTGATTAAAATATTGTTATAATATTAGATTATGAGTTTATTAAGTGATTGATAATATTTGGATAAATTTAAAGTCTTTAATATTTATCCTTATTTTCGTTTGATTAATGCTTATATCATTGTCATCATCCTCATGCTTATATTCTGATGACAGTCATCTTTGGCTTGCGTGCAAAGATGGACTGTTGATTATTGATTTTACAATTGTATATCTTAGGCTTACGTGCAAAGACGGACGGTTGATTATTGATTTTACAATTGTATTTCTTTGGCTTACGTGCAAAGATGGACTGTTGATTATTGCTTTTATAGTTGTATATTTTTGGCTTACGTACAAAGTTGGACCGTTGATTATTTGTTTTATAGTTGTATATCTTTGGCTTACGTGCAAAGATGGACTGTTGATTATTGGTTTTACAGTTGTATATCTTTGGCTTACGTGCAAAGACGGACTGTTGATTATTGGTTTTACATTTGTACATTTTTGGCTTACGTGCAAAGATGGACTGTTGATTATTGGTTTTACAGTTGCATATCTTTGGCTTACGTGCAAAGATGAACTATTGATTGATGAGTATCTTTGGCTTATGTGTATAGATGAACTGTTTATTGGTATGATTATGACCAGGGATCATTCGGTATAATCATGACCCGTAATGTTATAGATGATGTGGTAAAAGTCCTCATTAGCCTGTAGTGCATTGATGGACAATTATTGGTATGACTATAACTAAGGATTATTCGGTATAATCATGACCATTGATGAATACATGAATATACTTGGCCTTAGTGCAGGGATGATTTGATGATGTGGATTATTTATTAAGCTGAGTTTCAGCGATAAAGTATTGATTATACACTTTTAATTCGTAAAAGATAATAGATATCATGCTCTACTTGACTCTTCTAAAATACAGTTGTATGTCTTTGGCATGTAGTGCAAAGAATAAATTGTTAATGAATATCTTTGGCCGTAGTACAAAGAATAATTTATTAGTATGATTATGAGTAGGAATTGTGATTTGGTATAACCATGATTTTTGATGTTTCAGGTGAAGATATGTGATGAAAATTATCTTCGTCATGGGTGCGAAGAGGAATTTAGAATCACAATTATGATTATGAGTTATTCATATGACTATGGACAGAAATTGTTGATTGATGTTACACGGATACAACATTATTGGTGGACTTTTAACATAGAGAAGATAATAGACCTAATGGTCTATTTGACTCTTCTAATGGATTGTTCGTTCCGCTGTAACTATGGTTGAAAAGTTTTATCATCTACCATATGTTCTAAATCTCTGATTTATTATTGACGAAGGCTATTGATAATTTAATTATCTTTAGTCATGATATTCTTTGCTGGGCTATTTGTGTTCACCCTTTGCTTCACAATTCCTTTCAGGTAATAAGAGTGTAGCTGGGTCGAGCGGGGGTAACAGGAGAATAGAACGGTGGTCTATAGCTGTTGAGGTTCTCCCTAAATAGTATGAAAATAATTTTATTGAGAACTTTAGATAAGTGTGTCGTATTGTATACGTCATTTGATATTTAATTTTGGTGAACCAAATAGGGTGAGGTGAACCCAACTTTAGAAGGGTGTTTTGCCACTATCATACAAGATGTCTAATGACATACAACCTCGTGTTATCATAAGATAGGGTTGTGCACATCCACTTGCTGAGTATATCTACGAGTACTACCTATATAATCTTGGAGTTTATTTGAAATATAATTCTCACTTGGAGACAACGGAGATAATTATATGTCAAGAGAAGACTTACCATTGGAAAGAAGATGATAACAACCTTCTTGTTTTTCTTTGGAGACTATTGGGTCAACTAAGGATAATTCTGTGAACATATGATATCTATCATAACCTAGACGCATGGCCTCCCTTGTACGAAGGTTTTCTTGAGCACTTCCCAAAGATTTTAATTTCTAAAATAGTTATTGATTGTACTTTTATGTAAGGTACCATTGTAAGGTTGTGGTCAAGGCACTATGAGAGTTACATACATTTGTATTAAAACTCACAGTTTAATTGTGATCGTATTCTACACGACAGTTCAACAGTTGTATAAATGAACTTTGTATTTGATTTTTATAGTATGATATCTGGCGACTCAGAATGGGTCGTGTGGACCTATTTTTGGGGCGACACAAATGGTATCAAAGCTTAGGGATATGGTCGCTGGCGGAGATATTAGTCTAGAACTAGAAGAGGAGAGACGAGTAATATACTTCACTAGGGTGTTACTTACCTAAGCTGAAATTATTTATTTGATAAGTTGACAAATTGTGATCTGTCAATTAACCTTTGTTTTGAAGATATATTCTAGAATGATATCTGAAATACAGGAGATGAGTAATGGAAAAATCATGATACAGAGGAAATAATAGGGAAGGTACAACCCGAAAAGAAAGCAAGGTATTCTCATCTCTTCAAACTACCAGGTACGTAAATTTTGAGGGCGAAATTTTATAAGGAGGGGAGATTGTAAGACCCCGAATTTTACGAAATGAAAGTATTCAATTTTTATAATTATTATTCTATTTAGTAAATGGTTAAATTGATAAAAGTACGGTAATACGCGTGGTTTCATAGTAGCATACGATATTGATTATTGATGCTTATGTGAGAAGTCACTCAGTTATACTCAATTATTGCTACAATAATTGTTGTATCATATCTCTCATATTATTGATTCAATTAGTGTCACAGTATCATCTACATAATATTTTATATATTATTAAATCAATAATTAAGATGATAAAGTTATTCATATCATTATTTGCAATATTGACAATGTCTAGAAGTTTTGTCAAGGAGAGGTTTGGTCACCTAATTGCGCGCAGATAAGGATAAATCCTTATCAGAAAGTCCCCTCTTTCCTGAGAACGACCTGGTTGTTAAATATTGTGAGTTATAATATTAATGATGAATGTTATTAAAAATCGAATTTGAGTTCGGAGTTGAATTTGGAGACGCGGACATGATTTTTGAGTCCGGAATGATGAAATTAGTAGAAATAGAATATAAACACAAAATTTATCGGGGTTGATTTTTTGGTCAAAAAAGTCAACAGTTGACTTTTTTAGAAAAAGTCAAACTTTAAAATTTCAAAAAATAAAATTTTTGAGAAAAATTATTCCATTGTGTTGGGATTGTTAGTGTTAGTGGAAATCGACATTTATTTCGATAATAATTGATGTCTGGAGGTTATATTGACCAATCGGGTAATTAATCGAATAAATGAGCAATTAATTGCTATTAATTCGCATGATTTTAACTATTTGTTCACATGAGTGTAATATTGATTCACATTCATGTACTATTAGGGGAGTTGGTGTAACACCAGAGAAAAATCAGATTTTTATGACAATTAAATTTTTATTTGATTATGTGAATTAAATGAATTTAATTGATTTATTTTGTGAGTAAGCTATGTAAAGGTCGTTCTATGACCTAGAATGTGTTTATGTGGTTAGTAATCTGGCTACGTGCTAGAATTAATTGTTTAGAATTTCCAAGACGAAAATAAATATTTTTCGAGAAATTCCCGTAAAAACACTATTCATCCGTTTCTGTTTGGGGAATTATTTTGAAATTCCGAGAAACGCGTAATGATAGAATATCAAGATGAGATGAAATATCAGATAATATTTCATTTATGGAAAACGAAGTTTTTGCCTGTGGACTTAAAACCTAAGGGTTGAGTAGAATGATTTCCGAGAAGGAAATGAAACGCGAAGAAGGAATTGCGTTATAGTTAAAGCATGTGTTATACAAATATGATACTATCTAGTATCTACGTATAATACGATGAGTTAATACGAAGTACAATACGATTATCGTACGAGTATTATACGGAGGGAATACAGTTAATATTATGAAATTAAGTTAAGACTTAATGATAATTCATTTGAGTTGGATTATGTTTAGTCCAATCAATTGTATAGGCAAGCCCAATGAATTAATATGTTAAGACCAAGGCAAGAAAATTGAACCGTGGATCGAATCAGTGGGTCACCGAATGGGTAAAACCCATGGGGATGACCCATGGGCATGGTGGGCCGGCCACTTGGTGTGCAAGGCAAGAAAATCACTTGGTCACCAAGTAATTTACTTGGTGACAAAGTGTTGAATAGTAAGGAGGTGGTGGTGTATTGTTCAATTTGCCCTCCATTTCATTTGCTTATAAATAAAAAGCTAGAGTTGGTCATTTGAAGGTTTTTCAAGTTGCCAACATATATTTTGAGAGAGAAAAAGAGCTAGACTTAAACCATTCTTCTACCTTGAAGTAATATTCCTTAATGGTAGTTCCATCTCTTTTGGTTTTCTTTTAGTATGGAGAATCATAAATTGGTGGTGTATGGCTTGTATGATGGGATAAGAATGACTTACCTTAGATTCAATCTCTATAAGTCATGAGATCATAAAAATCATAAGGGTTGTTATAGCTTAAAATCGTGGAAATATTGATTGTTGAGATTGATTGTTGATAAACAATTGAACTCCATCAATACATTAATATGTGCATCTTGCTTGGTTAGGATGTAGATATGAAGTCCATGGAGTATTCCATGTGATTTGGTTTAGAGAACATTAGTAACGAAGTTATGGCGAATTTTACGGAAATAGACGTTAAACGTCGAAAACGTAGAAATTTCGAATTGGGGGTCAAAAGTTTCCATAAGACTTGAAAATGTTGTTTTTCAATGTTAACATGTGAGATAGGGTATTTAAGAGTTGTAGGTTCAAGAATCGTCGGATTCCGACTTAAAACGAAGAAAACGAGCATTGAACGCTCATTAACGTTTACGAACGCTTAGAAAATGAACTCAATAGTGAATTTTGAGTTAACTAATTCAAAAGTGTTGAATTCTTATATGAATTCGTAGTGTATGTCATTTATGACGTGTAGGCTTTTGAACGGACCAAATCGGACTTATAACGAAGAAGTTATGGCTCCGAGAATCTCACCAAAATTTTAATATGTGAAAATTTTTTGGTGTTGAGGTATGGCGCCGCGACGCCAGACAGTGTGTTAAATGTCGCGCCACAGCGCCGACACAGTATAATGGGCTACTGGAAAGTTGCGTCGCAGCGCCACTAGTATAAGGGAGTTTTGCGCCGCAGCGCCGAGACTGAAGTATGGGTACTGCTAACTGGTGTCGCAACGCCAGTCTTGCCTAGTAATATCACGCCGCGGCGCCGAGTCAAGGGTTTTGTTAGAAAGCTAGGTTTTGAACTTCAGTTGTTCCGAGACCTACATGAGTTGAGTTTGTATACTCAATGAATGTACTAATACTATTCCTATATTACCTATACTAATGTATATGGTATTGAATTTGGGAATTGAATGCGTGTTAGTAAGTTATGAATGAAGAACACAAAGTGTTGTCGATAAACCCTAGTCGGGGAAACAACATTGGTACTTCACCAATGATGATAGAGTTCAGTTAATTACGTAAATTGATTAATAAGCCAGGACGAAGGGTAATAATTCGAGTTAACTTTATGAATGATATTAAGTTAACGAAGACATAGAAGAGAAAGAAGTTGGTAGGAACAATGTGAATAATTGTTTGATAGCTAATTACAATGTGCTATGTGAATATATCATATAGATTCTTTAAAGGCCGTGGTCAGTCGATTAAGTTATTTGAAGACGCTAAAATGCAAGTTTTCTTAACGCTTGTCTAACCTTCAAGTTAGTCAAGTTTTATGTGATTCATTGTACTGAATTGCACGACTGATTTTAAAGAAAAGGTCAATCCCAGATTTAACTCGGCTAAACTACTTGTAAGATATAGATTGATTTGTATACATATCTTTCTATATAGAAATATTAACGCTATCATATGCCAAGTAATTGGTACGGATGTGAAGTTAAGGTTTGTTTATGAACAAATAAAATTATTTTTCATTGATTATTCGATGGGCACGTGAGTTTGCCAAATGTTAAATGTAAATACTTTTAATAAATGAGTGTTGATCAACATAGAGTACTATAGGCTGATCACCTAGAAGTGCTCGTAAGTAATGCGGATGTACAGCCTTAGTACTATGATATCCTTTTCAAGTATGAAAATAGAAAGTTACTGTTCATGGTCTATTGACCGGTTCAGAATTCCCAATCTATTCTATACTTTGGGAATTGATGATATAAAATGTTAAAGTATTATTGTTTCATAATACTTCATAACTATTTGTTCAGTTATGTTGGAATTGTCATATAATTCACGACTGTGGTACTATTGTTATCCTTTGTTAAACTTGCTGAGCTTGTTATGCTCACTTCTTGCGTGAATTATATGATTGCAGTTAAGGATGAACGAACTGAGAATGCTAAGAGAGATAAGGGCAAGGCTAAGATGGATACTTAACCACCGTGTAATAGATTAGTATGTTTGTATGTATTATACATTATAAGCAACGAACGATGTAATCGGTTTATGAACCTGGGAAGGATTGTACTTTGATTGTAATAAGAAGATAATAATTACATTCATTATGTTGTATTTCAATGGAATGATTGTATAGTTATGAGTACAATGTAGCACCATATGTCAGGTTGGAAGATACCCGGATTTGGGGGCGTCATAGTTGGTTCAAGATTGATAATACTTGCATGACTAAGTTAAAAATAGAGGTATAAATGGAGGTACTATACTGTAATTCATATTTTCACATGATTATAACTATTGATTCACATGATTGAACTATTGATTCACATTATTTACTATTAGGGGAGGTGGTGCAAGTTTGATAATACTTGCATGAATAAATTAAAAATGAAAGAAAAGTTGAAGGTATTGCATTGTAATATTTCGATCCTCAAAATGTGCAATTATCAAAACTGTATTTTCCTATAAATAGAAGCTCATTCTTCATTCATTTCTCACTAATTCACTAAAGCTATAGAGCAATTATTATAGAGAAAAATTATAGAGAGAAAGAAGAAGAGAAGTCTGCTACCTCACAATTCCAGTATCCAGTTTTCTTCTAAGATAAGGGGTATTATTTCTTTCATATTCATGAAGAGAGCTTCTGTTATTCTATTCTTTATTATTATGTTGGAATAACCTGTCTATGCGAAGTACTACATACATGGTGAAATTCTTCTATTATTCCATTCTTTATTATTCTATTGGAATATTCTGTTTATACGGATTACGCATGACCTGGTTCCGTTCTTTATTAATTTGTTGGAATATCCTGTCTGTGCGGATTACACATGACCTGGTTCCATTCTTTATTATTCTGTTGGAATAACCTGTCTGTGCGGTTTATCGCATGCCTGGTGAATTCTGTTGTTATTCTATTCTTTACTATTCTGTTGGAATATCCTGTCTGTGCGGATTACGCATGACCTGGTTCCATTCTTTATTATTCTGTTGGAATAACCTGTCTGTGCGGATTACACATGACCTGGTTCCATTCTTTATTATTATGTTGGGAATAACCTGTCTGTGCGGTCTATCGCATGTATGGTGAATTCTTCTGTTATTCCATTCTTTATTATTCTGTTAGAATAACCTGTCTATGTGGATTACCGTATGCATGGTGAATGATCCTTTGTATTCATTCCTTATTAAATTCTGAAAATGATCTGTCTACGTGGATTACCGCATGATGGGTGAAAATCCATTTGTAGTTTCGTATTTTTCTGACCTTAAAAATTCTGGAAAAATTTGAAATGATAATTTGATGAGTTTTCTAGATTGTGTCCAAAAATGGCGATTTTTGGATGTATAGATTAGGAGTTATAAATTTTATGAAAAAGACTATTTTAAAAGTAAACCCTTATAACTCCTTGTGGTTAACTCCAAAATTGGTAAAATTTTTATTGGGAGTACATGTATATAACAGAAGTATACCCTGTAAATTTCAGAATTTTTGGACAAAAGTATAATTTATGATAAATGTGTAAATATTCGGTAGTTTTGGCCATATGAAAAATAGTAAATGAATTTTTAAAATTTCGAGAAAAATATATGTTCAATATGGGACTATATTCTGCTAAATCTCAGAAAAGAAATATTTTTGGAACTGATTTGGTATTTTTCATGAAAATAAACTAGTTATGAGTAAATTAATTAAATATGTTATGTGAAGTAACAAAATTGAAAAATAGGATTTTATGGCTTGGGAATCCTATATAGGGTATATGCAGATTTTTCATAAGGGATTTGGTCATTGGTGATAAAATTTTATGAGTATGACATTTTTGAATGATTAAATGCATTATTTGGTAAAGTGTAAATAATTGAAATAAATTGTTTATAAGTTTAAGAAGTGATTAAAATATTGTTATAATATTAGATTATGAATTTATTAAGTGATTGATAATATTTGGATAAATTTAAAGTCTTTAATATTTATCCTTATTTTTGTTTGATTAATTCTTATATCATTGTCATCATCCTCATGCTTATATTTTGATGAAAGTCATCTTTGGCTTACGTGCAAAGATGGACTGTTGATTATTGATTTTACAATTGTATATCTTGGGCTTACGTGCAATGACGGACGGTTGATTATTGATTTTACAATTGTATATCTTTGGATTACGTGAAAAGATGGACTATTGATTATTGGTTTTATAGTTATATATCTTTGGCTTACGTGCAAATATGGACCGTTGATTATTGGTTTTATAGTTATATATCTTTGGCTTACGTGCAAAGATGGACCGTTGATTATTTGTTTTATAGTTGTATATCTTTAGCTTACGTGCAAAGATGGACTGTTGATTATTGGTTTTACAGTTGTATATCTTTGGCTTACGTGCAAAGATGGATTGTTGATTATTAATTTTACAGTTGCATATCTTTTTCTTACGTGCAAAGATGAACTATTGATTGATGAGTATCTTTGGCTTATGTGACACTGATAAGTCGATTTTATACCTACTTACCTAGTATCTTTTACTTGAATTAGTTGCTTATATTCATGTGTCTTAGTTACTTTTCATGCATTTTGTGTTTGTTTTGTAGGTTATACGTTTGGAAGCGGTGTGAGCGATTATTGGTAAGGAAAATGCAAAGAAAAACAATCCGGATATCGTTTGTGCTTTCATGTTCATTTTATGTTCTTGGCTTGGAAATTGGACTATATTATAGAGCTTAGGCTTAGCTTTCCGTAACATCTTGAATCATTCCAATCAGAGTTCGGATGAAAGAGTTATGACATTTCTACCAACGGACGTCGTTGAACTTCATTGTTGTGGATGGCCATTTGCATAGCAGTCACTTCCAGTCCAATTTTGACTTTCATCCGTTTGTTATTTCTCAAAACTCAAAGAATGAAAGTTGTATATCTCGTCGATAGAGTCGATTTGATATGTCGCGGGCCCCGTAAATCCTCTCGGTTTTAAAGTTATGGTTGTTTTAGCAAAAGAGGTTCCAGTAGGAAATTGAATTGGCAGATTGGTACCCAGCCGGGGCTGGACCTTTTTAGCCTTAGGATCCAGCCAAGCCTTCTGGGAGTATTAGCAGATTGCTATCCAGCCGGGGCTGGGTTTTTGCAAGGGAAAAGGCCAGCCGGGGCTGGCCTATGCGCGGAATGAGTAGATTTTGTCCGAATTTGAGTCCGAAAAGGATTGTTTCGAGTTGTTTGATTCAAGGACTTCCAAGAGCACTTAAAGACATGTACAAAGGCTTATAAAAGGAGTGGAATAACACAGATTAGAGGAGATGATGTGGAGATTAGAAAGTTAGAGGATGAATTCCATTAGATTAGATTAGAGTAAATTAGAGAAAAACACTAGTTCTAATTAGATTTGGAGATTGAAGCAACTTGGAGACCATTGAAGATTCAAAGTAGGAGCAAGGAGGGAGCGTCAAATCTACAGACAATAGATGATATCTTTTCATCTTCTTCTATTTTTATCTTTTTAATGATAATTCAATTGTGGATTCTTAATTTTAATTCAACGAACTAATTCTTTGTTTGAGATTACAATGGATCTTATTGTGTATTTATTTTAATATGCTTCGATATCAATTATTATGTTCTATTGTGAGAATTGTCTATTATGATTTGGACTTAATTGTTTAATTTATTGGCCATCAATTACCGTGATAATCTATATGAACTCGAGAGATGAAGTATAGATTTAGATCTAATCATGATAACATGTGTTCAGGATTTTGTTAGTAGCTTAAACTTGATGTGTGTTAAGGTAGAGGTATGCTTGACATCGTATGTAATCGTATAAAGAACTTATTCTTCAACATTCTTCAATTGTAATTCACATCGAGATATAGTGGGTTAGTTGATTAAGGTGTTTAACGGATTTCTATCTTAATTGTGGATTGACGTTAATACGGTATTAGTGCATCGAGAGGTGTTTAATACTACTTTCGTGTTCTTGATTAATAATTCAGGATAGAGAATAATTAATGAGAAGTGTGCTAACCTAAATGAAGCAATAAGTGAAGTTGTGATCTTAAATCTCTGTAGTCTGATTTTTAATTAGTGGTAATTAGAATTGGTTTAGTTAAATATTTTAATTTATAACATTAAATTCATTTGTTTAAATAAGATTGAGTTGGTTACGAGTTAGTACTTGGTGATTTTTATTAAATAATTCTCTGTGGGAACGATACACAACTTATCACTTTATTACTTGTTGACCACGTATACTTGCGTGTTATGCGTAACTAGATTTTACCCAACAAGTTTTTGGCGACGTTGCCGGGGAATTAGTTTAATATTTTTTTACCAATATTAACTTCAATCAAATTAGTCTTAATTTAAACATTTTTATTTTTATTTTTAATTCTCTTCCTATATTTCTCTCTTTTCAGGTACCATGGATGACTTTGCGTATCAATGGCCATACACAAACATGACTCAGCCAAGGGGAATGGAGATTGACAGACTCGCGACACTTTACGCAATGTCAGCACAGATTGAAGAACTTTCCAGGAGGTTGGACGTTGTTGTAGCCCAACATAATCGAAGGACTAGCAGTTACTTGCAATCATTGTGCTGGTAATCACCCGAGTAATCAATGCACCATCAATCTTGGGCCGGTAGAGTATGGTGGTAACTACGTCACTCAGTATGCATATGATAATTATGATCAAGTTTGTGGGTATCACCCGGATTCTTCATGGAGCTACAACTATTAATACCAATACTCTGCTCCAAGTCCAACATACACGCCGGAATTCTCATATTCACCTCCAATGCGACAAGAAGATAATTCAGAGTTTATGGAATTCATGTTAAGGGCTATAGCAGAAAAAGAAGAGTTTATACACAATCAAGAGCTGTCAATCCAAAATTTTAATAATTGGATGGAAAAACGTTTCACAGCCTCAACCAATGGTCCTCAATACATGGCTTCTGAGACTGAAACAGAAAGTTCAAGGCTGGGGGAATTATTGTCCAAGTTCATAGTAGATGAGGAGAAGATGAGTAATCAAGCGAGGGAATATCAAAATCTTGCTGATCAGATAGAGCAAATGACAGAAGCCGTAAGCAACCTTCCTCCAAACACTTGGCTTTATGACATGGATGACGAAATTGACCGAGAATCCGAACCAAATCTACAATTGGATGAGCCTCAAGATGTTGAAAAAGAGGAGACAAGTGGGGATAATGACAACAACGTCGGTGAAGAACTAATTGTGAGAACCAAGATTGATGAGCCGATGTTATTTATGCCCCAAGTGGCTTCTCCTCCATAGTTCAAGAATCCGGTTAGATTTGTAAAACCTTGTCCGATTGGTAGTCATGTTGTTGGCAATACTCCTTGTGACGTAAAAGCGAGTACAACTTCGAAGCCATGGTGTGATGAGCTGGAGAAGATAGAAGAAGAGACTATTATGTCTGACAAGCCTCAATGCCAGAATCTATTCGTAGACACAATGGAGAAAATGCCTAGATGTTGGACGTTCTTCAATGTAATCTTATCTAAACAAATCATGCTAGGTGACTTTAACTCGATGGCTATCACAAATGGGAACCTACCAAAAGCTATATTATTTCCGATGGATGGAGGGTTCATCAACTTTCGAAGAGGAATTAGATATCATTGACCTGACAAAGTCAGGCTGAAAGACTATAAATCAAGCGCTGACTGGGAGGCAACCCAGGAATTTTTATATTTATATGCTTTACTAGTTTATTTAGTAGATAGGAATTAATTTTCTTATTAAGCTATCTTATAATCTAATCCGTGTTGTCTCTCTTCATTGCAGGTATTGGAGGTCCAATGGATAGCAAAATGATCGTCGCAGCCATCGCCAACATCAAATCATGCTTAGCTGATTACAGGGAAGTTCTCTTCTATTTATCGCTATATTCTTACAATGAGGACATTGTAATTGCTAAGTTTGGGGGAGTTTAGTTTAGTTCTTTATTGCATGTTTAGTTTCATGTTTATGTTATGTTATTTTGTATACGTTGTTAATTTAGTTTAGGTTCATGTTGTTTGCATTCATGTAGTACAATTGCACAAGTAGTTGCATAATAGTATAGTTTGAATAGCATTATATTCAATTTATTTTTTTTGTTAAAAAAATAAAAAATAATTCAAAAATAATAGTTAGTTACTATGTTCATCTTGCATGAGTCCAGCTATTTGATATTTACAGTTTATTTTGGCCAATAATGAGAATGGGATTAAGTAGACAAGTAGCGTACTGACTATTAGAGCTTTGATGTAATTTCTTGTTATGAATTGAGTCTTTTTCTATTTGAAACTGGCATAATAAAGATAGCACAGTAAAAACAACTTGTTAATTGATTGAGTTTAAATTGATACATAATGGGACTCTAAAGGATAATGCTAGTTTGAATGAAAGAATGACAAGAACAAGTAGTGATGGCTAAAGTTAAACAAGAACCTAAGTTTGGGGGAATATGTGAGATATATAAGCTATTGAAAAAAAAAGAGAAGCGAAAAAAAATAAAAATGAATAAACACCGTAGCGTGCTTGTCTAGTTTTGTGGCATTTGTTACTTAAGTAAGTAAGCCCGAGGGGATTGTCTTTACACCTAGCGCCCTAAGGTCTTAATGGTCTGTGAGTCGTTGGTCAAAAGCTCGTTAAGGTAGCATTGAAAAGCCTAAGGGAATAAGACATTGCATAACTATTGTATATAAACCAAAAGAAAAAAAAAGAATAAAATGGGAAATAAGAGCAAAAAGCCCCCGTAGATGAAAAATAAAGCATAAGTATCCCATGTTGACCCTCGATATTGGTAATTGTTTTATTTTAGTTGGATCTAGCTTGTTTTTGGATTTCTTGAGTTTACACTGTATGATGCCTTCGAAGAGACTTGTATGTGCTAAATTTGATTTTATATCAGTTAACATTGTTGTGGAGCACACACGCACTATACCAGTGATAACAATTTAAGACCTGATGATTGACTAGGAAATTGTTGATTGGTTTTGATATGAAGTATTGTCGTGTTTGCTTGATTACTCTAAGGCCGAGTGAATAGATTTGATTCTATCAATATTGCTGGATTCGTAGGCATGTAGATTAGTTGCATTCCATTCCATTCCATTGCATTACATTTTTGTTTTGTTTTTGCTTGAAGACAAGCAAATGTTTAAGTTTGGGGGTATTGAGAGATTAGGGAGTTTTTGGAAGAATTCTATTAGATTAGATTAGAGTAAATTAGATCAAAACACTAGTTTTTATGAGATTTGGAGATTGAAGCAACTTGGAGACCATTGAAGATTCAAAGTAGGAGTAAGGAGGGAGCGTCAAATCCACAGACAATAGATTATATCTTCTCATCTTCTTCTATTTTTATCTTTTTAATGATAATTCAATTGTGGATTCTTAGTTTTAATTTAATGAACTAATTCTTTGTTTGAGATTACAATGGATCTTATTGTGTAATTTATTTTAATATGCTACGATATCAATTATTATGTTCTATTGTAAGGATTGTCTATTATGATTTGGACTTAATTGTTTAATTGATTGGCCATCAAATACCGTGATAATCTATATGAACTTGAGAGATGAAGTATTGATTTAGATCTTATCATGATAGCATGTGTTCAGGATTTTGTTAATAGCTTAAACTTGATGAGTGTTAAGGTAGAGATATGCTTGACATCGCATGTAATCAGATAGAGAACTTATTCTTCAACCTTCTTCAATTGTAATTCACATAGAGATATAGTGGGTTAGTTGATTAAGGTGTTTAACGAATTTCTATCTTAATTGTGGATTGACGTTAATACAGTATTAGTGCATTGAGAGGTGGTTAATACTACTTTAGTGTTCTTGATTAACAATTCAGGATAGAGAATAATTGATGAGAAGTGTGTTAACTTAAATGAAGCAATAAGTGAAGTTGTGATCTTAAATCTCCGTAGTCTTAATTTAATTAGTGGAATAGTAGTTAATTTATATAGTTTGTAATTCATTCGTTTAAATAAGATTGAGTTGGTTACGGGTTAGTACTTGGTGATTTTTATTAAATAATTCTCTGTGGGAACGATACTTAACTTATCACTTTATTACTTGTTGACCACGTATACTTGCGTGTTGTGCGTAACTAGATTTTACCCAACAAGTTTTTAGCCCCAAATCCAGGTACTTCATTCCCACAGGATTTGGTGTTCACTTAATCAAACATTCATATCTAACTACTCAATCACAATAAAACTGGATAAATAAAACCTTTCCCATTAAAGGGTTACATAATAAAATCTCCTAGGTTATCTAACCTTTAATTACAATCATTCAAATGCGAAAATTAAATAAACTTCATTAAAACCAAGTCTAAGATCATCATAATAAAAGTCTAAAGTAAAAATTATAAGTCTTCATCACTTGCACATTTTTCCCTTTCCTTTGCTATACGAAGGTTCACCTACCTTCTCTTCTTTAGCTACAATGAGTTTTGAAATATGCAAGAGTGAGCAAAATAATTACTCACTAGATACAATATGAAATCAATAGGAGTATAGTAATAATAACTACCAATAATAGGCTCATCAACAATGAATAGTACTCTATCATCTATAATCAGAAACTGACATCCAAAATGTGGAATAAATATAACTGAGGGTCATTAGACCATGAACTATGTCCACAGTTGCGAGTAATCTTTCAACTCTAACTTTAACAGTCATAAGACTATAAGGACTCCTCGTACGTAGGGGGATCAGCCCTTCGTACCATGTATTGTGCACAAACATTTAACGTTGCGCCTAAGTTAACTCCTAATCATAACATTAGGGTTGTTCATCTTAGTATTTAGAGTACAAGTATGCACCAAAGGAAGTTTGGTTTGGATAAGCTTTCAGGGTAATTTGGAATTCAACGAACATCAACTAAGGATTAGTTGAATGAAACCAAGACCATTTCACTATAGAATAATTGTGATTGAATCAATCATAGTAAACTAAAGTCATGCTTAGGGAATAATCTAAGAGAATACAATTTGAATAACTATAACACCTTGCTTGAACAATACTAAGCCAAGGTTAATTAGAATTGAATACTAAGCATGCATAACAATTTGATCGATAAAAATGTTCAACATTAGAATATATAAATTTGCATGCTAAACAACAACTTAAATACAAAAATAACTTACTCAAGAATACTTACATCATTATATCATAATCGAATTGAAAACCATAATTAGTTCAACAAGATAAAGGATTAGAAAACTTGCTCAAAGAAAATTTAAGCGATTGCACAATTCTAAAAGTACAGTTAAAGTACTTGCCTTGCTCGTAGGCTAAACCAAATCAATACGAAACACAATATCCTATAAGCATATGTCATCATGACATAATTAGTCATTACCATCTTACAAACATAACTAAGTACGTTCATCATTTAAAAATTGGATTTTAATCACATAATCGAGTTATAACACAAGTTAATTGTTAATAACATACTTATTCATAGTATAAATATACTAAAATCAACATTTAGCAGTCCTACTATCATCACATAACTTTTCTTAAAATTTCGTGTACAAAAAGTACATTGTCAGACCATTCTGCTAACTCGCGCCGCGACGCCACAATTTACACTGTGGGTCGCGCTGCGGCGTGGGCATGGCGCTGCGGCGTGGAGATCAAGGCTACAAGGCCGCGCTACGGCGTGAGCATGGCGCTGCGGCGCCACAAAGGTACTACAAGTTCGCGCCCCGGCGCCGAATTGCAGACCTCGGCAACATCACAGAAAAAGCCAATTTTGGCCAACAAGCTCGTTTCTAACAGACCAAATATCATGTAAATCATACAACAACTTTATGTAAACATATTTCACAAACTCTAAACATGATTCTACCCATACAACCACATAAACAACAAAATTAGCACACCCAAATTCACTGTTTTTGGCTAAAACTCATTTTTTATATTTCAATGAAAATCAACATTGTAACTTTTGTTTTTCAACCAAAACCACTAATTCAAAGTGTCTTTATCAATGATTATACATACTCTAACAAATTAAACGATCAATTTATCAACTAAACCACTAATTCACCCTTAATTTCTACTTTAAGCTAAACAATAAATTTTCATAAAAACTCTCTGTAAAAACATTTTCTTCACAAACATATACATAACAACAATTCTTTGATTATAACCCATGAAAATAGTTTTAACATCACTATTATGACATATAAAGCCACATAACAACAAAAATTCATGCTTACACAAAGATTCTACAGAGAATTTGGGAAGATAAAACTAAACTTTTAAGAACTAAAGGGAATAGGAGAATACCTTGATAGAAGATGATATGGCTAATCTTTTCTACTCTCAAGCCTCCTTCTCCAATCTCTAGCCTTCTTTTCTCTCTTCTTTCTTCTTCTTTTCTTCTTCTCTGAGTTTTCTTTCTTCTCTCTAACCTCTCTCCTCTAACATACGTCTTAACCAAATAACGTATATAGATATTACATATATTAATTATATAATATAATTATAAACATAACTGATATCAGTTATGTGAATTTTAAAATCAAAAGCCATAAGGATTGTTTGGTTAACCACTAACAAAATAACCTATTAATCCTAACACCTTGTTTGGTAAAACTCAAATAAATTAAAGACTTAATAGGCCTTAGGCCTTGTTTGGCAAAACTGAATTAAAACTCCTTTAAGTTATTTTAGTAACTCATTTATAACAAGGTTATTTGTCACACATTAATTTAATTAAATTAATCATAATAACAATTTATTAAATCACTTTATCACATAAATCAATACCACAAAATTATAATTTTCTATATAATTATAACTTTATTTAATCAACTAACACATCCTTTTAAATTTATAAATTCCAATAAAAAGAATAGTAATTCAATTAATCAAAATTCTCTAACTTAATAATTAAATTAAATTAGCAAAATAATTAATTTTTCTTAATTATTTATTTAACAAATAATTAACCACATCAATTCAAATTTGAACAATTATTTATTCAACAATAAACACATCCATTAAATATTTAAATAATTCAATAAATATTTAATATCACAATTAAAATTCTAGAATGTTACAGCTTATATGTATAGATGAACTGTTTATTGGTATGACTATGACCAGGGATTATTCGGTATAATCATAACCCGTAATGTTATAGATGATGTGGTAAAAGTCTTCATTGGCCCGTAGTGAATTGATGAATAGTTATTGGTATTATTATAACCAGGTATTATTCGGTATAATCACGACCATTGATGATTTCATGAATATCCTTGGCTGTAGTGCAGAGATGATTCGATGATGTGGATTATTTATTAAGCTGAGTCTCAACGATAAAATATTGATTATACAGTAATACGCGTGGTTGCACAGTAGCACACGATATTGCACAGTATTTTTGGAATTATTGATTCTTACGTAAGAAGACACTACTCAATAATTGTTACAGTAGTTACTGTTCAATATTTTATTTTATCGATTCAATAATTGTTGCATTGATATTTTATATTATTATTGTTTCAATAATTGTCACTTCATAATATTTCCCATTATCAGATCAATAATTCACATTATTTGAATAATATTATTAGATAGCATTATTGGCAATGTCTAAAAAGTTCTGTCAATGAGAGGTTTGGTCACCTAATTACGCGTCAGTAAGGAGAAATCCTTATTGGAAAGCCCCCTCTTTCCTGGGAACTATCTGGTTGTCATAATTGTGATTCTGTAATATTATTTGTGAATAATTAATTAATGATTTATATGATAAGTAAATATTTATTTGATGTGGATATAAATGATGCATTTATTTACTTACGAGGTTATAAATGAAGGAATTAATGCTGAAGTATTTTATCAGTATTTTGTCGGAGTGGAGGTATTAAAAATCACCCGTTTATGGATTTTAGATATTTTTGTTTGGAATTTGGAAAAACCCAAAGCTACAAAGTTTTAGATAATTCAATTTCGTGTGGAAAGGACATAAAATTCGTATTTTTCTGATAAATGGGTTATTTTCTATGAATTACTAAAGTTTTGGAAAATAAAATAATTTTTATTAAATTATGGGTGGGACCCAATTTTTGGTTGGTGTTGAATGCATATGGGATGCTATATTTTTCAAAAATGAGGGCTGGTCTTGGTCTTTGAAGCATGCGTAGATTTGTATAAATAATAATAATATTTTATTATTTTAGTCTCCTTTGGCGTTCTAGCATTTTCCTATAAATAGACGCTTAGGTTAGAATTGAAAATCACACCAGAAATAAGTTTTCTTTCTCTCTAGATTATCGAGCGTATTTTTGTGAGTATTTTGATACTTTGAGAGTTGCTATTCGGTACAAGTTTCTTTCGGCTCTATATCCGATATTTCGATCAGAAGTACCGTTGTTTTGAGGTAAGGGATGTTATTTTCTTCTGAAATGATATTATTTTCTTCAATATTATTATGCCGCAATATTGGTTTGAACTTTTTAATCAAATTTGGAACTTTTTATGTCGGGGTTACTATTCACGTATACGACACTATTCACGAATAAAACACTATTCACCAAAAAATGAAATTTTCTTCTTTTTGTCCAAGATGTCTATTATGGTTACTATCTTTGATTGTATTCATGTTTTGATATTTATTTTTGAATTCTTCTTCACAATTGGTTATTATGAAGTATTATTGATCTTGGATAAACTGTTATACGAACCCCTAATATTTGTCCTTCTGTCTCACTGGATTCATTTTTTAAAAATATTTTTCATCATCCTCAGTCTTAAATGATGATATTATTGAATATCTTTGGCTTGTAGTGCAAAGATGAATGATTAACTAATGAATATCTTTGGCCCGTAGTGCAAAGATGAACAGGTGTTGAGATGAACATGACCAACTGTTGATACAAATGAGTATCTTTGGCCTGTAGTGCAATGATGAATATTTGATTAAAGATGTATATTGATTGTTGTTATATGGATAAAATATTGACGATGAACTTTTAAATCTTATAAGATAGTAGAACTCATTCTCTACTTGACTCTTCTAATGGATTGTTATTTCCGCTGCAGTTGTAGATTTAAAACTTGTTGTCTATTATATTCTATCAGATTTTCTCATGTTGAGGACTAATGATAATTTGTTGTATATTATCTTAGTCATACTATTCTTTACTGGGCTAGCTGAGCTCACCCTTTTCCTTGTTGTTCCATTTTTCTTCTCAGGAGGTGAGAACATTGTAGGATCTAGTCGAGGTATGCAGTGATGGTTCTAGAAAGATGTTTTAGCAGTCCTCACTATTTCTATAAAATAGTGTATGAATAATTATAATGACTTATTTGAGTGTGGATATTATCTAGAAGACAATATTTGTATTTAAACTCATAGTATGTGTTGTCGTATTTTGCATGACAATTGTATTATTGAAATTGTAGTTTATTTTCTGTACCATGTATTTGGCGACTCAGAATGGGTGTTATATACCTATTTTGGGGACGTCACAACAACTGCATTCCTCGGGGTTGTCTCTGAGGTTAGAACTGAAATTTTCAGGGTTACCTTGGGGACTGGAACTGAGTATCTTGGGGTTATCTCAGAGATGAAAATTGAGAATTTCGGAGTTGTCTCCGGAACTGCAACTGCATTCCTCGGGGTTGTCTCCGAGGTTGGAACTAAAACTCCTGGGGTTGTCTTCGGGACTAAAACTGAGTATCTCGGGGTTATCTCTGAGATGAAAACGGAGTATCCCGAGGTTATCTCCGGGATGGGAACTGGTTGGTCCTCCAGGGTTATCTCTGAAAGACGATTATGCGCTCCTGCAATGTTAGTAACAAGAATACAGAAATTTCGAGTGTCTACATTTAGGATAGAGATATACCTAATATTGCATGTAATCGTGTAAGAACTTGGAATTTAAACCTTCTTTAATTGTAATTCACATAAAGATATAGTGAATTAGTTAATTAGGGTGTTTGGCTTAATTCTATCAATTATGGATTTAAGTTGGTGTTAGTGCATTGAGAGATGACTAATTATACTTTTGTGTTCTTGATTAATGAACTGAGATAGTTAATTGAATTGAAAAGAAGTGTGATAATCTGAGTGAAGCGAGAAGTGAAGTCGTAAGCTTAATTTTCCATTATCTGATTAAAATTTGCGGTAGCGAGTTGAGTTGATTTGTTTTGATATTTATTTATTTATTAGTTCTTCATTATTTTGAATCAGTAATTTGATTATTTTAATAAAATTGGAATAATACAAATATGTTAATTGTTAGATTAAAATTAATACTTGTCTCTTTGGGAACGATACTTAACTTATCATTATATTACTTGTTGATCACGTATACTTGCGTGCAATACTTAATTAGATTACACCCAACAACATGCATATATATATATATATATATGGTATAAGCATGTACATATAAAATACTATATTCTACCCGGATTGATTATGAACTTTATTCTAGTTTGGTTCACTAGAGCCACCAAGTGAACCAAAATGTCAAACTTAGGGTGCAAGAATTAAATTTAAATATAACTATTAGATTTAAATCTCCGGCTCCATTACAAACAAGTCTTCAAGCGCTCCTTGCTCCTAGATTTCCAATTCTTAAAAATTTATTCTAACTACTCCTATTATAAAATTATTTAAAATAAATACAAACCTTGATCAATAGTCAAAGGAAATACATAAGAGGGATATAAAATTTACATTAAGAAAAAAACTTAGAGAAGACGAGGTACGCAGACCCCATTTAATAAAACCAATACATTCATGCATCCAACTAAAATAAAATCCAATCACATTGGTCAATAGTCCATAATTAATCCCATTTATTATCATACATATCAACATATGCATCAATAAATAACATTCATCTCATGAATAATAAACATTCAATATATACATTGATATCGATTTAATGGGAAATTTTAATTAACATAAAATCCAACTTTGAAACAAAATAAACTCCTTTATTTTTAATCAAAATCATAATAAATTCTTTATTTTATTTTGTCCAATTTTGAATAAAAATAAATCCTTTATTTTTAATCAAATTCCCAATCAAAATAAACTTCTTTATTTTAATTAACAAGGAATCCAATTTCAAGTACAAAATAAACTCCTTTATTTTAACTTAAAATTACTCAAAAAATAAAATATGTTGAATCCTATTCCTTATTTGGAATTGGATGATGCAAATGTCTAGTTCGGCATGTACGAGGTTAAAAGCTATCTTGGTAATGTTAATTCTGTTTTTGCTATTAATGTTGTGGACTATTCAGTGCATGAATCTTTTGATTGAATATAAATATACAAGTAGGATTTGAGGGCTAGAATGGAGCATAATCAGGATCCGAATGATTCTTCTAATTTAGAATTAAAACTATTACCAGACCACTTGAAGTACACAAGTCCAATTACATAGAATGAGAAGGATAATGTCGAGCCAATGACAATAAACAAAGGCAACTGTTTGGGAGGCAACCAAAATTCAGATTTGATTTTTCTATCCCTTTAATTTTTAGTTTGTTAGTTGAATGCTAGCTATTAGTTACTTTCTTCTTTGCATGATTTTCTTACATTAGGGACAACGTAAGGTTTGAGTTTTTTTGGGGAGGGGGGAGGTTTAGGTTTAGAATTTTGAAAAATTTATAAAAACTGAGGGAAATTTTTTTGTCTTTGGTTTCATGATTCTATGTGGCTAAGTTTTCAAAGGTTAAAATCACATATTGAACATTAATGCTAAATTTCAGAATCTGTTTGTGCTTAATTGATTGGTGATTGATAAGAGTTAAGTCATTATCCATAATAACTAATTTGAATTGAATCCGTGTTGCATAAGTTCTTGAACATGTGATATATGTTTATTTGACGAAAGTAAGATCGACTGAACATATTCAGTCGAGTTTAAGATAAGACCGACTGAATATTTCGTCGATATTAAGTCCGTCAACTTTAATGTATCCTCGACGGATATCCGTCGAAATTAAGCCCTCCTCCTTAGCGCCAAGCTTTCTCGCCAGCGCGAGTATAAACTTGATGAAATATGTAGTATCCTCGATGAAATAGTTCGTTGAAAGTATCTTAAAGTCGACTGAACTAACCTCGATGAAATTTCGTCAAGAATAATGATTAAAAACCTAAACAGAATGTTTTCTCCAGCGCCTCCTCAGGTCACTCACTCTCTCCTTTCCCTCACAGTCAGCTCTCTCATTCCCTCTCTCTCTCACTAAAAGTACTCCCTCATCTCACTTTGCCCACACCACCATCTTGCCGGAATTCCAACCACCACCCACCTGTTACGTCGACCTCCGCCCACCTGCTCCGCATGGAAACTAACCAACCACTGGTCGATTTCTTCTCAAATTGGTGGTTTTTTAGCAAGTAAAGCTTCTACTTTTTGTTAAAAATTAAATCTAATCAAGTATATTTGATGAATATCTGTCATTTGATTTTGATTTAAGCCTTTTAAATCCATGCCCTATTTTTGCAAAATGGGTTCTATTACAGTATATATTGCTATGTATTTTGTATAAATGCATGTTTTGGTCTGAAAATTAGTGGATATTTGGGTCTGAAAATTAGTGGGTCTAAAGATTGTACCGAAATTAGTTTTTATTAGGTTTAAAATTGGATATATTGGTACCGAAGCTATGAAAATAGGACTAAAATTGGTATAAGATAGGGCTGAGTTAATCAAATTGGTCTAAAATTGGTATAAGATTGTACTGTATTTTGTATATATGCTGGAATTACATAACTGAATATTGGTATTATATGGATGCCATAAATGGTTGATACATGTGTTTGTTTATTATCATTTTGAAATTTTGTTGCTATGAACAATACGTTAACAGGTGTTATATCTGGAATTCCCGACGGAATTCTATTAGAATTATTCAAATACAAAATAAGTGGGCCCTAAAAGAAATAAAAATTAATAATAAATCAGAATAATATATATAAATTGAATAAATCTATATAAAATAACTTAAAACATATCTACTAAATAAATAAAATAATAAAAAATTAATTATAATTAATCAAATAATATAATATCTTTTAATAAAATTAAAAGAAAATGAATTATATTTAAAAATGAATAATAAATCAAAATAAACCAATTAAATTGAATAAAATAAATTAATTTTAATAAAAGAAATTTAAAAAATTATATAAGATAATATAATACAAAATAAAGTAAGTAGCACTTGCATAGTTTTTTTAAATTAATGAAAATAAGATCAAAATAATATAATATAATATAATATTTTATAATATAATAAAAAATAAATCAATATTTTAGTAAATAAAACTAAATAAAATAAATTAAATCAGATCTAATAAATAAATAAATAAAATAAATTATATTTAGTTATTTAATATAATAAAGTATAATATAATAAAAATGAAAATGAATAATAAATCAGAATAAACCAATTAAATTCAATATATTAAGTTAAATTTAATAAAAGAAATTTTAAAAATTATATAATATAATATAATACAAAATAAACTAAGTAGAACTTACTTAGTTTTTAAAATTAACGAAAATAAGATCAAAATAAAATAAATAATATAATATAAGATAATATAGTATAATAAAAAATAAATCAATATTTTAGTAAATAAAACTAAATAAAATAAATTAAATCAGATCTAATAAATAAATAAAATAAAATAAAATAAATTATATTTAGTTAATTAATGTAATAAAGTATAATATAATGAAAATGAAAATGAATAATAAATCAGAATAAACAAATTTAATTAAATTTAATAAAAGAAATTTAAAAAATTATATAATATAATATAATACAAAATAAACTAAGTAACACTTACTTAGTTTTTTAAATTAATAAAAATAAGATCAAAATAAAATAAATAATATAATATAATATAATATAAATTAATATTTTAGTAAATAAAACTAAATAAAATAAATTAAATCAGATCTAATAAATAAAATAAAATAAAATAAATTATATTTATTTAATTAATATAATAAAGTATAATATAATAAAAATAAAAATGAATAATAAATCAGAATAAACCAATTAAATTAAAATGGATAAAAGAACTTTAAAAAATTATATAATATAATATAATACAAAATAAACTAAGTAGCACTTACTTAGTTTTTTAAATTAATGAAAATAAGATCAATATATAATATAATATAATAACATATAAATTAGATGAAATATAATATAATATAATACAACATGGTAATGAAAAAAATAGTATAATATATTCAAATAATAGTACTATAACCGATTCCTCGGCAGCGATTAAAAAAAATATGGGTCGTAGTTCCTGTTTGTGTCTCCTATACTCGATTAATAAAGTTAATTGAATTACTTCGGACATTCCTCACTGTTCCATCATAACAGATGACAACATCCTGAAGGACTGCCATTAAGTTGTTGAACAAAGTTCTAAGTCAAGCAACTCTCTAGATGAGCGAACGATCACTTCTCTGCTAGGAATGAATAATCTCCCCATATGGGTCCAATCCATGACATAGACAACTTCTCACCACTCTGAATTCCTCAGATGGGTAGTTCTCACATAACGTCTCACCTCTTTTTCTATGAGAACTACCCATCTAAGGAATTCGGAGCGGTGAGAAGCAGTCTATGTCATGGATTGGACCCATATGGGGAGATGATTCATTCCTAACAGAGAAGTGATCGTTCGTTCATCTAGAGGGTTGCTTAACCTAGAATTTTGTTCAACAACTTAATGGCACTCCTTCAGGATGTTGTCATCTGTTATGATGGAACAGTGAGGAATGTTCGTAGTAATTCAATTACCTTTATTAATCGAGGACACAAACAGGAAATACGACCCATTTTTTTCCTCAGCTGCCGAGGAACCAGTTGGAGTACTATTAGCTGCAACTTCTGTGTCGAACCCTGCATATAAGGATTTTCTATTGAACCCAAATAACAATTCTCATAAACTAAGTACCACTTACTTAGTTTATCATTGGCAAAATAAACTAAGTAGCATTTGGTTAGTTTGTCACAATTTTCAATAAACTCAATAATACTCTCCCTTTACTCTTCAATACACTCAATAATATATATATATATATATATATATATATATTATACTTTAGAACTTAGAAACCCGTTTGACATTCACTCAGTAGGAGTGAATGTCGAATAGTCCCCAGTTTGGGACTGTTACTGAATGTTATGTCTCTCACTTAGGTCGGTGCTAATTCACAAGGTGCGTGTTTATAATATTTTGAGGATTTTTCAGCTGGTGTCTCTACATATTCTTCGAGTTCATACTTAAACTAAGTTGTCTTGGTCTATTTCGTGTACTTGGAGACCATTGGGAGGTGCTGCTGAAATTTTCTTAAAATAGTGAGGAGACGCATCCAGGAATGGGATAAATGTCTAACCCATGTTGAGTGGAGATATATACTAGGTAAACTAAATACATGCATGTACGACATTCATGATTATTCTTGATCTAATTGGGTATTTTCTTCAATTAAAGATGTCAGCCGATCGGAGTTGGATGTACCGTAGGATTAAGATTGATGGGAGGGGATTTGTTGATGCGTATTGTGAAAGGGTATCCAATTTATGAACAAAGCAATAGAACATGTTGATGATCCGAATGGAAAGATGAGATGCCCGTGTTTCAAGTGTAAGAACATGATTTGGAAGACTGCCGATGAAGTTAAATTTGACTTATATTCACGTGGGTTTGTGGATGGGTATTCGGTATGGATTCATCACGGGGAATCAGCTGAGTTTAGAGAACGGACAGATAGTACTGTAGATAAATCAATTAGCGGGGATTTGCAATTAGATAACTATGACATCGTGCAGATGTTGGTTGATGCATATGGCCCTACCAATATTGACTGGGCTGAAAATGAGCATGCGTCAAGTAGTGGTCAACAAAAGCCAAATGATTCAGTAGCTACTTTCTAAAAGTTGCTATTTGAATCAGGTGTTCCATTATATCCTGGAAATGACAAGCACACCAGGCTTTTTATAGTTACGAAGCTCTTACATTTCAAGAATGTGCATGACTGTAGTGAGAGAGGATTCAATAATTTTCTTAATATTCTCAGCGAGTTCTTACCTAGGGATAATACTCTACCCGCGAATTACTATGAGGTGAAGAAGATAGTTAAGGGGTTGAATCTCGGGTATGAGAAGATCGAGGCTTGTGACCAGGATTGTATGTTATATTATGGGGAGGACAAAGATAAGGTGCAATGTGATATCTGTAACTCGCTAAGGTATAAGATCACAAAACATGGGGGGAAGGAGAAACATTTTCCAAAAAAGATTTTACGATATTTTCCTCTTGCGTCGAGGTTGCAGTGGCTATTCATGTCTGCGCACACTGCTCAACATATGAGTTGGCATAAAACAAGGGATGTCGTGCCTGGTCAGCTGACTCATCCAGCAGATGGAGATGAATGGAAGAATTTTGATGCCAATTTTCCACAATTTGCCGAAGAAGTTAGGAATATCAAGAATGGCATGGCTAAAGATGGCTTCTGTCCATTTAATAATTTTAGTCAGCCTTATTCTGTTTGGCCAGTGATTATGGTAGCTTACAATCTTCCACCGTCAATGTGCATGAGGGATTCATATCTTTTCTTGACCTTACTTTTACTGGGGATAAGAGTCCTACAAAAGACATTAACGTGTACATTAGGCCGTTAGTCGATGAACTTAAGATGCTGTGGGAAACTTGTGTTCAGACTTTTGATAAATCTGTCGGGTAGAATTTTGTGATGAAGGCAGCCTTGTTGTGGACTATTACTGACTTTCCGGTACTTGGGATGATTAGTGGTTGGTCGACTCATGGTAAGTTTTCATGTCCAGTTTGTATGGGGGATGTGAAAGGCACTCAACTATGTCATGGCCGGGAAACTAGTTTCTTTGGAACTGCTCATAAATTCTTTCCTGTTGAGCACAGTTATAGAAAGATGTCTACATAGTTCAATAGAAAGACAAAGAAGAAAGGGGTTGTTAGTCGCTTGTCGGGCAGCGACATATTGGGCTGGGTAAATGATCTAACATGTCCACCCCCTGGGAATGGGCATGGTAAGTTGAGAGTTATAGGATATGAAAAAGTCATAACTGGACTCACTCGCCAATTTGGTTTGAGTTGTCATACTGGGTTACACTAGCACTTCGTCATTGTATAGATGTTATGCATACAGAAAAGAATGTATTTGAGAACTTATTTTACACCGTACTGGATACGAGTGGTAAAACAAAAGGCAATGATAAAGCACGTAAAGACTTGGAAGAAATGAATATCAGGCGGGAATTGTGGCTCCAAGCTAACAACACAAAACCAAAAGCTCCATTTTGTCTTACCAAGTAATAGGTTGAAAACATTTGCAAGTGTCTTAGCGCATTGAAGCTCCCAGATGGATATGCTTCTAACATATCTCGTCGTACTAAGGTTGAGCAGTTAAAAATTACTGGGTTCAAAAGTCACGACTGTCATGTATTCATGCAGAAGTTGATGCCAATTGCATTTCGTGAGGTGTTACCCAGGAATATTAATGATACTTTTACCGCACTTTCAAATTTCTTTCGGGAAATTTGCTCAACAGTTATAAGGTTTAGTTATGTGGAGCAGATGGAGAAAAATATAGTGTTAACAACGTGTATGCTCAAAATGATCTCATCACCGGGGTTCTTTGACAGCATGGAACATTTGCCTATTCATCTGTCATATGAACTTAAGCTTGGAGGACCAGTGCAATATCGATGGATGTATCCATTTGAGAGGTAATATCAAATATATTATGAAATATTCATCATCTTTATATTTAACTTATCAGGTAATATCACATACTTTCATATTTCAGGTATATGCGTCGATTAAAGCAAAAAGTTAAAAACAAAGCTCGCGTATAGGGTTTTATTGCTGAACGCTATACGGAGGAAGAGCTTATCAACTTCTGCTCGTTGTACTTTGACGATGTAGTCGCAACGAAGCACAACTATCTAAGTCGGAATGAGATCGCCGATCCGTCTGGTCGTGCTGATGATGAGTTGGTTGTATTCACTTATTTAGCTAAACCATTTGGACATGAGACGAAGACTTACCTAACCGATAAAGATTTAAAGATTATCTCTACATACGTGCTTCTAAATATGCCTGAAGTATCGTCGTACATCAAGTATTTATTATTAAAAGTTGAAAATGATTTATTTAGCCTTAATCAACAATTAAATAATTGCCATATTATTGTACGCAGTTCATTCGTTGGAAGCGCATGCTTCTAACCTGGGGTTGACAGAATCACAGATGGAAGCATTCACTAATGCAAATTTTCACCAGTGGTTTAAGAGAAGGGTCGAAGAAGAGAACGCGTATGAGCATTTTAGAGATGTCATTTTAGGCCCGTACAAACTTATTAGTTCATTTTCAGGTTGTATTGTGAATGGGTATAGATTCAAGGTTGATGACTTGAATGAATTGACATCATTCAACTCTAGGGTTGTCGTGTTGGGAAGTTGTTATGGAGATTCTGAGTTCAATTACTATGGAAGATTAAAGGAAGTGGTTGTGCTCAATTATCTAGGGGCTAAAAATGTTGTTACATTTAAGTGTCGTAGATTTGATACTGCAAAAGGTGTTAAAGTTGATCGTAATAGAATCATCACAGTAGATATAAAATCGAATTTACAGTCTGATGACGTATTTGTGTTAGCATTTAGAATACAAATTCTAAAGCTAGAAAAAAATATTAAAAGTTCAAGTATTAATCCAGGACTAGATTTTTTTATAAATAAATTGTTTTCGTCGAAATACGTGCAAGACCGCTAAGACACTTTTCGGTGGTTCCTCGGTCTTCCGACTCTCTCCCTCTTTTTGAAAACCTAGTAACTCATTACCCAAGGAAAAACTCAAAAAAACCATATAGCTTCCCCTTCAAGCTTTTTCTGTTAGAAGATTATCAGACAATTCAAAACCCTAATCTTCCCCTTCAAGCTTTTTTCTGTTAGAAGATTTATCAGACAATTCAAAACCCTAATCTTTTCGGTCATAGAGATTACACCTGCACTTCAATCGTTGATCTAAATCCTTTTCGATCAATGGTACGTCAAAAATAACTCTGCTTTTTTATATTTCTTAATTTTCTGCTTGTTCGCTAAGGAAATAGTAGAAAAGAGGAAGAAAAATCAAAACTTTAAAGTTGTAGATTAATCGTGGTTGTTTTATTTGTATTGTGTTATTTTGGGTTTGATTTTTTCTCATTTCCTTGTAATGAATCTAAATCCCTTTAATGGTATTAAACTCTGGCTTTATTTTATGTTTCTTAATCCCTTTATATATATATATTTAGTTTTTCTGTTTCGTCTTTAAGGAAAGTGGAAAAGAGGAAGAACATTCAATTTTTTCTTGAATTTGTTTGGTGATTGTGTTTTATTTTGCGACATCGTGTTGTTTTAGAGTTTGATTTGTTATGTCCTGTTATTTTGAGGCTGGGAGAACATAACATGTTAGAAAGAGGAATTTAGTATGTTTAAGACAGTTCTAATGTGACCTTTTAATTAAAGTGAAATTTAGTTTGTTTAAGACAGTTCTAATGTGACAGGCTTATAATTAAAGTTTGGGGCTATAGGTTAATGTGGTGTGGTGGCAATTAGCATATTAGTTTTTTGATTGAATTTTTTATGCATAATTTAAGGAATTTTGAAGAGTTGTAAAGCCAATAAATTTACAAGTTGTGAACGTTTTTTGGGGAAAAATGTTAAATGGTGCCTAATTGGTTGGCCATAAAGAATCTTCTTCCACATCTATTGTTGATGGGTGATGATTTTGTGCTATTAATGAAAGTTGAAAAGATGATCACCCCAAAACTGCTATTATCGAGATACTTGAGAAGCTAACTTTTTGGGCAATCTTTTTACTTGTTTGGAAGCAAAACTGCTATAACTAGGAATGACATTTTCGCTCCTTTTCTTTTTCTCCCCAAAAGAAAGATAAGTATTTATATTTCATATACCAGCCACAATTTTTTTATATATAAAAAAGCTATTTCTTACACTGAAAAGACCCACCTAAAAAGACCCACCTGACAAGTGGTCAATTCAGGCCCCTTAAAACATGTACAAATTTGTTCATCTCAAAGAGCTAACAAGACCACACCAAAAAAAGAGAGCGCGTGATATCATCTCTTCTAAAGCCGCTTCAGAATGCTAGCGCCTTTCCCACTGGAAAGTAAAGCTTTAATGAAAATCAGAAAAAATGCATCATCCTTCCCAGATAGCATATAAGGATAGAAGAACACAATGCAATTCATGGATATAACATCTTCTGTCCAATAGGTGCCCTCCCCCCCTCCCCCTCCCCCTCCCCCTCCCCCTCCCCCTCCCCCTCCCCCCAAAAAGGAAAAAAATAAAAAATAAAATTATAAGTACTCAAAACGGTCTCCTAAGTAAAGAACTTGTGAGGTGATTTTGACCTCCAAACAGCCTCCTAAGAAAAGACATTAAGACCCTCAAAGCCTTTCATAAAGGGTGAGTAATGAGAGAGAATATATCCAGTATCATGGGCTGGCCAATGCTTCGAGTCCTTTTGTCTGGTAGAAAAGTTCAACTCATAGAACACGCTGGAAACAAGCAATGTTCTAAAAGGCGGGAGGCAGGCTGGCGGCCTGGGGGCTTAGGCGATTTTTTTTATTTTAAGTCAATTTTAATATTTTATCTTACATTTATCCAAACAAAACAATAATATAAAGCAAAACAATTTATAATAAAGATAATTAAGGCATTTGCTTAAAGTTCAAACACATCCATATTGTTAATGTCAAAGTTCAAACACAAACATGCAATTGTTCAAAGTTTAAACATATTTTTAACGTATTAGTTTTATTCATAAACAAGATTGCTATTAAATAATAAAATTTAAAATTTCAAGAATTTAATTCAATATTAAAACTTAAGAAACTAAACATAAATTTAATAATTATATTGAATTGAACTAAATATTACAAATGTATCATCATTTATATAATTTAAAGTTGGTAAAAGTTCAAAAAATTACAACTATAATAAAATTATTCATTTTGACTTGATATTGTTCACTTGTTGTGATTTGATATGCTATAACATGTATCATGAATATGATAAATCATTAAAAAAAATAAATATATTAAGATTTGGTTTGGGTAGTTATTAAAATAAAAAAAAACCTCTACGCTTAGACTCCGTTTAGACCCCGTCTAATTTCATTGAGGGCTTTTTTTAGGCGAGACGTCGGGGGGGCGTAGCACCTAGGCGAGACGCCAAGGGGGTCTAGCGCCTAGGCGGGAACTAGATGGACCTAGGCTGAGATTTTTAGAACATTGGAAACAAGTAGCCACCGACTCTTATTCCCAGCTCTGAAATTTTTTCTTGAATCTCGGGCTCCATGAAGAATTTCCCTGAAACAATAAAGCAATGGATATTGGAACTTCATTCTTGTTATAAAATTGGTCATCAAAGTAATGGATATTGGAACTTCATTCTTGTTAGTTCTTTCTTACATGTGTACATCAAGATTAAGGTGGTTTAGCGAGAAGATTAAGGAATAAAGTTGGTTGAGCAAAAACTCCAAAATAAGGTACTATGTAAATCAGCAGGCTATAAGGAAGAAATGACCCTGGACTGCTACAGTGATAAAATGTTGTTGCCCATCTCTTGAAGGATAAAAAAGACCCCTCTGACCCTATGTTATTTGAAATGCTATGTAAAGTGGAGATATTGGTGGTGCCAAGTTTATGGCATTATGCTGATACTAGCCAAACTTTAAGATTTCTTTTAAAAACATGTAACGAGTTATGGCCAACATGATTGAAGGAGCAATTCATTGAGGAGAAATGTTCAAATCAAAATTTCATTCTGAAATATTTTAAGGTATTCTACCCTTAGCTAAGAAATATACTTATTTATTAAGTAAGTTAGATTCATCCACATCAATAATTAAGGTGTTTACGGACAACTAATTTATGTCATTATGCTGATAGTAGCCAAACCTTAAGATTTCTTTTAAAAACATGTAACGAGTTATGGCCAACTAGATTGAAAGACCAATTCATTGAGGAGAAATGTTCAAATCAAAATTTCATTCTGACATATTTTGAGGTATTCTACCCTTAGCAAATAAATAAACTTATTTATTAAGTCAGATTCATCCACATCAATAATTAAGGTGTTTACGGAAAAATAATTAAATCAGTGTACTTTTGGCATGTCTAAGAAATGTCAATAGTGTCTGGCCCATGCCTATTGATAGACTCCACGGCACGCTTGCGTGAGGTGGTCGTCGCCCGGATCGTTTCTAGCACAGTTGTTGGGTGAATTGTTTGCAACACCTTAACCCCTCGTCTATTTGTAGACGGTAATCTTGGTACAATTGCTCGCGTTCGGAAATCTACGTTGAATGGACACCAACGACACATTGACCCCTCGCTTATATTGAAGCGGTAATCTCGGTACAATCAACGATTGATGCGGTAGAAGACGCCACACACAACTATGAATTGTTATATGATAAGTCAAATTGAATCTAAAAGAAATAACTAAGAATTACTTAGGAATTCTTCACAGAACCAAAAGTAGAGAATAACTTCACAAATATATTGAATAATGAATAATGTGTTTGATTACATCAACTTGAACCTCTATTTATACTACTCAAAACAATCCAAATCCTAATAACAATAGGAACAAATTATTTTAATCCTAATAGGAATTGTAAATCAATGTGAAATAGAAATCCATCCAAATCCTAATAACAATAGGAACAAATTATTCTAATACTAATAGGAATTACAAAATAATGGAAATCAAATCCTAATTATATTAGAATTAAAAACTAATTTCTGAACAATCCAAAAAAAATAATCCTTGTCGCGTTCGGATTACTTCTCGCCTCGTGAATCCAAGCTAACTACTGTGTGAATTGATTTGGAAATCCGAATCCAATTAAGAATACCAAGTGATGCAAATCAGATTTGCCAAGAATGATTAAGGAAAGAATCATGGATGGCCCACATGAAATTTTAACTTCCTTTGCACATAAATAAGCTTTAGCTTGCTGAATATATACTACTTTGAATAATCTTCAACCCAATTATTTAAAATTATTTGATGAACCACTGAGACTTGAATTGAGTTATTATCGTTTGATGAGAGCTTGATCAGGATTGTATCATTCAATGATAGATAGACTCTACGACATGCTTGCGTGAGGTGCTCGTTGCCTGGATCGTTTCTAGCACAATTGTTAGGTGAATTGCTTGCAACACCTTAACTCCTCGTCTATATGTAGACGGTAATCTTGGTGCAATTGCTCGCGTTCGGAAATCTGCGTTGAATGGACACCAACGACACCTTGACCCCTCGCTTATATGGAAGTGGTAATCTCGGTACAATCAACGATTGATGCGGTAGAAGACACCACATACAACTATGAATTGTTGTATGATAAGTCAAATTGAATCTCAAAGAAATAACTAAGAATTACTTGAGAATTCTTCAAAGAACCAAATGTAGAGAATAACCTCACAAATATATTGAATAATGAATAATATATTTGATTACATCAACTTGGACCTCTATTTATACTACTCAAAACAATCCAAATTCTAATAACAATAGGAACAAATTATTCTAATCCTAATAGGAATTGCAAATCAATGTGAAATAGAAATCCATCCAAATCCTAATAGCAATAGGAACAAATTATTCTAATCCTAATAGGAATTACAAAATAATGGAAATTAAATCCTAATTATATTAGAATTAAAAACTAATTTCTAAACAATTCAAAAAAATAATCCTTGTCGCGTTCGGATTACTTCTCGCCGCGTGAATCCAAGCTAACTACTGTGTAAATTGATTAGGAAATTCGAATCCAATTAAGAATACCAAGAATGAATAAGGAAAGAATCACGGATGGCCCACATGAAATTTTAACTTCCTTTGCACATGAATAAGCTTTAACTTGCTGAATATATACTACTTTGAATAATATTTAGCCCAATTATTTAAAATTATTTGATGAACCACTGAGACTTGAATTGAGTTATTATCGCTTGATGATAGCTCAATCAGGATTGTATCATTCTCCTCATTTTTAAAAGGATTTGTCCTCAAATATGGCACATCGTTCTCTCGAAAATGATTCAACCACATAATTGCTACTACATAAAAACAAACTAAGTAGCATCAAACCAATCATAATGCCAAAACTCAACTTGCAAATGACATATATAAGCAACAAAAACTCTAACTCCCGCCAAGAACATAGCAATGTCTGACTTCTCTCTTGAATTGACAATTTGTAGACCAGTTACTTCCAAAACGCTAATTATATAAACTAATCTACTATCTACTAAAATAATCATGAATGTTAAGTAAGAAAGAATCTAAAAAGTCTTATATCCTCCTGGATCAACAATCATCACGCAAAACTCTTCATGTGGTAGATTCTCCCAATTTCCCGGATCAAAAGTCAATATAATGATCTCAATCCTTCGCAGAAACACATTCGTCAATGCACCTAGGTCAAATATCAATACTTGAAATTCGTCATGCTTCTCACGCAAGCTTTCTTGAATTTCTGGATTAAACACAACAAAACAAATCAATAAGTTCCTTTTGTCTAATCACAAAGAAATTAAATAAATCAAAATCACATGCACAGTCTACTAGAACAATATTCAAAACACTTTCCTGTAGATGTCTTATGCATTGAACGGGATGAATTGCATGATCCATGTTTCCCTTGATGAATATGATCCTATCACGAATCTGCAAAACATAACCAACCTCTCTCTTTCCATAACACAGTCAAAATCACATAATAGCACCAACGGAATAAAAAGGTCACAATCATAAGTTGAAAATTCAATAGCATATCGACGATGATCACAAACAAACTCAACACATGCTATAAAATTTTTTAAATTGTTGACAAAAGTCAGAATACCATCAAAACAGATATTTACTAATTTTCCCATGTAAGAATGCAAAATATGATTCAACAATCTCATGGAAGTATGCAATGCCTTAGCTAAACCAAGTGAACTAACTTAACATGCATGCAAACCATATCTCAATCCATCTTGATGATAAACACTTCTCAAAACAAAACCATATGACAACGAATCACGCAATGAAGATTGCTCTAACGAAACAACATGATTACTACCATTGTCAACTATCGACATCTCATGTAAAGATTGACTAGCATGAAAACCTAACTCAACACATGGATAAGAAACTTAGAACCAATTTCATGCAAGCAATAACGACGAGAACGAGAAAACATATCACGATCATAAACTAACAACAAATATCAAATATCCACCATAGTTTATGATAAAAACGATTCTACCATCAAAATAGCTAACAACAAATTTTCCAATGGAAGCATGCAAAATATGTTTTAAATAACTCATGAAAACACTAGATGCATCAGTTAATCTAATAGAAATAACTAACCATCTATACAAATCACATGTTAAAATAATTTTTCATTCATCACTTTTTCTCATGCTAAATTGATTATGCATCGTCACCACATCACCTTCAAGTGTAGATAAAACACAAGTACTATGCAATCTATCAAGCATATTATCCAAACAAGAAAAAGAATAACGATACTTGTTTACCAATTCAAAATAGACGAACAAACTCATTGTCCCATCCTCCTTAGGTACTATGATCCCATAATCAACACATGAACTCGTGTCTTCTCTCACGATATCCACTTTCACCAAATCTCCAACTCGCCTCGGTAACTCCGTCGTCTCCTCAGGAATACTATCAGCTTATTGATATGGCATGATAGCGTGAGGTATATCATTAACAAGCTGTACAAGAGACAAAACAGAACTAGACAAAGAAGAATCATTAGTGTTAGTATTCAAAAGCGCCGACTTGTACGAATGTACTGTCATTGGCTTTTCAAAATACAAATCACTTTCCAACTTACTCTCTTTTTCATAGTCGCATATTCTTCTCTCTTCATTTTGCTCACCCTCTCGTTTGTTTTTCTCTCGTTTATTTTGAAGCTCACTCTTTTCATTCTCTTTTTTCTCAATCTCTCTTTTCTTTTCATTCTCACTCTTCATTTTTTTCTTTTACATTATCAATCTTTTGAACAATTTCTTTTTGTTGATATTTTTCACATGTATTTCTTTTTACAAACTCATCTTCTTGATTACTTTCTTTAGGATGTTTCACCATCTTGCTTTTGATCATGGATTTTATCTTAAACACTCGAACCCAATAACTCTCCTTGGACTGCATATTCTATAATTCTTCCACTTCCCCCAGCTGATCTTGTTTCTTTTGCGCCTTAGAAGTATATCGTAGTTGCATCCAATAATCTTCCTTGTTTACTTGTGTGCGAACCCTCCTATTATTGTCTACTGTATATCGCCTTGAAGGTTGCTCTACATGTCTTTGAGATGCATATTTCTCCCTCCCAACACGTTGTACTGGTGCAAACTGCTTTCTCATTACTGTTTTTAATTCTGTCCATGTCTCGAACGGACGCTCCCCATATTTTTATTTGCTAAACTGCCACCATATAATTGTATGATCGGAGAACTCTTCTGTATCAAAATATCAATATTGCCTTGGAAAGTGTTCCTTCGAGACCCATTGTAGCCATACATGTTTGCTGTAAAACAAAGGTTAGTAGATAAAAACTTTACTCACACTCTCTTACGTATTTTACTCAAACAATGATGAATCATTCGTGTATCGCTCAAATTTGGCTTTTTTCTTTTAATAATCTTGCATTCTTGCCTTTTACTCTAATACTCTCTCTTATAGGTTCTTCTTGAATTCCCCTAGCAAAATTCTTGGTTTTACTAATTAATTCAAAAATTACTTATCACGAAACAAAAATATAGATGGTGTGACTTTCAGAATACCACAAAATCATCGATTGATTGCCTTGTACTCCTCTTGTATGTTTCATATTTGTAAATTGTAGCTCCGTTTCAGAATTGATAATGATGGAACAGTATGAATATTTGGTTGGAATTTGATGAATTGATGGTGTGCTACAAGTTTGGTTAGCACAATGGAAATAGAATCTTATTTTTTTTTCAATATATATTTCGTCAGAAAATTAAAAATAAGTAACTCGCTAGAAATGCTTAGCTTTGATACCAAATGATAGACTCCACGATACGCTTGCGTGAGGTGGTCGTCGCCCGGATCGTTTCTAGCACAGTTGTTGAGTGAATTGTTTGCAACACCTTAACCCCTCGTCTATATGTAGACGGTAATCTTGGTACAATTGCTTGCGTTTGGAAATCTGTGTTGAATGGACATCAACGACACCTTGACCCCTCGCTTATATTGAAGCGGTAATCTCGGTACAATCAACGATTGATTGATGCGGTAGAAGACGCCACACACAACTATGAATTGTTGTATGATAAGTCAAATTGAATCTCAAAGAAATAACTAAGAATTATTTTGGAATTATTCAAAGAACCAAAAGTAGAGAATAACCTCCCAAATATATTGAATAATGAATAATGTGTTTGATTACATCAACTTGGACCTCTATTTACACTACTCAAAACAATCCAAATCCGAATAACAATAGGAACAAATTATTTTAATCCTAATAGGAATTGCAAATCAATGTGAAATAGAATTCCATCCAAATCCTAATAACAATAGGAATAAATTATTCTAATCCTAATAGGGTTTACAAAATAATGAAAATCAAATCCTAATTATATTAGAAATAAAAACTAATTTCTAAACAATCCAAAAAAAATAATCCTTGTCGCGTTCGGATTACTTCTCGCCGTGTGAATCCAAGCTAACTACCGTGTGAATTGATTAGGAAATCCGAATCCAATTATACCAAGTGATGCAAATTAGATTTGCCAAGAATTAACAAGGAAAGAATCACGGATGACCCACATGAAATTTTAACTTCCTTTGCACATGAATAAGCTTTAACTTGCTGAATATATACTACTTTGAATAATCTTCAACCCAATTATTTAAAATTATTTGATGAACCACTGAGACTTGAATTGAGTTATTATCGTTTGATGAGCCTATGCTTGTTACATGTTGATATTCAATGAATCTCAAAGCTAATTGAGGCTGTTGTTTATCCTGGTGGCTGGTGTACTGCATTTTGGTTAACTAGGTGTTGATGATTGAAACCCTGGTGAGCTTCTATATACTATTACTAGTATTTGGTTGGCATGTCTAAGAAATGTCAATACGTGTCTGGCCCATGCCTATGCTTGTCAGATGTTGATATTCAATGAATCTCAAAGCTAATTGTGATACTTGTTTATCCTGATGGCTGGTGTACTGCATTGTGGTTGACTAGGTGTTGACGATTGAAGCCCTGGTGAGCTACTTTCTCCTATTACTTGTATTTGGGAGACCAAGTTACACTCATGTAGTCTTGTTTAGTTTTCAAGCTTGCTTGAGTGAAGGTGCAAATTGTTGGTCGCACAAATCTGTATTTAATGGGCTTCATTGTTCCTTCTATGATGGAAGTTGGATGCTTTTAGCAGTTCTGGGTGTGTTAATTTTCACTGCTAAGCCCTGTTATCATGCAGATTACCTCAAGTCATGTGTGAGCATTCAGTAGTTCATTTTGTTACCAATTATGAGTCTTCTGAAGGTCAAATGTGTTTTGTGGGTGAGCGTGGGGAAAAGTGTGACAATGGGTAGGATATATGATGCAAGACAAGGGTGAAGTAAGGAATAAAAAGGAAGACCAATAAGGACCAAAGACTGCAATGGCATATAACCAATGTTAAGTATTATATCAATTTTTGTATTCCAACATGAGAGATTACATCTCTAGAACATATAAACCCTGATTCTAATATAATACAAAACCTAATCTAATAAGGAAATAAACTCTTAATACTATTTATAATTGACTTATCGTTAAAAAATAATGTAAAGTAATTTACAAGTATACTTTAGTCTTCATATCTTTGCCTATTAATATAGCATTACATAAAATAAGTTGCTGCTTTGTGCTTGTTTCACCATATCCTTTCTGAGCTCCATATGGAAGAATAATGTTGATGTTAGTTTAATTCTAGTGGCAGTGGTACCTAACATCCTTACCGCAGTTGCAGTTGTGTCATCTTGTTCGGGTGCTTGGGTGATTGCATTATTGCAGAAGTTGTAGCTTATTTTTTATTTTTTTTGTGTATGTGGAATAATTGGCTGGTGAAGTTTCTAAGCTTAATTTGAATTGAGAATGTACTCCTAGCATCCTTTAATTTAGTGATACTTTTTTAGTTAATTGTATATTCAAAGAGATTTGTCATAGTAATATATACATGAATCTACTTATTCAGTTGCATGTCTGCACAGGTTGCGAAGATTATTGCCAATCTGATTATAATTACCTCTGGCTACTTGGCAAGGGGACTAATTGAAGGATATCGTAAGGCTCTTGCAAGTAAGTTTCCTATTATTTGGTATCACTTATAATTTCAGTACTCTTGCAAGTGGTGCACTACTAATATTTTTAATTGGGTGTGGAAGTCCTTAAGTGAGTTTTGTTTCTATTGAGGATTTGTGTTTTCTATGGTTGTTTGTTTCTTAATTGTCATGTGAACCTATATTCTGATGATACCGATATGAATTTTACATCTAAACAAAGAAACCATAAGGAAAAAAATAAACCATGAAAAATAAATAAAAATCAACTGAAATCATGTAATATTTTTTTAGGAGTTTCATGAGTTTTGAGTTGACGAGGCTCACACTTTGGTTGCTTACCCAAGTTAAATGATTAAGTCATTTTGTACTCATGATTAATCATAACCCATGGATATGGTGTAATTTTTATTTTTTATTTGATTTGTAATGTGTGATGATTGTTGACTTAGTTGATCTTTTATTCTCTACGCAGTGTTTGTTAACTTGTTCTATTAGTTTTCAATGTCAAGTGTTTTATTTTTGAATTTTAATTGTGAGGTATTCATATAATTGTGTTTTTAATTGTATTTTATTGTGTTAGTTATTATGTTTTGAGTTTTGATGTATATAAAATTTTATTGTCGAATATGCTTTTGAAATAAAATAAATAATGTATAAATTGTACATCGTTAACGACTTGTTTCCATATGGACGCCATGACGGGCGTCTTATCGCCTAGGCGTTTTGGCAGTCGACTACTGCCGCATCTCGCCATGGCACCGTGACAACTATGCTCCAATGATGATTGGAAAGTGAAGAAAACTCAAAACAAAAGCCTTCTTTTCTCATCATATGATCTTCTTTGGTCTACCTTTTCTTATTGTGGATTAAGGTTGACTTTATTTCTTATTTCCATAGTCGTCATGGCGGGACGAGGCGGTAGTTGACCGCTAGGATGCCTAGGCGATAAGGCGCCTGCTATGGCGTCTGTATGGCGACAAGTCGTTAACATTGTGCACTTTATATATTATTTATTTTACTTCAAAAGTATATTGCACAATAAAATTTTATATACACTAAAACCCAAAACATAATAACTAATATTATGAAAAACTCTCCGCTCGTCTCTAGTCATAGTTCAAACAAAGTCATTAATTATGAAATCATTTCCGTATCCCTCATGAGCATCACTCTCATTCAAAGGAGTAGGGTAATGGGTTAGGTTAGGCTAGGGTCAAGAGTTGAGTTACTTGGGTAATTGAAAAAAATCCATGAGTTATGATGAGATATGATAAAAAATGACTTAAATTACTTAATTTGGGCCCGCTACCAATGCATGAGCCTTGGCGGCTCGGCGTCCAAGGCGTTGTTTTGCCCTTCTCCAACTCCAACGCCAACGCCAGGACGCCTAGTCGTCGCTTAGGCGACAGCCATGGTGAGATGCAACGACAACTATGCTTATTTCTAGTCTTAAAATCTTTTTCTCCCTTTCCTTTATCATATAGTATTTTTTGAAGAAATTGAAAACCAGTAGGTAGAGAAGCATCTGACTTTGCTGGTGAAACTGTGTTTGGGACATTTTTTACCTGACACAAGTTGCATTTGATATGAAAGATTTGCCAAACATAAATAAGTAAATTTTGATTGTCTAGAAAGAATTCGTGCACTTATAAAAGAGAGAAGACAAGCCTAATGCAAGACTAAATCAACTGGTTTAATTTATGGCATTGCTGACTTTTCCCCCCTTCCCCTCTAATTGTTGTTATCAGTTAAACATCTTCCAATCCAGTTTTCGAATTTCTATGCTGCTTGGGATTTATATTGCATTTCCCAATCAGATAATTAATTGTACCATAAATATATATCACCCTCTAAGATGGGCATAATTGGCGGTAAGCCTTGAGACGAATTTACACAAACAATCCTAATGAACCTAACCACATCATCGTAGACAAGAATAGATGATAATTTGTATATAGATACTATTGCAGGGAAACTTGGCAATTGTTTGCTCACAGTTTTGTCCTTCATTTAGTGTTTTACCAAATTATCTCTATAAGCGAAAAAGCCAATAGAATTTTTTTGGCCTTGGTTCAAATTTATTTTGGGGCACTATATGGCTTTCGTTGTTATGCTATCCCATTTAATTGTTTTGGGGAAGTGACCTTACATAAGACCTTGATTATCTAAGGTCAATCTTATAAGCTTTTACCAATATATATATATATATATATATATATATATATATTAGCAATGTCATGGTGGCTTTGCCAAGTTGGAAGTCGATTGTTGGCCTATATATCTATCATTGGATACAATGTAGTAAATTTGAAAGTGGGTTGTGGCAGATGCGGCAAAATCTGGTGTTGCTCAGGAGACATTACAGAATGCTATCCGTAAAGGAAGCAAAGTTATGACAGAGCAAGAGGCTAGGCAAATTCTTGGTGTATCTGGTGAATCCTCTTGGGAGGAGATTTTGCAGGTCAGTTCTGTTTACATTTATTTGTTTATGTGAATCATCACAGATAAGGTTCTATTTCTCAAGTTATTAGATGAAAAATAGAAAGGGAAAAAGTGATTTGCTTCAGTTTTTTGCCTCCTTAAAGAAGAAAAAAATCTATATATATAAACTACGTCGTTTTGGTGATTCTTTTAAAAAACAAGTAGGGCCACGGGTGTCATTTTTGTAAATAAAAGAAAAGCAAGCGGGACTATTATCTTTTAATATTATTTTGTTTTTTAAAAGAATCTTCAAAATGACGTAGTTTTAATAAAGATATGTTATTTAAGAGAAGTATGTTATTTAAGAGCTATGCTTTAGATTCATTATATATATATATATATATATATATATATATATATACAGAGCAGATCCTGTCCGGGAGTCCGGACAGTGTTAAAATACGGTTTTTTTTGGCTTTTTTTTAAAACAACTAAAAATAAAGTTTAATATTTTATGGAACTTGAATTTTTTCATAATACAGTGTTTTGGGTGTGATTTGGATACATATAACAACCCGTTTTGCAAAAAAGTCCGTATTTTAACAAAATACGGGAGTCCGGACTGGATCCGGACTCTCTATATATGTATGACAGGATTTAAAGTGGGTTAAATGCTTTTTCAGTCACTGTACTATATGTCAACTTACAGATGAATAACTGAATTTTTTTTTACAGTCAACTCACTGAATTCGACTTTTCTAACACAAAATTAGAAAAACCGTTAAAAGCTTCGACTTTAACGGAAAATGACAGCTAAGGAGCTGAGTTGTCCGTTACAAAGTTGATGTGGCGTCCTTGTGTGACGTGTCAGTGATTATGTGGATTTGGAGGAAAATTTTTATGAAGAAAAATAAAAAAAATATTCTAAAGTATAATATAAATTTAAAAATTGTCAAAAAATAAGAAAATAAATAAAAAAATATATTTAATTATTTTTGTAATTAATATCAAATAAAAATTTATTTATAATTAAGCCATTTATAAAATATAAAATCCAATAATATGCTAATTAAAATTAAGGGGAATGTGAAATATATTTAGAGGGAAATGAAAGAAAATTATAATAAAATCAGAAAATTTAGCAAAAAATACAAATTAAAAAATTGATTTAAGAGAGAAAATTGTTTTTTTAGGAAATTAATAATAAATATAATTTTTTAAGAAATTATAAAATTAATTTAATGTTCATCTTAAATAATTTTATAATTAATTGTTCATCTTAAATAATTTTATAATTTACTGTTTTAAGAGAAAGAAGATGAACAGTAATTTTAAAATTAATTACTGTTCATAATCTTAAAATTAGTTACTGTTTATAATCTTAAAATTAGTTACTGTTCATAATCTTAAAATTAGTTACTCTTCATATTCTTAAAATTAATTTACTCTTCATATTCTTAAAATTAATTCTTTTATTTCCCCCTAAATATATTTCACATTCCCCTTAATTTTAATTAGTATATTTTTAAATTTATATTATACTTTAAAATATCTTTTTCATTTTCTTCATAAATTTTTTTTCTCCAAATCCACATAATCACTGCCACGTCACACAAGGACACCACATCAGCTTTGTAACGGACAACTCATCTGCTTAACTATCATTTTTTTGTTAAAGTCAAAGCTTTAACGGTTTTTTTTAATTTTGTGTTAGAAAAGTTGAGTTCAGTGAGTTGACTGTAAGAAAAAAAAGTTCAATTATCCATCTGTAAGTTGACATATAGTACAGTGACTGAAAAAACATTTAACCCGATTTAAAGTATCTCTTAAATAGCATACCTTTATTAAAACTATGTCGTTTTGGAGATTTTTTTAAAAAACAAGTGGGACCGCGGGTGGTATTTTTGTAAATAAAAGGAAAGCAGGTGGGGACACTCACTTTTAATATTATTTTGTTTTTTAAAAAAATCTTCAAAATGACGTAATTTTAATAAAGATATGTTATTTAAGAGATGTATGTTATTTAAGAGATGTATGTTACTTAAGAGGTGTGTTTAAGATCCGTTTTGTATATATATAAAGGATTATCTGAAGACCCGAAATAAGGGAGATGCCATGTTTAGTAAAATCGTCCCCTTGCTCCCTTCATCTTTTCTGGCAGTTCCGTTTCCCATATAACTAAACTAAGGAATCCGAACTTAATGATTTTCTTTTACTCTCGTCAGTACTTGTTAATTATTTTCTAAAATGTGTGCAGAAATACGATAATTTATTCGAAAGAAATGCCAAGATTGGGAGCTTTTACCTTCAATCAAAAGTTCACAGGGCTAAGGAAAGTTTAGAGACAGTCTATCAACCCGAAAAAGATCAAGGGGCTGCAAGTTGAATAAATGGTGGAGGTAGCTTCATTGTGCGTTTGCAATTTTGTTCTTTTGTTTAGTTAACCATCTCTGATATGATTATGTGTACGAGAAAACTATTACCTATGTTTTACTTTCTTTTTAAACTTTTTATTGAATCACATCTTAATTATATACAGATTACTGAACATGGGCTTCAAGATTTCACCTGTATTGCATGTTATTGATGAGTGGAAAAGATAATGTTCTATGCTAATGAAGAATTATCATTGCAATGGATAAAATTGTCATCTATCTACCTATATGTATCTATTTATAAAGCAGAGCAGGTTTGTCCGAGTCTAAGCTAGGTTTGTTTGCAAGAATTATACTCAGTACTCCTTCCGTCCTAGGATGAAAGTTTTGGTGGACTTTTCACGCATATTAAGAAGATGAATGAAATGACAAAATTGCCCATAATAATATGTCATTAATTAGGAAGAGAGAATTAGAATAAGAAAAGTATGAGATATTTAATATTTAATATTACGGGTATAATAGGAAAAAATGTGTAAAAACTTGGTTATTAAAGGAAAGTAACATTTAATATGGGACTATCCAAAATAGTAATAAGGACTTTTATCATGGGACGGAGGGAGTATATGATTATTAATTTTAAGTGTTTGTTTGTTTTTAAATTTAAACTTGAGATTATTGGTCTAGGAATTATAAAATGAGTTAATATTCTTGATATTATAATTATAATTATAAAATAATATTCTTGATATTTTATTCCCACGTTAATTACACGAAATAAAGTGTGCAAAATCCAACCAAGGCCAGGACAAGGTCTGACGAAAGATTTTTTTTTTTTAATAAGAATAATGTTAAGAGATAACTTATTCTATAATTATTTTATAATTTGTTGATGTAACATATTCTATCTCAGTTTTTATGTGGGGTCGAAGACTATATTAAAGTAATTTATTCATAAATATACTGAGGTGGAGTATATCACATCAACAAATTATAAAATAAATTGTCTCTAGCATTACCCTTTTTAAAATTTGCAAATAAATAAATTAGAGTGGTGCTAGAGACAAACTATTTTATAAATATTTTACAAACTGCCGATGTGACATACTCCACGTCAGCTTATTGATCAACAAATTGTTTAATGTAGTCTTCGGTCCCGCACAAACTGCTGATGTGGAGTATGCCACATCAGCAGTTTGTAAAATATTTGTAAAATAATTTGTGTCTCTAGCATTATTCAATAAATTATGGGGAAAAAAATGTACACCAAGTGGAAAAATAGATAAAAAAGAATAAAATATTAAGGATCAATTGACAGAAATTGTCCACATACATGCTAGGATTTTCATTGAATACAATTCTCATTTGGCTCCATATTCTTGCGAGAAGTAAGCATGCTGCATGCGTTGCAGTTGAAAGAACGAAAAGATAACAATAAAAAGTGATGTACTTACCTGCTTCATGATAATGCCCAAAAGTCTACTCCATCTGCCATCTGCAACTCGTTCCAAAATATAAAATTATTATATATTGAATTTTAAAATAAATTAAAGATATTTTTAAATTTAAAATTGACATAAATTCTTTTACCTTTACTCAATACAATAATGAATACTTCAAACTATTTAAAGAATATTATTCATTGTAATATTTTTAGTTTCATAATTTTTAATAAATCATCTCAATTTCAAGTTTGAAAATGATTTCAAAACTCGATAATGATTTATATTTTGAAACGGAGAGTATAATGTAATACTCACTTTGTTCTTTTTTAATTGACGTTTTAAAGTTATGCACATGTATTAAAAAAATGTAGTTAATGCTTTGTCTAATTGACTAGATTGAGTATAAAATTTTAATATTAGCCTTCTAAAAAGTATTGAAAAGATGAGAGAGAAACAAATTAACTTTTAATCATAAAGTATAATATAAAAAATTAAGCATTTAATGTTTTCTAAAAATTTACAAATTAACAACAAATAAAAAAAAAATAAAAATCACTCTAAAAAGACAAGACATACTTCAAAATCAGGCCATCTTATTTTTCATGTTCTTATCAATTTGACTAAGACATACTTCAAAATCTTTTTCTCCATATACATATGGAGAGTGATCGATCCATAACTACACGTGATTATAGAGCGTGATAACCAACCTCTTATTCTCAAATTTGACATAAGTGATTTTAGAAAAGAACATCATCATACTATTAAGTTTTTCTAAGTGTACTTGAGGACATGAATATATTTGAATTTCATTTATTTATATTTTTATTTATTATTGAGATTAAAATACAAATAAGTAAAATTTAAATATACTCATGTCCAATTTTTATGTCCACATAAAATTTTTACATACTATTATACTAAGTATGGAAAGTTCTAGTAACGCATATGCATTATTATGGTGCGTATGGAAAATTTACGTGTACATATAAGATTTATTTAAGGGGAGCACTATTTTCGCATGTTTTTTTTTTGATATTTCCGCATGATTGTTTTTCACATGAATGTGTGACCCACTGTATCCTCATGTGAGAGAAGATTATATAAAAATATTAAAAATACATATAGAAATATCAATTTTCTTAAATTACTTTCTTGAATCTTATAATGAACGCTACAAAATAAATTTTTTACTAACCACTCCATATATAGTCATCTTTGACTAAAAATCACTCCTCTCTCTCTCTCTCTCTCTCTATATATATATATATTCGGTCCGTCTCTTCAGCGAATCATAGGGATCGAATTAAAAACGAACCGACTATAACGACGGCTTTATCCGTTATTATAACATAGAAAATCGATTTTTTATGCTACAGCGATGGATAAAGTCGTCGCTATAACAAGTTCATTTTTAGTTTCTGAAAAGAATCAACCTATATATATATATATATATATATATATATATATATGGGCTATATGTATATACACAGCTGTGTATTACACAGTAGGGCTATGGCGACAGATTTTTTGGGCTATGGCGACGGTAAACTGTCGCCATATCCCAGAATAGCTATGACGACGGGTGAAACCGTCGTTATAGCTCAAAAAACTATCGTCATAGCCGACTGTGTAATACATAATTATGTACATACATTTCTCTCTCTCTCTATATATATAACCTTCCATGGTTCATTGTATCTTTTTCTAAAACCATCAACGAAAGAACCCAATGTTTGTGTTGCTTATCTATTAGTCGTTGATTTGAAATAAATACTCCATGTTGACCCACAAGGGATTTGATAAATTAGTACCCTTTAGGAGTTAGTTAGGTTAAATTAAAGTGATCTTGACTCTTGAAGAGCAGGTGCAACCTAACATTCACCGAACACGAAAATGGAACTACGTTTAAGACTTATATCTACACTGACGTAACGAATTTGTAGTTCAATAAATTATTGTAAAGTATTCATTAACAAATCATGTGGTAGATTTTCTCTTTTAATTTTTGAAGAATGTAAAACAGTTTTACCTTTAGTTGTGGTTGTGGATGGTTCGTTTTATTGATGGTCTAGAGCCTATTTGAGAGAATTTTTAGGTGAATTAAAAGTACTTTTAAATTAAAAAAATGAATTTTATTTTTATAATTTGTTGATAACTCTCTCGGGCTCAAATTTTCATGTATTCGCTATTTGTTTATTGAGTTCATATAATTCAGAAAATAATACTTTTAACGACTAGAGAGTAGAAATTTGGACTTTAAAACACTATTACTTTTGAGTAAGGGCGTAAATGAATGGTCTAGCAATTTACCTCAAACATGCATATAATAGAATATAGATAGAACAGCTTCACATGTTATATAGACTAGTACACGCGGCACACATATTAATTATATGCGTCTACATATAATTTTTTAAAAGTAACAGGTACTTAAAAATAATTGGGGAGAGAATTTAAGACATCTAACATTAGACAATACTAATATTATTTATTTGACTTTAAAGAAAAGTTAATTTTTTAATATTAGCCTTATTTACTTATTTACTTGCCTTTGAGAATTTTAATTAGACTTTGAAGTGTATAGAAACTTGAAAATAAATAGCATATATTATTTTAGGTATAATATAGTACAAATTAATATTCTCAAAATATGAGTCCACTAGTAAAAATATTTATACAATGAGGGAGGGACCATTAATATCAACATTTATATAAATTTTAAAATTTATATATTACATACCGCTCTCCCTGAATTTTTAAATTTATATTTATTTATATTATATTTTCTCCCTGAATGTGTATTCAGTTATATATTATCTTTATATTTGAAAACCTATCAAATAATTTGAAGTGTAAAGAAATGCACTAGTATAACCACCTCCAACTCCCTCCTACTTTATATAATAACTGGTATTTGTGGCACATATTGTGATAATTTAAAATATAAATTTTGTAAAATATGAATGAAAAAAATATAAGAGAAAAAAAAAGGGGGAGAGAGAAATACGTTTAAAAGTGATATAGCTACGAGAGAACAATTATTTTTATTGCCCTTCTTTAATAAAATAGATAATAGTTACTTGTCACTCACAATTGTGTGAGTAAATTAAAAAAAAAATTAGTGGGAGAATAATTAGGCGTGACAGATAATAGGGGTGGAAACTAAGATTCCAAAAAATAAAAACACCTATTTGCTATCTCTTAATAATATAAGTATACTATCAATTTGACACACACTACGTGTATGAAAATAAATTAAAAACAAGAGTTAAAAGAGAATGGGTTATTAGAGAATGACAGTAAAAATAGGCATAAGAGATCGAGTGCAACAGGAAGAGAAAAAAAAATAGTTACACAACTTCAAGTAAACAGTTATATTTTCTGCTCTCTTTTAATGATATATATTATAGAGGTACGTAGTTGTTGATGTGAAGGTTTTATTGTCACTTGATTGATATTTATTTTTTTTGGTTCGCAAGTATGCTGCCTTGTAATTCCTTGGTGGCTTTGTTCAAATCTTATGGATTTGACATACTGTATTTTGGGTGTAAATAAAATTTCTTTTTGCTGCTAAAAATATTTAGATAGGAAGTTGCATGCTTGATCGTCAGTTGCATGAACAAGAAGAAAGAAAAAGAAAATACAGCAACAACTTGTTTTTTGTAACCAACAATTTTTGGTGCACAAAGCACAAGAAGATCTGAAGATACATATTATTAAATAAATAAATAGAAGATTAATATTCAAACAAGGGGCATTCTCTACAAATCATAAAGTAAATAAATTACATGAAATTATCTACTCCTTTGAATAATCAAAAATTGACTGCACTCCCATACGAAGATAGTATGATCCCAAGATGTAGGAGGGCAACCAGCGAAGTAAAAACAAACTGGTCCGGTTCAAAAAGATTGAAGCTTTGAAATGCAATGCCGATGACCTTATTAAACTGATAATCTTGTTTGAATGATTTATTTCTAGTCTTTTTCGAGTCTTCATCTAGTTTCAAACTAATAGCTGCAAGTACAAAAAAGAGAATTTTTTTGGTGAGATAATAGATATAGTACATTTATAGATTATTGGTGATAAGGAAAAATATTTAGGAAATAATATTGCACAGTTATTTGTGTGCTGAATTAGATACTTACTTGACTGCTGGTGGCAAGTGGCTGAGTTGGATCTTAGTAGTGAGTTGGGGGTGGTGGAGAAGCATAGATGTAAACTGGCAGTGGAGGTGATTTCACTGGCGGGGGAGGTGATGAATAATAATAGGGGGGAGGAGGGGATTTCACTGGTGGGGGAGGTGATGAGTAGTGGTATGGGGGAGGTGGGGATTTTATGGGTGGTGGCGGTGATGAGTAATGGTATGAGGGAGGGGGGGATTTCTCGGGTGGTGGTGGTGAGGAGTAGTGATATGGTGGAGGGGGGGATTTCTCGGGTGGTGGTGGTGAAGAGTAGTGGTATGGGGGAGGGGGGGATTTCTCGGGTGCTGGTGGTGAGGAGTAGTGGTATGGGGAAGGAGGGGATTTGACTGGTGGTGGAGGTGATGAATAGTGGTATGGTGTTGGAGGAGATTTCTCTGGTGGTGGAGGTGATGAGTAATGGTATGAGGGAGGAGGGGATTTGACTGGTGGTGGAAGTGATGTGTAGTGGTATGGTGGAGGAGGGGATTTTACAGGAGGTGGTGGTGATGAGTAGTGGTATGGGGGAGGAGGGGATTTGATGGGTGGTGGAGATGATGAGTAGTGGTATGGGGGAGGTGGGGTTTTTTGGGGTGGTGGTGGTGATGAGTAATGATATGGGGGAGGTGGGGTTTTTTTCGGGTGGTGGAGGTGATGTATAATGGTATGGGGGAGGAGGGGATTTGGTAGGTGGTGGTGGTGAGGAATAATGATATAGGGGAGGAGGGGAGTTTATAAGTGGGGGAGGAGAAGTGTAGTGGTACGAAGGTGGAGGGGATTTTACAGGTGGTGGAGGTGAGGAGTAGTGATATGGGGGAGGAGGGGATTTCACGGGTGGTGGAGGTGATGAGTAGTGGTACGAGGGATGAGGGGATTTCACGGGTGGTGGAGGTGACGAGTAATGATAAGGGGGAGGAGGGGATTTTACGGGTGGGGGAGGCGATGTGTAATGGTATTGGGGAGGAGGGGATTTCACCGGTGGAGGTGGTGATGAGTAGTGGTAAGGGGGAGGAGGGGATTTCACAAGTGGTGGTGGTGATGAATAGTGGTACAGGGGAGGAGGGGATTTCACGGGTGGTGGTGGTGATGAGTAGTGGAACGGGGGAGGAGGGGATTTTACGGGTGGTGGAGGTGAAGAGTAGTGGTATGGGGGAGGCAAGGATTTTACAGGTGGTGGTGGTGATGAGTAATGGTATGGGGGAGGAGGGGATTTCACGGGCGGGGGTGGTGATGAGTAGTAATATTGGGGAGGAGGGGATTTTACTGGCGGTGGTGGTGATGTATAGTGGTACGGGAGAGGGGGTGATTTTACTGGTGGTGGTGGTGAGTAGTAGTGGTATGTCGGAGGAGGATATTTCACGGGTGGTGGAGGGGATGAGTAATGGTATGGGGGAAGAGGAGATTTTACCGGTAGTGGAGGTGAAGAGTAGTAATACGGGGGAGGAGGTGATGAATAATAGTATGGTGGTGGAGGAGATGATGATGGTGGTGGAGGAGACTTGTAGTAGTATGGAGTATGTGGTGATGGTGAAGGTGGTGGTGGGGACTTGTAGTAGTAAGGAGTTGGAGTGGGCGACTTGGATGGTGGTGGTGGGAACTTATAGTAGTAAGGAGTTGGAGCTGGAGACTTGGATGGTGGTGGTGGAGACTTGTAGTAATAAGTAGGTGGCGGATATTTCACCGGTGGTGGTGGAGACTTGTAAACATACGTTGGCGGAGGTGGTGATTTATAGACATATGTAGGTGGTGGTGGTGGTGGTGGTGGTGAACTGTAGTAGTAAGGAGATGGGGCAGGCTTGGGCTTCTCACATTTCTCGCAAGGAGTTTTAGGAGCATAAGCAAATGGCTTAGCGGAAAGCACAACTTCATATTTATTCTTGGACTTGACTTTGAGTTTAGCACCCTTGATGCCCCAATGAAGGTTTGTTGGGATGTTGCATTTGGATCCCTTGGGTGCCTTGTGAAGTTTAGCTTTGCATGACTTTCCTCCATATTTACCATATTCAAACCCTTCAACTGTGATGCTATATTTACCATTTATCTTTGTTGTACCATATGCCACAACATCTTTGTCACCTGCCTTGCATGTCACCTTCACAATAGCACCTGTTTCCACATGCTTAATTATTAGTACCAAATCTTCAACATGTGGATAAGACTCTTACTTACCTACTACAATAATTAATTTTGTCTGTCTTTTTCCTTTTATCCATCTTCAAACATGAATTATATATATAAGGACAGCATGCATCTATAGAAATCGGTTGTTGAGAGCAATTCAAAAAGTCATGGCATAACAGTTTGTAACGGCTAGGACAATTAAAAAGGGACATTTCCCATTTTAATTGTTCCAGCCGCGTTGTAGCGACTTGAGAAAAATTCTTTTTGGCACTTGATATCTTCTTTTACCAAGTATTTATGCATTTATTTATTAATACTAGTCATTTAGCCAAGTATGTCTCCACTTTGATTATTAATACTATTATATTAATATTTTGTAATATTAGTATTTATAATATTAATATTAATAATAATATTTTGTAATATTAATATTAATACAATATTTTAATATAATAGTATTAATAATATTACACAATATTATTATTATTAATAATATTAATATTAATAATAATATCGAGTGCCAAACTCTGGCCGCTACAGTTTGTAGCGGCTTGGACAATTAAAATGGGACATGTCCTTTTTTAATTGTCTCAGCCGCTATAAGCTGTTGTGTCATGACTTTTTGTCATGGATGCAATTATATATATATATATATATATATATATATATATATATATATATATATACGGAAAGGATCAAGAGCACTCTCCTTAAATAGCACTCTGCCTTAAATAGCACTCTTTTTTCAAAACGACGTAGTTTTGGAGGAACGCGGTGGCATTTTTGTTAATACAATGCCACCGCGTATTTATAAAAAATGTCACCGCGTCCCTCCAAAACTACGTCATTTTGATAAAAGAGTGCTATTTAAGGCGGAATGTTATTTAAGGAGAGTGCTCTTGATCCTCTCCGTATATATATATACCAAAACAAGCCCTTTATAAAAATATAAAATCAAGAATCTCTTGATCTGGACTGTGACTTTTGTTGAATAAAGGGGCACTATTGGGTGCTAGACAGATCAATATTGAGTCATCATTATATGACAATCGTACCATCTGCCTGTCAATTGATAGTCTCTAATTAGCTAGTTTGAAACATACAAGTGCCTAATCATTTAGAACTCAAGCTTATATATGAAACCCAGAGCCGGTCCTGGCTTTTCAAATGCCCAGGGCGAATTTTCTCAAGTGTGCCCCTTTATATAAAATAAATAAATAAATAAATTTATCAGCTAATTAATTTTATTAAAATTATAAGAATTTACAAAAGATAAGGAAGAACACTTTAAAATATCATCAAAGCAAAAATCATCACATGTACCTACAAAATAAAAATATTAATGAAATTGGTAAAACTAATGAAATACTCAATGTAGTTGGCTAGTTTTACTAATTACACAATTGAACTTTTATTTTATTAAATTACCCCATTAAACTAATTATTATTTTAAAATTGGGTTATTCCGTTAATAAAAATAAACGGACGCTAATTTTTTATCTACAAAACTAATGAATTACACACTGTAGTTGGCACGTTTTACTGAATACACCATTCAACTTTTAATTTTTAAGATTACCCCATTAAACTAATTAAAAAATGATTATTTTAAATATTTTTTAAAATAATTATTATTTTCAATAAAAATATTAGAAACTTTAATTTTTTTCCATAAAATGAGTAAAATTTCATAAAATATAGATTTAAAAAAAATTAAGTTTTATGAAACCTTACAAAAAAAATTTTAAAAAAAACTTTTTTTCTTTTAAAAATAAAGTTTATTTTTTTGAATCTATATTTTATAAAATTTTACTCATTTTTTTAAAATATGAAGAATTTTCCAATTTTTTCTTGAAAATAATATTTATTTATAAAAATTATTAATTTCTTTTTTGAAAAAATTGAATCAATTTTTTTATTTATCTTTAACTATTTTTTATATTTTAATTTATATTTTTAGTTTTTTTTTAAAATTCTAATATTAAGAATGAGTTATTCTGTTAAAAAATTAAGTAGACATTAATTTAATTTAAAATCACTTTAATTTTTTTGAATCTAAATTTTATGAAACTCTACTCATTTTATGAATTAAAAAAGTTTATAATATTTTTTACTTAAAATAATATTTATTTTTAAAATAATTATTTATAATTAGTTTGATAAGGTAATTTGAAAAATCAAAAGTGCAATGGTGTAATAAGTAAAATGTGTCAATTATAGTTTGTAATTCATTAGTTTTGTAGATAAAAAATTAATGTCCGTTTATTTTTTTTAACGGAATGACCCAATTTCCAATTTCAAAATAATAATTATTTTAGTGGTGTAATTTAAAAAATTAAAAATTCAATGGTGTAATCAGTAAAACCTACCAACTACAGTGTATATTTCTTTAGTTTTGCCCAATGAAATCTAAACCACAAAACATTATTTAAAATGTCTTCTTGCTGCATTTTTAGATGCAAAATCATCAATTATACTATCATATTTAATATTTTCTAACATATCATTTTCAATGCATAATATCGCTATTTTTTTATTTTTTTTATACACATAAATACATAAACTTATAAAAAAAATTTGTGCCCCTCTCAACTGTGGGCCCTGGGCGGTCGCCCTGGTAGCCCTTGCCCAGGGCCGGCTCTGATGAAACCAAAAGATCATAGATCAAACTCAAAAATAATTAATTTTAACAGATCAAAAAGATCATAACAGTTGCCTCGTTAATGAATACTTCTTTGATTTTAAAATTTAAAATTATTATTGATTTTTTTATAGTCAAATTCACATTTTAAACATAAAATTAACATAAATTTGAAATAATGTTAATCAGTATAATGATGAATACTATAAATTATCTAAAAAATGTTACTAATATTTATAATTATAAGATCTATTATATTTTTATTTTAAAGATTAATCTTTGCTTTTAATTTTAAAAAATACGATAAATTACTTTTTAAAAGTAAATAATAATATTATAATTTGGTATAAAGGAGTACGTACTAAGATTGAACATAAATAAGAATTTTGACTGTACCTTTGAGGTGTTTCTTTGCATGGGACTTGATTGGATATGTCCAGTCATAGCATCGGTAACAGTAAACTTTTCCGACAACCTTGACTATAAATGCATGGTGGGGGTGACGTGGAGGGTGAGGATAGGGGACATGTGGTGGTGGAGATGTGTAGTAGTAGGGAGGAGGGGATTTCTCCGGTGGTGGTGGAGACTTGTAGTAGTAAGTTGGTGGAGGGGAATATGCCGCTGGGGGAGGAGATTTGTAGTAGTATGGTGGTGGTGGAGAATGTGTAGGTGATGGAGGGGAGTGATAGTAGTAAGGTGGTGGCGGAGATTTGACTGGAGGTGGTGGTGAGTGGTAGTAGTATGGTGGCGGTGGAGAAAATTTAGGTGGTGGTGGGGAGTGGTAGTAGTAAAGTGGTGGCGGGGAATTGACCGGATGTGGTGGTGAGTGGTAGTAGTATGGCGGTGGTGGAGAATGTTTAGGTGGTGGAGGGGAGTGGTAGTAGTATGGCGGTGGTGGAGAATGTTTAGGTGGTGTAGGGGAGTGGTAGTAGTAAGTTGGTGGTGGGGATTTGACCGGAGGTGGTGGTGAGTGGTAGTAGTAGTATGGTGGTGGAGGAGAATGTTTAGGTGGTGGCGGGGAGTGGTAGTAGTAAGGTGGTGGTGGGGATTTAACCGGAGGTGGTGGGGAGTGGTAGTAGTATGGTGGTGGTGGAGAAAATTTAGGTGGTGGTGGGGAGTGGTAGTAGTAAAGTGGTGGCGGGGAATTGACCGGAGGTGATGGTGAGTGGTAGTAGTATGGCGGTGGTGGAGAATGTTTAGGTGGTGGAGGGGAGTGGTAGTAGTATGGCGGTGGTGGAGAATGTTTAGGTGGTGGAGGGGAGTGGTAGTAGTATGGTGGTGCTGGTGATGGTGAGGGTGGTGGTGGAGATTTGTAAACATATGGTGGTGGTGGTGATGGAGAAGGTGGTGGTGGAGATTTGTAAACATATGGCGGCGGTGGAGATGGTGATGGTGGTGGAGGTGATTTATAGACATATGGTGGTGGTGGAGAAGGTGATGGAGGTGGTGGAGACTTGTAAACATATGGTGGTGGTGGAGAAGGTGATGGAGGCGGTGGAGACTTATACACATATGGTGGTAGCGGTGAAGAGTAAATGTAGGGATCAGCCAAGGCTCCCATGCTGTTTAACAAAACTAATATAGACAATGCCACTAACACTTGTGGCCAAAGACCACCCCTAGAGGTGCGGCCACGGTCGTGATCTCTCATTTCTTACCGGAAACTTCCCCGACTTCCGGCTAGTATGGAATACGACTTTGTTTGGCTTTAGACGAGAATTGAGAAAGGGGGATTTGATGACGAATTAAACCTCTTAGAGGCTAGTTTTGAGAGGTGATGACATAAGGGTTTATAGTAAAGGTACCAAAGAATAGTCGTCAAGAGAAAGCTGTCAATTAGGAACAAATTTAATTGGTTTGTTTATTTGATTATTTGGAGTAATTAAATTTAGCAAATTGTTTCTCTACAGCTGGATCAAAATCAATCTTTAGAGGACCTTATTTCATTCACTCAATCATAACATTAGAATAAATTCAATTCTACTAAAAAATAATATAAAAAAAACTCTTTTTTTTTGGAATATTTTATCTATTAAAAAGTAATTCTCCTATAAGTAGTCTATGAACTTTCTCATTATCATCATATATTCAAGTTTTCTTTTAGGTGTTTTTATTTCTATTTATTTTACATCATCAACAACAATCATGATGCGCACTTGAATAATTTTTCACAACATAAAAAAAAATACTCCCTCTGTTTCGCAAAATGAGATTTATTAGTTTTTTTTATTAATTTTTTTCAATTGCAACAAATTGAACCTGCCACGTCAGAAATTACTGACGTGGCTACTTGTGTGGAGCCATAAGAAACTAGTGTGGCAAAAAAAAATAGTTTTTTAATGATGAATTAAACAAATCTGATTTAATAGAAGGTAAAATGGTTCAACAACAATTAACATAAAACAGACATTAACTTAAAATATATCTTTAATTCAAATTTATATCCTTGCAAAGCAGACAATTCATCATCTAAAACTTTTAAACTTGGAATCATCAAAACAGGGGAGTGTTTGGAATACCCAACTCCAAACAAAATTGGCCCAAACTCAGAAAAATGCCTAGCTAATCGTGAAGAATAAACATCACACAACTGGGGAAGGAAATGCAGGAACTCTTGGACTCGGATCAGTTCTTTATTCATATAATTAATCAAAGTTAAATCATCAACATTTTTTTTGAATGTCCTAATATGTTACAATAATTTATCTTAATCTAGGGGAGGAGTTTAGGTGAGAAAGAAGATAACTTACTGTCTTCATCACTCTTAACCTAGTGGGGAGAGGGTTTAGGTGGGGAAGTGAATAACTTACTGTGTTCATCACTCTGATGCCATGCTGCCTTTTGGACTTCTGGACTTGTTTTCATAATGAGTGACGCTAGAGACACAAATTATTTTACAAACATTTTACAAACTGCTGATGTGGCATACTCCACGTCAGCCTATTGATCAACAAATTGTTTAATGTAGTCTTCGGTCCCACACAAACTGCTGATGTGGAGTATGCCACATCAGCAGTTTATAAAATATTTGTAAAATAATTTGTGTCTCTAGCATTATTCTTTCATAATAACTTGAAGTTATCAACATTTAAATCCTCAACCCCTATTGATAGAAGTAAGTCATGCTAGTGGACCAAGTAATTTTTTTTCTTTTTGGTTTTCACTGAACGAATTTTCCTTTCTTGTATTTAAACATTATTGAAAAAATTATCGCAAAAAGTTACAACGTTGGTCTGTCTATACATGATGGTGTATTTTTTTTTTGTTTTAATTGCATATTAGACCCCCAAGTATTCACTCTTTTACCATTTCTACCTCGATGTTTAAATGCTCTATCTTGCTATCCCAAGTACCGTTAATTAAGTATAACTGACCCTTTTATAATTTTTCGCCATTTAAATTGTGACAGGTGGCTATTTTTTGGCGAACAAATTTATCAAAAGGGTCAATTATACTTATTTAATAGTACTTAGGGTAGCAGGATAAGAGCGTTTAAACTTCGGGGTACGAATAATAAAAAGGTGTATACTTCAGAGTTTAATATGCAATTAGCCCCTTTTTTTGGGTATTTAATTTGACCTATTCATATCTTTCATATTTGTTACGTTTTGTATAATTTTGGGTTTAATAAAATTTCTTTCGTTTTTTCTCGATAAAAAAATAAACGTAAGAATTCAAGAAATTGAAGCTTGTAGTTTGATATTTTAATAAAAATGAGGAAAATAGGAAATTCAAGAACAAAAATAACCAAACACTCTCATTTTGATTTCCTGCAAAATAATAATAATGCATGCAGTGTATTACATAAATTTGTAAAAAGTTTACAAATTTGCTCTTTAGTAAAAAGTTTACTTGTGCATAAATTTGTGTTCCTCCTTAAAGAAATGGAATATCACATATTTCATGATATGAACATGCAGATACTAATATTAGTTTCATTTCACTGTCATATATGTCAAAGTATGTTTTGGAATTATTTAAATATTATGATTAGTGATTCTCATTAATATTGTTGTAGTTTATAATTAATTTTGAAAAGTTGTTTATTTTGATAAAGAAAATGTACTTAAGCTAATAAAAAGTAAAATGTATTTAGTATAAAACAAACAAATCATTATTTATTTCAAGTATAAATTATTAAAAAAAAATGTTTTAAGAAGTATAGATATTCGAACAATAATTAATGAGTGGATTTATTAAAATAAATAAGGATACATAAGTAATATACTTAGTCAAACTTTATTATTATATTTGGCAAAGAGTCACACAATGTATGGTGAAAATTTTCAAACTAACTTACGATTAGGATGTACATCAATACATGAGTTTGGATAGATATAGACACTTGAAATTTTCTGCACACTTGTTACTAACATTGTAGGAGGGCAGATTCGTCTTTCGGAAATAACCCTGGAGGACAGTTCACATCCATCCTGGATACTACCGGAAGTTCAGTTTCAACCCCGGAACACACACCGAGAGTATCAGTTCCAACCTCGGAGATAACCCCAACCTCGGAGATAACCCCGAGTTTCGTCCTTGGAGATAACCCTAAGGAATGTTGTTGCAGTTCTGGTGATAACTCCGAAAATGCTTGTTTCAAATGCATGCGATCAGTTTCAATCTCAGACCTCCTGTCGAGACACTCATACCAAAGACCCGGAGCTAACACCGGGAAGACAGACACACTTACAAATGACCTTGCGGAATTCAAACACTTGCAGCAGTCCAATCTCAGATGTAACCCTGAGCAACATCTCCTATCAGCCCAAACCGGAGATAACCTCGGTGAAGAGTCAAATCGTCATCTTGCCACCTCAACCCCTGCGCGCCGTCTCAACCCTTCATACATACATTTCTACATAGCAATGTCCCACAAGAGCCAAGGAGTTCCAATCCCGAGTGACTATTACGCATGGCAGCACACCGGATAAAATTTGAAGCTTGAAGACCATGGGCATGGTCCCCTCTTTCTGACTTCGTACAACCTCTAATCCTATGTCATTGCGTAACTCTTGACAAAAGCAGTCCGAAGAAGGTCTTGTACACCTCGTTCGGATGCTTGGATTGAAGTTCTGCAAGTTCGAGCAGACATCACAGTGCATGAGTGCACGTACTTTGAGACGATGGGACCCGCAGAGCCCGGGGCACCCCGGGCAGCCGCATGTGCATCTGCGGCTGCTGCAGGTACACCTACGGCTCATCCCTCTATAAATATAGGGCTTGGGGTGGCCATTTGTAAGAAAAAAGAGGCAAGGAAGCCCTGTCCAATTTGCTCTGTACACACCCCATATTGAGTGCTTTCTCATTTTAAACACATGTTAGCTGACATATAGCTATATTTTACCGGCAGGAGCTGTGTGTTTATCCATCTAGAGTTATAGAAGCCTGCATTGGCAGCCTACTGTAAGCCTTCTCACACTCTATAAAGCCTTTCTCTTCATCTTTGCACACACTATTCTTCACATTGAGAGTCGTGTTGTATGTGTATACCCAGACTTCGGTCCGTAGTTTTCATTTCTGTCTGTATATATATATATTTATATTTCTGTCATGCCTAGAGTTTACTTCGTGGCCTTTTATTGCTTTATTTATATTTCGTCCCGCCTAGAGTTTACTTCGCGGCGGTTGATCGTATTTATTGCTTTATTTACATTTAGTCCTGCCTGGAGTTTACTTCATGGCGGTTGATCACATTTATTGCTTTTTTTACATTTCTGATCCCCCATGGAGTTGCTTCGTGGTGGTTGATCATGTCCATATATATATATTTACCGCTTTTATATATTTACATTTTTGATCCCCCATGGAGATGCTTCGTGGTGGTTGATCATGTCTGTATATATATATTTACAGCTTTTATATATATAACTGCTTATTGCTTTTCAAACAAATTGCGGCATCATGTGAGCCTAGGAATCATGTGATCACAGATTCAGTCTACTGAATCTAGATTCGGTTCCCGTGATGGACATTTTCAGCTGTAAGCAACTTTTACATTATTTACGGTGTTCGGATTTCCTTAGATGGCTTTCATTTCCATGAGGAGTTCGGCACTGCTGTACATTATTTTCTCGAAGATGCCTCGCATCTCGAAAATAAAAACAAACAAGCTGAACATTTAATAATAAAATGGAAGTATGAAAAGGTCTCAATTACTATTGAGCACAAGGTTTGAAAAACCTCTTTTATAAAACCTCATTACTATATCTTGCTTAAAGCTGAATTTTTATACAAATTCAAATCCTTTGTATATAGGTGCGAACGAGGCCTCGCATTACTTCCAAATAATTTCACATTGATCCACACACACACACACACACACATATTTATATAACAGTTTCTTAAAAAGTGTCGATCACCGTGGCAACACGGATGTCATGGGGTGCCTAACACCTTCCCTCTGCATAATCAAGTCCCCGAACCCAAATGAATCTCGGTTTCACAGACCCGTTTAGCAGTGTCACATCACTGGGTCAATGTGCAAACCTTTTCTCGGTTGCGTTGGCGCAACCAGTTAAAAACACCAATTGGCGACTCTTAAAGTCAAATCGTCGACATTATACATGTCGGACCTTTTTCACTTGTTTTTTCAAGCAAATCTCACATAACATGAGAAAACCAAAGAACAAGTAACGAAAAGGGACAAATAAAAATCCCGACATCGACAAGTGGCGACTCTGCTGGGGACTCCAGTAAGATGGCTTAAGCCGCTATTACAAGCTTTTCAAAACTGTTATATGCTTGAGTGTGAATGTTGCATTTACATTTATGATGAATGTGTACGAATGCATTTTACTTACTACATTGCAATATATCTATCTGTGCTATTAGTGCTTCGCACATGTTATCATTTTCATAAACAGTGAGACACGTTGTATGTGAATGTATGTTGTGTGGTTCCTCCACCAGGAGGCTATCCTGTCAGTGTTTGATTACTGGACTCATAGGGAGACTAATTCCAACAAGGCTCAGAAAAAGTACCACCCAGATTCGCTCTAGTTGAAAGATCGGATTAACTTCCCGTCAAGTAGATTGCGATGATCTGGGGACCTTCATGCCAAAAAGCCGCGAGAATAACCCTAAGATAGGTCAACCTCTGATAAACTAAACGCGGAGGAATGTCTCTTCATACTTTCCACTTTTAAATTACTTGTAAAAACATTTACTTGTAATTCCATGTTCATCTTTATGTAATGGAAAATATGAAGAATATTTGTGCATACATGACATGTTATCAAATAACGCCCGTTTTTTACAGGATGATATTCCTAAAATGGACACATTATGATAGCATTTACATTATCCCTAAGACTAAACTACATAAGTCCTTTATAGGGAAGCAATTGGGCCTAATACCCACTCAAAATCCAAAAAGGCCACGAGCCAACAACCAATCATGTCTTCTTCTGACCAGTCTAATCTCACTTTTTGAGAAGAATTTAACGGATTAAGTAAATAACTTATAGATTTGGCTGCCTTACTTAAAGAATTGCATCAGTCTACTCAAGGTACAAAGATGCCTACATATCCAGAATCCTCTACACAAGGAGGGACACAAGGTTTGGATAAAACAAATCCAGAACCTCAATTAGATACGACCAACAAAGACCCTGAAAACACCCATCTCAAAGGAGATCCAGACACTGGTGATATCAGGAAGAAGGTCCTTCAAATGGAGGAAACCATCCGTTAGCTCAAAGGGATTGAAACACATGGAAGTGTTTCATATGCTGACCTTTGCATATTCCTTGGTGTTCATTATCAAGAGAAATTTAAAACCCCTGACTTTGAAAAGTATGATGGATTAAGGGATCCTTACACACATTTAAAGGTGTTCATTGGAGAACTTGGATCTTATGCGAAAAACGAGAAGCTCAGAATGCAGCTATTCTAGAAGAGTCTGACTGGAGAAGCCAGTTCATGGTATACCAGATTAGACAACTCAAAGATCCATAGCTGAGAAGAGCTAGCTCACGCCTTCCTCACTCAATACAATTTTCAATCTCAGATGGCTCCTGACCGGTACCAGATTACCAAGGTCAAGAAACAGTCTAATGAGTCTTTTAGAGAGTATGCTCAAAGGTGGAGGCGCCTTGCTGCTCAAGTTATTTCTTCCATGACAGAGTCAGAAATGGTCATAACTTTCATAAACATACAGGAAGCTCCTTTCTATGAAAGAGTCTTAGCTGGTATTGGCAAACCATTCTCTGAAATGATCAAGCACGGAGAGATGGCTGAGATGGCATTGAAGTCAGGTAAGATTCAAGACCTAGCCACTCTTAAAGTAGTTGATGAACACATCCAGTCCGGATCTTATGGAAGCAACCCCGGAGGGTCCATAAAAAGAAAGATGAGGATGTTTCCTTGATACTACAAGGTCAAAAAGGCAGTTAGAACATGCCTATACAGAGAAGAAACTACTCCCCTTTCCAAGCACAATCTTTAAACCCTCCATTGCCTAAAGGTGGAGAAGCAAAGCGCCCTCGAACGTTCACACCCTTAGGGGATTTGCTCGAGAATATTCTTGCTCTTTTGACTACTAAAAAGAAAATCACACATCTTCTTCCACCAGCCAACCCTAATGGGAGGGGTTTTAATGCTACTCGGAAGTGTGCTTATCATGCTGGGGCACCTAGACATGATACTTAAGATTATTGGGCCTTGAAACACAAGATCCAAGATTTAATAGATCACGGTGAGATTGTGGTTACCAAACCAGATCAACCTCATGTGCAAGACAACCCTCTTCCTCAACACAAAGAAGAAGATGTCAACATGATTAGTTGGAGCACTGGACAGAGTTCCAATTTTAATGGTGAATCATCCCAGACCATCAAAGATGGTGTTGACAGATGGGATTATGCAAAGTTCTAATTTGCTATGAAACGAAAGATGAAGGCTCTTTGTAAACAAATTGAACAATTGGCATAACTGGTGACCCATCAGCATCAAGTCATACGCCAGTTAGTCAGTCAAGAGCATGCCTATCTCCTTCCATTTGTTATGAATGCTCCACCATCACCTTCAGAAAGCGAAGCTATGGAGGATAAGGTTGAAAAGAGAGAAAATGCTAAAGCCCGTTAGGATTTTGCCAATCAAAGGGAATTTACATACCTGGGCCAACCTATGGAGGAGATATTTCAGATGATAATCAAAGAAGGAAAAATTACATCCCGTCTACCTCCAATCAATCCCCATTCAAGACGGTTCAACTCTGATGGAGTGTGTCAATATCATTCACATTTTCACGGTCACAGCACAGAAGAATGCTGGGCAGTCCGCCACCTTATTCAGAATTTAATTTATAGCAATGTCCTGCAACTGGCAGACGATGACACTGTGCTATTCGAGAGTGGGAATACATGTCCTAACAAATGGAAGGGATCAGTAGCAGTTATATCCACCGAGGATGATGAGACTGTCAAATTATTTCCCATACAAGCAATTCAACTCAAAGGAGCTGACAATCCTTTGAAAGTGACTGCACCAAAGCCAATTTCTTTACCTTTTAGACCACAGTATCCTGTTGTCAGCTTACACAAAGTCCCATGGAATTATGGAGAAGCTAAAGGATCCACATCTCATACTACTGCTACAGTGTTGAAGGTATCTTCCTCAACGGGTTATGAAGCCCACCTTCAAAGCAAAAGGGAAGATTCCCATGGAGAAGATTGAAAAATTCCTCCGCACTATGGGCCATAATGAAGCCAAGGTGGTTCTAAGCTTAAGAGAAGCTCCACATCATATCTCAATACTGGACTTGGTTTTCTCTTCCGAGGATCACAAGAAGATCTTACTAAGGGTTTTGGAAGAAGCCTACTTACCAAAATCAGTGGATGTGGAAAAATTTTAACATTTGGTTGATTACATTTTTAACAACAATGTGATATCTTTCACTGATGACGACATACCTCCTGAAGGGTCTGGTCATTGCAAGCCATTGCACATTGCAGTTTTGTCCTCCAGGTATATGTTAGCTGGAGTTCTGATAGATGAAGGTTCGTCTCTGAATATCTGTCCTTATGCCACTTTGGTAAAGATGAACATCAATCTCAAGCAGATCCGAAGCAGCCATACGGTTATCAAAGCTTTTGATGGATCCCGCTGAAATTTTATCGGAGAGATTAAGTTGCCAATTGAGATTGGTACAAACACATTCAATGTATCCTTCCACGTCCTCAAGATAGATTTAGGATACAACCTGCTATTGGGGAGACCATGGATCCACATGGTTGGAGCCGTCTCTTCTACACTTCATCAACAACTTAAATACATTGTCAACAATAGCCTAGTCACTGTCAACACTAAGCCGGAATGTCCTAAATAAGGAGATCTACCAATCATCAGCTTCAATTCAGAAGTTGAGCTAGCCAGTTTTCATACTTTGGAGCGCCACCGCCTGTACCCAAGATTTCTATCGAGGTTATGTCGGCCACTCAAGAAATGATGTCATTGGGTCATCAGCCTGGACAAGGGCTTGGTAAAAATTAGCAGGGTATTAAGCACCCTATTCAAGTGTCCAGTCAAACTGGGACAGCTGGACTAGGCTATTCTGCCAATTCTAATCATAGGAATCCTTATAAACACAAGCAGATTCCTCCAGCTTCCGCCAAACATTGATTTTCTCCATCTGCACCTCATGAGATGATACAATCTTCGGTAAATGTGTCAGCCCATGTTATGGCTATGCTATTTCCCAAACCAGTACCATTTAAAGTAAAAGAGGTCCTGATTCCCGATCCCAAAGTGAAAGAAAGGGAACAAAAATGTAAACATGACATCGCCTTGATGATGTCAGGCATACGCATCATTGTCCATGATGAACATACAAATAGATACACCCCAGACGATGATTGACCATATGTTATGGTCATCATTCGGGAAAAGGAGGATGGTGACAGCCCCTCCATCACTGTAGTCCATCAGGACTTTGCCCTCGACAATTAGAGCAACACTCCATGCATTGGTCGACGAGGGTAAAAAGGGCAGAAATCCCTTTGCCCTGTAGATAACTTTAATTGCTTACTTTTCTATACAGTATTAACAATTATTTTATCAGTACATGCTAACACTTGTGTATGATTAAACAATTTCATATATTAAGTGAAAGCATATTTTGTTTCAGGACTTTGAATTTAGATGTACCTGTACTTCCTGATCTTTTCTCCACAAGGACTGTAACTTTGATGCAAAGTTGAACTCAGACTTGATGGAAATACAAGAAGACATTGAGATACCTTAGGAGATTAAGGAATGGGTTGAAGACAAACCTAAACCCAACTTTGACCAAACCACTTCTTTCAATCTTGGAATCTTAGAAAGCCCTAAGCTAATCCAGATTGGTTCAGACCTCATCCGAAACCAACAGAATTACATGGTTGCGCTATTAACCAAATTCCAGCATGTGTTTGCATGGTCTCACGAGGACATGGTGGGTTTTTTCACTGACATTGTCCTTCATCGCCTTCCCATTAAAGAGGGATTTAAGCCAGTCAGGCAGAAGCTCAGGCGATTGAAACCTGAGTGGAGTTTAAAGGTAAAAGAAGAAATTGTAAAACAATTTTAAGCTGGCATTATCATGGTGTCTACATATCTAGAGTGGATATCCAACATAGTTCCCATGCCTAAACCAGGAGGAAAGGTGCGAGTTTACGTAGATTACCAAGATTTGAACAAATCTTGCCTTAAAGATAGCTTTCCTGTGCCCTTTATCCACATTCTTATTGACAATACTGCTCAATACGACATGTACTCCTTTGCAGATTGCTTTGCGGGGTACCATCAAATTATGATCGCTGAGGAAGACCATGAGAAAACTGCTTTCATCACGTCTTGGGGAACCTTTTGCTACAGACGGTTGTCATTCGGCCTTATCAATGCCGGAGCAACCTATCAGCGAGCTATGATGGTTCTTTTCCACGATTTAATGCATAAGGAGATAGAGATTTATGTGGATGACATCATTGTCAAGTCCCGAAGGGAAGAAGACCACTTAGACCATCTCAAAAATCTCTTCAACAGGTTGCGTAAGTACAACTTGAAGTTGAATCCAGCTAAGTGCGCCTTTGGTGTTAAATCAGGCAAGTTGCTAGGTTTTCTAGTCAGCCACAAAGGGATTGAGCTGGATCCCACCAAAATCCAGGCCATCAAGGAAATGCTTATTCCTCAAACAAAGAAGGAAATACGGAGATTTTTAGGAAGAATCAACTTCGTTAGCAGATTTATCTCTCAACTTACAGCAACCTGTGAGCCCATTTTCAAATTGTTAAGAAAGAACTCCTCCATAAAATGGAACGATGAGTGTCAGAAAGCCTTCCTTACCATTAAAGAGCAGCTGGTTAATGCTCCTGTTTTGGTACCTCCCAGGGATGATGTTCCCCTGTTCATGTACCTATCCATTAATGACAATGCTATGGGCTGCATGCTGGGTCAAAAAGACGATAGAGGCCAAGAACGAGCTATCTATTACCTCAGTAAAAGATTTAACATCAGTGAACACAAGTACACTCTAATTGAGAAGACTTGTTGTGCGTTAGCATGGGCTTCCATGAGGTTATAACATTACCTCCATGGTCACACAACCCATCTCATATCCCGCGTGGATCCTCTCAAGTATTTGTTCAGTAAGCCCATACTAAATTATCGGCTGTCCGGATGGCAGTTGATCCTACAACAATTTGACATCATCTACGTGATGTAAAAGTCTATCAAAGGTCAAGGAATTGTGGATCAACTGGTCGTCGCACCTGTAGGGGACTACAAACCCTTGGAAACATACTTCCCCGATGAAGGGGTAATGGCAGTTCAACAACACCATCAGTACGATGCATGCCACACATGGAAAATGTATTTTGATGGAGCTGTTAACATGGAAGGTTCTGGAGTAGTTCTAGTATCCGGTACGAGGGACTAGTATCCCGTCGCCGTCAAATTGCAGTTTGTCAGCACCAACAACACAGCTGAGTATGAAGGCTGTATCATGGGGCTAAAACTTATCCATTCAATGGGCATCAGGCGGTTAACTATCTTTGGGGATTCCAAATTGGTAATCAAATAATACACAGGAATCTATCAAACCAAAGAATTACATTTGTTGCCTTACCATCGGCAAGTTTTACAGATGGCTTTGGAGTTTGAAGAAATCTCCTTTCTACACATTCCTCGTAATAAGAATGATTTTGTGGATGCACTAGCAACGTTGGCCTCCTTGATTCACATACTTGACAAGAAAAACATGCTCAACATCACATTTGCCCTGCAAAAGGCCCCAATTTATGGGAACTATGTTGGAGAAGTATCGGATGAGCTACCTCCCATCCACAACCCTTGATATCAACATATCGAGGAATATCTGCGAGATGGATCTATACCCGCTGAAGCGAGCTTGACTGAAAAGAGGCCGATCCATCGACTTGCTATGAAATTCTACCTGAGCGGAGATGCACTCTACAAAAGAGATGCATGATTAGGTCTCCTCAGATGTTTGGACAAAGACCAAGCTCAGAGGCTCATGGATGAGATCCATGGTGGAGTATGTGGCCCCCACATGAGCGGCCCCCTACTTGTCAAGAAAACCCTCACTATTTTTATAAAATAGTGTGATAATAATTGTAATGAGGACTCCATTGACCGTGGATATTGTCTAGAAGACAATATTCTTGTTTAAACTCTCAGCTATGTTTTGTCGTATTTTACACGACAATTGTATAAAAGAAGTTTATGGTTGTATTATGTACCATGTATTTGGCGACTCAAGATGGGTGATGTATACCTGTTTTGGGGGCGTCACAATGTTGATCAATTCACCTTTGCACTTAAGCTAAAGATATTGAATTATAAATTCAATGTTCATGATCATACTAGTCAACAATTCATCTTTTCACTATTGGCCGAAGAGAACCCATAGTCACGATCATACTAATAATCTACCCATCTTTACACTCAAGTGAAAGAGAAAGTTCATCACTAGAATTATAAAAAATGTTATATATGATAATAAAAATAATAAAATCAAAACATGGATTTAATTTTAAAAGTAAGATTCATAAATCAACGATAATTTGGTCAGAAAAAGAAACCAATTTTGTCGTGAATAGTACCTTGTGTATAGTAACCCGTGAATAGTAACTCATGAATAGTAATCTATGAATAGTAGCTCGTGAATAGTAACCAATACATAGTACTCTGTATTCGTAAATAATACCGTATACATGAATAGTGTCATATACATGAATAGTACTGTATACGTGAATATTGTTATATACGTGAATAGTACTGTATACGTGAATAGTGTCGTATACGCGAATAGTAACCCCGACACAAAAAGGCAAAATTTTCACAATAAAACTCACATCAATATTTCGGTATAATGATATTAAAAGAAATAATATCATTTATAAAAAAAATAACATCCCTTACTATCCCTTACTTTTCTTTACTTCAAAAGAATAACACTTTTAACTGGAATATCGGATATAATACTGAAGGAAACTTGCATCGTATAGCAACACTTAAAGTATCTAAATACTCACAAAAATACACTCGATAATATAGAAAGAGAAAACTTCAGATTCTGGTGTGATTTTAAATTCTAACCTAAGCACCCTATTTATAGGAAAATGCTTAGAACACCAAAGCAGAAAATTTTATAAAATATTAATATATATTTTTTTAATTTCCTACGCACACCACCAGACCAAAACATTAGCCACAAGTGGGACTCACCCCACAAAAAATAAAAAAAATATTTTTCTTTATAAAAAAACATTTATAACTCCAAAAATCAATTATTCCAGAACTTCAATAATTCATAATAAATAGCCCTTTTATTAGAAAAATACGAATTGTATGTCCATTTTATAAGAAATTTAATTCTCTACAACTTTGTAGAAGAAAGTTTTTCCAAATTTCAAATAGAAAATTTCTGAAATCCACATACGGACAATTTTTAATACCTCCATTCTAATAAAATATTGATAAAAAACATTAGAATTAATTCCTTCATTTATATCCACATAAAATAAATATTTCTTTATAATTTTTTATCAATAATTAATTATTCAAAAATAATATTACAGAATTACAATAATGACAACCAGGTCGTTCCCAGGAAAGAGGGGCTTTTTGATAAAGATTTCTCCTTACTGACGCGCAATTAAATAACCTAACCCCTTTCCTCGACAGAATTTTCTAGACATTAACAATAATTTTATCTAATAATATTATTCAAATAATATAAATTATTAGTTTGATAATATAAAATATTGTGCAGTGACAATTATTGAAATAACAATAATATAAAATAATGTTCAATACCGTGTGCAACTATGCAAAAATGTGTATTACTTTACTTTAACCACGGAGTATTTTAATATTATTAACGGTAAAAACTACGCCGTTATTTTTAGAAAACTCATTCTTGTTGTTTTCTTCATCCGATAATTTTCTGTTACGGGGACAACAAATGACTGTGCCATCGTACGAATATTCTCCGACAATAATGAATATTTTATAACCACTTGTTTATTTTGTAAACTTTACATATATCACCCTTAACTTTAACTTTTTATCAATTTAGTCATTTACTGAATAATAATTATAAGAAAAATTGAATTTTATTCCATAAAATTAGGGGTCTTACATACGTATTCCACTCTTTCCTCCTGTCAGGCGTCATTGACCTTTGTTACAGCCGATCACTGAGATCCCATTGATGGGCGTGGATGGCTTTACTTTGTCAGAGGGACCATTTACTCAGGAGGCTTTTTACCGCTGGTGGTTCCCTCGCACCATTGGAGCTCAGACCCGCACCACATAGTTTATGGGGGATATGGTTCTTGGCTCCATCATGATGATAAATTAGATTGCCTGCATCCGAGAGCCTACTCATCTGATACAGATTGATAGTTTGACATATCTGTTGGACCGGGCACATTTCTCTATCTGACATTTGAGCAGAGATCCATCAGAGGCGGATACTTTTGATCCTTCCAGCTCTGGGGATAGCCCTTCAGGTGGCCCATATTCAGATGGTTTTGTCAACACAGATCCTCTATTGTATCAGCCTGATATCCCTTCTGGCAGAGATTCAGTGACTCAAGAGGAGTTACATCGGATGAATAGATTGGATGATGTGGACATCCACACCATTGACTTCTTCTGATGTATTTCTCGCTATTTTTTTATAGGTCTCTATTAGATATTGGGCGGCTCTGCCCCAGTTCTCGTTATATCTTTTGATAGGCCTCTGTAAAATGTTAGGCGGTTGTTGTGACGCCCCCAAATTCGGACCTCCACTTGGTCACTTGAATTCGGTTCATCACGTTCTCATGATAAAACCATAATAACTAAAATAACACATACACAACGGAAAATCTACTTTAGAATAATATACAATGATTTATTATAATTATTCCCCCAAGTCTCATAACTTACAGTGCTTAATAGATTACATAATAATATCGATAAAGACTTATTACATAATCTTACTTAAGCTTAAACATAGTCTGAAATAGTCTTAATACATCATAATAGACTTTAAACATAAAAAGGACAAGCTAGTCGGTAGCCTTGCCCTTGCCCTTGTCTGTTCCAGAGACACCTCCTTGTTCTTCCTTAACTGAAAGGTTTTAAATAAGCAAGGATGAGCACAAATTGCCCAACAAGTAATATACAACAAAGGTGTAGGATATATATATATATATATATATATATATATATATATATATATATATATATATATATATATATATATATATCACAAGGTTTGAAATATCGAAGTGTCATTTCTAGGATAGTTCAAAGTGTTGGAATAACATCAGGGATAAGAAATATCAACAATTCTTTAAATAAGAACGATAATTCAATATAAATCAATAGATATATATGAATTCAACGGCTATCAAGGCATCTGACTGAATAAACAATTTATACTGAGCAGTCACTAAGGACTATTGAACTTCCACTAGAGTTACCAATATTAAACTGATAACCCAAAAATATCAAGTATTATAAATGATCAGTCTACAATACTTTACGTTATGCATAACACCACAATAATATTTATTTATGTGTTGGGGTTTCCAATGACACACTCCCCTTACCAAAAGGGTTGTCCAACTCAGTTTTCAAGATTTCTGCACCAATCAATTGGTTTGGATAGTTTTTATAAACATGCATATAGTCTAGTCGAATCAAATGGCATCGAATCTTTCACAATATTCAAGGACAATACCAATTTCAACATGAATAATAGCTTTCACAAGGGTTTAACATACTAGCTCATTTGAACGAGAAAGTAATGTAACTTGTATTCAAAGGGATAAGCTTACGGTATTTGTCAAAAATAATGCAAGGATTTAGGATACTTGCACAACATAAATTTGGGTAAGGTTAGAGAAACTTGCCTCAAGCGTAGTTTATCCACGTTAATAAATCAACACTTTCGAATCCTATTTATAGCGTATTATATGATCAAGATACTCATTAGCTAACACAGTTTTTAAATAAGTTCGACACGATACAAGTATGCACATATGGTACAAAATCAGTTTATAAGTCATCATGAATCAACTAATTAGTTACTTCATAAGCAAATCAAGAATGCTCAAGGTTAAGACCTCCTACTCATGGACTTTTCATTTCAATGAAACACCGACTTATCAACTAGGCATCACTCATATATATATATACCTTCTTAATATGAAATGAACTTGATCTAACTGAACTCTTAAGCTCTTAGCATGCTCTCACTCTACTATTTAGCAATTTATCAGACAATTCTCAGCAACAAGAAATGAAGAAGTATACTGCTATTTATAGAAAAACACAAAACTAGACATTCCATTTTCCCATTGGATCAAACCCATGGATTGTAGGATTGTATGAAGGTTATGGATGAGTTGGTTTTCATCATGAACACCACTTATTTTCACATAAATCGTAATTCCATTAATATATTTATTTTATAATACATGGAAATTCTCGGGTATTACATCCTCCCCCCTTATAAAAATTCTGTCCCGGAATTGCTACAAGATTACACAAATAGATGGGGATAGTCCCTCATCATCCTATCTTCTAACTCCAATGTAGCCTCCTCGACATCGTTGTTATGCCAAAGTATTTTTACAGAAGAAATAACTTTATTCCTTAAGATTTGCTCTTTCCTATCGAGAATTTGGACATGAATTTCTTCGTACACTAAATTCTTCTCCACTTGAATGGGTTCATAAGAAATCACTTGCTTGTAGTCAGGCTTGTACGGACGCAACACGGATATGTGAAACACGTTATGGATGTGCTCCAACTCAGGTGGTAGTGCAACTTTGTACGCTACTTCGCCCACTCGTTGTAGTATCTCGAACGGTCCTATGAATTTTGGATTCAGTTTTCCTTTCTTGCCGAAACGAATTTTTCCCTTCCACGGAGATACCTTTAAGAATACAAAACTGCCGACTTCAAAGTCTCGGTCTTGCCGATGCAAGTCTGCGTACTTCTTATGGCGATCTTGAGCTGCTACAAGTCTGGCCCTTATCACTTTCACCACATCCACAGTCCGTTGTACTAACTCTGGCCCGAGTATTCATCGTTCTTCGACTTCTTCCCAACATAATGGCGTTCTGCACTTCCTTCCGTAAAGAGCTTCATACGGTGGCATGCCGATACTCGCATGGTAACTATTATTATACGCCAATTCGACTAAGGGTAGATGGTCGTCCCAATTTTCCTTGAAGTCCATCATGCAAGTCCTAAGCATATCTTCTAGCATTTGTATAGTTCGCTCACTCTGTCCGTCTGTCTGAGGATGATAAGCAGTACTCAATCTCAACTGTGTTCCCATCCTCTCTTGCAAGCTTTTCCAGAATTTTGACGTGAAATGCGGGTCTCGGTCAGAAACAATCGATACCGGCACTCCATGTCGTGAAACAATTTTCTTTACGTACAAACTCGCTAATTGATTTAAAATATAGCGGATCTTGATAGGTAGAAAATGTGCAGTCTTCATAAGTCGGTCTATGATAACCCAAATAGCATCCAAACCTTTCTGCGTAACTGGAAGTCCTACCACAAAATCCAATGTAATATGCTCCCATTTCCACTCTGGTATTTCCAACGGTTGTAATAAACCACTCGATCGCTGATGCTTTGCTTTGACTCGCTGGCAGGTAAGACATCTACTAACGTACTCCGCAATTTCTCATTTCAGATTTGGCCACCAAAAATGTTGCTTCAAGTCCCGGTACATCTTTGTGCTTCCCGGATGCATGGAATACGTCGTATTATGCAAAAATAAGTAAAATCATCAATTTCAAGATCCACATCTAAGCATTTAATCTAATCTTGACCTAATAAAATATGTAACATTCATAGGTATAACATCTCACCATAGTAAATCAGAATATATATGTATCTGAATCGTAACTAAACATCCTTCTGTAACATGAAAAGAAGTATTACCTAGTCAAGGAATATATAGTGTAAAGGCTCTAACGTGGTTCACCATCAAGATTTAATTTTTCAATCACACATGAGTCACAATATTGATTGTACATTTTTCTTCGATGATAAATTTATTCTGTTTCCTCCAGAACGAAGAAAAGTACGAAAATTAGTGTCACAATCAAGATAATCTAGAGTTCCATGCTAAATTGACAAAATTAAAATTTTGATGACGGATTTGAACTTTTAGAAACCTTAGGGACTAATTTGAACTTTTCTTAAACTTTAGGGGACGCACTAAAAATTTATATAACTTTGGACGCTGTATTGAAAACTTCATAAACTTTAAGGATACCAAATTGTACTTCTGCTACAAATGAACAATAACGTGTACTGTAGCAGTGTTTTTTTTAGATGAGAATTTTGGAATAGATTTGAGATTGCATTGTCGTTTCGGATATTGGTGTCAACTCTAGTAAATTTCAACAATTGATGTAAGTCAAAAATTAGAGTAGAAAAAAATTGGGTGAAAGTAAAATATATCAGAATTTTTTGGCTCTTGATACTAATATTCTAGAACATTCTGCTAATATAATTAAATATATCTTAATATTATCTATTAAATAAATTTACAGTGAAATAATCTATAAATAATAATAATATAGAGAATTGTTAAATTCACATCACTTTTTGTTATTTCCACAATAAAAGTGTCGCTGTAGATGTATAGCGACGGTGAAAACCGTCGCTATAGAATCTATAGTGACACTTTTGTTGTGAAAATAATATTTTCTATTGTGGATTTAATAATTTCCATAATATATAATAATAACTCAATAATATTAAATTTTATTTACTTTCATCAGCATAATAATATTTTATTATAACCAATGCAACAAAAAAATATAGAATTTTATAGTGGTCAAGGGTACCCTAATCATATCCAAACTATACCTAAAGAAAAAAGTTTGCATCCTTCAACTTTGCATCCCTCCGGAAAATGAAATTAACAAAGTTCACCTACCTAAGAACCAATATTACCACCGTACCAAGTAAACCAAAAAGTAGACAAACCCCATTGACCAATAAATGGTATGTACTTCCTCCATTGCAAAATATATAATAATTAATATGTTTTTAATTTCAAAATTAATAAGAATTTATTTATGTTTAGACAACACAATTATAAAATTTATAAACTATTCAAATATTTATTATGTTCAAAAATTAAATTAATCAACAATAATATTGAATTTGAAAATAACTCAAATTGATTTCAAAAAATTAAATTTCATCCTATATTTTTGGAATAGGAGCGAAGCGGAGAAAAGGAGAGATGTTCCATTTCTATCTAAACTCCGATTTTTTAAATGATTAAGGTAGTGTTTGATAAAATTGAGTGTTAAGATTTGAACAATTTAGACATCTGAATAATGTAGAACATCTGTCAAGAATTATGTCTGAATGAAAAAATATTGTTTGATAATTATTCTTTTTACCCTATGAATAATTTAAATAAAACATGTTTAATAAACAGAAAGGTTTGAATAGTATTTTAAATGAAAATATTAACAAAAAAAATCTAATATTAACAAAACCCATAATTCTTTTTTCATTTCCATGGCCATTTTGAATTGAATCAGTCCTCATCAGTTCCTTATCTCTAACCAATTCTTGTTTAATCATAATTTCAGCAAAACACACAATTATTTTCTTCTTTCCTCGGCCATTTTCAGTTGCAGCTGTCCTCATCAGTGCTATATCTCCACCAAATTCTTGGTTTTTTCATATTTTCAGCCAAACCCACAAATCTTTTTTCCTTTCCGCGACCTTTTCCAATTGCAGTAGTCCTCCTCATTAGCGATGTATCTCCACGAACTTCTTTCCTTTTCGCATTTTCTATGAAACCTAGAAATATTTTCACCTTTCCATGGCCATTACCAATTGAACTGGTTTCAATTAGTGTTGTATCGTCAATTAGTGCTGAAACAATGGGAGTTGTAAGTATTCAAGAATCAAGTTGAATGAGGAGACGAGAATGGGATAAAAGAAAGATTTTGTAATATTGAAAAGATTATTTTTGTCCAAAAAAATATAAACTCATTCAGATATTCCTCTCAATATGAATTATATTTGTCTTTTACCGATTAAGAGGCGTTAAGAGATAAAAAAAATTACCAAACAAATTTCAGATGTAATCAAACAGCCTTAGGTGCTGTTTGTTTACATCTGATTGCCTCTTAATGGACTGTCTCTTATTCGCTAAGAGACATGATGTTGTTTGTTTTGTTTTTTGTTACCTCTGAATGTCTCTTAATCAGTAAGACAGAAAATAAAATCTTAATAATTAAGAGGTACCTCTTAATGAATTTTTTTGCTAAATTTTTTTTATAAATATATTAAACAATATTATGCACTCATTTTTATTAAATTGAATATTTAAAATTATTAAATAAATTTTTTTCCTTTAAAATGGTAAAATAGTGTCATTAAGAGACAACTTACTTTTTAGTTATCAAACAATTTTTTAGATTCAGACCTCATAATTATTCAGATGATCTAATTTATTAAGACATCATAATCATTCAGATCTTAATTCTCAAATTTATCAAACACAACCTTAATATCCTTGGAAGACAAAAAGCCTCGAGTCCTGGAGTAAATAGAGGCTTAATTTTCTTGGAAGACGGAGAAGTACGATTAAGTCATCCAAGTCATTATAAAAAAAAAAGCGGTATAGTTGAATCAATTTGAAGGCACTCGTAGCAACTCCAAAAGAACCCAAATCTTCCATTCAAAGAATGACATGATAAATGATACTCCCTGCGTCTCCAAAAAAATGACTTGAAAATAAATTGTACATAAATTAACTTGTGTACTTCAGCTTTTGAGGCGTCACTTATGCCTCTTAGATCTCTAATGACTAAAAGGGAGTTTGTTTAAAATCAATCAATGGGTTTATTTTAGTCTGAATGATTAAATCGAAAAGTTGGACAAACTAAACGATTAAATCAAATTTTTTAGACTGAATGAACTGAATAAAATAAAAAAAAATAACTATTATATTCAAATTATTAACGATTAAATTTTTTCAGAAGAATAAAATATTAAAATTTTATCATTCAGATATTTCAAACCTATCAAACAACTTTTTTCATTCAAAGTCAAATTCAACTCGTTCAAATTCAAATTAATTCAATTTTTATCAATCACACCCTAAGTTGCCAAAATCAAATTAAGCAAGAGATTTTTAAAATCATCCCCATCAGTTCAGAAGCAAGCAAAGTTTTCCCATGTACCTACCATAATTAGTTTCTCCCCCCACCCCAACAAACCGAGACCTTGAACAAACAGCTAATAGCAGGTAAATTCATTCTTGCAAATTAAACTCAAAACGCCAAAAGAAACGACAAAAAATACAGCCTCATAAATGTTATTCACCATCTGATAGGATGTCCCATTTCAGTGTCTAATACCTCCCAAAATAAGTCTCACAAAACCTTTTTAAGCATATTAAGACGTTATGATTTGACGAGAGAATTTTTTTCCATAACCAACTTTACTAAACCTGCAATCAAAGAAACTATTATGAATATCATTGACAAACATTAACAAGCCTAAAAATGAAACTCAATCTGGTAACTAGAATGATGGACCAAGGGATTATTGTCGGTAGAAAAAACTGTCGGTGGCTCAGCCACATCATCAACAAACACAACAAATAATCCATGCATCGCAGTATCTTAACAACGTTTTCAACAAAGTAAATTCAGTGCTTTATGAGTAAATATCAGAAAAGACAACTAATAGAGGAAAGGTCGACTTGCAGTATCACCAAACACATTTATTCCTCCTCTTCTGCTTCCTCCAGCCATTTTACGAAAGGCTCCACAGCCTTCACAAAGCTTTGCCTAAACCAATACGACAATTGATTAAAAAATGACAAGTTCAGTCCTTAAAAATAGACAATGCTATCCCACCTGCAACACCCCCCCCCCCCCCCGGGCAAAGGACATGTCATAAAATGATAGATAAAGAGGGGCAGGAGAAAAATAATAATATTTCAGGCACAAGCATAAATAGTAGTCGAAGTTGGCGTTTGGACTTTTTTCATTTCCTTCAGTACAACTTGAATTTAATGTTCGCATATCCAATAACAGGCAACTTAAAACGGTTATACCCATAAAACTACAGTTACATCCAAAGAACAGATCTTTTCTAATTCTCGTTATGTTCTTCTGTCATTCAAGTTTCAACACATGCAAGATGTCTTTTAGTTTAGAAGTCAAACTGTGTCATTTGAGTCATTTAAATTAGGTCAAGGTCACTGGTTCCAATCACCCTTACTTAAGGTTAAATCTACCTATCAAAATATATATACATATATATATATATATATATCTTTTTTATTATTAGTGCAAACCTAGGGCTGTGAGAGGTTAGCAATAAATAAACATTAAATCTGGCAGCTGTAATTTTTATTACTCATTCAGATTAGAGAACCTAGCATTCTTGGCCGGAAGTAGTTCACTTGGAGCTCTATGATCTTGTGTTTCCCTATGATTATTCTTAACCTTTCCCTTTATCCTTGAATCCTCTAGGGTACAAATTGCACATGTTGCAATATTAGTTTACCCATGAAATAACAAGTTGGTAGTTTAGTAGTTGCACGACGATGAAATTATAATGACAAATTTACGACTACATTGACTACATTGGGTCATTTTATACATCATCAAAAATAGGATCTTTTCTGGAACAAAATATTGAACAAATGGGACTCTTTGTGTGGAACGGATTAAGTCTATAAAGCTGGGAAGAAATATGACAGAGAGAATCATAGAAGAAAACTGAGCATAATTAACAAAAAAGATATACAGCCATTACATAATTTTTGAAACATTAAAGTGATCACGATTCAGTATAATTTTTCAATTACCTGCCCTTAGGGTTTGATCCTTTACGAAACCAGTGAAGAATAGTATCTTCAGCAAGCACATCCAGGTCATATAAAGACCTAACGATTTCTGGAAACAACTTCATCAGCTTTGTGTCCTCGTAGCACTGGACCTGAACTTTGTACAGGAGTTCCAGTTCAAGCTTTCCACTGGTGCAGAAGGTATTTAATAATTCGGCCCATGTTTTCACCTAGATATGAACATCAACTTTTCAAAATAATGCATCAAAGAATATACTATACTGCAACCATTCTTCATTTAAACTTCCTCAAGATAGCTAGCCCTAAGTGCCACAACTGATACTCTATCAACACTTTACTTTCATTTAGCTTTAGTATAGTCTTGCAGCTGGACCTTATGTGCCTCTATATGTATATGGACATGGGGGTTAATAATATGAAGAAACATTTCACCTTGATCTCACTCTTCTTGTTCCCATCTTTCCATCTAATCACTTAACCCCACCATACATCAACTCTAAAAACTTTTACATACATATTAATAATTACAAATCAACAGACTTGGTGACGCATCTTCTAAAATCTTTGCAGTAAAACTGTCAGCTAAGAATGAAAGATGTATGACCTTTATCAACATAGTAATATAAAGCACTGCAGTGTTGAGATGTCATGAGATTCTATGCACTGTCAACCATCTATTGTCACCATAAAGTAGAAATACATTATATTCCAAAACAAGGAAAAACAAAAAGAAAAAAAATTAAACTAAAAAGTAGCTTCCATACCGAGAAATTTTTTTTAAAAATCCCCTTTCCCCCGTACTCCTTCCTACATGCTTAAGGTAAAAGGAAAACTTTAAATGGGTACACCTATTGTAAATGCTTGCTTTTAAAGCTTGGTAATTCACTCTTCCAATTACAGAGCAAAATTCTCGTTCTTCAAGTATACAAGTGAGGAACCCATCCAACATGGCATCCTCACTCCCATGTAACAATACAAGAATTTCCTACAAGGCTAAAACAAAATTATCATAAGCAGATACTAATCTTTTTTTCTATTCTTTTTTTTTCTTAAAAAATGGAAAATGTTGCATCTTATAATCATTCAAAGACATGACAGAAAGCAGTTTAGTAATAAAAATTTATGGTATAATATAGATAACAAAATGCATAGGTGACAAAAATATACCTGGCGAAGAGCTAAATTAGCATTCTGCTGTTGATTCTTTCCAGACCATTGAACAGCGTCCATCATAACATCCCACAAGATACGCACAACCTCAATGTCTGGTAATTTAGCATCTTTAACATGTTGCTTCACAGATTCTATGACTTCAGATATGTCAGTTTCCTCTGCTATCTGGGTTGTTAATGCAGATTTCATTTCCTTCAGCTTCACCTCAAATATTTTCTTCTCATTGTATTCAACCAAGGGAGCGATCCCAGCATTCCTGCAGTGTGAAATTACAGAATAAAAGAGGGGACTAACTAATGCAGGAAAGAGTATAACTGGTGCCAATTCAGAGGACATGGCTCCCCTCTCCATTACACCTTCCTACTCCAATTCCATCCAATACACCAAATTTTTATAGCTTTGGATAATCTAAATGTAATCAACAATTATAAATTATTTATAATGTTTAGTATAATTGCTCCAAAAAAGAAAGTAATCAGATACTTTTTCACCATTTGATGAATATGTAATTTTACATTAAAATTTCAATGGTAAAAATACTTTTAATGATTCTAATTTTTTTGGTTGGATTGATATCAATATCATGCATCGTCTATTAACATTTTTGGATCATTATCAACTAACTTCTTAACATAAAATAATTCGTGTATTGGAGGGAAGGTGTAATAAAGGAAGAGCCAAATACACAAACTCAGGATGGTTCAAATTGTAATACCATAGTTAGAACATACATTGGGGCCTAGCTTGCATCAGGAGCAATGTCACAACTAGAAGGTGTCTAGTTTAGTCATATTAACTAAACCACATGGCAGAAGGGCAGAACGTACATGGTCCAATCTTCAGCATTTCTGATAATAAAGATGTCTTCACTTGACCAATTTATTATCCCAAACAAGTTTCAGTTGACTTGCTTAAGGTTAATTGTGAGCCTGTATTTCAAATTATTGCTTTTTTAAATCAATAATTGATTATATGATGTTTATTTTAGCTTTTTAATGCAAATATTAAGCGATTATAGCAGGGTTTGAGGTTACTTTTTTCAAATTATTTGAAAATCATTTTTTCGTACTCATATTTTCAACTGTTCCAACCCTCAAACTACGATTACAATAACATTAAGAGTACCCCTAAAATAATGTTAACACTTGCACCATTTTATTGTCATATTTAAAGAAAATAAAATAATGTTTATGAATTATTTAATATTACTTCAGCAATTATTTTTAGCTAAATGCAAAATGACCTCCTGATTACATTTTAACAATCACTTGGAATCAATTATACCTTTAGCAGAAATCAATTTTTAGCAATTATTTAAGCTTAAACAAACAGTTGCAATGTACTATTGCACGCAACAAAGTAATGACGGAATGCTAACAGTCATGCTTGAAGATTATGTTTCAGTTGACTTTGTTCATCGGCGCAAGGCTTTAGGTTCATTATGTATTAATGTAAGAAACACAATCTAAACTAGTCCATCTAAATTAAAATTCAAGTGAAATACAATGTGGAAAATGCACCAACAACTTTACATGGGTAAAAGACAGGTCTCTCATGCTACCATAATTCTTCACCCAGTTCACATAAAAGAAGACCTAGGTCCAAGACCCAAACTGTATTACCCATCAGATATCATCACAACAGAAAACCTCAAAATTGTTCTGGGTCAAAAATGACCAAAGCACGTGGACTGTTGATAATATAGATTATATTAATCTACCGAAGAAGTCGTCTCCTACAACATTGGTTATGTTATAACTTATGAAATCAAAAGCACTAAATGATTACTAAAACTAATTCTGTAAAAATGCACCAACAACTTTACATGGGTAAAAGACAGGTCTCTCATGCTACCTTTATTCTTCACCCAGTTCACATAAAAGAAGACCTAGGTCAAGGACCCGAACTGTATTACCCATCAGATATCATCACAACCGAAAACCTCAAAATTGTTCTGGGTCAAAAATGACCAAAGCACATGGACTACTGATAATATAGATGATATTAATCTACGGAAGAAGTGGTCTCCTACAACATTGGTTATGTGGTCTCCTACAACATTGGTTATGTGGTCTCCTACAACATTGGCTATGTGGTCTCCTACAACATTGGTTATGTCGACTTATGAAATCAAAAGCACTAAATGATTACTAAAACTAATTCTGTAAAGGCCAAAGGTCTATCGGCAGGGTATTAAACAATGATATATCAAACTAAATACTGATGATTAAGAACTGATAAAAAAAATCAAGTAACTAATATTCCTTGTCCTTTTAAAAGAAGCACTTACGTAAAATGCTCAGAGAAAGCTTCGGAAGATCGCTTTGCAGATGGGAAAAATTCAAGAAGATTATCCTCCATCTTACCCCGCTTCAGAATTGAAATCAAATCATCAAGGCTATTATCAATCAGATATTCCTTGAAGAAATCTGTTATAAACGAAAGAACTAGCCCTTTAGCCACAAGGTTATCCTTGAGCAGAGGCTGGAACACAGTCTCTGGTGGCAAACCAGACAGTTTCTGGGAAAATGCAAGTGCTGTGAAAATTGCCAGCTTCTTCCTTTCATTTTCCTCAAAAAGCTCAAGGGACTGCAAAAATCTCCGCGTAACATTTTCAAGATTTTTAATGAGGAAAGGCCTCCGTCGCAAGATTTTCTGTATGTAAATTACAGATGGCAAAATGACTTCACGTCTAGGCTCACAGTCTATTATAGAGTAAGGGTGACGCTCCCCCTCATCAGGTTTTGTAGTGCCAGGTTGTGTACGCCCTCCTGTGAAGACAACCTGCAGGAAGCAAGAAATATTCGCATCAAAACATAGCAAAAAATTGTATCACAGATAAAAACAAGTAGGAAAGCAATTGAATGTGTAAAATAAAATGCAATATAAAAATACCCTTAGGTTTAGACATAAAAAAATGAGAAACCAAACGTTCGAATACCATCAGAACTTCAACGCAATAAAGAAACATTTTCTCAAGAGACCCAAGAAAAAAAAAAGAGGGGGGAGAACTTGCCTCAAAAAAGGTGTCACCGTATCTGGAGAAGTTAAGGTCAGAAGATTCAATGCTCTTAGCAATGAGTTCCTGCACAAATAAAAAACATTATTTAGGTTAATCTTGATGACCAATCTCCCTCCCCAAGTGTGTACACAACACTCATATGAACAAACAAATATAAGATTTGAGTTTGTACACATTTAAATAAAATATATATACAACCATATTTTACTCTTACCAGATCACCAGCATTATCCAGATAAATCTGGACCACTGCATCCGCAAATGCTGCAGGGTCCAGAGGAGCAGCAATATTCCGTTTGCGGGTCTTAATCCGCGTACCACTGAAACAATAGAAAAATATGAACCATAAGCTAGTAGCTCAGGATAAAAAATACTGACCACAACTCCATACATTATTAGCCTCTATCAACTAAAGTATGTCATTGCAAATATAGAATGAAAAAAGTGAAATATGCTCCTTCTATTCAACTAATGCAATAGCATTACTTATAATGATAATAATTGGTATGTGATGGTTCAAGGTTCAGATGTTATATAGCTTTATCCATAATCTATAATTTTCAATAGGCACATATATGCTACAGAAGAATATAAAACACCTTCAAACAAAAGTAGCAGAATGTTAACATCATCCCACCCACGGTAGATGCTTAGACATCACTGCCACTTTATTATGACTTCACAAGATAATTAAACGTAACAAGTGAATGTTAATTGCTAAAAACACCTTTCACCTCCAGTTCACTTCAATCTGGCAATTTTGAGTAAACGCATTCCAAGCTGCATCTGATGCAGAATGCACGTCAAAGAATGTCTTATATGTGCGCTCTTATTCTACTCCGTTACTAAACTCATCTTTAAAACCTAGAACTGCCGTTACAAATCCTAAACACTGTTCATGGATATCGTTCCAAATACAGACAAAACCTTACCTTATTAATTTCTAATCCAACTCCAAATCTATAGCTCTTCTCTTACATCATTAAACCATAACCCTAGAAAGCTTCCTTCAAGCCTGTAAGCAACCTGATACATAATTACCCAGCTCTGTCAGCATCTTAAAGCTCAATAAATAAATAAATATATTAGCTTATTATATCCTTAACTAGTGACCTCTGGTGTAGTTATGGTGCTCTAGATGTTCAATCGCATCAGGTTATGCACGAGGGGGTTGCAAATTAGTCTTTCAAGTGCATATGGTACAAGTTCTTGAATAACTGATTGCAAAAATAAATCTCCTTGTTATCTTTATTTCCTTAACTCAGGCAAAACAATCATAGAAATCAGTATTAGTATGATCACCGATCCACAATAAAATTCAGCTGTTCTCCTACGCTCTGTTTCTGAGTTTTAAAATGGACAGAAAAGAAAAGAAATGGACGGAAAATTTAAGTTTTCTTTCCAATTCTTATGTTTCTGAGTTTTTTAATAAACGGAAAAGAAAAGAAATGAATAGAAAACTTGGCCACTTTTCCTGCCAAAGTTTTCCGTCCAAAATTGGCATGATTTGGACGGAAAAGAAATTAGAATAAGTAATATTTTTATAATTCTCATATTATCCTCAACATTTAATATAATAAATTTTAAATTACAACTCATGTCCTCAATTTTAAATTTTCTATCCTTTTCTATTAAAAACTCAGAAACAACACAAAGGAAAACTTTAAGTTTTTTATTCTTTTCTTTTCTGTTCTAATTTAAGTTTTCTATTCTTTTCTTTTCTGTTCAAAACTCAGAAACAGAGTGCTAGTGCAATTGATTAATTTTGACTACATAGCCAACACACGCAAAAGAGACTATGTTCATATCAAAGAATTAGAAGACAGGCTGAAATACAAAATTAACAAAAGGAGCAACAAATAAAAGATTCCAACTTCATAAACGCATGTTCACACGTCAGAATTCCAAACCATCATTCAAAACTAGTCTATCATGATAATCAAGTAAGATCTCAACTTATGGGCCATTGAAAAGGATAACCAACTAACGAGCTTATAACTACTACCTATTTACTAAAATAGTACATCTCCAAGTCATGGCCTAACACCCGCCTAGGTGGAATTAGTCCTCTCGCATCAAATTGACAAAGGCTTTGAAGTTTTACAATTCTAGAAATTCATTTGTTCTGCCTAGCAAGATTGTCTTTTTGGGGTTAATTTTTAATGTAAACATATTCAGAATCTTCACAATAAATAATATTTAAATGTCAGGCACTAGTGTCCATTCCACTGCCTAGGACCGCACAATGGTTTATAGACCACTGAATTTTGTCATAAAAATGACTGACAAAGACACATGAATAACAAAAGCAGTGAAGATTTCAGTGTATTAGTGATTGGTTAAATATGTAACTTACCTAAATTCATAGCTCCATATAAGAATACAACAGACCAATTAGCACTTGAATAAAAGTATGTGGGTAGCAACTATAACAATATAACTTAAATAGAAAATTAGGGAGTCAAAAGTTTTGCTGATTAATTTTAATACTCCCTCCATTCAAAAATGATAGTCAAATTTGACTTTAAAATATGACGGCTTGTCAACACCGGCGAAGCTACATTTAAGATTATGGGGTCAATTGACTGAAAAAAATAATTACTTTATAATGTAAGGTAAATTTTAAAAAATTTAAGTATTATATATAAATATATAAATGACCCCACTAAGATTTTATAAATTTTCTACTATACATTGAAAGTTTATAACTTTGTCAAATTTTAACAACATATGACTCATAGCCTCTCAATTTATGTATATCTCTATAATGTTTTAAACTAAATAATAATCTAATTTATATTATTTTTAAAAATAATTAATGAATTAATTACTTATATAAAAAATCTATTATGAGTCACTATAGTATATGCATATATACCGTATATTAGTACTTATTATATTGTCATTATAATATATAGTATATATATACATATATATGTGACCATGTGACCCGAATAAGTATTCAAAAAAATTGACACACTTCCCCCAACCCCTACAAATTATTTATAGCTTTGCTAATAATTTTGACCCCACTGAAAAGGATTCCTGGCTTCGCCATTCGTCAACCACTCACATAGATGTAAAAACTTCCAATAATTATTACTCGATCACAAATATATGAAGGCTTGAAAACATTTCGATATATTTCTCCCAATCACAATATTGGTCTTACAATAAAGTTTATTACAAAAACAATTTAAAAAATAAGGTCAAAGAATAAAGTTTATAACAAAAACAATTTTAAAAACAAGGTCGTTGTGTGTTTTTTACAAACGCAAAGGAAAATAAAAAGGTAACAATCAAATGGAGATTAATACATGACTGTAAACAATACATACCCGAGAGTCGGTTTCTCCTTCGAGCTACAGATTTAACAGTGCAAAAAAGAGTTCAATTAGATTTCGACAAAAAATCAATGAAGGTGAAAACAAAAAATAGGAGAAGAAAATCAGTATAAAATCATAAATCAGACCCAAACTACATCAGAATATAAAAAATTCGCAATCACATCAAAAAACGTAGTTTGTCACTCGAGAACAAGAGATCCAGTACCCTTAAAGATCTTTCCCCCAAAATCAAAACATTCTAAAGAAAATGGACCAAAAGATCGATATTTCTGACAAAATAATTGGTGGAAACAACCAGATCTGGAAAATAACGATTGATAGAAAAGATTCAGATGGAGAGAAAGAGGCTACCTCATAAACCGAGACGCAAAAAAATCAAATAACAAGCGAGTCCACTACGACTCTGCGTTTGTGTTGCGATACGAAATCTCAATCTCAATACAGAAAAGAGAGATTGGGAGAGGGAAAGACGATAGAGTTTTAGGTGCGACTCCGTGCAGATATTTATCTCTAGAAAGAGAGAGCAAGTGGAACGAGAAAATGGGAGGCGATCAAGACTCACGCGCGCGAAAAGATCCCGATAGATGTGGTGGAGAAGGGGCCCACCCCACGCGCGATTACAAAACAGCTGTAACCGTTCAGTGTGTTACTAAAAGCAGATCGTCCGTCCCCAATTCACTTGTCCTATTTATGTCCCTCACTTATATTTTGACACTAAATAAGAGGTTAAGTGTCAAAATATAAATAGAGGAACACGAGAGAATAGAAAAATTAGGGACAGAAGATCTGCTCTCGTTAGTAAAAGGGTCTATGACTCCATGTACTTTTGCATAGGCTTTCGAATACTTTGCTTAGCATTCATGTATCTTGTGCTTCATCGTTACAATGTAATACTCCCTCTTAAGACGTAAACGAGTCAAATAATTTGAGATCGATTCAAACTCAATTTAAAAAAATATGAACAAGATTCAGATTTGTTAATAATATAATTCAAATTTAAACAAAAAAAATAGTTCAAATAAAAATATATGTAGAAACTGAGCAAGGTTATACTCGACTCGTTTAAAATTCAAACTACTTGAATTTTTAATTATGATTCGATACCGATTAGATACTCGATACATTCTCTTATAATATATACAAAATTAAATTAAATTAGGTTAATTAATTATTATTATTATTTTGTTTTATTTTCAATTTTAATTATGATTTTATATTTGTAAGTGTAATAGTAAATATATTTTCTTATTAAAATAATAAATTTAATTTATAATTATATTTATTATAAAAACTAGTTATTATGTGAAGACTCAAATTCGAGCTTGAATTTGAAACTCGCGAGTAGTTTGAATATAATTCAATCCGGGTCGGATCGAATTCGAGTAATAAATATTCGAGTTGAGTCGAATCTGAGTAAAAAATTTCAAATACAATTCGAATTCGAGTATGAATTTAATGTTTCAAATAGATCTCTGTTCGTTTCGGATCGACTTGTTTACACCCTTAACTCCCTCCGTCCCTTATATAATATAAGTCGTTTTAGAAAATAATTTGTGTCTCTTAATATATATAGTTTGAAAATTTTAAGTAAATATTAATTATTTAATTTTTAATATTATCTCAAATATTAAATATAATTTTTGTTCTCTTATTAGTTTTGTTCAATAAATAACATTTTTTAATATAAGGACGATATAGACAATTGATATTATATTTAATATTATACAATTATTTTCTTAATACTTGTGCACAACTATAAAACAACTTATATTAAGAGACGGAGGGGGTAGTTTGTTTGCTTAATCTAAAAAAATACAGATTAAAGGTACAAATTAAGAAAACTAGTCTAATTTTTGTACAAAGCACAATTATTTTAATCTATATTTTCATAATATATATGTCAACGCTAGGAATTTCTTATTTTTCCTAATATTTCGCGCTTCTACCCTTTTAAGATTTTGATTTATTTATTTCACTTAAAGGGTGATTTTTGGGAAAAGACCAACGTAATGTCGACGAAGTTTGAAAGATTTATTTTATTGATGGGCCAATTAGATAGAATCATCAATTGGTAAAAATTTAAATAGATGTATCAACTCACCCGGATTTAAGGATTTTCGTAATCGAGAGGCCCAAGATGTGACTCCTTAAAATTAGTTTCGAAATCGAGATTCTTAGAGTAGAGGGCTTGCTTAAGCGAGGGGAATGTATTAGGCACCCCTCGACTTCCGTAAAAACACGATTACCGCTTTCTTGATGTTTTCCTAAGTGTGAGGTGTGTGTGATTTGGAAAAAATCTATCTTAGATTTGGATCGAAATAGTGATATGTGTGTTATTTTGAAAGCAACTTCGAACCTCTTTGAATCTATGCACAAATGATTTAATTTAAAAAAAAAAGGTTCATTTTAGCTTTAATTTTGATAAAATCCTTTCGAGGTGACGTTTTGAAAACATGGTTTTCAAAACATTCGCCAAATAGGAATCGATATTTTTCGTTACTTTCAATTTTAACTTAAAGTGGTCTTGCTAACCCGAGTGATTTGAGTTTAATTTTAGAAGATCTTCGTCACTTTGTTTATAAATCATTTTTTAGCGATAAATAAGGAATTAAGCACTAAAATAGGGTCGGGGCAATCTGTGGGGATGAAAGTCATCTCAATACCCCCAAACACCCGCAATCACAATTTCCACTATCACGGGGCTTTAAATCCAGATTTTATAGGATGGAATCCTTGATACCGTTTTAAGGCCCAACTTTACATTTACAATGATTGGATAATAAATTTACATTCGAAATCATGTCCATCATGGGAATTAGGCCAAGATCCAATTTGGGGATCCCGACCCCAACATTCCTAGGCTCACATCATGTTAAACGATATATTGAAATGAGGGACAATATCCAGAAAAGGGTTCTCGTAGACCCTGATTCGTAGATTGCACAACCAAAACCGATAACACGAGAGACTGTATGTATCCTTGAGATCTATGAGCGGGATCTAGAATCGATGGAATAAATTCGTAGATCTGAGACTCCCTAGATCTATACAATGACATAATCGAGAATTAAATCAAGAAATATATCCTAAACTAGTTATCAAGTGATTCAATTATTAGAATCCATTGATGACGGGTAGGTACGACTGTAATGCCCTGAAATTCGGTCTATCTTCACACCCGAATTCTATACGTCACGGTTCCATCTTCTTCCAAACATACATCATTATATAGTTAAATATAACAACATGCATTCTCAAATCCTAGGTTCTAATACCTTATAACCTCATTCATTACAAATAACGGTAATTACATTATTCTTTACATCTTACAAGAGTGACTTTCATTTGCCACCAAGGATACATAATAGTTCATTAAACTATTTTACAGTTTAATTATACTATTCTACATTACAAGTCTTGGCTTGATATTCACGCTTATTCATATACTGAATGACACTTCTTCTGGATACTGATCATCTTGATCTTTACGGGATCCTTAAGTTTTTCTACTCGTATGCTAAAAATATTTTTCATTTAAAGCAAGTGTGAGCATTCAATTGCTCAGCAAGTCATAGCAGTTGAATAAACTGTTAGAGTTTATGCCCTAGAGGCCAATTATTTGATATAATTGCTTAACGTTTTGATATTATATTTGATTGAATAAATATATGATTTTATTATGGTTTTATTTACTGCATAATACAATTGTTAACATAATAAAATTCCTTAGAATAGTGATACAAATTATATAGTTTCAAGTATATGACTTGAACATGAGATTATATATTACCATTAGTATCAGTGTTCTTAAATGTCCCTAGTCGAGTATCATTGTTGATGGGACAACAATGATGCATTGAGACTAGTATGTGGATTGACTGATGACCAAATCTCATTGGTCATAAATATATTAGATATTAAGTCAATGCATAGGTACATGTTAGAGAACGATGTACTGGACAGACCCACCATGAGAATTCTATATAGAGCATTATGCGAAGTGTCATTAGCAATTCTCATAGTGACAATGATGTAATGGTCCTCCGATCTGAAATCGCTATATTACTACACGAGAATTTATGTACTTTGATATCATCAAATGTCACCTTTAATAGGGTGGACTATAAAGGTGATTATTGGGTTCATCATTAATCGTGTGAGAAATATGAGTGATCTAGATGGAATTTAACCATCCTATATATTATGGGTGATATCCATAGGCCTTTTGATTGAGTAGGACTATGAAATGCATGGTCATGCTCAAAAGATTTGTTTCATATAGTCTACTCATTGATCAAGAAAACTGAGATTAAATTATGAAGAGTATGACACATTCCATGACTCGAGTTTAATCTAGGATATTAAGGTTAAAAGGATTAAATTACATTAAAACATTGGTCACGAAAAGGTTGCATCGAATCATCGATCTTATTATTACTTGGGTAGCAGTGATGCATTACTAGATGCCGCTCATTGTTTATAATTTTATAATATGATTTTAAAATTATTGCCAACGTAATAATAACCTATAGGGTCACACACATAGAACGTTATTTAAAAGGGAATTAATTTAAATTTTAAGGATTTAAATATATTAATATGATTAATAATATGATTATAACTATTTGTTCACATGTGTGTACTACTGATTCACATTCTTGTACTATTAGAGGAGTTGGTGCAAGATTGATAATACTTGCATGACTAAGTTAAAAATGAAAGTATAGATGGAGGTATTATACTGTAATTCGTATTTTCACATGATTATAACTATTGATTTACAAGATTGAACTATTGATTCACATTATTTACTATTAGGGGAGGTGGTGCAAGTTTGATAATACTTGCAGGACTAAATTAAAAATGAAAGAAAAGTTGAAGGTATTGTACTGTAATATTTCGAGTCCCTAAATGTGCACTTATCGAAACTATATTTTCCTATACATAAAAGCTCATTCTTGCTTCATTTCTCACCAATTCACTAAAGCTTTAGAGCAATTATTATAGAGAGAAATTATAGAGAGAAAGAAGAAGAAAAGTCTGCTACCTTTCTACTCCAGTATCCAGTTTTTTTCTAAGGTAAGAGGTATTATTTTTTTCGTATTCATGAAGAGAGCTTTTGTTATTCCATTCTTTATTATTATGTTGGAATAACCTGTCTATGCGAAGTACCACATACATGGTGAAATTCTTCTGTTATACCATTCTTTATTATTCTGTTGGAATATTTTGTCTGTGCGGATTACGCTAGACCTGGTTCCATTCTTTATTATTATGTTAGAATAATCTGTCTGTGCGGTCTATCACATGCATGGTGAATTCTTTGTTATTCCATTCTTTATTATTCTATTGGTGTGAAGCCCCCAAAATAGGTATACACAACCCATCTTGAGTCACCAAATACATGGTACAAAATTTAAATACCACTTAATTATACAACAGTCGTGTAAAATACGACAAAATATATGTTGTGAGTTTTAATACAAATATTGTCATTTAGACAATATCCACACTCAATTGAGTCCTCATTATATTTATTATTACACTATTTAACAGAATAACGAGGACTATTAATGCTATTATCTAGACTGTCACTCCGTTCCCCGACTAGTCCCTACTACGTCCTCATTTCCTGAAGAGAACAATGAAAGTAAAAGGGTGAGCTCAACTAGCCCAGTAAGAAATATTATGACTAAGATAATACAAAATAAATTATCGTTAGCCTTCAACAGTGTTAAACTGATACAATATAACAAACATCAAGTTTAACTGCAGCGGAACAAGCAATCCATTAAAAGAGTCAAGTAGTGAATAAAATCTACTATCTTTTATGATTTAAAAGGTTTTTCATCACTTTTATCGTTGGGACTCAGCTTAATAAATAATCCACATCATCCCTGCACTACGGCCAAGGATATTCATTAGTATCACAACCATAATTTATCCATACACTACGGGTCAAGGATATTCGTGTATTCATCAATGGTCATGATCATGCCAACAACTGTCCATCAATGCACTACGGGCCAATGAGAACTTTTACCACATCATTTGTAACATTACGGTTATGATTATACCGATTAATCCCTGGTCATAATCATACCATGTCCATCTATGCACTACAGGCCACATATGACTTTCAACATAATATAAACATGAGGATGATGACAATGATATAAGAATTCAATAAAAACAAGTTCAAGAATTAATTTATCCAGGAACTAATAACGTCCAAATTGTCAACATGATACTTCTTTGTAGAGTAAAATTCAAGAATGCTCAAAAGAATATTTTCATGAAAAGATACTGGATGAAGCGCAAATATCAAGGATATTCCACTAATTTCATGGAGTATAGAAGTAAAAACTTTAACCAACTGAGTATAATAAAGAATGGAATAACAAAAGAAAACATCAGGCATGCGATAGACAGCACAGACAGGTTATTCCAACAGAATAATAAATAACGAAACCAGGTCAGACGAAATTCACACCAACATGATGTTCTAACAGAATAATAAATAACGGAACCAAGTCATGCGTAAACGCACAGACAGGATGTTCCAATAGAATAATAAAGAATGGAATAAAAGAAGAATTTCACCAAGTATAGGGTAGACCACGTATACAGGTTATTTCAACAGAATAAAAAAATAGAATAATAGAAGTTCTCTTCATGAATACGAAAGAAATAATACCCCTTACCTTAGAACAAACTGGATATAGGAGTAGTGAAGTAGCAGAATACTTTTCTTCTTTCTCTCTATAGTTTCTCTCTCTAGAGTTTCAGTGAATTTGTAAGAAATAATGAAGGAATGAGCTTCTATTTATAGGAGAATGGACTGAATAATAACTAATTCCTGAATTGTCCAGATTGATTTACTTTTAAACGGACGGTCCATATTGGTTTACTATAAATTATTCTAATAAAACAAAATCTTTTAAATAAAATATAATATATTCTATTTATAATCTAATAAAACGAATAACTTTATAAAAGTATTCTATTTTATATAAAAAGTTTTTCTGTTTTATTACATTAATAATACTAATAAAACAAAACTTCATCATCATTATTATAATTCACACTATTAATCGACCAGGTCGTTCCCAGGAAAGAGAGGGCTTTCCAATAAGGATTTCTCCCTATTGGCGCGCAATTAGGTGACCAAACCTCTCATTGGCAGAACTTCTAGACATTGTTAATATTGCAAATAATAATATTAATAACTTCGTCGTCTCAATTATTGATTTAATAATATATAAAATATCGACAATAATTGAATCAATTAACATGAGATACTATGCAACAATTACTGAAGCAATAATTGAACAAAACTGAGTGACTTCTTACGTAAACATTAATAATCAATACTGTGTGCTACTATGCAACCACGCGTATTCCTATACTTTTAACATCGGGTGTTCAACAGTTAACGATAAAACTTCCGCCGTTATTTTTATAAAATATTTTTGTCGTTTTCTCAATCCGACAATAATTTCGTTGTGGGGTCCACCAATGATTGTGTCGTCGTACGAATATTTCCTGTCAAAATGAATATTCCCTGGCCAATTGAATATTATATAACAACTTGCGTACTTTGTAAAATTTATAACTATTACCCACAACTATAACATTATATTAAATTCATTCCATAATTTTCAAAAATAATAATTATAGAAAATTCATCTTTATTCATAAAAGTTGGGGTCTTACAATCTCCCCTTCTTATGAAATTTCACCCTCAAAATTAGGGTACGTACCTGGTATGTTAAAGAGGTAAGGATACCTTGATTTCATTTCAGATTCTTACTCCCAGGTCATTTCCTCAACATCGTGGTTCCTCCATAAAACTTTGACTTGAGGTATAAACTTGGAGCGTAGAATATGTTCCTTTTTTATCCAAGATTTGAACAGGAACCTCTTCATACGTTAAATCTTCCGCTATTTTGTCCGGTTTTAACTCAATAATGTGGTTCGGGTCTTTCACATATTTACGTAACATGGATATATGAAAAACGTTATGAACATGAGACATACTTGGCAGTAAAGCGAGTCTATAGGCTACAGTCCCTACTCGATCGAGGATTAAAAATGGGCCAATGAATCGAGGATTGAGCTTTCCTCTCTTTCCAAATCTCATAACTCCTTTCCATGGAGCAACACGTAACAACACATGATCTCCAATATTGAATTCCACGTCCTTTCGATGAAGATCAGCATAACTCTTTTGTCGGTCTTGCGAGATTTTTATACGTTGTCGGATCGTTTGAATCTTTTCTGTAGTCATACGTACCAACTCCGATCCCAACAACGTTGATCCACCCACCTTATTCCAGCATACTGGAGAACGACACTTTCTTCCATACAACGCCTCGAATGGAGCCATGCCAATACTTGTTTGATAATTGTTGTTGTAAGAAAACTTCACCAATGGTAAGAACTTGTCCCAACTTCCCTTGAAGTCAAGGACACAAAGTCTTAATAAATCTTCAAGAGTTTGAATAGTCCTCTCTGATTGTCCGTCCGTTTGAGGATGATATGTCGAACTAAATTGTTAATCCGTACCCATAGCTTTTTTGTAAACTAACCCAAAATCGTGAAGTGAATCTTGGGTCTCGATCAGAAACTATGGATACTAGCATACCATGCAGTCTTACAATCTCATTTATGTACATACGAGCAAGACGTTCAAGAGTATAAGTTTCTCGTATTGGTAAGAAATGAGCAGACTTAGTCAATCTATTAATAATGACCCAAATTGCATCTATGCCTTGAGAAACTTTGGGAAGACCAGTAATGAAATCCATGGTAATGTGTTCCCACTTCTATTCTGGAATTTTAAGTGGTTGCAATGGACCTTTTGGTACTTGATGCTCTGCCTTGACTCGTTGACAAGTTAAACACCTTGAGATAAACAACGCTATCTATCTCTTCATATTGCCCCACCAAAATGTATGTGGAAGATCATGATACATTTTGGAACTCCCAAGATGGATTGCAAACGATGTGTTGTGCGCCTCCATCATGATTTTATACTTTAACTCAGGATCGTTAGGAACACAAAGTTTGGAGTTAACTCTAAGTATTCCTTCTTTATCGATTCTTGCTTTCGGCATAGCACCTTTTTGTACTTTCTTCCTTATATGCTCAGCTCCAGGTCTGTAGCTTGAGCTGCTTTAACTTTATCGATTAAAGTCGGTTCTACTCGTATATTCGCCATCATCACGTGGGTCCCTGGAGTCTTTATCTCTATCTCCATCCTTTATAAGTCATACAAAATGGGCCTCTGCGTTGACAATATCGCACTCGTACCCGCATATGATCTTCTACTCAATGCGTCAGCTACCACGTTTTCTTTTCCAGATTGGTATTGGATGGTATGATCATAATCTTTCAATAATTCAAGCCAACGTCGCTGTCGCATGTTGAGTTCCTTTTGAGTGAAGAAATATTTGAGGCTTTTATGATCCGTAAAGATCTCCACTTTCTCCCCATACAAGTAATGCCTCCAAATTTTAAGTGCGAAGACAACAGCTGCCAACTCTAGATCATGAGTAGAATAATTCCTCTCATATTCTTTGAGTTGTCGAGAGACATAGGCTATGACTTTCCCATGTTGCATGAGAACACATCCTAACCCTCTGCCTTAAGCATCACTGTAGATGATAAATCCCTCCGAGCCAGATGGTATTGTCAGAACAGGTGCTGAAATGAGTCTTCTCTTGAGTTCTTGAAAATTCTTCTCACATTCCCCGTTCCATCCGAATTTTGTATCTTTTCGAGTCAGCTGAGTTAAGGGAGTAACGATTTGAGAAAACCCTTCTACGAATCTCCGATAATAACCAGCTAAGTCGAGAAAGCTACGTACTTCGATCATTGATTTAGGTTGCTCCCAGCTTTGAATAGCTTCAATCTTTGTTGGGTCAACAGATATTCCATGACTTGATACCACATGCCCAAGGAATTCTACTTCCTCAAGCCAGAACTCGCATTTCTTCAACTTGGCATAAAGCTTATATTCATGAAGCTTTTGAAGTATTAGCCTCAAGTGTTGCTCATGATCTTCACGGCTTTTGGAATAAATAAGGATGTCATCAATAAAGACGACCACAAAGTGATCCAAATATTCTTTGAATACTCGGTTAATCATATCCATGAAGGCAGCAGGAGCATTAGTCAATCCAAAAGACATGACTAGGAATTCATAATGCCCGTACCGAGTTCTGAAAGCCGTCTTTAGAATGTCATCGGTTCTAATCTTCAATTGGTGATATTCGGAATGAAGATCAATCTTTGAAAAAAATTTGGCGCCATGCCACTGGTCAAACAGGTTATCAATGCGAGGCAATGGATATCTATTTTTGATAGTGACGTGGTTCAACTCCCGATAATCAATACAAAGTCGCATACTCCTATCTTTCTTCTTCACGAATAGAACAGAAGCACCCCAAGGAGACGTACTAGGACGAATGAAACCGATGTCTAACAATTCCTGCAGTTGGGTCTTTAACTCCTGAAGTTCAATAGGAGCCATTCGATATGTGGCTTTGGAAATAGGTTTTGTACCAGGTTCAAGGTTGATATAAAATTCAATTTCACGCTCTGGGGGTAGGCCAGGAAGTTCTTCAGGGAATACGTCAGGAATTTCATTAACAATAGAAATATCATTCAAAACTGACGTATTTTTGTTTAGATCTGTGACATGAGCTAAGAAAGCTTGACATCCATTTTTCAATAAACAAATAGCTTTATGGCTTGAGATGACAGTGATTGATTTTAATGGTTTGTTTGCTTGAATTCGTATAATAGGTTGGTTAGGAATATGAAATCTAATAACCTTACGAAAACAATCAATTTTTGCATAATGAGTAGTTAACCAATCAATCCCTAGAATTACGTCAAATGCAAGTATTTTCAATGAAATAAGATCGACAGGTAATGTGAGGGTACCGATTTGAACCAAATAAGACTTATAAACAGTGGATGTAATGAAGGTTTCTCCCAATGGAGTTTCAACAGATAAGTCAAAGTCTAATTTCTTCGGAGTCAAATTTAAACATTGAGCGCAAGTAGGAGAAATAAAAGAATGGGTAGAATCGGTATCAAATAAGGTATAAACTTCGCTAGAGTTTATGATAAGCTTACTCGTGATGACCTCGTTCTGCTTCCTTGCTTTCTGGGAGGTCACGACAAACACTCTCCCTTGCACTACTGGCTTTGAATTTTCTGGGACGTCCTTTGGTGCCTCCATCCTAACTGAAATTGTCTTCGATGAACGACAAAATTGGGCTAGGTGACCTTCTCTTCCACAATTATAACATGCTTTGGACGGCATCGCGCGGTTTGAACTGATGTGTCCCTCCCCTCCGCATTTGAAGCATATGATAGGTGGTCGTTCTCCTTCCTTAACAACGGGTGCTGGTGCTGACGTCTTTCCATCATTGTTGAATCTCCTCTTCTTGAAATGTCCATTCTTATTATTTTGGCCATGATTACCACCGAAGTGGTTACCATTTCTGGCATGTTGATTCCCTCCACGCTTATTGTCACCGCTTCTATGACTGCTATCACTAGTATTATCATTTTGTCAGCTGCTCTCTTTTGGTTGGGTTAACTCATTATCGCGCTCCAATAACTGAGTCCTATTAACAACATCTGAATACAAACACAGTTTATGAGAGATAAGATATTGACGTATCTCGGGATTCAAACCTCTTAGAAATATTCGCGTCATTCTCTCCTTATTATCAACCAAATGGGATGCAAACCGGGACAACTTGGCAAACTTGGCTTCGTACTGCGACACGGTCATGTTGTTTTGCTCCAGCTTGATGAATACTACCTCTTTCATGTGACGAATACTTTCGGGAGAGTACTTGTCGTTGAACAATTCTTGGAACTTCTCCCAAGTCATCTTCAGTGCGGCAGGTTGAGTACGTTTTACAGATTCCCACCAATAATCTGCCTCTGCACGCAACATGAAGGTGGAAAAGGGAACCTTTTGCTCCTCGGAGCATCCCAAGACATCAAATATCTTGCAGATCTGCTTTATCCACGTCTCCGCCTTAAGTGATTTTGACTCTCCAAAAAACTCCGGTGGTCCCAGTTCCTTGAACTGCTCAGCGGTGACCATCCGAGAGTTGCCAGTGTTTCTACCTATATTTTGTACAGGAGCCACTCTTGCCTGATGTTGCATGAATTGCATAAAGCCTCTGAACATTCCATCGTTCATCATCTGGTCAGTGTTGTTGTTTACCTGAGGATTGTCGCCTTCCTGATGCACATTATCCTGATTATTGATCTGTGGAGACTCAACGGTCTCCTGTGCTCCATTGCTAATCTTAACATTCTCGGATTCCATTTTCAAATACTGCCACAAAACAAAAGTTAATTGACATGCAATATATTATCCCTATACTCTGACTGATCAATTAAATGCCAAATAAACTTAGGTAGGTCATACTAGTGAAGGAATTTCCCGTCTCTCCCCTCCTAGTTCTTGTCTCACATCTCAGCTAGGGATCATATCCCTAAGCTTTGATACGAACTGTGACGCCCCCAAAATAGTTATACACAACCCATCTTGAGCCGCCAAATACATGGTACAAAATTCAAATACCACTTAATTATACAACAGTCGTGTAAAATACGATAAAATATATGTTGTGAGTTTTAATACAAATATTGTCATTTAGACAATATCCACACTCAATTGAGTCCTCATTATATTTATTATTACACTATTTAACAGAATAGTGAGGACTATTAATGCTATTATCTGGACCGTCACTCCGTTCCCCGACTAGTCCCTGCTACGTTCTCATTTCCTGAAGAGAACAATGAAAGTAAAAGTGTGAGCTCAACTAGCCCAGTAAGAAATATTATGACTAAGATAATACAAAATAAATTATCGTTAGCCTTCAACAGTGTTAAACTTATACAATATAACAAACATCAAGTTTAACTGCAGCGGAACAAACAATCCATTAAAAGAGTCAAGTAGAGAATAAAATCTACTATTTTTTATGATTTAAAAGGTTTTTCATCACTTTTATCACTGGGACTCAGCTTAATAAATAATCCACATCATCCCTGCACTACGACTAAAGATATTCATTAGTATCACAACCACAAATTATCCATACACTACGGGCCAAGAATATTCGTGTATTCATCAATGGTCATGATCATGCCAACAACTGTCCATCAATGCACTACGGGCCAATGAGGAGTTTTACCACATCATTTGTAACATTACGGTTATGATTATACCGATTAATCCCCGGTCATAATCATACCGTGTCCATCTATGAACTACAGGCCACATATGACTTTCAACATAATATAAACATGAGGATGATGACAATGATATAAGAATTCAATAAAACAAGTTCAAGAATTAATTTATCAAGAACTAATAACGTCCAAATTATCAACATGATACTTCTTTGTAGAGTAAAATTCAAGAATGCTCAAAAGAATATTTTCATAAAAAGATACTGGATGAAGCGCAAATATCAATGATATTCCACTAATTTCATGGAGTATAGAAGTTAAAACTTTAACCAACTGAGTATAATAAAGAATGGAATAACAAAAGAAAACACCAGGCATGCGATAGACCGCACAGACAGGTTATTCCAACAGAATAATAAATAACAAAACCAGGTCAGGCGAAATTCGTACCAACATGATGTTCCTACAGAATAATAAATAACGGAACCAGGTCATGCGTAAACGCACAGATAGGATGTTCCAACCGAATAATAAAGAACGGAACCAAGTCATACGTAAACGCACAGACAGGATGTTCCAATAGAATAATAAAGAATGGAATAACAGAAGAATTTCACCATGTATGTTGTACTTCGCATAGACAGGTTATTCCAATATAATGATAAAGAATGGAATAAAAGAAGAATTTTACCAAGTATAGGGTAGACCGCGTATACAGGTTATTCCAACAGAATAAAAAAAATGGAATAATAGAAGTTCTCTTCATGAATACGAAAGAAATAATACCCCTTACCTTAGAACAAACTGGATATAGGTGTAGTGAAGTAGCAGAATACTTTTCTTCTTTCTCTCTAGAGTTTCAGTGAATTCGTAAGAAATTCACTGAAGCAAATATCTTGCAGATCTGCATTATCCACGTCTCTGCCTTAAGTAGTTTTGGCTCTCCAAAAATCTCCGGTGGTCCTAGTTCCTTGAACTGCTTAGCGGTGACCATCCGAGAGTTGCCAGTGTTTCTACCTGTATTTTGTACAGGAGCCACTCTTTCCTGATGTTGCATGAAATGCATAAAGCCTATGAATATTCCATCGTTCATTATATGGTCAGTGTTGTTGTTTGCCTAAGGATTGTCTCCTTCCTGATGCACATTATCCTGATTATTGATCTGTGGAGACTCAACGGTCTCCTGTGCTCCATTGCTAATATCAACATTCTCGGATGCCATTTTAAAATACTGCCACGAAACAAAGGTTAATTGACATGCAGTATATTATCCTTATACTCTGACCGACCAATTAAATGCCAAATAAACTTAGGTAGGTCATACTAGCGAAGGAATTCCCCGTCTCTCCCCTCCTAGTTCTTGTCTCACATCTCAGCCAGGGATCATATCTCTAAGCTTTGATACCAACTGTGACGCCCCCAAAATAGGTATACACAACCCATCTTGAGTCGCCAAATACATGGTACAAAATTCAAATACCACTTAATTATAGAACAGTCGTGTAAAATACGACAAAATATATGTTGTGAGTTTTAATACAAATATTGTCATTTAGACAATATCCACACTCAATTGAGTCCTCATTATATTTATTATTACACTATTTAACAGAATAGTGAGGACTATTAATGCTATTATCTGGACCGTCACTCCGTTCCCCGTCTAGTCCCTGCTATGTTCTCATTTCCTGAAGAGAACAATGAAAGTAAATGGGCGAGCTCAACTAGCCCAGTAAGAAATATTATGACTAAGATAATATAGAATAAATTATCGTTAGCCTTCGACAGTGTTAAACTGATACAATATAACAAACATCAAGTTTAACTGCAGCGGAACAAGCAATCCATTAAAAGAGTCAAGTAGAGAATATAATCTACTATCTTTTATGATTTAAAAGATTTTTCATCACTTTTATCGCTGAGACTCAGCTTAATAAATAATCCACATCATCCCTGCACTACGACCAAGGATATTCATTAGTATCACAACCACAAATTATCCATACACTACGGGCCAAGGATATTCGTGTATTCATCAATGGTCATGATCATGCCAACAACTGTCCATCAATACACTACGGGCCAATGAGGACTTTTACCACATCATTTGTAACATTACGGTTATGATCATACCAATTAATCCCTGGTCATAATCATACCATGTCCATCTATGCACTACAGGCCACAGATGACTTTCAACATAATATAAACATGAGGATGATGACAATGATATAAGAATTCAATAAAACAAGTTCAAGAATTAATTTATCAAGGAACTAATAACGTCCAAATTGTCAACATGATACTTCTTTGTACAGTAAAATTCAAGAATGCTCAAAAGAATATTTTCATGAAAAGATACTGGATGAAGCGCAAATATCAAGGATATTCCACTAATTTCATGGAGTATAGAAGTCAAAACTTTAACCAACTGAGTATAATAAAGAATGTAATAACAAAAGAAAACACCAGGCATGCAATAGACCGCACAGACAGGTTATTCCAACAGAATAATAAATAACGGAACCAGGTCATGCGTAAACGCACAGACAGGATATTCCAACAGAATAATAAATAACGAAACTAGGTCAGGCGAAATTCACACGAACATAATGTTCTAACATAATAATAAATAACGGAACCAGGTCATCCGTAAACGCACAGACAGGATGTTCCAACAAAATAATAAAGAATGGAATAACAGAAGAATTTCACCATGTATGCGGTACTTCGCATAGACAGGTTATTCCAACATAATGATAAAGAATGGAATAAAAGAAGAATTTCACCAAGTATAGGGTAGACCGCGTATACAGGTTATTCCAACAGAATAAAAAAATGGAATAATAGAAGTTCTCTTCATGAATACGAAAGAAATAATACCCTTATCTTAGAACAAACTGGATATATGAGTAGTGAAGTAGTATAATACTTTTCTTCTTTCTCTCTATAGTTTCTCTCTCTAGAGTTTCAGTGAATTCGTAAAAAATAATGAAGGAATGAGCTTCTATTTATAGGAGAATGGACTGAATAGTAACTAATTCCTGAACGGTCTAGATTGATTTACTTTTAAATGGACGGTCCAGATGGGTTTACTATAAATATTCTAATAAAACAAAATCTTTTAAATAAAATATAATATATTCCATTTATAATCTAATAAAACGAATAACTTTATAAAAGTATTCTGTTTTATATAAAAGTTTTTCTGTTTTATTACATTAATAATACTAATAAAACAAAACTTCATCATCATTATTATAATTCACATTATTAATCGACCAGGTCGTTCCCAGAAAAGAGGAGGCTTTCCAATAAGGATTTCTCCATATTGGCGCGCAATTAGGTGACCAAACCTCTCCTTGACAGAACTTCTAGACATCGTTAATATTATAAATATTGAAAAGAGGGGGCTTTCCAATAACTATTTCTCAAGATAGATGATGTATACCTATTTTGGGGGCGTCACAGTTGGTATCAAAGCTTAGGGATATGATCCCTGGCTGAGATGTGAGACAAGAACTAGGAGGGGAGAGACGGGGGGAATTCCTTCGCTAGTATGACCTACCTAAGTTTATTTGGTATTTAATTGGTCGGTCAGAGTATAGGGATAATATGTGATATGTTAATTAACCCTTGTTTTGTGGCAGTATTTGAAAATGGCATCCGAAAATGTTGAGATAAACAATGAAGCACATGAGACTTGTTGAGTCACCACAGATTAATGCTCAGGATAATGTGCAATAGGAAGACAATAATCCTTACGTAAACAATAACACCGATGAAATGGTGAACGATGGGATGTTCAGAGGCTTTATGCAATTCATGCAACATCAGGCAAAAGCGGCTCCTGTCCAAAATACAGGTGGAAACACTGACAACTCTCGGACGGTCATCGCTAAGCAGTTCAAGGAGCTGGGACCACCAGAGTTTTTTGGAGAGCCAAAACCACTTAAGGCAGAGACGTGGATAAAATAGATCAACAAGATATTTGATGTCTTGGGATGCACCGAGGAGCAAAAGGTTCCCTTTGCCACCTTCATGTTGCGAGCAAAGGAAGATTTCTGGTGGGAATCTGTAAAGCGTACTCAACCAGCCGCACTCAAAATGTCTTGGGAGAAGTTCTAAGAGTTGTTCAATGACAAGTACTTTCCTGAAAGTATTCGTCACATGAAGGAGGTAGAGTTCATCAAACTTAAGCAAAACAATATGACCGTGGCGCAGTACGAAGCTAAGTTTGCCAAGTTGTCTCAGTTTGCGTCCCACTTGGTTGATAATGAGGAGAGAATGACGCGGATGTTTCTAAGAGGTTTGAAACCCGAGATACGTCAATACCTTATCTCTCATAAACTGTGTTTGTATTCAGATATTGTGAATAGGGCTCAGTTATTGGAGCACGATAATGAGTTAACTCAACCAAGAGAGAGCAGCCGACAAGTCGATAATACCAGTGGTAGCAGTCATCGAAGCGGTGACAATAAACGTGGAGGGAATCAACATGCCAAAAATGATAATAACTTCGGTGGTAATCATGGCCATGACAATAATAGTGGACATTTCAAGAAGAAGAGATTCAATAAGGATGGAAAGATGTCAGCACCAACACCTATTGTTAAGGAAGGAGAACGAGCACCGATCGTATGTTACAAATGTGGAGGGGAAGGACACATAAGTCCAAACTGCACGATGCAGTCCAAAGCGTGTTATAATTATGGAAAAGAAGGTCACCTAGCCCGATTTTGTCGTGCACCTAAGTCAAGTCCAGCTGGGATGGAGGCATCAAAGGGTGTACCAAACAAGACAAAACCAGTAGTTCAAGGGAGAGCATTTGTCGTAACCTCCCAAAAAGCGAGGAATCTGAACAAGGTGATCACGGGTAAACTAATAATAAACTCTAGCAAAGTTTATACTTTATTTGATACTGGTTCTACCCATTTCTTTATTTGTCCTACTTGCGCTCAACGTTTAAATTTGACTCCGAAGAAATTAGACTTTGACTTATCTGTTGAAACTCTGTTGGGAGAAACCTTCATTACATCCACGGTTTATAAGTCTTGTTTGATTCAAATCGGAAACCGCACGTTACCTGTCGATCTTATTTTCTTGAAAATACTTGCATTTGATGTGATTTTAGGGATTGATTGGTTAACTACTCATCATGCTAAAATCGATTATTTTCGTAAGGTTGTTAGCTTTCATACTCCTAACCAACCTATTATGCGAATTCAAGCAACCAAACCACTAAAATCAATCACTGTCATATCAAGTCATAAAGCTATTCGTTTATTGAAAAATGGATGTCAAGCTTTCTTAGCCCATGTCACGGATTTAAATAAAGATACGTCAGATTTGAATGATATTTCTATTGTTAATAAATTTCGTGACGTATTCCTTAAAGAACTTCCTGGCCTACCCCCAGAGCGTTAAATTGAATTTTGTATCGACCTTGAATCTGGTACAAAACCCATTTCCAACGCCCTATATCGAATGGCTCCTATTGAACTTCAGGAGTTAAAAACCCAACTACAGAAATTGTTAGACATCGGTTTCATTCATCCTAGTACATCTCCTTGGGGTGTTCCTGTTCTATTCATGAAGAAGAAAGATGGAAGTATACGACTTTGTATTGATTATCGGGAGTTGAATCATGTCACCATCAAAAATAGGTACCCGTTGCCTCGCATTGATGACCTGTTTGACCAGTTGCAAGGAGCCAAATTCTTTTCAAAGATTGATCTTCGTTCTGGATATCATCAGTTGAAGATTAAAACTGATGACATTCCAAAGACTGCTTTCAGAACTCGGTACGAGCATTATATATTCCTAGTCATGTCTTTTGGATTGACTAATGCTCCTGCTGCCTTCATGGATATGATGAACCGAGTATTCAAGGAATATTTGGATCACTTTGTGGTCGTCTTTATTGATGACATTCTCATATACTCCAAAACTCGCGAAGACCATGAGCAACACTTAAGGTTGTACTCCAAAAGCTTCATGAAAACAAGCTTTATGCCAAGTTGAAGAAATGCGAATTCTGGCTTGAGGAAGTTACATTCCTTGGGCACGTGATATCAAATCATAGAATATCTGTTGACCCGGTAAAGATTGAAGCAATTCAAAGCTGGGAGCAACCTAAGTCAATGACCGAAGTACGTAGCTTTCTCGGCTTAGCTGGTTATTATTGGAGATTCGTAGAAGGGTTTTCTCGACTCGCTACTCCATTAACTCAGCTGACTCGAAAAGATACAAAATTTGGTTGGAGCGAGGAATGTGAAAAGAGTTTTCAAGAACTCAAGAGGAGACTCATTTCAGCACCTGTTCTGACAATACCATCTGGCTCGAAGGGATTTGTCATCTACAGTGATGCTTTAGGCAAAGGGTTAGTATGTGTTCTCATGCAACATGGGAAAGTCATAGCCTATGCCTCTCGACAACTCAAAGAATATGAGAGGAATTATCCTACTCATGATCTAGAGTTGGCAGCAGTCGTTTTTGCGCTTAAGATTTGGAGGCATTACCTGTATAGAGAGAAGGTGGAGATCTATACGGTTCATAAAAACCTTAAATATTTCTTCACTCAAAAGAAACTCAACATGCGGCAACGACGATGGCTTGAGTTGTTGAAAGATTATGATCATACCATCTTAGAAAAGTGAACGTAGTAGCTGACGCATTGAGTAGAAGATCATATGCGGGTACGAGTGCAATATTGTCAACGTAAAGACCCATTTTGTATGACTTGTAAAGGATGGAAATAGAGTTAAAGACTCCAGAGACCTATGTGATGATTGCGAATATATGAGTGGAACCGACTTTATTCGATAAAGTTAAAGCTGCTCAAACTACAGACCTGGAGCTGAAGCGTATGAAGAAGAAAGTGCAAGAAGGTGCTATTCCGGAAGCAAGAATCGATGAAGAAGGAATACTTCGAGTCAACTCCAGACTTTGTGTTCCTAACGATTCTGACTTAAAGTATAAAATCATGATGGATGCACACAACACACCATTTGCAATCCATATTGGGAGTACCAAAATATATCATGATCTTCGACATACATTTTGGTGGAGCAATATGAAGAGGGAGATAACAGGGTTTATCTCAAGGTGTCTAACTTGTCAATGAGTCAAAGCGGAGCATTAAGTACCAAAAGTTCCATTGCAACCACTTGAAATTCTAGAATGAAAGTGGGAGCACATTACCTTGGATTTCGTTACTGGTTTTCCCAAGGTTTCTCAAGGCATAAATGCGATTTGGGTCATTGTTGATAGATTGACCAAGTCTGCTCATTTCTTACCGATACGAGAAACTTTTACACTTGAACGTCTTGCTAGTATGTACGTAAACGATATCGTAAGATTTCATGGTATGCCAATATCCATAGTTTCTGATCGAGACCCAAGATTCACTTCAAGATTTTGGGTTAGTTTACAAAAAGCTATGGGCACAGATTTACGATTTAGTTCGGCATATCATCCTCAAACGGATGGACAGTCGGAAAGAAATATTTAAACTCTTGAAGATTTATTAAGACTTTGTGTCCTTGACTTCAAGGGAAGTTGGGACAAGTTCTTACCATTGGTGGAGTTTTCCTACAACAATAGTTATCAAGCAAGCATTGGCATGGCTCCATTTGAGGCGTTGTATGGAAAAAAGTGTCGTTCTCTAGTATGCTGGGATGAGGTAGGTGAAGCAACATTGTTAGGACTGGATTTGGTACGTATGACTACGGAAAAAATTCAAACGATCCGATAACGTATAAAAATCTCACAAGATCGATAAAAGAGTTATGCTGATCTTCATCGAAAGGACGTGGAATTCAATATTGGAGATCATGTGTTGTTACGTGTTGCTCCATGGAAAGGAGTTACAAGATTTAAAAAGATAGGAAAGCTCAATCCTCGATTCATTAGCCCATTTTTAATCCTCGATCGAGTAGGAACTGTGGCCTATAGACTCGTCTTACCGCCAAGTATGTCTCGTGTTCATAACGTTTTTCACATATATATGTTACCTAAATATGTGAAAGACCCGAACCACATTATTGAATTAGAACTAGACGAGATAGAGGAAGATTTAACATATGAAGAGGTACCTGTTAAAATATTGGATAAGAAGGATCATATTCTACGCTCTAAATTTATACCTCAAGTCAAAGTTTTGTGGAGAAACCACGATGTTGAGGAAATGACCTGGGAGTTAGAATCTGAAATGAAATCAAGGTATCCTCACCTCTTCGACATACCAGGTACGCACCCTAATTTTGAGGATGAAATTTTATAAAAAGGGGAGGTTGTAAGACCCCAACTTTTATGAATAAAGAATAATTTTCTTGAAATATTTTTTTTGAATATTATGGTGTGGATTTGATATAATGTTATAGTTGTGGGTAATATTTACAAATTTTGCAAAGTAAGCAAGAGGTTATATAATATTCGATTGGTCGGGGAATATTCGTTTTAACAGGGAATATTCGTACGACAACACAATTATTAGTGGACCCCACAACGGAAGTATTGTCGTAGTTAGAAAATGACATAATTATCTTTTTAAAAATAACGGCGAAAGTTTTACCATTAAACTGTTGAACTACCCGGTAGTAAAAGTACAGTAATACGCGTGGTTGCATAGTAGCACACGGTATTGATTATTAATGCTTACGTAAGAAGTCACTCAGTTATAATTAATTATTGCTACAGTAATTACTGCATCATATCTCTCATATTATTGATTTGATTATTGTCATAGTATCATCTACATAATATGATATATTATTAAATCAATAATTGAGACGATAAAGTTATTCATATTATTAAGTTGCAATATTTACAATGTCTAAAAGTTCTGTGAAGGAGAGGTTTGGTCATCTAATTACACGCCAATAAGGAGAAATCCTTATCGGAAAGCCCCATCTTTCTTGGGAACGACCTGATTATTAAAAATTGTGAGTTATAATATTAATGATGAATAAGTTCGTGTTGATTAAAGATGAAATTGATAGTTCCATTGTGTTGGAATTATTAGTGTTAGTGGAAATCAACATTTATTTCGATATTAATTGATGTCTGAAAGTTATATTGACCAGTCGGAAAATTAATCGGATAAATGAGCAATTAATTGCTATTAATTCACATGATTATAACTATTTGTTCATATGTGTGTACTATTGATTCACATTCTTGTACTATTAGGGGAGTTGGTGTAAGATTGATAATACTTGCATGACTAAGTTAAAAATGGAGGTATAGATGGAGGTACCATACTGTAATTCGTATTTTCACATGATTATAACTATTGATTCACATGATTGAACTATTGATTAACATTATTTACTATTAGGGGAGGTGGTGCAAGTTTGATAATACTTGCAGGACTAAATTAAAAATGAAAGAAAAATTGAAGGTATTGTACTGTAATATTTCAAGCCCCAAAACGTGCAATTATCGAAACTATATTTTCCTATACATAGAAGCTCATTCTTCCTTCATTTTTCACTAATTCACTAAAGCTTTAGAGCAATTATTATAGAGAGAAATTATAGAGAGAAAGAAGAAGAGAAGTCTGCTACCTCTCTACTCCAGTATCCAGTTTCTTTTTAAGGTAAGGGGTATTATTTCTTTCGTATTCATGAAGAGAGCTTTTGTTATTCCATTCTTTATTATTATGTTGGAATAACCTGTTTATGCGAAGTACCACATACATGGTGAAATTCTTCTGTTATAACATTCTTTATTATTCTATTGGAATATCCTATCTGTGCGGATTACGCTAGACCTGGTTCCATTCTTTATTATTCTGTTAGAATAACCTGTCTGTGCGGTCTATCACATACATGGTGAATTCTTTGTTATTCCATTCATTATTATTCTTTTGGAATATCCTGTCTGTGCGGATTACGCTAGACCTGGTTCTATTCTTTATTATTCTGTTGCAATAACCTGTCTGTGCGGTCTATCGCATGCATGGTGAATTCTTCTGTTATTCCATTCCTTATTATTTTGTTGGAATATCCTGTCTGTGCGGATTACGTATGACCTGGTTCCATTCTTTATTATTCTGTTGGAATAACTTGTCTATGTGGATTATCACATGCATGGTGAATGATCCTTCGTATTAATTCCTTATTAAATTGTGGAAATGATCTGTCTACGTGGATTACCGCATGGCAGGTGAAAATCCATTTGCAGTTTCGTATATTCTATGATACTCATTTGGTTAAGGTTTTGGCTTCTATACTCCATGAAATTAGTAGAATATCTTGGACATTTGCGCTTCATCCGGTATCTTTTCATGGGAATATTCTTCTGAGCATTCTTGAATTTTACTCCACAAAGCAGTATCATGTTGACAATTTGGACGTAATTAATTTCAAGATAAATTAACTTATAAATCTTTAAAATTTATTCTTGAACTTTTTTTTATTGAATTATTATGTCATTGTCATCATCCTCATGCTTATATTGTGATAAAAGTCATCTTTGGCTTTCGTGCATAGATGGACTTAGTATGATTATGACCAGGGATTATTCGGTATAATCATGACATGCAATGTTATAAATTATGTGGTAAAAGTCCCAAGTAGCCCGTAGTGCATTGATGGACAGTTTTTGGTATGATTATGACTAGGGATTATTTGGTATAGTCATGACCATTGATAATTTAATGAATATCCTTGGCCGATAGTGCAGGGATGACTCGATGATGTGGTTTATTTATTAAGCTGAGTCTCTGCGATAAAAATTAATGAAAACATTTTAAATCATAGAAGATAGTAGATATCATGCTCTACTTGACTCTTCTAATGGATTGCTTATTCCGCTGCAGTTAAACTTGATGTCTATTGTATTTTATCAGTTTAACATTGTTGAAGACTAATGATAATTTATTCTGCATTATCTTAGTCATAATATTTCTTACTGGGATAGTTGAGCTCACCCTTTCTTTCACTGTTCTCTTCAGGAAATGAGAACGTAACCGGGACTAGTCAGGGAACGGAGTGACGGTCCAGATGATAGCATTAGTAGTCCTCACTATTCTATTAAATAGTGTGATAATTGTTATTTGTAATATATAGTATTATTTAATATATATAAATATGATAAAACAAAACATAATTTTATATATATATATATAACACAGAAAATATTAATCAATAAATCCGAGTCCTTTGAATTCACAAAGTTTCCTTAAAGCAAATTTATTCCCCCACAGATGCTAAGGGTTAATTGAATTATTGCTTCCCAAGATAAAACGGATTTCAATTCTTAATTAGTAGCATTACAAAATTAAGAATTCATCGAACGCAAATTCTATGTTATGTACTCGAACTTTTACTATCAATAATAATAATGATGCATGTAAATGGAAATTATAATAATGATGCATGAAAAATCAAGTATTCATACACTTACTCAGAAACGGGAAAAGTATGCAGAACGGAACTGCAGAACAAGAACGGGACTGCAGAACAAGAACGGGACGGCAGAACTTGGAACGGGACTGCAGAAGGAAGGAACGGAAATTTCTTACTGCAGAACGGGACGGGAAAACTGCAGAACGGGAATTCTAGAACGGGTTTTTCAGAACGGGACGGAATAGAATTTTTTTTTTCGGAAAATGGAAGGGAAATTTTGTGTCTTTTAAAAGCTTTCCCCACACCATTTATTTATAGAAAAAGTTTGTATGTAACCGTCGTCAAAACGACGTAGTTTCACAAACCCGCCCGTCTCGACCCGACCCGAGTCCACGACCCGATCCGAGTCAATTTTCTCATTCAAATATCATTTCCAACAATCCCCCACATGAATGTAAAATTGGCTTTACAATATGCAAAATATGTTATGAATATGCATACACTAGTTCGAGTACATAAGAAAAGATATTTCATCAGGTTAAGTAGCCTAGTGGCTTTGAACTTACCCTAGTAAAATCTATCGGATTTACTCGGCTAATCAGTAGACTTGATGTCTTTGAACTGTCAGCTTTTTGTGTAAACCAAGACAATAGAATTCACAAAATATCTCTTCAGACATAATTGGTTCTCACGTTTGTGTTCATTTTGGCCTTGAAACACCTCTTGGTTCCGTAAGTATTTTAGAGAATTCAGCCTTCATAATTCTCACAGAAGTGGCCCCCTTCTTACTCACGTAGGTGAATTCTATCAAGAGTATCCTGCAATACCCCACTTGAACATATTTCAAGATATAAAAGTCATTAAAAGCGTAACTTATCCTGATTCTCGCGGCAGATGTGCACTGTCTCATAATAAGAATGGTTAGGAGTAAATATCTCCTCAGTGCTTTACTGAGTACTACATAGTTCGGTTTGCCCATTGAACCTAGATCTTGGGATCTCCAGTCAGCTAGGTTGGGTTGCCACTATGACGACTCTTATTTAAACAGTAGGCTTTAAACCCATTCCCCTCGATGATTTTTCCACTTGATCTCTTGTTAAACCTTTCGTAAGCGGATCCGCAATATTATCTTTTGACTTTACATAGTCAATTGAGATAATTCCATTTGAGAGCAATTGTCTAACGGTATTATGTCTTCGTCGTATATGACGTGACTTACCGTTATATAAATGACTCTGTGCTCTTCCAATCGCTGATTGGCTATCACAGTGTATACATATAGCTGGCACAGGTCTTGACCAATTTGGAATATCCTCTAAGAAATTATGAAGCCACTCAGCTTCTTCTCCAACTTTGTCTAACGCAATGAATTCTGATTCCATTGTAGACCTAGCAATACATGTTTGTTTTGAGGATTTCCAAGATACTGCTGCACCTCCAAGGGTAAAGACATATCCACTTGTGGATTTCGAGTCTTTATTATCAGATATCCAATTAGCATCACTATATCCTTCTAATATTGCTGGATATCTAGTATAGTGCAGTCCATATTTTTTAGTATGTTTTAGGTATCCTAAAACTCTCAAAATTGCTTTCCAGTGATCTTTACCAGGATTACTCGTATACCTACTTAGCTTACTTACCGAATAAGCTATATCTGGTCTAGTACAGTTCATGACGTACATTAAACTGCCTATTATACGAGAATATTCTAGTTGTGATATGCCATCACCTTCATTTTTAGCTAGATGAAGATTTATATCAACTGGGGTCTTATTTAGAATTATATTATACTTGTCAAATTTTTCAAGTATTTTCTCAATGTAATGAGATTGAGATAATATAATTTCATCAGAGGTTCTAGAAATCTTGATTCCTAAAATTATATCAGCAATCCCCAAGTCTTTCATGTCAAATCTATTTGACAACATACGTTTTGTTGAGTTGATAACTTCATTGTTGCTACCCATGATAAACATATCATCCACATAAAGACAAACAATGACATATTCCTTTTGAGTGCTTTTGACATAAACACATTTGTCACACTCATTGATTTTAAACCCATTTGATAACATTACATTATCAAATTTCTCATGCCATTGTTTTGGTGCTTGTTTTAATCCATACAATTATTTAACAAGTTTACATACTTTCCTCTCTTGTCCAGGAGCTATGAAACCTTCAGGTTGTTCCATATATATTTCTTCATCTAATTCACCATTTAAGAATGCAGTTTTTACATCCATTTGATGTATTTCAAGTTTATTTAAAGATGCTATTGCTATTAGCATTCGAATAGATGTAATTCTTGTAACAGGTGAATAAGTGTCGAAATAATCTAATCCTTCCTTTTGTCTATAGCCTTTAACAACAAGCCTTGCTTTGTATTTATCAATTGAGCCATCAACTTTTAACTTCTTTTTGAAGATCCATTTATACCCTAAAGGTTTTGAACCAGGTGGAAGATCCACCAATTCCCATGTATGATTTTGCATAATGGACTCAATTTCGCTATTTATTGCTTCTTTCCAATGAGAAGCATCTGGAGAGGATACTGCTTCCTTGTAGGTTCGAGGATCGTTTTCTAACAAAAATGTTAGAAAATTCGGACCAAAAGACGTTGAATTATCCTTTTGCTACGTCTAGGTTCATCCATTACAGACTCTTTGTCTATATTTCCAGGATTATCACTAGTAGCATCCAAAGGTCTTTTGTTCGAATTTGAATCATTATTTCAATTATATGGAAAAATATTCTCAAAAAATGATGCATCTCTTGATTCAATAAATGTATTAACATGAATATCGTTAATTTCAGATTTATGAACAAGAAAGCGATAAGCACTGCTGTTATTTGCATAACCAATGAAAACACAGTCAATTGTTTTTGGTCCTATCTTAACCTTTTTAGGTTTAGGAACCATCACTTTTGCTAAACACCCCCACACTCTTAAGTATTTATAGCAAGGTCTATGACCTTTCCATAATTCATAAGGGGTTTTGTGAGTTTTCTTATGAGGCACTTTGTTAAGAATATAATCGGCAGAAAGCAAAGCTCCCCCCCACAAATTCTGTGGTGCTCCAGAACTGTTCAACATAGCATTCAACATTTCTTTTAATGTTCGGTTCTTGCGTTCAGCAATACCGTTAGATTGAGGTGAATAAGGAGCTGTAGTTTGGTGAATAATACCATGAGTAGAGCAAATCTCTTCAAATGGTGATTCATATTCACCACCTCTATCACTTCTTATTGCTTTAATATTTTTGCTAAGTTGATTTTCAACTTCATTTTTATAAAGTTGAAACATTTCTACAGCCTCATCTTTGCTTCTTAGCAAATATACATAACAATATCTTGTGCAATCATCAATAAAGGTTATGAAATATTTTTTCCCACCTCTAGTTTGCACAAACTTTAAGTCACATATGTCAGTGTGAATTAAATCTAGAGGTTTAGTTTTCCTTTCAACTGAGTGAAAGGGTAATCTTGTCATTTTTGATTCCACACAAATTTTACATTTATGTTTTAGATTAATATCAAATTTAGGCAAGAATTCTAAATTAATTAATCTACGCAAAGTATTATAATTAACATGTCCTAATCTAGCATGCCATATGTTTGAAGACTCTAACAAGTAAGCCGAAGAATTAATTTTATTATTATCAATAGACTTCGGTACAACAGTCATAACATTCATCTTAAAGAGCCCATCATTCATGTAGCCCTTTCCTACAAACATATCATTCTTAGTAAGGACAAACTTATCAGACACAAACACCAACTTAAAGCCATTCTTGCTCAGTAGTGACCCAGAAACTAGATTCTTGCGAATATCTGGCACATGAAGCACTTCATTCAAAGTCAGTTCTTTGCCAGATGTCATTTTCAGTACAATCTTTCCACGTCCTTGAACCTTTGAACTTGAGGAGTTTCCCATAAAGAGTTGATCATCATTTTCTACTGGTTTGTAAGTAGAAAACATCCATTTGTTGGAACATATATGGCGAGTAGCTCCAGTGTCCACGTACCACTCTTTAGGGTTTCCTACCAAATTACATTCAGATATAACTGCACAAAGGTTCATGTCTGAAACATCTTCAGAAAGCTTCTCCAGTTCTGTCACATTTGCTTGAGACTTTTATTCTTTCTTGAACTTCTTTGGCTTGCGAAATTCATTTGATTTGTGTCCCGGAATACCACAATTGAAGCATTTGCCTTTAACTTTCTTCTTGGCCTTGAAAGCTTCTTTGCCTTCACGCTTCCTTTTGTTGTTGTTTGGCCTTTGTTTTACAACATTTGCCTTGGCTTCAATGAAATTCTTCCCACTTTTCTTCTCAGATCCTCGATTGTCCTCTTCAATCCTTAGTCGCACGATCAGTTCTTCAAGATTCATCTCTTTGCGTTTATGCTTCAGATAATTCTTGAAGTCTTTCCACGATGGTGGAAGCTTCTCAATCATTGCTGCAACTTGGAATGAATCACTTAATGACATTCCTTCAGAATGAATGTCATGTAGAATTACTTGTAATTCTTGAACCTGAGTGATAACTGCTTTGGAATCTACCATTTTATAATCAAGAAATCTACCGACAATGAATTTTTTCATGCCAGCATCTTCAGTTTTATATTTCTTATCTAAAGATTCCCAAAGTTCCTTTGCAGTTTGAATTGTACAGTACACATTATACAGTGTATTGTCTAATCCATTCATTACATAATTTCTGCACAGGAAATCTGCATGTTTCCATGCATCAATAGCAACCACCTTTTCTTTGTCAGTTTCTCCTTCAACAAGAGTAGGACAATCCTCTTGAAGAAACCGAGCCAAATTCAATGTTGTGAGATAGAATAACATTTTTTGTTGCCAACACTTGAAATTAGTTCCATTGAACCTTTTTGGCTTTTCTCCATGAGACATACTCACGGCAGAAATGATGCTTGTAGAAGCCATTTCTGTTATACAAATAAAGACTATTGTCAATAGACAGAAACAAATTTCTGTTTGTACAAGATGTAACAATAATATATATTAGCAATAAAAATAAACTGTTATATGAATTTAAAATCAATAACAGAATAATGATTTTAATTTACAAACAATTTTCTATTTACATAAAACACTATTTAAGTTACAGAACAAAATATTATATATACTACACATGTATATATATTTAAACAATATTAGAAATAACAAAATATAAACATGCAATTTATTAACATGTAACTTATATATAATAACATAAAACTTTATATGCACCAAATTTTCAGAGTACTACATATATAATATTATGTACATATAAAATAACAGATTATCATGCAAACAATTAAACCAGATTGAAGTCGGCTTATGACCATACGCTAGTATGTGTTGCCTAATTAAATAGCATGTGTTGCCCAATTAAATACCTTTTAGACTTATGTGATTACTGCAATTATTGCACTGATATATATACTAACAGAACATATATACTGCAGAACACGCAACATGTAATATGATTCATATATATGATATATAAATATACAAGTATATAACATACTGCAGTACAACGTGATTCAAAAACAGTTTAGTAAACTTGTTGTATAAACTACTAAACAATTATTTTTTATAAAACAATTTTCCATATGAACTATAATTCTGTAATTCTATAATCTATTTTTTTAATGCATAACTGTTTGTGTATATTAAAGTGTTCGGACTACACAATTTCTTGCATTGCTCACTATAAATAGTAAGGAAAACGGATTTCAATTCTTAATTAGTAGCATTACAAAATAAGGAATTCATCGAACGCAAATTCTATGTTATGTACTCGAACTTTTACTATCAATAATAATAATGATGCATGTAAATGGAAATTATAATAATGATGCATGAAAAATCAAGTATTCATACACTTACTCAGAAACGGGAAAAGTATGCAGAACGGAACTGCAGAACAAGAACGGGACGGCAGAACTTGGAACGGGACTGCAGAAGGAAGGAACGGGAATTTCTTACTGCAGAACGGGATGGGAAAACTGCAGAACGGGAATTCTAGAACGGGTTTTTCAGAACGGGACGAAATAGAAATTTTTTTCCAGAAAATGGAAGGGAAATTTTGTGTCTTTTAAAAGCTTTCCCCACACCATTTATTTATAGAAAAAGTTTGTATGTAACCGTCGTCAAAACGACGTAGTTTCACAAATCCGCCCGTCACGACCCGACCCGAGTCCACGACCCGATCCGAGTCAATTTTCTCATTCAAATATCATTTCCAACAATAATAAATGTAATGGGGACTCCATTGAGTGTGGATATTGTTTAGATGACAATATTCTTATTAAAACTTTTACACGACTGTTGTATAATTAAGTTGTATTTGAATTTTGTACCATGTATTTGGTGACTCAAGATGGGTGATGTATACCTATTTTGGGGGCATCACATAAACCATTAAAGATTACGATTGTACCACAACCTAAACTTTATATCTTAACTTATCTGAACCATTAAAAATATAATGTTTGTTAAGTTGATTTCTCATTTCTTATGGCTTTCTGGCAACTAAATGCTGTTATTTTCCAGTAGGCACACAATTGATCTAGAAGGGGGGGGTTGAATAGATCCTTTTTAATTTTCAAATACTTTTCTCTTTTATTTTGTATTGCTAATGAGTTAGCATACGACAAACATAAGAATCTTTTCAAGCACAATAAAATAAGTAAAAGATCCCCTTCATTAATATATTCATAATCATACAGACATTATTCTTAGAGTTAGTTAAGTTGTAGGCAGTTAATACATATAGAGCAGTTATGGCAGTTAGGTACATAATGTAAATGACATAAAGTAAATGACGTAAGGAATTTTAAGTGGTTCAGAGACTCAAGCTCCTAATCCACTATTCTGCTTTAAACTAACATGATTTCCACTAAGGAAGGGCATCACCCTGAGTCACTAAGATTCCTTCAAGGCCAGCAGCCTTGGAACTTCAGTTCACTAAGAACTCTTCAAGGCCAGCAGCCTTGGGACTCCTCTAGTTCTCTAGGAACTCTTCAAACCCAGCAGATTTGGAACTTCATTTAGTCTCTCTGGACAAGGACCCCTCAGGCCCTGGCTACTTGTTTTAGTTGTTGTTGTTTGTGCTTTGCTGCTAAGATGTCTTTAAGCTTGAACATCTTTTGTATTTAGTAGCTTGGCATGGTCCTCTTTGCATTCTGCTTTGAGTCTGGACCACATCTTTTCTGGTGCAGCTGATCTTCACTCTTTTCTGCTCATCTTCATCTGATGTCAGCTGTACACCATCACTATTTGGTTTTGCTAAGTGTTTGAGCTTTTGGTAGACTTCGTCTGGCACTTAGCATTCCTTGAACCCTTCTTGAATGGCTTGCAGAAATGGTTCTGCACTTGTTTTATTTCAGCTTTCGGTTCATGGTGATTCGCAGAGTGGCTCTCTGGATCTTCTTTGTGCTCTGCAACTTTTCTGAATGTTATTTTCTTGGCCTTCTCGGCTCTCAGCTTAGCTGCCATCTTCTGTGGCATTCTCATCTTTGTTGAGTGAAGCTTTAGTCTGTTTAAGTCATTCTTCAAAGCTGCTTCACTTCCACCTTTGTAATCTCACTGTCATTGAGACTTGTTCTATTTAGCTCTGGTGGAACTCGTAGAGTCAACAATATAGCATTCCAATAATTCAACGATTCTACTAGAGCAGCTCTTTTTGATCTTTAAAGCTCTGGATAATATATACTTCTTAATCTTCCCGTTGGAATATAGCCATTGAATGTAGTTTGAATTGCCTCGCAGACCTCGAGTTATTTGATGTAAACTGCAGATGTGACATGACATCCCCTTTATGAGTTTCTGACACTGTAGTCTACTATTTCACCTACCCCGTCAGAGATGTCACTTTGATGTCTTGGGCAGGTAATTGAATTTATTTCCTCTCTCTGATTTTTAGATCAGAGGTTGTCCTTTTGCATCGATGCTCTCAATAAGCTTTGTTCGAATATCATTCTTCAGATTAAACCATTGCCAATACTTCAATCTTCAGATGACCAAACTCTACGATTATGATGCAGATGTTCTTGGACCTGATCGTAGTGTCTTGTTGAATGTTGCTCATTGACTAGTTGAGACAACACTACGATCCTGAAGAGTGTTTATTGAATCTTCAATGTAGAACACTTCTTTTTTCGTTTGTGTAATGCTTCAATAGGAAGACACCTTGTTCTAGTCTCTTCTGAATAGCAAGACACCTCAGATTTATGGCATGCCCAGCTCACTTTCTCCTTGTGATCTCCCGTTCACTTATCATCATTGGACTGACCCATGCTTAATCACTTTAGCCTAGTTCTTCAGAAGCTGGCCAGTATCTTTGTGTAAACTATATCAGTTCTTTCTTTGCTTGGCAAACACTACGATCCTGGTTGACCCCAAGATCGTTGTCTTCTGTTCATTTTACAGCTACTGCACTTGCTGACTTTTCCTTAGTCAGTCACTTTTACTGAAGTCTTCTTTTGGTCTTCTTGTAGAAGACTTCATCTTGAATGACTTTACAACTCAATCTGGATGCTGATTGGGTTGGTGCTTAGATCTTTTGTCAGCTTGTGAACCATTCGTTGAGTGTACTATGGTTCCCTTCAGGTGGAATATATCTTTGTAGCTCTGACCAGTGGCTTCATCCTTTAGATGTTCTGGGAGTGCTCATTTGTTTAGAGTCGTGTTTGCTCTACGATTCTTCCTTGGCATTATGAGCACATCTGTTGAAGCTTTAGTTCTGCACTCTACGATTCTGCCATGGGTTGTGCAGACACTACGACTTTGAGATCAGATCTTGACATTCTACGATTTCTGTCTTTATGCCCGTTGTCTTCATTTGATCTTGCTCGACTACGATCTTTGCCTCTAAACTGATCAGTAGACTGTACGACTCCGAGTGTAGTCTACGATTCCTGAATTTGCTTCGGCAGATGCTCTATCGGCTCGTAGACAGATTGTCTCTACAATTCTAAACCTGACATCCTCAGCAGACTATGGCTCCAAGGATGTTCTTCTCGACACACTACTATCATTCCTCATATCTCCTGGCAGTCTACGAACTCCGAGATCTACTATCTTGCAGACTACGATTCTGCCTTGATAGCTCTCGAGTTTTCCTTGACTCTCCTGGTAGACTACGATTTCTCGTGCAGTGCTTGATAATCAGACAAACCTATCTATTACATTATAAGATCAACCTAACAAGCTTGATCTTTCTATATTTATAGTCCTTGTACATCATTTCTTTTTAAGGACTTTACAAAGTTGTTTTGCTTATATAGGGTCAACCTAACATATTTGATTAATTCATTCTAAGTCCTTGCACATATGTTCCTATTATCTATCAAAGGACTTTACAACTTTTCTTAATGCAAGCATACTTGCATATTCATTCATTTATATCATAATCAAATCATACATAAATAGGAATATCATTCACATGCTTATTCCTAACAATCTCCCCTATTTGATTATGACAAAAACAATAAGTGCATATGCATGATATGAATGAATCTTATATACAGTGAGCAACTATATTTCTAAAACAGATAATCATGAATGTCATTGATAATAATATGGAATTACATAAACTTATGACACTTAACAGCCTGGATCCAGAACATACTTAACTAGATAGATATGTACCTCTTTGGCTTCATATGTGTTTCCAGGAAGTCTGTTGATTAGCTATTTATCTGTTTGATCTTTTTGCTCCTGCTCCCCTTGAGATAGTGACTCCATTTCTTTTCTTTGCTCCTTCTCAAATTCATGGTCTTCTTCTTTTTCTGGCTCCCCCTCAAACTTTGCATTCATGGGATCATCATCCTTTGGCTCCCCCTTGGATGATGACTCTTTTTCTGCTTCTGCTGCTACTGTCTTCTTCTCCTCCTTTTTTGACTTCATTCATTTTGCCTTACTCCTCCTTGAGTGCCTTTTTTCATGCCTCTTTTTCTCCACCTTTTTTATTAATCACTTGTGAAAGTTGTTCCACCTTTGACATAAGTTGCTCCATCAAGTAAGATGAGTTACCAACCTCCATCTTAAGTTCTTGTTGGCTCAGCTCATGCTGTAGGGAGAGAGACTGATTTAAATTGTCAATCTTGTCAAAGAGGGATAGAATTTGCTCTTCATTGGAATTCTGTGCTCGTAAAGCTTCGTCTTTCTGATCATACATAACCTTCAGATAGATTTGATATCTCTCTTTGATTTTGAGAGATATATCAGATATAATGGTTTGTAGTTTGTCTTGAGCTGCATCGTCTCCTGCTTTTGTCAACATCTTTGACCCTTTTGTGATGATTGAGATCTTCTCAGCTAATTCATCAGAATTCTTCACTAACTCCTGTTCCATAGGAGTTTGGTCATTTGATTTCGCAGCTTCTTGTTGAGCACTAGACTGGACTCCACGATTTCCATTCTTGAACAGATTTTCTGTGACACCCCCAAACCCAGGTACTTCATTCCCACAGGATTTGGTGTTCACTTAATCAAACATTCATATCTAACTACCCAATCATAATAAAATTGAATAAATAAAACCTTCCCCATTAAAGGGTTACATAATAAAAATCTCCCAGGTTGTCTAACCTTTAAATACAATCATTCAAATGCAGAAAATAAATAAACTTCATTACAACCATTCAATTGAAAACTGATAATAAAATATCATCATATTACAAATCTTCAATACTTGTTCATCTTTCCTTTTCCCTTACTGGTGTTAGGTACATCAACCTTCTCAACTTTAACTGTAATAGTTATATAAGCAAGAGTGAGCAAACAAAGCTCACTTGAAACAACAATGAATGAAAATCTTTACAACATTTGTCAAATAAGAGGCTCGAAAGAATTAAACAATATGATTTATCAACATTCGAAAGTATATAACTGAGGGTCCTAAGACCAAAAACTATGTCCATAGTTATAAGTAATTTTTCAACTTAAACTTTAACAGTCATAAGACTATAGGGACTCCTCGTACTTAGGGGAATCAACCCTTCGTACAATGTATTGTGCACAAACATTTCAACGCTAAGCGTAAATTACCCATAATAATAGGGTTGTTCATCTCAGTATTTAGAGTACAAGTCCGCACCAAAATGAGTTTGGTTTGGATACATTTCAAGGTAATTTGGAATTCGACGAACATCAACTAAGGATTAGTTGAATAAAATCAATAACATTACATTATGGAATAATCATAACTGAATCGACATGGTAAATTAAAAGCATGCTTTAGGAATAATCTAATAGCATACATATTGAATAACTATAACACACCTTGCTTGAACAATAATAAGCCAAGGTTATTTAAAATTGAATACTAAGCAAGCATAGCAATTTGAACGATAAAACTGTTCAACATTAGTATATATAAATTTGCATGCTAAACAACAAGTTAAATACAAGAATAACTTACTCAATATCAAAAATTTAAGTTTAGAAACCTTGCATCATTATATTGTACTCGAATTGGAAACAATAATTGGCTCAACAAGATAATAGATTAGAGAACTTGCCTAGCTCGTAGGCTAAACCGAACAATTCGAATCACAATATCCTATATACATATGGCATCATGACATAGTTAGTCACTACCACTTTACAAACATAACTAAGTACATTCATCATATAGGGTTTGATTTTCAATCACATAATCAAGTTACAAACAAGTTAATTGTTAATAACATGCTCATTCATGGTATAGAAATACTGAAATCATAATGTAACAGTCCTACTATTCACATAACAATTCCTTCAGATTTTGAGTACAAAAAGTACACTGTCAGACCATTCTGCCAACTCGTGCTGCGACTCCACAGTTTATACTGTGGGTCGGCGCTGTGACGCGGTGCAAAAATTAACTTATGAGGTCGCGCTGCGGCATGGCACCGGCACTGCGGCACGAAAGTTGTACTGCGAAGCCACGCTGTGGCGTTAAATTGCAGACTTCGGCAGACAGCTTCGGTAACAGCATGAACAAAAGCCAATTTTGGCCTACAAGCTACTTTCTAACAGCCTAATTAACATGTAATTCATATAGAGACTTCATATAAACATAATTTAAAGACTCTTAACATGTTTCTACCCATAAAACAACATAAACAACGAATTTAAAACATCCAATTTCACTGTTTTTGATAAAAACTCACTTTTTGATATTTTTAATGAAAATCAACACTGTGATTTTGTTTTTCAACCAAAACAGTTAATTCAAAGCACTTTATCCATGTTTATACGTACTCTTTCAAATTCAATAGTCAATTTATCAATTAAACAACTAGTTAAACCTTAATTTATACCTTAAACTAAACCATATTCATATATATTTACATAAACTCTCTGTAAAATAGTTTTTTCTTCATAAACCACATACATAACATCAATTCATTGACTTTACTCATATATATCCTATGAAAATAGTTTTACAACACTAGTTTATCATATAAAGACACATACAATCAAACAATTTATCCTTTTACAAGAATTTTACAGAGAATTAGGGAAGAGAAAACTAAAATTTTAAAAGCTTAAAAGGGTAGGATGATACCTTGTTTGTAGATGATGATGACTATCCTTTTGATAATCAAGCTTCTTCTCCCCAATTCCTTTATCAAATTCTCTAGCCTTCCTTCCTCTCTTCTTTCCTCTATGTAAACTCTCTTCTTCTCTTCTACTGAGTTCTTTCTTCCTAACTCTAACTACGTACTAACAATATAACGTATAATAATAATATAGGTATTAAATGTATAATATAATTCTAACTTTAACTGACATCAGTTATATTTTATTTGAAAATCAAAAGCCATAAGGCTTGTTTAGCTATGCACTAAAAAAATAAAAAAAATCAATTAATCCTTATACCTTGTTTGGTAAAACACAATTAGATTAAAGACTTAATAGACATTAGGTCTTGTTTGGTAAAACTGAATTAAACTCCTTTAAGTTATTTTAATAACTCCTTTATAAAAGGTTATTTGTCACACTTTTATTTAATCAACTAACACATCCTTTTAATTACAAATTCAAATTAAAATATAATAATTCATTTAATCAAAACCCTCTAATTTAATAATTAAATTAAATTATAATGTGACAACCCGAGAATTTGGATAATTTATTAAAATCTTAAATGATTGATTTAAGGTCAAATAATAGATCTAGACAGAAAATAAGTGTACGCGTTTGATATTATTGGGATGAAATTTTGAGGATTTCAAAATTCTGTGAAGGATTTAGGTTAATTATTCATGATTAAGGATTTATGTGATTAAGTTCTGTGAATATGGTTATGTATGTGTACTGAATATGGTTAAGGGTCAAGGGTTGACCAGATTAATTATATATGTGTCAAACCCTAATTATATATTAAGAACTTTAACATTCGGTTATAAAACCCTAGCGATTAATAAGAAATCCAAAAAAACTGGTTCTGAAAACCCTAGTTTCAGTTTCGGGAGTCCGAAACCCTAATTCGGATATTAAAAACCCTAGATTGGGAAAGCAATGCTATGTATAAGGTTAAACGTCATTAATTTTAATTAATTAAGGAAAACTCTAATGAATTGCTGGAAATCATGATTGATTATTAGAAAACCCTAATACCAGATCTGAAAATCCTAGTTTCAAATTCTGATAAATTGAAGCCTTAATCTGGGAATAGAAAGGATAATTATAATGCTCATGTGGTATTTGTGACGCCCCCAAAATTAGGTATACATCACCCATCTTGAGTCGCCAGATACATGGTACAGAATTCAAATACAACTTACTAATACAACTGTCGTGTACAATACGACAAAACATAACTATGAGTTTGAATACAATTATTGTCTACTAGAGATCATACAAACTCAAAAGGTGTCCTCAATATAATTATTGTCACACTATTTAACAGAATGGTGAGGACTACTAATACTATTCTCTGGTCCATCACTCCGTTCCCCGACTCGTCCCAGCTATATTCTCATTTCCTGAAGAGAACATTGAAAGAAAGGGTGAGCTCAACTAGCCCAGTAAGAAATATTATGACTAAAATAATGCAGAATAAATTATCATTAGCCTTTAACAGTGTTAAACTGATAAAATACAATAACCATCAAGTTTAACTGCAGCGGAACCAGCAATCCATTAAAAGAGTCAAGTAGAAAATAAAAACTACTATCTTTTATGATTTAAAAGGTTTTTCATCATCGTTATAGCTGAGACTCAGCTTAATAAATATTTCACATCATCGAATCACCCCCGCACTACGGCCAAGGATATTCTTTAGTATCACGACCACAATTATTCATGCACTACGGCCAAGAATATTTGTGTATTCATTAATGGTCATGATCATGCCAACAACTGTCCATCAATGCACTACGGGCCAATGAGGATTTTTAATTTTTACATCATTTGTAATATTACGGTCATGATTACACCGAATAATCCCTGGTCATAATCATACCAAGTTCATCTATGCACTATAGGCCACAGATGACTTTCAACAAAATATAAACATGAGGATGATGACAATGATATAAGAATTCAATAAATCAAGTTCAAGAATTATTTTATCCAGGAATTATTAACGTCCAAATTTGTCAACACGATACTGTTTTGTGGTGTAAAATTCAAGAATGATCAGAAGAAGATTTCCATGAAAGGATACTGGATGAAGCGCAAATATCAAGGATATTCCACTAATTTCATGGAGTATAGAAGTCAAAGTTTTAACCAACTGAGTATAATAAAGAATGAGATAACAAAAGAAATCACCATGCATGCGATAGACCGCACAAGCAGGTTATTCCAACAGAATAATAAATAACGGAACCAGGTCCGGCGTAAAACGCACAGACAGGATATTCCAATAGAATAATAAAGAATGGAACCAGGTCCGGTGTAAAACACACAGACAGGATATTCCAACAGAATAATAAAGAATGGAACCAGGTCTGGTGTAAAACACACAGACAGGATATTCCAACAGAATAATAAAGAATGGAACCAGGTCCGGCGTATAGCACAGACAGGATATTCCGACAGAAATGTAAAGACGGAATAGTAAATGGATGTCACCAAGTATAGGGTATTCCGCGTATACAGGTTATTCCAACAGAATAATAATGAATGGAATAACATAAGGATTTCACCAAGTATAGGGTATACCGCGTATACAGGTCATGTATAGGGTATGCCACTTTTACAGGTTATTCCAACAGAATAACAAAGAATGGAATAACATAAGTTCTCTTCAAGAAGAAAGAATAACACCCTTTACATTATTTAGGAGATTGAATACTGCAGTAGTGTAGTAACCGAATACTCTTCTTCTTTCTCTCTTATTCTCTCTATACTTTCTCTCTCTATAGCTTGAGCGAATTCGTGAAAAATAATGAAGCCCTAGGCCTCTATTTATAGAAGATTTATTACTATTTACGAAAGTATTTACTATTTACGAAGGTAATTACTATTAACGAAGGTAATTACTATTTACGAAGGTAATTACTATTTACGAAAGAGACTCTTAGATGATGACATATGCCCCCCCATAAATAATTAAACTTACCACAAACGTCTAATAATAGACTCTTTATATACATCAAGGATTGAATAAAAATTACCAAAAATCATTTTATTTTTAATCAACACATATTTAATCTTTCAACAATTATTAATCATTTATAACTTGTCGTCTCAATTATTGTTTAAATAATATAACATATTATACAGATGATACTGTGACAATAATTGAATCTATAATATAAGAGATATGATGCAGCAATTACAATAGCAATAATTGAGTATAGCTGAGTGACTTCTTACGTAAGCATCAATAATCAATACCGCGTGTTACTATGCAACAACGTGTATTACTGTACTTTTACTACCGAGTAGTTCAACAGTTTTAACGGTAACACCTCCGCCGTTATTTTATAGAAAGCTAATTTTGTCGTTTTCTAACGTTGTGGGGTCCACCAATGATTGTGCCGTCGTACGAATATTCCCCGACAAAAAGAATATTCCCCGACCAAACGAATATTTTATAACAACTTGCATACTTTGCAAAATTTATAAATATTACCCACAACTATAACATTATATCAAATTTATTCCATAATATTCAAAAATAATAATTATGAAAATTCATCTTTATTTATAAAAACTGGGGTCTTACAGTATTAATTATACTACTAATTAGAGAAAAGCTTAATTATTAGCAAACCCTAATTTCAAATTTAGAAAACCCTAATTTTGGGATTTGAAACCCTAATTTTATAATTAGGGAAAACAAAAGTGTTAATTTAATACTTTTAATATTAATTAGGATATATTAATTCTAATTTTCAAGTCAAGTAATTAGAAAACTCTAATCTAATTACAAAATTTAATTTCTAAATTAAAAGATTTATTTTTCTATTAGAAACCCTAATTAGTGGTTTATAAACCCTAATGACCATTTTGACCCTAATTGCTAAATTAGCGATTTTAATTAGGAAATGTTAATCCTAATTAGTAAGATTTAAAACATATTTAAGAAATTGTAATATAATTAGAGAATTCTAATTATAATTTAGAAATATTAATTTTCTATTTTTGAAAACCTAAATTGGAGATTTTAGAAAATAAATTGTAAACCCTAAGGGTTTTAAACCCTAAACTCTAAAGTGCTAAACCCTAAGAGTTTGGACAATTAACAATAAAGCCATTAAAATCACATGTTCATTGTCAAAAATGCCCTTTTTCTTTTTCTTTAAATGGTAACTTGTAAAAATAACAATTACCTTTAGTTGGTGACCTAATCTTGACTTTGTACAATTTAAAAATCCAGCAACTCAGCCTAATTCAACAGCTAGGTAAGCAACATATATTGTATTTATATAATATAGGAGATTAAAGAGAGAAAAGTCTACAAGAGTTGGTCATTTGCATTCAAACACTTAACTCATTCTCTCTCTCACCAAACCTTCGAAATACTCAACTATTTCAGTCTCTAACATGATCTCGACCAAGACAAGATCAGATCATGATGATCAGATCCTAGATCAAAGCTTAAAGAAGGTATAAAATCCTCATTTTAGAAATTATATAATCTGATGTTATATGTTGTAATTGATTGTGTAAAGTTGTGTAATGAGGTGTCTTTTAGTGATCTGGGTTGTTAAATCCTAGATCCAGAACATCAAAATGCTCGGATTTGATGATTTTTGAAATCTGGAAAAGTTGGAAATATGGCCTGACAAGCTAATGTCAGGGCTTGTAAATCCTTCTCTGTTTTTGATTTGTTGTATTTTAAGTTTTAAACTTGTAGTATGTTGTAAGGGCTGTGATATGAAACTTGAATCAAGTCCAGATCACGTGTAGATTGAAAGTTATAGTTAGTCAAAAGTAGTTGACCATTCACGGGAAATGAATTCTGGGTAACCCAGAATTTCCTCAGGAGGTCTGACAAGATGTTCAAAGCCCTTGATCTTGTCCGTGTTTGTTGTTTTGGCCATTGTGTTGGTTATATATTGTAGACATGTTTAAGGACTACACAATCATGTTATTATATCACTCAGATCTTTTATAGAATCAAAGTAATGAACAGTCAAACCATCGTTGACCATCACGACCGGAAGAGGATTCTGGGTAACCCAGATCTTCAACGGGCTTTTTCTGCCTACCAGTTTGACCGACTCGAATCTGTCTTGTATGATGTTTTTGTTATGATTTAGTGTTTTCAAATTGTACATTGCCATCAATATTACATGAATGAATCAATCAAACACCCTAAAAAAGCCGGAGATGTGTAGATTAAAAGAACCAAAGTAGCACCCACGTCTGTTCTTCATTTTCTGGAAAACCCAGAAAATGAAGAACAGCGTTGTCAGACATTTGGCTAGCTTAGATCTTGCTCTGATGTTGTGTTATGATCGAGATGTTGTTTGTGTGTTGTAGTTTTACATATATATTACGTGATCACACTTCAAACAAACCTAGAAATCATAAGGAACCTATATAAAATCACGGTCAAACTAGGGACCTTATACACTGACATGAAGGTCTCAAGAACACCAAGAACACCTATAGCGACGGTTCTGTAGCTATAGGGCTCTTTAGTGACAGTTTTATTATTATTTTCCTAAAATTAATTAAAAATAAAAAAATGGTTTTTAATTATTAAAAATACATAATAAATTCTGAAAAATTATTTTAAATTCTGAAAAATAGTTTTTAACTATTTTGAGTATATTTCGAAAATATTTAATATTTTTGGAATATAAAAGGTATTTATTTATTTAATTATAATATTAAATAAATGATTTAAAAATGATTTTAATTCATGAAAAATCATGAAAAATAATATTATGGTATAAGAAAATATTTTAAGTTATTTTTGATGACTTTTAATATTTTGGGATGAATTTCATTAATTAATCAATATTAATGATAATTAGTTTATTTAATAGATATATTAAATAAATTATGGAAAATTAGAAATAATGATTTAAAAATCATATAAAAATGATTTAAGTGTTATAAAAATATTTTAAGTTATAAAATATAACTTTTGATATTTAGTCATTAAAATATTAATATTTTAATATTAATTATCAGATAATGGATTTAATGGTTTAAAAAATCATATAAATATGATTTTAAGGTATTAAAAATACTTTGATATATTATAATTATATTATAATATTATGTTATGATTTTCATTAATATTTTATATTAAATGAATATTAATGATTAAGGAATTATGTGGTATTTAATTCATTTAAATACAGTTTTAATGATTGAAAAATGTTGATAAATGGTAATAATTATTTAAAAATTATTACGAGTTTATGAAAATTATTTTGACTGATTAGAAAATTATCTGTGATAATTGTTAAGTGTTTAAGCAAGAGTTTAATTGAACTTAAACTCGAGTGTTGACCGACTAGACCGTCGGGATGTTAGAATTTTGTCGGTTTCAAGTCAAACTTAAATAGTTTGACCTAATACCAAGTCTTATGTGTTGTATAGACTGATAGGCTTATGTGCTATGTGTTTAGGTTATTCTGTGGATATGTATATATAACCGTATTATACTGTGATGATATTATCTAATTATTGGAGATCTATATATTAATATTAGGTCTTCGGGTAAAGCGTTATAAATTGCGTTGCGGTAATCAACGGTTCAGGCAAGTTTCTTTGTACTTAACTCTAATAAGAGTGTTTATTCAAGCTTATGATTAATCATTGCTGATTGCCACGAAAATTGTACTCTGTACATCTTGCATGTATAAGTCAGGTATGAAAGGCTGATCACCTTCATTACCAGTTGGTTCAGAAATGTTTGTTCATGTTTAAAACTTGTTCAGTCAAAAGTTTGTTCATGCTAGTTCTCAATTATATTGATGAATTATAGCCAGCTTATTATTCATACTCTTCAATCATGATATATCGTTATATTATTGTATTTAAACTTGCTGGGCAACTTTCATGCTCATCCTTGCTATATCATGATAAAACATTGCAGATAAGGCGAATGCGTTCGATACAGGAAAAAAAAGTTAAAGCCAAGTTCAGCTTGGGATATAAAGCGCGGCTAGTTTGTAATAGCGTATTTTGATAAATGTGTTGTATTTTAGATAGTTTATGAATTGTGTATAAGTTAAGGTTACTAGACCTTGGGGATAAAGGTGTAAAGTTTAATATATAAACAATTTATGTTTATATCTTCCGCATATAGTAACAGTTATAGAATGATTAGTGTACCGAATCCGCGGTGATTTGGGGCCCGGATTCGGGGCTACTACATATAATATGATAATTAATTTCCTTAATTATTTATTAACAAATAATTCACCAAATCGAATCACATTGAACAATTATTTATTCAACAATAAACACATCCATTAAATACTTAAATATTAAATAAATATTTAATATAACAATTAAAAATTCTGGAATGTTACATCATTTCCTCCTTACAAGGATTCTGTCCCCAGAATTACAATTCAAATAATTCATTAGTCACATTCTCCCCTACTTACAAAGATTCTGTCCCCAAAATCGAAGACATAGATTAAACAAATAACTCAGGGTAATTCTTCATCATTTCAGCTTCGAGTTCCCACGTAGCCTCTTCGACATTTTGGTTCCTCCATATTACATTCACAGAAGGTATCACTTTATTTCTGAGCACTTGTTCTTTCCTGTCGACTATCTGGGTAGGAACCTCTTCATAGGACAAGTCTTTCTCAAACTGCAATGGTTCGTACTCGATCACGTGCTTGTAATCGGACTTATATGGTCGTAACACCAAAATGTGAAAAACATTATAAATGTTTTGCAATTCTGGAGGTAGAGCTACCTCGTAAGCCACCTCTCTAACTTTTCGCAGCACTTCGAAGGGTCCAATAAACCTCGGGCTTAGTTTCCCCTTTTTACCAAATCGAATTTTTCCCTTCCAAGGAGAAACTTTTAGGAAAATGTAATTTCCTACGTCGAATGCACGATCTTGTCTGTGTTGATCAGCGTATTTCTTTTGTCTGTCTTGAGCGGCTATTAATCTTGTTTTGATGAGTTTGACAACCTCAACAGTTTGTTGTACCAGTTCTGGTCCTAACAGTTGACGTTCATCGACTTCATCCCAGCACAGTGGAGTTTTGCACCTCATGCCGTATAATGCTTCGTAAGACGGCATGCCAATGCTTGCGTGGTAACTGTTATTGTAGGCAAATTCCACCAACGGTAATTGTTTATCCCAACTTCCTTTGAAATCCATGACGCATGCTCTCAACATATCTTCCAATATCTGAATCGTTCGTTTACTTTGGCCATCTGTTTGCGGATGATATGTCGTACTCATTCGCAACTATGTTCCCATACATTCTAGTAATCTCTTCCAGAAGTTTGATGTGAACCTCGGATCTCTATCTGACACAATTGACACTGGAACTCCATGTCTCAACACGATCTCTTTAACATATAACTTTGCCAGCTGATCAAGATTGAATCTAATCTTTATTGGCAAAAAGTGTGCAGATTTTGTCAATCTATCCACTATCACCCATATCGCATCGTATCCTTTCTGAGTCGTTGGGAGACCTACCACAAAACCCATTGTGATATGTTCCCATTTCCATTCCGGTATCTCCAACGGTTGAAGTAATCCGCTTGGCCTTTGATGCTCGGCCTTGATTCTCTGATATGTCAAGCACTTTGCAACGCATTCTGCAACGTCTCTTTTTATATTTGGCCACCAAAAATGTCACTGCAAATCTTGATATATTTTCGTACTTTTCAGATGAATCGAATATCTCGAGCTATGAGCTTTTGTCAAGCAGTCTTCTTTAATATCTGGTACTGCTGGAACCCAGATTCGTCCCTCAAATATCAGCATTCCATCTGTATCAACCTTGTATTTCACTTCTTTTCCCTCGACCACACTTTCCCTTATTTTTCTGCATTCCTCATCCTGCAGTTGAGCGTTCTTCACTTTGTCCACCAAAGTTGGACTGGCTTCCATCTGGTATAATTTTTCATCGGATTCTTTTGGAAATTTGATTTCTAGCTCTAGCCTTGCCATTGCTGAAATGAGCTCCTCCTTATCAGTTAACAACATCAACTTTTCTCTGCCTTTCCTACTCAAGGCATCTGCAACCACGTTAGCTTTCCCCAAATGATAAAAGATCTCACAATCGTAATCCTTTATTAATTCCATCCATCTTCATTGACGCATGTTCAGGTCTTTATGAGCGAAAATGTACTTCAGACTCTTATGGTCTGTGTAGATCTCATATTTCTCTCCATAGAGATAGTGTCTCCATATCTTCAGAGCAAATACTACTGCCGCCAACTCTAAATCATGAGTCAGATACCCTTTCTCGTAGTCTTTCAGTTGCCTTAATGCATACGCAATAACCTTACCGTTCTGCATAAGGACACAACCCAATCCTTTGTGTGAAGCATCACTATACACCACAAAGTTCCCTGTATTATCTAGTAATGACAACACAGGTGCCACACTTAATTTCTTCTTCAGTTCTTGAAAACTTTCTTCACACTTCTCCGTCCAAACAAATTTTACAGACTTCTTCGTCAAATTCATGAACGGAGTGGCAATCTTGGAAAAATCTTGAATAAACCATCTCTAATACCCTGCCAATCCCAAGAAACTTCTTACTTCTGATGAAGTTCTTGGTTGTTCCCAATTTATCACAGCTTTGACCTTTGATGAATCCACTGAAATTCCATCATTGTCAATTACGTGCTCAAGAAATTGTACACGTTCTAACCAGAATTCATATTTAGAGAATTTCGCGTACAACTTTTCCTTTCTTAGCGTCTCCAACGTTAGACGTAAGTGTTCCACGTGTTCTTCTTGAGTTCTAGAGTACACCAGAATATCGTCGATAAACACCACCACAAACTTGTCTAAAAATGGTTTAAACACCCTATTCATCAAATCCATGAACGCTGCAGGGGCATTTATCAAACCAAAAGACATCACCAAAAATTCGTAATGTTCATACCGAGTTCGGAATGTCGTATTCGGTACATCCTCCTTCCTTAATTTCAGTTGATGATACCACTTCTCAAATCTATTTTTGAGAAATATCTAGCACCCTTCAACTGGTCAAACAAATCATCTATTCTTGGCAATGGATATTTATTCTTAATAGTGACTTTGTTTAACTCCCTATATTCAATGCAAAGACGCATTGACCCATCCTTCTTCTTTACGAATAACACCGGTGCTCCCCACGGTGACACACTCGGCTGAATGTATTTCTTGTCCAACAGCTCCTACAGTTGTACCATCAGTTCCTTCATCTCTACTAGAGCCATTCTGTACGGGGCTTTCGATATCGGAGCGGTTCCTGGTGCTAAGTCGATCATGAACTCGATATCTCTGTTAGGCGGAAGTCTTGGCAAATCCTCCGGAAACACGTCCACAAATTCCTTAACTACTGGTATTTCTTCCAGTTTTGCACCCTTCTTCTGAGTATCGACTATGTAAGCTAAATAACCCACACACCCTGACTTAACAACTTCTTGGCCTGCATAATCGTCAGACATCTCATTTGTCTAGGCAATTTGCTACCATTGAAAACTACATTTGACGAAATCATAAGGTTTACACATTTCTTTTGGCAGTTAATTATCGCTCCACAATTGAACAACCAATCCATTCCCAAAATATCATCAAACTCTCCAAGCCTAATCGGAATTAAATCTACCATCAAAATATTTCCCTTAATATTCACCCTATAGTTCTTGTATACGATCCTAACAGGAATTACTTCCTTATTCGAAATTTCTATGTTTAAAGGAAAATTCAATTCTTCACTAGGCAATCCTAATCTCATAGCAAATTCATCAGATATACATGAGCAAGTAGCACCCGAATCATATAATATATAAGCATCAATATCATTGATTGGGATAATACCTGACACCACATCCTTTGATTGCACAACATCTTGAATAGTCATGTTGAAGGTTCTGGCTGTGGGGTTGGTTGATGCCTTTGGTTCTTCCCGTTGTCTCTCCAGCTTTCTTCTTAGGGTACTCACGAGCAAAGTGATCCTTGGACCCGCAAGTTAAGCAAACGTTCTTCTTGGGTTGATTGCAATTTGGGGCGATGTGACCCTCCTGGCCACAGTTAAAACATACTCGTTTCCCCATCAAGCATACACCCTTGTGAAACTTCCCGCATGTAGCACATGCTTCAAACTTATTATTCTGCTGGTTACCCTACTGATTTCCAGCACCCACATTTCTATTCCACTTTCTCTTCAGATTATTGTTACCATTTTCACTACCACCACCTACATTCTTCTTCTTTTTCTGTTCTTGATTGAACTTGGTTACAACCTCGCCTCCACCTTCAGCGAGAATTGCCTTTTCCATTACAGCTGTAAATGTCTTCAACTGGAACAAGGAAACCCTACTACACAACCAGGGCTTCAGTCCCTGTTCAAATCTCTTTGCCTTGCGTTCGTCTGTGTTAACTTGATATTGCGCAAACCTCACCAACTCGTTAAATTTCGCGGCATACTCTGACACCATCATCGTTCCCTGCTTCAGTTCTAAAAACTACACTTCCAACTGACTCTTCGAACTCTCTGGGAAATAGGTCTCGAAGAACATCTCCTTGAACCTATCCCAAGCCATAACTCCCGGTCCTCCTCGAGTTTTATTGGCCTACAACCAATAACTAGCCTCTGCTTTCCACATGAAGGTTAAAAAAGCAGTCTTCTGATCTTCCTCTACTCCCGCAACATCGAACACTTTCTCTATCTCTATGACCCAGGTCTGTGCCTCAATTGGGTTCATGGACCCACGGAACTCTGGTGGTCCAATCGCCTTGAAGTCCTTAAATGTGGTAGCCTGATTTTGTGGTTGATTCTACAGTTGATTTTGCTGTGCACCTGTCAATAACGTCACCAGCTGCTGAATGGGGTTAGCTTCAGCATTATTGTTGTTGGTTCCTTCAGCGGTTCTCTGACGGGGTGGTTGACTTCTTGGAGGCATTTTCTGTTAAAAAATACACTCATTAGATTATTGCTCAACTCGTTTCAAGTAATTTCTACTTAACTTGCCCCGATAAAAGTAATCACCACATAACCCATAACACTTTGGATAAAAGAAGATAATAACTTTTATTCATACTTAATTCTTTGAAAACATCATATCAATAGCATTACTGCTATTTACATTATTTTCCTAAACTGCCAAAGTTTTAGGACATCATCATCATACCCCATAGGTTACATAACACTTGGGATTAACATAAATCATAAATCAAGTACACTCCCTACGATGTCCTACTAAAATACTGCATAGCCTTACGACGCTCTTCTTCCATAATTCAGAACATGGTTCGATGATCTAGTATGTACGATGGCAGCGTCTCAAACTGAATCGGATATCCTATGACCCGATATTGAGCTCGATTAATCACTGTGTTGAACACGTTATTCATTTCCTGCATCTTCATTCCCTTTGTTGGTGTTTCTCCCTCTGCTATTTCGGCTCGCTGATCAGCTTCCTCATACGCATCTTCGGCTTTTGCCCTCTTAGTAGATTCCTCTTTCAACTTGTTCTTCAACTCTGCAATCTCTGCTCTCATTCGCTCGTTCTCTCTTTCAGTGTGAATCAGCTTATATTCAATATTGCTTAGACGTTCTTCTCGGTCATAAATTTCATCAACCTTCTGTGCCATCAAGGTCTGTTGTTCAGCAACTATCTCTTGTAATTCCTCGACAGTATCTTGAAGTTCCACGTTGCGGTCATGCACCTCATCGTATATATGGCCAGCTATTGAGTTAAGTGGAATCCTCAAATCCATTCCGAATACTACCGGAAGTTCAGTTTCAAAACCCGAAACACACACCAGGAGTATCATTTCCAACCTCGGAACACACACCGGAAGGATCATTTCCAACCTCGAAGATAACCCCGAGTTTCGTCCTTGGAGATAACCCCAAGGAATGCTGTTGTAGTTCCGGCGATAACTCCGAAAATGCTTGTTTTAAGTGCATGCTATCAGCTTCAATCTCAGACCTCCAGCCGAGGCACTCATACCTCAGACCCGGAGCTAACACCGGACAGATAGGTACTCTCATAGATGACCTTGCGACATTCAAACACTTGCAGCAATCCAATCTCAGATGTAACCCTGAGCAACGTCTGCTTTCAACTCAAACCGGAGATAACCGCGGTGAGGAGTTAAACGTCATCTTGCCACCTCAACACCTGCGCTTCGTCTCAACACTTCATACATACATACAACAATGTCCTACAAGAACCAAGGAGTTCCAATCCCGAGTGGCTATTATGCGTGGCAGCACACCAGATAGAATTTGAAGCTTGCAGACCATGGGCACGGTCCCCTCTTCCTGACTTCATACAACCTCTAATCCATGTCATTGCATAACTCTTGACACAAGCGGTCCAAAGAAGGTCTTATATACCTCGTTCGGATGCTCGGATTGAAGTTCTGCAAGTTTGAGCGGACATTACAGTGCACGAATGTACGTACTTCAAGACGACGAAACCCACGGAGCCCAGAGCACCCCGGGCAGCCGCAGGTACACCTGCGGCTCGCCCCTCTATAAATAGAGGGCTTGGTGTGGCCATTTTAAAAATAAGAGAGGCAAGGAAGCCCTGTCCATTTTGCTCTGTACACTCCCCATATTAAGTGTTTCCTCGTTTTAAACATCTATTAGCTTACATATAGTTATATTTTTACCGGTGGGAGCTGAGTGTTTATCCATATAGAGTCATAGAAGCCTGAATTGGCAGCCCACTGTAAGCCTTCTCACACTCTATAAAGCCATTCTCTTCATCTTTGCACACACTATTCTACACATTAAGAGTCGTGTTGTGTGCGTATGCCCGGACTTCGGTCCGTGGTTTTCATTTCTGTCTGTATATATATATACTTATATATGCATATATTTATATATGGACTAACATTATCGAGTTATGCCTAGATTGAGCCTAAACTTATGTCTGGAGCGTTTACTTGCTTTATATATATATATATATATATATATATATATATATACATAAAGGATCAAGAGCATAATTTTTAAATAGCATAATGCCTTAAGTAGCATAATTTCATCAAAACGACGTCGTTTTAATGGGACGCGGTGGCATTTTTATAAATACGCGGTGGCATGGTATTTACAAAAATGCCACCGCGTCCCATTAAAACGACGTCGTTTTGATGAAATTATGCTACTTAAGGCATTATGCTATTTAAGAATTATGCTCTTGATCCTTCCCGTATATATATATATATATATATAAGTCCGGATCAGGTCCGGACTCCCGGATTTTGTTAAAATTCGGACTTTTTTTTTTTTGCTTTTTTTTTGAAACAACTAAATTTTTTTTTATGGAATTGGAATTTTTACATTATACAGTGTTTTGGGCGTGATTTGGATGCCTATAACAAAACATGTCTGTACAGTCTGGGCAGACTGTACATACATTGGTTGGTGTAGGTATTAAAAACACACCCAAAACACTGTATTATTGAAAAATTTCAGTTCCATAATTTTTTTTTAGTTGTTTCAAAAAAAAAAGCAAAAAAAAAAAAAGGTCCGGATTTTACTCCCGTACGGGAGTCCGGACCTGATCTGTTTTAATATATATATATATATATATATATATATATATATATATATATATATATATAACTGTTGTCAGACATATCTGATGAGCCTAGATTTTACATCCGGAGAGTTTACTTGCTTTTATATATATATATATATATATATATATATATATATATATATATATATATATATATATATATATATATATATATATATATATACACTTATATATATAATTATTGTCGAACATATCCGATGAGGCTGGATTTTACATCCGGTGCGTTTATTGCTTATATATATATACTTATATATATAATTGTTGTCGGACATAACCGATGAGCCTGGATTTTATATCCGGTGCGTTTACTGCTTATATATATATTTACATTTCTGTCAGGCCTGGAGTTTCCTTCGAGGCCTTTTACTGCTTTATTTACATTTAGTCCCGCCTGGAGTTTACTTCGTGGCGGTTGATCGTCTTTACTGCTTTATTTACTTTTCTGATCCCCCATGGAGTTTCTTCGTGGTGGTTGATCATGTCCATATATATATATATATATATATATATATATATATATATATTTACCGCTTTTATATATTTACATTTCTGATCCCCCATGGAGTTGCTTCATGGTGGTTGATCATGTCTGTATATATATATATATATTTACAGCTTTTATATATATATAACTGCTTACTTCTTTTCATATAAACTGCGGTATCATGTGAGCCTAGGAATCATGTGATCACAGATTCAGTCTACTGAATCTAGATTCGGTTCCCGTGATGGACATTTTCAGCTGTAAGCAGCTTGTACATTATTTACAGTGTACGAATTTCCTTAGATGGCTGTCATGCCCAGGAAAAGTTCGGCATTGCTGTATATTATTTTCTCGAAGATGCTTTGCATCTCGAAAATAAAAGCAAACAAGTCGAATATTTAATAATAAAAATGGAAGTATGAAAAGGTCTAAATTCCTATTGAGCACAGGGTTTGAAAAACCTCTTTTTACAAAACTTCATTGCTATATCTTGCTTAAAACTGATTTTTTTCTATAAATTCAAACCCTTTGTATATAGGTGTGAACGAGGCCTCACACTACTTTTAAATAATTGTACATTGATCCACACACACACACACATTCATATAACAATTTCTTGAAAAGTGGCGGTCACCGTGGCAACACGGATGTCGGGGGGTGCCTAACACCTTCCATCCGCATAATCAAGCCCCCGAACCCAAATGAATCTCGGTTTCATAGACCCGTTTAGCAGTGTCATATCACTGGGTCAATGTGCAAACCTTTTTCGGTTGCGTTGGTGCAACCAGTTAAAAATACCAACTGGCGACTCTTAACAGTCCATTGTCGACATTATACATGTTGGACCTTTTCACTTGTTTTTTCAAACAAATCTCACATTAACATGAGAACACCAAAGAACAAATAACGAAAAGGGACAACTAAAAATCCCGACGTCGACAGGTGGCGACTCTGCTGGGGACTCCAGTAAGAGGGCTAAAGCCGCTATTACAAGCTTTTTAAAACTGTTATATGCTTGTGTGTGAATATTGCATTTACATGTATGATGAATGTGTACGAATGCATTTTACTTATTGCACTGCAAAATATCTATCTGTGATATTAGTGCTTCACACATGTCATCATTTTCATAAACGGTGAGACACGTTGTATGTGAATGTATGTTGTGTGGTTCCTCCACCAGGAGGCTATCCTGTCGGTGTTTGATTACTGGACTCGTAGGGAGACTAATTCCAACGAGGCTCAGGAAAGGCACCACCCAGATTCGCTCCAGTTGAAAGACCGAATTAACTTCCCATCAAGTAGATTACGATGATCTGGGGACCTTCATGCCAAAAAGCCGCGAGAGTAACCCTAAGATAGGTCAACCTCTGATAAACCAAACGCGGAGGAAAGTCTCTTCATGCTTTCCATTTTCAATTACTTGTAAAAACATTTACTTGTAATTTTATTCCATGTTCATCTTTATGTAATGAAAATATGAAGATTATTTGTGGATACATGTTATCAATTAACACCCATTTTTACAGGACAATATTCCTAAAATGAGCACATTATAATAACATTTACTTTATCCCTAAGACTAAACTACATAAGTTTTTTATAGGGAAACAATTGGGCCTATTACCCGTTCAAAATTCAAAAAGGCCACGAGCCTACAGCCAATCATGTCTTCTTCTGACCAATCTAATCCTGTTTCTCGAGAAGAATTTGACGCATTAAGTAAATAAATTTTAGATTTGGCTGTTTTGCTGAAAGAATTACATCAATCTGCTCAGGGTACAAAGATGTCTATACATACAGAATCCTCAGCACAAGGAGGAGCTCAAGGTTTGGAAAAAACAATTCTAGAACCTCAGTTGGATATGACAAACAAAGACCCTGAAAACACCCATCTCAAAAGAAAACCAGACACCGGTGATATCAAGAAGAAGGTTCTCCAAATGGAGGAAACTATCCGTGCTCTCAAAGGGATTGGAACATATGGAAGTGTTTCATATGCTGACCTTTGCATATTCCCTGGTGTTCATTATCCAGAGAAATTCAAAACCCTTGATTTTGAAAAATATGATGGATTAGGGGATCCTTATACACATTTAAAGATGTTCATTGGAGAACTTGGATCTTATGCGGAAAATGAAAAGCTCAGAATGCAGCTATTACAAAAAAGTCTGACTGGAGAAGCCCGTTCATGGTATACCAGATTAGACAACTCAAAGATCCATAGCTTGGAAGAGCTAGCTCACGCCTTCCTCACTCAATACAGTTTTTAATCTCAGATGGCTCCTGATCGGTACCAGATTACCAAGGTTAAGAAATAGTCTAATGAGTCTTTCAGATAGTGGGCTCAAAGGTGGAGGCGCCTTGCTGCTCAAGTTATTCCTTCCATGACAGATTCATAAATGGTCATGACTTTCATAGACATACAGGAATCTCCTTTCTATAAGAGAGTCTTAGCTGATTTTGGCAAACCATTCTCTGAAATGATTAAACAAGGAGAGATGGCTGAGATGAGATTGAAGTTAGGAAAAATTCAAAACCTAGCCGCTCTTAAAGCAGTTGCTGAGCACATCTAGTCTGGATCTTATGGAAATAACCCCCGGAGGGTCCATAAAAAGAAAGAGGAGGATGTTTCCTTGATACTACAAGGACAGAAAGACAATCAGAACATGCCTATATATAGGAGAAACTACTCCCCTTTCCAAGCATAGTCTTCAAACCCTCCATTACCTAAAAGTGGAGAAGTAAAGCGCCCTCGAACGTTCACACCCTTAGGGGACTCGCTCGAGAATATTCTTGCTCTTCTGACTACTCAGAAGAAAATTACACGTCTTCTTCCACCAGCCAACCCTAATGGCAGGGGTTTTAATGCTACTCGGAAGTGTGCTTATCATGTCGGAGCACCTGGACATGATACTCAAAATTGTTAGGCCTTGAAACACAAGATCCAAGATTTAATAGACAATAGTGAGATCGTGGTCACCAAACCAGATCAACCTCATGCGCAAGACAACCCTCTTCCTCAACACAAAGAAGAAGAGGTCAACATGATTAGTTGGAGCACTGGACAGAGTTCCAGTTTTAATGGTGAATCATCCCAGACCATCAAAGATGGTGTTGACAGATGGGATTATGCAAAGTTCCAATTTGCTATGGAGCGAAAGATGAAAACTCTTTGCAAGCAAATTGAGTAATTGGCAGACCTGGTGACCCACCAACATCAAGTCACACGCCAATTAATTAGCCAGGAGCATTCCTATCTCCTTCATTTTTTATAAATGCTCCACCATCATCTTCAGAAAGCGAAGCTATGGAGGATAACGTTGCAAAGAGAGCAAATGCTAAAGCACGTCGGGATTTTGCCAATCAGAGGGAATTTACCTATCTGGGCCAATCTATGGAGGAGATATTTCAAATGTTGATCAATAAAGGAAGAATTACCTCCCTTCTACCTCCAATCAATCCCTGTTCAAGACGGTTTAACTCCGATGGAGTATGTCAATATCATTCACATTCTCGCGGTCACAACACAAAAGAATGCTGAGCACTCTGCCATCTCATTCAAAATCTCATTGACAGCGGTGTCCTGCAGCTGGCAGACAACGACACTATGCAACTCGAGAGTGGGAATACATGTCCTACTAAATGGAAGGGATCAGTAGCAGTTATATCCGCTGAGGATGATGAGACTGTCAAATCATTTCCCATACAAACAATTCAAATCAAAGGAGCTGACAATCCTTTGAAAGTGGCCGCACCAGAGCCAATTTCTTTACCTTTCAGACCACAATATCCTGTTGTCAGCTTACACAAAGTTCCATGGAATTATGGAGAAGCTGAAGGATCCACGTCTCATACTACTGCTACAGTGTCGAAGGAAAATCCATTGTATCTTCCTCAGAGGGTGATGAAGTCCGCCATCAAAGCAAAGGGGTAGATTTCCATGGAGAAGATTAAAAAATTCCTCCGCGCTATGGGCCATAATGAAGCCAAGGTGGTTTTAAGTTTAAGAGAAGATCCACATCAGATATCAATACTGGACTTAGTTTTCTCTTTCGAGGATCACCAGAATATCTTGTTGAAGGTTTTAGAAGAAGCCTACTTACTGAAATCAGTGGATGTGGAAAAATTTTAACATATGGTTGATCACATTTTTAACAACAATGTGATATCCTTCACTGATGATGACATACCGCTCGATGGGACCGGTCATTGCAAGCCATTGCATATTGCAGTTTTATCCTCCGGGTATATGTTAGCTGGAGTTTTGATAGATGGAGGTTCGTCTCTAAAAATCTGTCCTTATGCCACCTTTGTAAAGATGACATCTCAAATGGATCCAAAACAGTCATATTGTTATCAAAGCTTTTGATGGATCCCGACGAAATTCCGTCTGAAAGATTGAGCTGCCAATTGAGATTGGTCCAAATACATTCAATGTATCCTTCCATGTCCTTAGGATAGATTCAGGATACAACCTGCTATTGGGGAGACCATGGATACACATGGCTGGAGCCGTTCCATCCACACTACATCAACAACTCAAATACATTATCAATAACAGTCTAGTCACTGTCAACGCTGAGCCGAAATGTCCTGAACAAGGAGATCTGCTAATCATCAGCTTTAATTAAGAAGTTGAGCCGGCCAGTTTTCATACCTTGGAAGTGAGTAACATACAATACCAACCTATTGGAGCACCACTTCCCATACCCAATATTTCTGCCGAGGTTATGTCGGCCACTCAAGAAATGATGTCATTGGGTCATCAGCCTGGACAAGGGCTTGGTAAAGATAAGTAGAGTATTAAGCACCCTATTCAATTGTCCAGTCAAACCGAGACAGCCGGACTAGGCTATTCTGCCTGTTCCAGCCATAGGAATACTTATAAGTATAAGCAGGTTCCTCAAGCTTCCGTCACACAACGATTTTTTTCATCTGCACCGCAGGAGCTGATACAGTCTCCAGTAAAGGTGCCAACCCATGTTATGGCTATGCTGTTTCCAAAACCAGTACCATTTAAAGCAAAAGAGGCGCTGATTCCTAATCCTGAAGTGGAAGAAAGGGAGTGAAAATGTAAACATGACATTGCCTTGATGATGTCACGCATACGCATCATTGTCCATGATGAACATACAAACAAATATACCCTAGACGATGATTGTCCAGATGTCATGGTTATCATTCGGGAGAAGGAGGACAATGACAATCCCTCCATCACTGCAGTCCATCAGGACTTTGCCCTCGACAATTGGAGCAGCACTCCATGCATTGGTTGACGAAGGTAAAATGGGCAGGAAATTCCTCTGCCCTGTAGATAACTTTAATTTCTTACTTTTCTATACAACATTAGCAGTTATTTTATCAGTACATGCTAACACCTTTGTATGATTAAACAGTTTCATATATTAAGTGAAAGCATATTTTGTTTCAGGACTCTGAATTTAGATGTGCCTGTACTTGCTGATGAGGTGCCTTCTCTCCACAAGGGCTATAACTTTGATGCAAAGTTGGACTCAGACTTGATGGAAATACAAGAGGACATTGAGACACCTCAGGAGATTAAGGAATGGGTCGCAGACAAACCTAAACCCAACCTTGACCAAACCACTTCTTTCAATCTTGGAACCTTATAAATCCCTAAGCTAATCCAGATTGGTTCAGACCTCACCCCAAACCAATGGAATGACACAGTTACAATAATAACTCAATTCCAGGATGTGTTTGCATGGTCTCATGAAGACATGGTGGGTTTGTCCACTGACATTGTTCTTCATCGCCTTCCCATTAAAGAAGGATTCAAGTTAGTTAGGCAGAAGCTCAGGCGATTGAAACTTGAGTGGAGTTTAAAGGTTAAAGAAGAAATTGTGAAACAATTTCAAGCTGACATTATCATGGTGTCTACATATCTGGAGTGGATATCCAATATTGTTCTCGTGCCTAAAATAGGAGGAAAAGTGCAAGTTTGCGTGGATTACCAGGATTTGAACAAAGCTTGCCTTAAAGATAGATTTCCCGTGCCGTTTAGTCACATTCTCATTGATAATACTGCTGAATACGACATGTACTTCTTTACGGATTGCTTTGCGGGGTACCATCAGATTATGGTCGCTGAGGAAGACCGTGAGAAAACTACTTTCATCACGCCTTGGGGAACCTCTTGCTATAGACGGTTGTCATTCAGCCTCATCAATTCCTGGGAAACCAATCAGAGAGCTATGATGGCTCTTTTCCACGATTTAATGCACAAGGAGATAGAGATCTATATGGATGACATCATTGTCAAATCCCGAAAAGAGGAAGGCCACTTAGACCATCTCAAAAAGCTTTTCAACAGGTTGCGTAAGTACAACTTGAAGTTGAATCCAACCAAGTGCGCCTTTGGTGTTAAGTCAAGCAAGTTGCTAGGTTTCCTAGTCAGCCACAAATGGATTGAACTGGATCCTACCAAAATCCAGGCTATTAAGGAAATTCCCATTTCTCAGACAGAGAGGGTAATACGGGGATTTTTGGGAAGAATCAACTTCATTAGCAGGTTTATCTCTCAACTCACAGCAACCTATGAGCTCATCTTTAAATTGTTAAGGAAGAACTCCTCCATGAAATGGAACGATGAGTGTCAGAAAGCCTTCCTTACCATTAAAGAGCAATTGGTTAATGCTTCTATTTTGGTACCACCCAGGGATGATGTTCCCCTGTTCATGTACCTGTCCATTAATGACAATGCCATGGGATGTATGCTAAGGAAAAAAGACGATAGAGGCCAAGAACGAGCTATCTATTACCTTAGCAAAAGATTCAGCATCAGTGAACATAAGTACACTCTAATTGAGAAGACTTGTTGTGCTTTAACACGGGCTTCCATGAGGTTACAACATTACCTCCATGGTCACACAACCTATTTCATATCCCGCGTGGATCTTCCCAGACTTGGGATTTTTGTAAAAATTTATATCTTTTGTGTAATTTATTTCTTGTCAATAATTCAGTATCAGTCGACTTGAAAAATGTACAAGCTCCTTTTAAACTTAACTTAAAATGTTAGTAAGTAAATTATATAACAGATAAGATTTAAGTAATAACATATTCCGAACTCAACACTTAACAAAATCAGGTAATAAAGTAATGAAATACTTATTCGTTACCGAAGTGTGAGATAGATCTGCTTGAATCCAACTGAACTTTCTTGCATCATATGGACTTTGTTTACCACTTAGGGCCTAACAAACTCACAGGATCCACCGAACAGATAGGCTACCATCGAATGGTCAGCGAGTCCACCCGAACCTCCGTTCACCAATGAAATTTGTTTACCACGCAGGGCCTAACAAATTCATAAGATCCACCGAACAGATAGGCTACCATCGAATGGTTAGCGAGTCCACCCGAACCTCCGTTCACTAATGAAATTTGTTTACCACGTAGGGCCTAACAAATTCATAAGATCCACCGAATAGATAGGCTACCATCGAATGGTCAGTGAGTCCACGCGAACTTTCGTTCACCAATGAAATTTGTTTACCACGCAGGGCCTAACAAATTTATAAGATCCACCGAACAAATAGGCTACCATCGAATGGTCAGCGAGTCCACTCGAACTTCCATTCACCAATAAAATTTGTTTACTACGCAGGGCCTAACAAATTCATAAGATCCACTGAATAGATAGACTACCATTGAATGGTCAGCGAATCCACCCGAACCTCCGTTCACCAATGAAATTTGTTTACCACGCAAGGCCTACCAAATTCATAAGATCCACCGAACAGATAGACTACCATCGAATGGTCAGCGAGTCCACCCGAACCTCCTTTAATCAAAGAAATTTGTTTACCAATAAAGAGAAGATCAATTGGAAAAAAGAATCTTTTATTGATGATGATTCAAATATTTACAGACTTCGGTATACTGACACTGTCTTTACTAAAAATATTTCTTAAGTCTACCAGCATGCCAAGTATTCTTGATTTCATACCCATCTAATGCCCTTAATCGATAGGTCTCTGAATTCGGTACTTCAATGACTTCATAAGGACCTTTCCAGTTTGGCATTAGCTTTCCCAAATTCTGAGGCATAAACGCTTCGACTTCTCTAAGGATGAAATCTCCTACTTTAAATCTTTGAAGCTTTACCCCTTTATTGTAGTGCTTCGTTACTCTTCATTGACAGGCTGCCAGCTTTATCAAAGCTACCTCTCTGACTTCTTCCAGTAAGTCCATGTTGATCTTCAACCCTTCATCATTGTATATCTCTTTAAACTGACTAACCTGAAGACTGGTAGATCCAATCTCTACAGGGACTAAGGCATCAGTACCATAAGCCAACCTGAAATGTGAATCTCCCGTAGTAGTCCTCGTTGTAGTCTGATAAGCCCATAACGCGCTAAGCAGCTCCTCTGGCCATCTTCCCTTAGCCTCATCCAATATATGTTTGATCTCATTCAGAAGCGTCCTGTTGGTTACTTCGACCTGTCTGTTAGACTGTGGATGAGCTACTGAAGTTTTTCTGTGTTAAACCCCCAACTCCTTCAAAAATGCTTCAAACTTTGATCCCACAAACTGGCGTCTGTTATCCGATATTACCACCTTTGGAATGCTAAAACGAAACACTACAGATTCCTTTAAAAACTTTAAGCATTCTTGCTCTCTTATCAATCTAAGTGGCTTCTCTTTAACCCATTTGGTCATGTAATCAATTGCAACTATAACAAAATTGATCTGACCTTTAGCTTTCGGCAATGGACCTAGTATATCTACCCCCCATACAGCAAAGGGTATATGAGATAAAATCGAGTATAATTCTTCTGGTGGCTGATGTGGGATCGGACTATTGAGTTGGTACTTTTGACATTTCTTTACATACTCAGTCGCTTCCTTAAAAATGGTAGGCCAATAATATCCTTGTCGAAGTACTTTGTAGGCTAACGACTTCGCAGCCATATGGTCGCCACAAATGCCTTCGTGAATCTCTCGAAGAGCATATTCAGCTTCGGATGGAACCAAACATGTCAACAATGGAAACGAAAAAGCTCTTCGATAAAGATCCCCATCAATAAAAAAAATTAGCACTCTTGTACTTAACTTTCTTTGCTAGCATCTGATCCGAAGGAAGGACGCCATTTGCCAGATACTCCAGATATAGAGTCAACCAGCAATTAGAACGTTCAACACACATCACTGATTCTTGCTAGATACTAGGCTGCTGCAGAATCTCTAAATAAACAGATCCATCAAATTTACTAGCATCCGTAGTAGCCAACTTTGATAACGCATCGGCAATAGAATTATCATTGTGTTCTACACCTTGAAACTCATAGGACAGGAAATACTGAAGTCGATCCTTCAACTCTGCCAGGTACTTGATCATTTTTGGTCATCGAGCTTCATATTCCCCTAAAATTTGTTTGACGACTAGCTGAGAGTCACTGTAGATGATTAGCTTCTGAACTTCAAGACTTTTTGCCAGTCGTACTCCTGCTAGCACCGCTTCGTACTCTGCTTCATTGTTTGTTTCTCGAAACCCAAATCTAATGGCCCGCTGCACCTTGAACCCCTCCGGACTTGTCAAAATAATCCCTGCTCCACTGATATCTGAAGTAGAAGATCCATCTGCATACAACGTCCACGAGCTCTGATTCTGTTGAAGTACTGTAACTGCGCGATCAGACACTACAGCTTCTGCCAAACTGTCATCAGTTTCCAAAAAAAACACTCCACCATGAAATCATCCAGGGCTTAACCCCATTGTCCAAGCAGCAAGTCTCCACGAAACCTCAGGCTTGCCCATAACCTTCTTCAGAGGCTAATCTGTGTAAACTACCAAGATCTGACCTTGAAAATATTGTTTAAGCTTTCGGCTAGCTATCAACAAAGCAAAGACAAATTTCTCAATGTTCGGATACCTTGTTTTAGCATCCCTAAGGACATGGCTTACATAGTAAACTGGATGCTGCTTACCCCCAACTTCTCGCACCAAAACTGCCCCTACTACCAATGAACTAGCTGCTAAATACAAATATAATGGTTCAACAGGAGCTGGCTTCACCAACAAAGGCGCCGAAGACTAATACGTCTTTATTCCTTGGAAAACATCTTCATATTCCGAAGTCCACTGAAACGTCTTCGCATTCTTCGGCCCTTTCAACGTATCAAAGAATGGCAAACACCTCTCTGCCTATTTAGACATGAATCTCCTCAAAGCTATAATTTTCCCTATTAGCTGTTGAATATCTTTACATGATTGAGGAGTCTTCATGTTCAGAATAGCCTGGATCATTTCTGGATTGGCCTCAATACCTCGCTGACTGACCAAATAACACAGGAATTTACCTGCACCGAGACCGAAGGTGCACTTGGTCGGATTTAGCCTCAAATTGTGATGACGGACTGTTTGAAAACATTCTTCTAAATCATCCAAGTGGTTCTGCACTATCATTCTCTTCACTATCATGTCATCGACATTTACTTCCATATTCCTCCCCAGCTGCTTTCGAAATACGAAGTTCATCATTCTCTGGTAAATAGCTCCAGCGTTTATCAGGCCAAACGTCATCTTCTTATAGGCATACACCGAACGATGCGTAATGAACGCCGTCTTCGGTATATCCTCTTTACACATGGAAATTTGGTGATAACCATAAAAACATCCATAAAGCTAAGTAATGCATACCCTGAAGTCGCATCGATGAGCTGATCAATGTGAGGTAAGGGATAGAAGTCCTTCGGGCAAGCTTTATTTAAGTCTGTGTAGTCAATATAGACTCGCCATTTCCTATTCTGCTTCTGGACTAGCACTACATTCGCCATCCACTCTGGGTAATCTATCTCGAAGATGAAATCTGCAGCCAGCAACTTTGAAATTTCTTCATCAATAATCCTCTGTCGCTCTGGTGCAAAATTTTGTCTTTTCTACTGAACCGGCTTCTTTAATGGGTCCACCTCCAGTCTATGTTCTGCAATCTTTCGGCTCACCCCGGGCATATCATTAGGCTCCCATGCGAAGATATCTGTATAACATTGTAAAAGTTCTATAAGGTTTGTCCAGAGAGGTTCTGGCAGACCCGAACCTATCTTCACTGTTTTGTCCTTCTTGCCAGGAATTAGCTCGAACTCTTAAGTCTCTCCAGCTGGCATGACCAACGTCTCTGAACTACTTTCAGTAAAGGGCTCAATTTCTATCACCATAGTCTGCTTCTGCTTGCTAACCCCTACTCCCGAAGCAATTACAGCATTACGATAGCAACGTCTAGCTAGATCCAAATCCCCTGCCACCTCACCAACCCCATATGATGTCGGGAATTTGATCTTGAAGTGTGGAATTGACGTCACAGCATGCAGAGCAGTCAAAGTATGTCTACCCAATATGGCGTTGTAAGCCGAATCTACATGCACAACATAAAATTTAAACATTATTTCTACCTGTTTAGGAGCCGTACCGAAGATAACTGGTAGATCGATAGTCCCTGCAACTTTAACTGGATCATTACTGAAGCCATATAAAGGAGCCTCCTATCCGACCTCCATCTTTCATCCATCTAAATGCATCCTCTGATAAGCATGGGCATATAGAATATCAAGAGAAGACCCATTGTCAATCATCATTCTCTTCATGTCCATTGAACCCACTTGTGCAGTAATCACCAATGCTCCTTGATGGGTTTCGATGGGTTCTGAAGGGTAATCTTCTTTGGTAAAAGATATGACTGTCCTTGGATATGGTCTGTCAGTCTTCGGGAGCGTACCCACCACTGACATAACCGAATCCAAATATCCATGTCTTTTCTTCCCTATCGTTTTTCTTGTTATCCCCCCGATAAAAACATCAACGACGTGCCTCAGTGGCTGATTCAGAGCAGGTTGTGTAGGTTGAGCTGGTAGAACAGCTTAAACGGGTCCTTCCCCTCCCCGCAGATTTTGTGGAGGTGCTCTTCCTGCCACATACTGAACCAATGCACCACCTTGAACCTTTCTATCAATAAAATCCTTTAAACTACAGCCGTCATTGGTATCATGACCCGAAGCCTGATGGTAATCATGATACTTGCAAGAAACCAGCCCCAGGTTTAATGTTGTCACGAGGTGGTTCAAAATATGGTTGATTCTTGATCTGATCCAAAATAACAGCCCTATCCGTATTTAGTTGAGTATATACCATGTTCACCTTTTGGGTGGGAACAGGTGGACGATTCCCTCCTTGACGCCAATTGTTGTTGTATTTCTTGGATCCTCCTTCATATCGATCGCTATTTCCTTCGTTTCACTTCTGAGTACCTTCAGTTTTATCTTTATCTGTCTCCTTCAACCTGTCCGAAGAAGGACGCTTCAAGCTATTAATAGCTTCCTCTACCACAATATAGCCTTCAGCCTTGTCAAAAGCTTCGGCCAAACTCTTCGAGTGGTCTTCACCAGCTTCTCTAACTTCACCAGATCTAAATCATTCTGAAACAATCCAACCGCTTGAAGATCATTGAGATCGGTGACCTGGCCGACTGCTTCCCTAAAGCGCTTCACATACTGGCTCAGAGACTCATTCAAAAATTGTCGAACTTGAGCCATTGAGCCGGTAGGCTTTCCTCTTCTTCTGTTACCCCCAAAATGGGCATGAAATTTGCCACAAAGATCTGTCCAAGACGAAATCTAATCTAAAGGCAAAGTTCCCATCCACTGCCTGGCGTCTTTTCGAAGCGTCATAACGAACGTCTGACATTTGGTAGCATCACTAAAATTATAGTAGTCCATCAACCTGTCAAATGTCTGGCTATGGTCATAGAGATCTCTAGATCCATCATAACTCTCCATGTGAGGCAGCTTCTTGATAGGATCCGCTTTTTCCTTAAGAATATCCGAGTAAAAAGGAGATGCCTTCTTTCCCGAAGTATCCTTTACTTGTTAGACTTCGGCCAGCTGCTTCCGAAGCTCTTTTAACTCTCTAACCAAAAAGTACACTCCTTCTGGCTGTGACGACTTTTTTTTTTGGAGAAATCTTCTTCTTGTAAGTGGATTGTCCTCTTCCATCCGAACCTACAGCTCTAGACGGACTTTTCCGATATTGAGTATCCACAAAGCAGTGTGCCTTCTGTGGATTCTCGAGAGTATGACTTCTGGATCTACTTTGGCATGGGGCTCTGTCACTATGATGAGAATACTTAAGGCGGAATACCTTCTTTATATTCTCAGGCGTGTACTTTCTAGATCTGCTTCTTCGTCTGTTGTCACCATGATTCTGAGAACCAATAAGGCGGGGTGCCCCCTTCGGTTCCCTAGGAGTATGGCTTCTTGACCTCCTTCCATCCCGAGGCCGGCCTCGAGATATATGAACAGAGTGTACATGCTCTTTCCTTTCTCTTGGTTGCCTATCTATAGATTTGATATGTCCTTCAGACTGAACATAATTTGATGCCTCATCCTGCAGTTCGGCCATACGAAGCATATGTTCTGTTATCTCTTCCCTCTGCTTCAGAAGGACTTCCAAAGATTTATCTGCCCCTTCTGCCATCTTAGCCAGCTTGGAAGATTTATTCTCTTGGCCACTTCGGTGTCGGGTTCTAGGCGGTGTGCCTTCTACCCATTTTCGATCATGGTCACGTTGTTGGTCGGTTACAAAAACCAACCTTCGTTTAGCATCACCATGAGCTCTCGAACGAGAACCTTCTGAAAAATGCTTGGAAGCCGTACTATCATGATCACTCTTTGAAGGACCCAAACGATCCTTGACAAAGATACGTTGTATAGACGAACTCACAGCCATCGGTTGTCCTTCAGGGGTATCCATTATACTCTTCACCATAACTTCCGACGTAGAACAACTGAAAAGTTGTGATTGAAAACTCAAAAAAAACTAGAAAAACCCTCCTTATAGCGCCAATGTTAACGCCAAGATCTTTCTACGCGCTCCAATCGCGTAAAGCACGTCTAATCCTGCACAGTAAACACGACAATTCCAGACGCTTGATAGCTTGGACCATCGGGGGATAGCTCCGGCATAAGAGTCTGTACAGGCGATCACAGGGTTAATAATAGAGGAAAATAATGTCTAGTATCTTGAGAGAGAAAAATATCAGTTACCTTTTTTTGTCTTGTAATTGGTCCTCATATACTAATTCTCCGGTTTCGTGTGCAACCAACCTGTCTGACACTATCATACTGTAGGTAGTCTACCTACTAACCCCATCACCTTTGTCCACCACCGGTTGACTCTGTCCCATCCTCATTAATGCAATGCAGGATATCGGTCAACATTTATCTTCATCGTCATCACCGGTCAAAGATTAAATGAAAACATCATTTACTTATTGGCTCCGGCCCAATGACTAGGCCCAATATCTTCAAGACCCAATAAATGAAACCCAAATAGATAAGTCCATTTGGTTCGGCCCACTACGTAAAGTATCATGGCCCAACATTTGGATTTTACATAATTACATAGATACACATTACTATATATTTATACATCATCTACATACTAGACTAAACCATGCCTAATGGCACTAACATACTTCTAGTCGGCCAGACCTATCACAATATCTTTGCTGATAGTGTGTCTCGTCTACCCTGTCTCAATCGGATGGTGAGTGATCATGCATTGATACTCCTGATGCAAACTTCAATACACACGAGTCATCCAACTTATCTTAAACTTCTTTGCCCTTAGCTCCTTCCTAAGCTCGTGGGCCTCATCCATAGCCATCACCTTCTCATCTATTTCTTCCTCCCAGTTTGTCTCCACAGCTTGCTTCTCAACACTTGCTCCTTCAAGTCACATGATTCATTACACAACTGAGTATTTTTTGTTTATAACTGCCATAAATAGCCTATCATATCCCCCGGACTTGTCTCCTCCTCAGTAGAAATGGCATCTAATGATGCAACCTCTATCTTTTCCTCCACTAAAGCTACAACATAAGAAGATTTAACTTCCATCTCATCAAGGAGACGCTAGGCGGATATGCCACTCCGAGCTAGAATCCCAGGTGGAAAACCTACATCTCTCTGAATCCTCGTCAGATGGATCTTCTTCCTCTTCTTTATCTTTGTCACTTAGAGCTAGCACCACGGCTATATGCTAGGAAATTGGCTCTAGCTCTAGTGGAGCAATCAACTCCTCTCTCACAACATGTATATCCTTATACACTGCTTCGCCTCTTGACATCTACAATAAATTTTAATATCTTGATTAGCACATAGCACAAAATATTATTATCACAAAACAAATCAATTTATATTAAATCTTTTCTTTCAATCTTTCTTTAGATGAATTTCCTCAATCCATCAGGTAAAACTCTACTTGAGTTTATATACAAACTCTTCATAATCTTACTAAGTTTATATCCTAAAGTTCCCCCCCTTTATGTTTTACAACCTACAGCTTTGATATCAACCTGTGACGCCCCCAAATCCTAGGTAACTTTAAACCCTAGATAGGGTGCTACACGGTACTACAACAGATACATCATATAACTATACATCTTATTGACATGAATGTAATTATTATACTATTACATCACATCCGTTCATTCTCTCAAATTTCTATAACCATTACATGTTTACATTGTCATAATATAAGTTATTACACAAATACTACTATTATTACAACAATATCCTATTTATCTATCTTCGCCTTTTCCTTATTGTGACACCCCCAAATCCGGGTACTTCCATTTCCGCAAGATTTGGTGTTCACTGTACAAATATCATCTATCTATCTACCATAAATAAATGCAAACCATGCAATAGATAGAAATAAATAGATAAATCTTCCCCTTGTGGGGTTACATCATCTACAAAAAAATACAATCCCAGGTCACTCTAACCTTAAACATCTGTGCGAAAACATAAACAAATAACAAGTCTTAAACAACATCAAGTCTGAACATAAATACATAATAACAACAAGTCTTCTTCATTTGTTAACCTTTCTCTTGCCTTTATTAGTGGAAGGCTCGTCAGATCTTTCATTCTTAACTGTAATGTTATTATTACACAAGAGTGAGCACGATTGCCCACAAGTATAACAATATAACAATGAAATAATAGCATGCGAATAAATCAAAGACTTCTGAAATAGGAAAACTCAGCTTTTGAATCAAGAGTGAATAACAAGAACCAAAAGAACTTCCGAGGGTCATAAGACCTTGAACTATGTCCTAGGTTGTCAAGTGTTTATACTTGAAACCTTTAACAATCATAAGACTATGGACTCTTCTTCTCGTACTTAGGGGGATCAGCGGCATTAGTACCATACTGTGCACAATATCTTAACGCTAACGCATAAGTAATCCCCTATACAGGGTTGTTCATCTCAGTTTGAAATTAGAGTCCGCCCCAAAGGAAGTTTGGTTTGGATAATTCGTCAAGGGTTCTGAAATTTAGAACGCTCATCAACTATGGACTAGTCGAATCATTAAGGGTTCACTAGTCTAACAAAGTTCTACAATAACTGATATTTAAATCAAATAACAACCTCAAGAGATATACAATAGAATAAATATTGTATAACAGAATCATACTTTGAAAGGTCAATATACTTTAATATAACAAAATGGACTTGATTAATAATAATGAGAATTTGCTCGATGTGAAGAGATAAACTTATAAACTCATATAATGGTAACGTGTAGGGTTAGGAAACTTGCCTCATGCGTAGATTACACATTAGTTTATACACGTTCCTTGATTTAATCCTACATACCATTTACATTCACAATACAGTCAATTATCACGTAACTAGTCATCACAAGTTCATTCTCTTTGTCTAACTTTGATTATGAACATACTTAGTCAAATTACTACATTCATTGACACACAATTTACACTTTATGAACAATAAGCTAACTATGTGTTCAATAATTCAATTCACACATAATTGTGTTATTAATATGTTAAGAATTTATCTTAACGTCTCGTTAGACGTCTAACATAATTTATGATCCTTGGATTTGGTTACTATCACATTTCTAGACTTGGACACTTAAAAAAATTTCATTTCAGGACAATCTGCTAAGTGGCGCTGCGGCGCCACTATTAGGCTTGTTCCCGGCGCTGCGGCGCAGTGGCACTGCGGCTTAGACTTTGATGCTGCGGCGCGGGGTTTTAGGCATGGAGTTGGCGCCGCGGCGCGAAACTCCAGTTTTTGAATTCCAGTTCGCGAAGAACACAGAATCATGCGAAATTATCATTACATGGTCATTGGATTCATTAAATTAAACATACCCACATACTAGAATTCATACATAATCATTACCCAACCTTTATAGAGTGTTTTTTAACGAATTAAAACACCTAATTACATAATCAAACATGTAAATTCATTGTTCTTGATGTTCTTGAAGGTTTTGAACATAAAACATACAATTTAACATCACGGGTTCGTTATAACACCAAATCCGTCCATTCGAAGTTTGTTTTCTTCGTTTTAACATACATAATTATATACGAGTGTGAAATTTACAAGACAATTTATGTTTGACATGTTAAATTTAAGAAAAAGGGCCATATGACCATATTCTATACTCTGTAACAATATACTGCATATTTTTATAAAACTGATGATATGGAAATCTATAATATATCGTAAAAACGTGATATGCTAACATTTATCACATATACATCCACATAGACAATACAATTTCTAACTATAGAGATTTTACAAAAAATTTGTGAGCCATATTCATGAAAACTTAAATGACGTGAAATAGAAACTGGGTTGAAGAGATTACCAAAAGCATAGATTGTAGATTAGTAAGGAAAACTTTCTAAGGTGCTTCTTCAATAACTCACTCACAATCTCCCTCAACAATTTTCTAAATTCTTTCTATAAAGTGTTTTTCTTTTTTCCAGACTTAGAGAATAAAGAAGGAAGGCGTATATAATAAAGGAACTGACGCGTTGTGGAGGTCAGTTACCCATCATGGGTTAACTGCTATTAACTCCTCTTAGGGCCTCGTTTGGCTGGAAATAATAGGTTTCAAAACCATTTAATTTAATGATTCTCTTATACTATAGTTTAAATCATGTCACACCCTATTGCACAATAAATCAAATTTCTTATTTAATTTATTTTAAATAACATATAATAATTTCTCATTAATTCACATACATATAATTATTCTCATTTATTAATTATGTCATATTCAATCACGTGCTTTTAATCGGGTTTGTAGGGTCGTAGAACTGAGACATGGAAAATATTGTGGACATTCTCTAGAGCTGGAGGTAAGGCTACCTCATACGTAACCTCTCCGATCCTTCGCAGTACCTCAAAGGGTCCAATGAATCTTGGACTTAATTTCCCTTTCTTTCCGAACCTGATATTTCCCTTCCAGGGAGAGACCTTTAAGAACACATAACTACTCGATTCAAATTCAACATTTTTACGGTGTGGATCGACGTATTTCTTCTGTCTATCTTGAGCTGCTATCAATCTATTCGGATCACTTTGACTATTTCTGCTGTCTGCTGTACCAATTCCGGTACTAGTAATTATCTTTCGCCAACTTCATCCCAGTATAGCGGAGTTCTGCAGTTCCTACCGTATAATGCTTCATAAGGCGACATGCCAATACTAGCGTGATAATTGTTGTTGTAGCCGAACTGTACGAGTGGTAGATGATCATGTCAATTTCCTTTAAAGTCTATTATACAAGCTCTTAACATGTCTTCTATTGTCTGAATTGTTCTTTCACTCTGTCCATCTGTCTGAGGGTGATATGTCGTGCTCATTCGCAACTGTGTACCCATGTATTCTTGTAGACGTTTCTAGAAGTTCGACGTAAAGCGCAGATCTCTATCTGAAATAATTGACACCGGAACTCCGTGCCTTGAAACAATCTCTTTCACATATAACCTTGCCAACTGATCTAAGTTGAATCTGATTTTGATCGGAAGGAAGTGTACGGATTTCGTTAATCAGTCAACAATAACCCATACTGCATCGTAGCCTTTCAAAGTTGTCGGTAGGCCAACCATGAAATCCATCGTAATATGTTCCCATTTCCATTCTGGAATCTCTAAAGGTTGTAGTAACCCACTCGACCTCTGATGTCCTGCCTTCACTTTCTGACATGTCAGACACTTGGCAACACATTCTGCCACCTCTCGTTTCAAGTTTGACCACCAGAAATGTTGTCGAAGATCTTGGTACATCTTGGTACTACCAGGGTGAATCAAATACCGTGAGTTATGAGCCTCACTTAAAATTTCTTCTTTAATCTCTGGTACTGGCGGTACCCAAATTCTGCTCTCAAATCTCAGTATTCCTTCCTTATCCATTTTGAATCTTGATTCGGTTCCTTCAGATATCTTCTTTTTCACTGTTTTACATTCGTTATCTTGAAGTTGAGCCTCCTTAACTTTATCTAGTAGGGTTGTACCAGATTGCATCTGAAACAGCTTCTCATCAATCTCCATAGGACACTTCACTTCCAATTCCAGCTTTTCCATTGCTGAAATTAACTCCTCCTGATCGGTTAACATCATTAGTTTCTCCCGACCCTTTCTACTTAAGGCATCGTCAACCACATTTGCCTTACCCAAATGGTATAGAATCTCACAATCGTAGTCCTTAATTAACTCCAACCACCTTCTTTGGCGCATGTTCAAGTCTTTCTGTGTAAAAATATATTTCAGACTTTTGTGGTCTGTATATATTTCACACTTCTCTCCATAGAGATAGTGCCTCCAGATTTTCAAAGCAAAAACCACTGCAGCTAACTCCAAGTCGTGGGCCGGATATCCTTTCTCATAATCCTTCAATTGTCGTGATGCATACGCAATGACTCTGTCGTTCTGCATAAGCACACAACCAAGTCCTTTATGCGATGCATCACTATAAACCACAAAATTTCTTGTATCATCCGAAAGAGATAACACAGGTGCTGAACTCAACCTCTTCTTTAATTCTTGAAAGCTTTCCTCACACTTCTCCATCCAAACAAATTTCACCGATTTCCTAGTTAAATTTGTCAACGGAGTCGCGATCTTGGAAAAATCCTGAATGAATCTTTTGTAATAACCTGCCAATCCAAGAAAACTTCTTACTTCTGAAGGTGTCTTCGGCTGATCCCAGTTAATCATAGCTTCGACTTTAGAGGGATCCACCAAAATTTCGTCCTTATCGATCACATGTCCAAGAAATTGTACTCTTTCAATCCAGAATTCACATTTCAAAAACTTGGCATACAACTTCTCCCTTCTCATTATCTCTAATGTCACCCTCAAATGCTCTTTATGTTCTTCCTTGGTTTTTGAATATACCAAAATGTCATCTATAAATAACACTACGAATTTGTCCAAAAACGGCTTGAACACTCCATTCATTAAGCCCATAAATGCTGCAGGAGCATTTGTTAGACCAAATGACATTACCAAAAATTTGTAGTGGCCATATCGTGTTCTGAACGCTATCTTCGGCATATCCTCTGGTCTCACCTTCAGTTGATGATAACCACTCCTCAAGTCTATCTTTGAAAAGTATCTTGCTCCCTTTAACTAATCGAATAGGTCGTCGATTCACGGTAATGGATATCTATTCTTAATTGTGACCTTATTCAGTTCCATATAGTCGATGCAGAGCCGCATTGTCCCATCCTTTTTCTTCACGAATAAAACCGGCGCTCCCCACGGTGATACGCTTGGTTGGTTATACTTCTTGTCCAGTAATTTTTGTAGTTGAACCATCAGTTCTTTCATCTCTACCGGTGACATTCGGTACAGTGCCTTCGATATTGGAGCCGTTCCTGGAGCCAAATCGATCACGAATTCAACTACTCTATCTAGAGGAAGTCCTGGAAAATCGTCCAAAAATACGTCTGTGAAATCCTTCACTACTGGTATCTCCTCTATTTTGGAATTCTCTTTACGACTATCGACTATGTAAGCTAGATATCCTACACAGCCTTGTCTTAACAACTTCCGGGCCGGTATCATCGTTAGACAACTCGCTTGTCTAGGCGATTTGCTACCATAAAACACAACATTTGACGGAGTCATAAGGTTAATACGCTTCTTCTGGCAGTCAATTACCGCCCCATAATTGGATAACCAGTCCATACACAAGATGACGTCAAATTCTCCAAGTCGAATAGGGATAAGATCTGCGTTTATGATATTACCTTTAATATCCACTCTACAGTTCTTATGCACATACTTAACAGGGATTATTTCTCTATTCGCAATTTCTTTGTTCATGGGGTATTCTAACTCGTCCTTAAGCAATTCTAAGTTCTTAGCAAAGTCATCGGATATAAATAAACAAGTAGCAACTGAATCAAATAAAACATAACAATTAACTTTATTGATCGGAATGATACACGAGACTGCACTGCGTCCTGTACTATCATGTTGAATGTTCTGGCGGTCGGTCGGTTGGTTACGGTTGTTCCCATGATAGTTAAAGCACTTCCACCGTTGTTTCCTCTATTCCCTCCTGATCCTGTCCTTCCAGATCCCTTTTTAGGACAATCCCTTGCAAGATGATCCTTTGAACCACAAGTAAAGCAGGCGCCTTTCTTTGGGTTAGGGCAGTTAGGTGCTATGTGGTCTTCCTGACCACAATTATAACACACTCGTTTTCCTTTCATGCAAACTCCCAGATGAGTTTCCCCGTAGGTTAGGCACGCTTCAATCTTCTTCTTCTACCCTCCTTGTTGACTTCTAGCTGATGAGTTATCGTACCACTTTCTCTTCTGATTATTACTACCTCCCGTGCTACTTCCACCAGTTTTGTTAATGTGACACCCCCAAATCTAAGTACTTCATTACCACAAGATTTGGTGCTCACTATTCAAACATTCATATTTTCTACTCAAATAAATAATATTTAAACCATAAAATCCTTCCTTTAAATAGGGTTACATAATTAAACTCAAAACATCCCAGGTTATCTAACTTTTAAACGTCATTCAAATGCGGAATTAAAATTATTACATAACATCATTAAAATAAAGTCTAATATCATCATAATAAATAAAAGTACAAATCAGCATCACTTGTACAATTTTCCCTTTCCTTTACTAGTTGAAGGTTCATCTACCTTCTCCACTTTAGCTGCAATGAGTTTATAAATATGCAAGATTGAGCAAAACAATTGCTCACCGGATATAACAATGAATCAACAAGAGAATAACAATAATAACTGCCAACTAATAGGCTCATCAAAACTGGATAGTACTCTAATATTAATAATCAGGAACTGAAATCCAAAATATGGAATAAACATAACTGAGGGTCATAAGACCATGAACTATGTCCACAGTTGCGAGTAATCTTTCAACTCCAACTTTAACAGTCATAAGACTATAAGGACTTCTCGTACTTAGGGGGATCAGCCCTTCGTACCATATATTGTGCACAAATATTTAATGCTACGCGTAAGTTATCCCCTAATAATAATAGGGTTGTTCATCTCAGTATTTAGAGTACAAGTCCGCACCAAAGAGAGTTTGGTTTGGATAAGCTTTCAAGGGTAATTTGAAGTTCAACGAACATCAACTAGAGGACTAGTTGAATTAATAGTGTTTGAGAATCATAATCGATGTTTAATAACAACATAACATAGAACAATTGAGAATCATAAATGAACTGACTATACATATTAAACTCATGCTTGAAATAACTATAGAGCATAAGTATTTAACAAAATGAAAAAAATAGTAAACCTTTGCTTGAACAATAAATAAGCTAAGGTTAGAGTCTTATAACATTTAGAAATGAAATTACAAATTGTACCATAACTAATAGCAAGCTGAAACTAAAAACTTTCCCAACAAGGTATTAAATTCATGCAAGGGTTAAAATAGTTCAATAATAGAGATGAAAGTTCAAATTGTGTTCATTATACAAGAATATAACTCAAGAAACTTGCTTAACCATAAAAAAGTTAAAGTAAATCAACAAAATGAGAATTCAAATAGCATTAGAGTTAAAGTTTGCTCGAATGAGCTCTAGGGACAATTGTCTTATTCAATCAACAGTTAAAATAGGAAGCTTGCTCAACAAAGAATAAAGCTACATAATGTAATAATGGAACTAGCTCAACGAAAGTAAAGAATTGGGAAACTTTCTCAATGTAAAAGATAGAGTTTAGAAACTTGCTCAATGTAAATATAGAGTTAGAAAACTTGCCTTGAGCGTAAGCTATAAAGTTAAACTCACGATCACCTACACATAATTTTAGAACCACAACACCTATTAGACATGCTAACATATCATAACATGTTCATTCCATTCACATTTCAGAAACTCTAAGTGTTTTACTTCGCAAAACCTATTCACTATTTATCATGCTTAATAAATCAAACACGTCCCTTTCATAGTTTACCAACTTTTACAACGTTTGAATTACTAACCACATTTCACTATGTTATGTTAACCTTAACATTACCCATTTAACATGCTAACATAATTTCAGACCATGTTATGACACTACCCCAAGTCTGCAGCAATAGCAGAAACCAAAATCTCAAATCAGGGTATGGCGCAGCTGCGCCATACAAAGGCTTGGGACCGGCGCAGCTGAGCCATTTTTTGCCTTGGCACCGGCGCAGCTGCGCCGGTGTTCAGACAGACGCAGAGAAGGCTAATGAACAGTAGCCGACTTTAGCCCAACAAACACAAATTTCACCCACCAAACAGTGAAATTAACACGTAAAATAAATATACAACTATCATAAACATGATTGCTCACCTATTCAATCACTTAGCACAATTTAACAAAAACTAAAGCTATTTTAATTTCTCATTTTTCATGTTTTTTATAAAAACTCAATTTTCTTGATATTCATTGTAGAAATCATCACTGTGAATTCATTATTTGGCCAAATCACTTCATTCAAATTACGTTATGCTCGTATCTCAATGAACTACCAAATACAAGTTTCAATTTATGATTTTACATACGAATCGGTCACTAAAATTAATACTTACCCAAGCTATGTATGAAAACATATATATAAACATACACTGACGAAATATTTCTTCTACTATAAACCGAAATTAGCATGCAATTATTGTCTAAACATAACATATAACCATCATATACGCATGTAATCATCATAACTAAGTTACCTCACAACAATTCGGAAAAACATCATTCACAGAGTATAGCAGACTTTACCGAGATACTCATAAATAATATCAAAATAGTAGAACATACCTTTTGTTGCTTGATAGAAATTCTTGCTAAGCACACTGGAATTGACGTGAAAATTCCTAGACTCCTCTCCAATTCTCTCTCAAGTTCTCAATTTTCTAAGAACTCAGTACTCTCACACTTGAAAGAAATAGAATGCGTAATACAAATAACCAACTGATATTCAAGCGCAAGAATAAACTGATACCCCTTAATAACCCTACTGAATGCAAAATCAGTTACTAACATATATAATATAAATATATTATATTTATTACTTTATTTATTTTGTTTATTTTATTTAAATTTTAAAAAAATTAGAAATATCAAAAGTCATAAGGCTTGTTTGGCAAACCCTTTAAATTTTAAAGAATTAAAATACTTAAGCCTTGTTTGACAAAAACTAATTTAAACTTTTTTTAATTTATTTTAATAAACACTTTAGTTTATAATTCTAATCACATACTATATTTTAATTAAATGTAGCCTTTTAGCAAAAATCACAAAATTATAATTTTCATTATAACTTTATTTAATAATTTAATATACCATCTAAATTATTAAATCAACAATATAACATCTCATGTTATTTTATAGCTCTCTAAATTATAAATTAATTTAATTTAGAAAATTCTCTAATAAATTTAGATTCATCAATTCAACAATAGACACACCAAATAAATATTTATATTATTCAATAAATATTTAATATTACACTTTGAAATTTCAGATCGTTACATCCTTCCCAATAGACACACCATATAAATATTTATATTATTCAATAAATATTTAATATTACACTTTTGAAATTTCGGATCGTTACAGTTAATTCCTTCATTTTTTACTCTTTTTCTTCTTCTGATCCTGATTATATTTAGTTACCGCATCGCTTCCACCTTCAGCGAGTATGGCCTTCTCTAACACTCCAGCAAAAGTATTCAATTGGAACATTGATGCCTTGCTATACAACCAGGGCTTCAGTCCCTGCTCGAAACGTCTTGCCTTTCTCTCATCAGTATGCACTTGGTATGTGGCGAACCTAGCAAACTCGTTGAACCTTGCCGCATAATCTGCTATGGACATATTCCCCTATTTCAACTCTAGAAACTGAACCTCCATTTGGTTCTGCAAGCTGGTCAGAAAGTACATCTCGAAGAACATCTCCTTGAATATCTCCCAAGTTATCACACCTTCACCTCCCCGTACTTTGTTTGCTTGCCACCAATAACTAGCTTCGGATTTCAACATGAATGTTGCGTATGCGATTTCTGGTCTTCTCTTACTCTGGCAATATCAAATACCTTCTCCATCTCCATAACCCAGGTTTGAGCTTCGATCAGGTTTATGGAGCCCTTAAACTCTGGCGGTCCCACCGCCTTGAAATACTTAAATAATGTATTCGGTGGAGCTTGTGGTTGATTGTTAATTGCTCCGGCTAATAGGTTCACCAATTTCTGAACGGGGTTAGCATTGGCGTTGTTGTTATTCATCGGTTCTCCTTGAGCTTGTTGACGGTTTTGTCTTATTCTAGGCGACATGTTTCTGTTAAGAATACACGCTTATTAGGTCTTTATTCAATCCCTTAAACATTTAAGGCTTAACTAAAACATTTAATCATAATTCACTTAACACATTATCTCAAATAAACTCTGACTTTTTATTAAAATCAAAAGTTTTAACATCATACGATAGCATCACTGCTATTTACATCAACTATCGCGAGATAAAAAATCTACAGGATTTAGAACATTAAAACATTACTTTGTTTATAAACACATCGGAATTTACATCTTTAACTACCAAATAGTTTTCACATAACTCGATCTTGGGCCTCATCCATTGCATTTTGAAGTGTAGAGTACGTCTCCCCAAGCTTAGCTTTCTTTGCACGACAATCCTCTTCTGCAAGATCAGCACGACGTGACTCTCTTACCCAGCCCTCCTCTGCTATGGCCAGCCTTTCTGAGCTCTCTTTCAGATCCTTCTTCAACTTTTCTATTTCTTCGGACTTCTCCTCAGTTTGACCCTTCTCGTGAACCAAATCCCACTCCATGTTTCCCAAACGTGTGTGAAGAGTCACAATTTCCCCATCCTTCTACTCTACGGTAATCTGCTGGATAACAGTCCGCTCCTTCAGCTCTTGAACAGTGTCTTGTAACTCTATGTTACTATCATAAAGTGCATCATACATCTCAGCATCTATGGAGTTCGGTGGGAACTCCTCTTCCTCCTCTTCTTCTTCAGAATCCTCCTCTGGATCAATCTCAGGCTCATGCTCCTGACCAACAACAGTGATCAAAGGAGATGGCTCTCTCTGTACCAACTGCTCCCTGACGACATGAATGTCTCGGGGCTCCTCCTCCGTAGGTACTCGGGGTTCCTCCTCCTAAGCTCGACTAGCTACTCCAACATCCGACATCCTGACAACAAAATTTTTTAAGTTTTAGTTATTAATCCATACTAGCGAGCACATAATTTAACACATAAGCACATAAACTCGTTTATTATCTTCAATGAATTAAGAAATTAATTACTTAGAACTCGATAAGAGTTTACCACCACTATGTTCTCGATCTCCTACAAGGCTACTACCTAAGGTTGTTTTCCCCCACCTAAGGTACATAACCTACAGCTTTGATACCAACCTATGACACCCCCAAATTCGGGTACTTCTATTTCCGCAGGATTTGGTGTTCACTGTACAAATATCATCTATCTACCCATAAATAAATGCAAACCATGCAATAGATAGAAATAAATAAATAAATCTTCCCCTTGTAGGGTTACATCATCTGCATAAAAATACAATCTCAGGTCACTCTAACCTTAAACATCTGTGCGGAAACATAAACAAATAACAAATCTTAAACAACATCAAGTCTGAACATAAATACATAATAACAATAAGTCTTCTTCATTTGTTAACCTTGTCCTTGCCTTTACTAATGGAAGGCTCGTCGGATCTTTTGTTCTTAACTACAATGTTATTATTACGCAAGAGTGGGCACGATTGCCCACAAGTATAACAATATAACAATGAAATAATAACATGCGAATAAATCAAAGACTTCTAAAATAGGAAAACTCAGCTTTTGAATCAAGAATGAATAACAAGAAACAAAAGAACTTCTGAGGGTCATAAGACCTTGAACTATGTCCTAGGTTGTCAAGTGTTTATACTTGAAACCTTTAACAGTCATAAGACTATGGACTCTTCTTCTCGTACTTAGGTGGATCAGCCCTTAGTACCATTTTGTGCACAATATCTTAACGTTAACCCATAAGTAATCCCCTATACAGGGTTGTTCATCTCAGTTTGAAATTAGAGTCCGCCCCAAAGGAAGTTTGGTTTGGATAATTCGTCAAGGGTTCTGAAATTTAGAACGCTCATCAACTATGGACTAGTCGAATCATTAAGGGTTCGCTAGTCTAACAAAGTTCTACAATAACTGATATTTAAAACGAATAGCAACCTCAAGAGATATACAATAGAATAAATATTGTATAACAGAATCATACTTTGAAAGGTTAATATACTTTAATATAGCAAAATGGACTTGATCAATAATAACGAGAATTTGCTCGATGTGAAGAGATAAACTTATAAACTCATATAATGGTAACAAGTAGGGTTAGGAAACTTGTCTCATGCGTAGATTACACGTTAATTTATACGCGTTCCTTGATTTAATCCTACATACCATTTACATTCACAATACAGTCAATTATCACGTAACTAGTCATCACAAGTTCATTCTCTTTGTCTAACTTTGATTATGACCATACTTAGTCAAATTACTACATTCATTGACACACAATTTACACTTTATGAACAATAAGCTAACTATGTGTTCAATAATTCAATTCACACATAATTGTGTTATTAATATGTTAAGAATTTATCTTAACGTCTCGTTATACGTCTAACATAATTTTATGTTCCTTAGATTTGGTTACTATCACATTTCTAGACTTGGACACTTAAAAAAATATCATTTCAGGACAATCTGCTAAGTGGCGATGCAGCGCCACTGTTAGGCTTGTTCCCGGCGTTGCGGCGAGGTAGCGCTGCGGCTTAGACATTGGCGCTACGGCGCGAGGTTTTAGGCATGGAGTTGGCACCGCGGCGCGAAACTACAGTTTTTGAATTCCAGTTCACGAAGAACACATAATCATGCGAAATTATCATTACATGGTCATTGGATTCATTAAATTAAACTTACCCACATACTAGAATTCATACATAATCATTACCCATCCTTTATAGAGTGTTTTTTAACGAATTAAAACACCTAATTATAGAATCAAACATGTAAATTCATTGTTCTTGATGTTCTTGAAGGTTTTGAACATAAAGCATACAATTTAACATCACGGGTTCGTTATAACACCAAATCCGTCCATTCGAAGTTTGTTTTCTTCATTTTCTCATACATAATTATATACGAGTGTGAAATTTACAAGACAATTTATGTTTGACATGTTAAATTTAAGAAAAAGGGCCATATGACCATATTCTATACTCTGTAACAATATACTGCATATTTTTATGAAACTGATGATATCAAAATCTATAATATACTATAAAAACATTCTGTGCTAACATGTATCACATATACATCCATAAAGACAATACAATTTCCAACTACAGAGATTTTACAGAAAATTTGTGAGACATATTCATGAAAACTTAAATGACGTAAAATAGAAATTGGGTTGAAGAGATTACTCAAAGCATAGATTGTAGATTAGTAAGGAAAACTTTCTCAGGTGCTTCTTCAATAACTCACTCACAATCTCCCTCAATAATTTTCTAAATTTCTCTCTATAAAGTGTTTTTCTTATTTCCAGACTTGGAGAATAAAGAAGGAAGGCGTATATAATAAAGGAACTGACGCATTGTGGAGGTCAGTTACCCATCATGGGTTAACTGCTATTAACTCCTCTTAGGGCCTCGTTTGGTTGTAAATAATAGGTTTCAAAACTATTTAATTTAATGATTCTCTTATACTATAGTTTAAATCATGTCACACCCTATTGCACAATAACTCAAATTTCTTATTTAATTTATTTTAAATAACATATAATAATTTCTCATTAATTCACATAGTCATATAATTAATTTTCTCATTTATTAATAATGTCAAATTATTAAATCTCTAATTAATTATTAAATGAATTAAAATAATATTAAGCTTATTAAATATTCCTTTTAATTCAATAAGCTCACATAATTACATACTTCAAATAATAAAAATTCTCCACATTAATTTAATAAATATAACACATATAATAAAATTAATCTACCACAACTTCATCAATTAATTATTTAATCTAATAATTAATTCATCAAAAAAATATTTATTTAATCCAATAAATAATAAAATTAAATTACAAAATCTCGGTTGTCACATATTTCCCCCCTTAAAAGGATTATGTCCTCAGAATCACGATTCAACAATTCGTTCCGTTACATTCCCCCCCCCCCTCCCTTTACAAAGATTCTGTCCCTAGAATCGCTTATAATAATCTAAGTAAATAAATGAGGATAATTCTTCATCATATTCTCTTCGAGTTCCCACGTATTCTGTTGTTAAATATCCTTCCATAAGCTTCCTTCAGGAATATAGTCGTTGAAAGCTATTTGAATTGATTCGCGGATCTCGAGTTATTTGGTGCAGACTGCTGATGTGACGTGACAACCCCTTTTTCACTTTTCTGACACTACAGTCTACTATTTCACCTACCACATCCGAGATGTCACTTTAACACATCAGGCTGGTAGTCACCTTTATTTCTTCTTTCTGATTCCTCGATCAGAACATCAGGAGTTGTCCTTCTACATCGATGTTTTGAATCAACAACGTTCGAATGTAAGTCTTCGTATTGAGACGTTGTCAAGGCTTCAATACTCAGATGACAGAACTCTACGATTCTGATGCAGATGACCTTGAACATGATCGTAGTTAGTTTGTTGAATATTGCTCGTTGACTGATTGAGACAACACTATGATTCTGAGAGTGTTCTTTGGATTTGCAATGTAGAACATCCCTTCCTTCACGTGCAGTGCTTCAACACTTCTGTTTGCTTTGACTTGCATTAGACACTGACAACTTGTTTGAATGCTCTGGCCCTCCTGAAATTCAAGACTCATCTGATTGGTCATGATCAGCTCTCTTTCTCCTTGTGATCTCCCGTTCACATATCATCAATGGTCTGACACATGCTTAATCTTCTTTGTCTATTCTTTATAGGTTGGCCAATATCTTTGTATAAACTGCATCAGTTCCTGTTTCTCATCTGGCAAGCACTACGATCATAGTCACACTCAAGATCATCATCTTTTGTTTATCTTGACAGCTACTGCATTGTTGACTTCCTTTTGTTAGTCATGTTATCTGAAGTCTTCTTACAATTGCTTGTGGAAGACTTCCCCTGAATGGCTTCACATCTCAATCAGGATGCTGATTGAATTGGTGTTTTGATCTTTTGTTTGCTTGCAAGCCATTTGGTGAGTGTTCTCTAGCTTCCTTCAGGTAGATTGCATATTTACAGTTCTAACCAGAGGCTACATTCTTTGGATGCTTTGGAAGTGCTCATGTGTTGAGAATCGTGTTATCACTACGATTCTTCCTTGGCGTTGTGAGCACTGATAGGCTTTGTCGAAGACTTTATTCTGCAGACTATGATCTAGTTTTTGTTCTGCAAACACTACGACTCAGAGAGCAGATTATACATCAGACTACGATTTTTTCCTTAACACTTGTTGTCCTTGTCTGATCTAGCTCGACTACGATTTCTGCCTCTGATATGATCAGTAGACTCCATAACTTCAAGTGTGGTTTATGATTCTTGACTTGGCTCGGCAGGTGCTTGGACCAACTCTACGATTCTGAGTGAGGCCCTCCAAGGTAGACTACGATTCTGTAGCAACTTTCTCGATACCTTGGCTTATAAAATCTCTTAGCTGGCTTGACAGACTACGATTCTGCCTTGATAGTCTCCGAGTTCCTTATCTCTTCTGGCAGACTTCGAGGGCTAGTGCAGTACTCGACGATAAGATAGACCTATCTATTACATTATATAAGATCAACCTAACAAGCTTGATCTTTCTATATTTAGTCCTTGTACATCATGTTCTTTTGAAGGACTTTACAAAGCTGTTTTATTTATGTAGAATCAACCTAACATATTTGATCATTTCAGTTTAAGTCCTTGTAGATATATTTCTATTATCTATTCAAAGACTTTACAACTTATTTCAATGCAGACATGTTTGCATATTCATTCATTAAGATCATAATCAAATCATATATAAATAGGAATAGCATTCTCATGCTTATTCCTAACACATTCTTATGCTTACCTTTGTATCCATGCCAAAGAAATTGGTAATGGATAGTTTAACATTTAACTAATAATATTTTTGAAAGATTTAATAATAAATCAATAAAACTTTTTAACATTTGTCTAGCCGAACAAATGGCATCGACACTTTCTTAAACAGTTCATGGCATAACACGTCTTAAATACTTGCACAAATATTTAATGATTTGTGTAAGCATGAAATTCACTTAAGCTTCATAAGAATGAAATCAGATGAAGTTAGAAAGACTTTCCTTAAGTGGTCTTCAACTTTTGACGTTAATCGCCATTGATAAATCCTAAACATTTCGTGCACATAAACACACCAATTAGACACGTATAAATGTCCCTCATAGCTTATATTAATCTTATCTCATGTTTCATAATGTCAGTTTTACAAGAATTTGAACATCATATACGTTCATTAATATTTAACTCGGCATTTCGACATTCATTCGCCGCACACCAGACTTTTTTTAACCCAAATGCATAATCGATACGCTATTACGTACGATTAACACATCCATATACCTACCAACCTTTGGTTTACATTTCCCTAGACTATATTTCCCAAGTTCAATGCTTAGTACTCGTAAATAACAGTCAAACATGACTTGACACCACAACGATTCAAATAAACCATCATGGTTTGCCTTCTATTGCATAATAGTCCTAAATATGCCCATTTTAGACCTTGATTCCGAACTCAAATCTCAAAACCTAAAGAATGAAAGTTGTAGGTCTACTCCTTATCTTTTCGGATCATCTTGAATCACCTCAATCGGAGTTTGGACGAAAGAATTATGATCATTTTACTAAAGGCCATCAAAACTGACTTTTCACCATCTGGGGCCTAGCGCCCTAGCACTGCATTTAAGCATAAAACAAACGCCTCGACGTTGGTGGGCAGTGTAATTCTCGACCAAAAACTTGATTTTTCACAAATCCTCGATTTCGAACCATTTCAACGCACCTACTTTGACTGATATCGGAATTAGCTCGTTCTTGTGTCCATTTCTTCCTTGTAACAAATTCTTCAAATCCCCCTGAACAGAAAAATTTTCTAGACTCTTTAACCAACCTTTCAACCGGCTCAAAAGTCCTCGTCGCTCATTTTTACATTCTTAACGCTTATTGTTCTTTTCTTCAAAACTTTTTCATCCGAAGGCGGAATGAGTTTGTCCTCAAGACTACGGCTCTTATTTCTCTTGAATTACTAAACTCTTAGGACAACATAATTCTCGAAATTAACCAACTTCAAACGAAAATCATTTTAACTTAGGTTTTTCGTCGATTGACATCTTTTACTGGAATTTTCGTCATAACTTCGTTATAGCATATTTTTACTCCGTTCCAAATAGAACATTTCAACAACTCTTACACTAACAAATGATGGTTTTTAATTTATTCATCAACAACACATATGATGGTTTTCAATTTGTCCATCAACAACAACTAACATAGTTTTCTTACGTTCTTCGTTTAGATTTTTATACGATTACTATTTCTCTAAACATGTATAAATTTAGTGATTTTTGTCCACTAATTCTTCCTTATTCCACCAGTATGCTAATGATTCATATGAACCACCTAACCATCCACCAACAAGCACTTCATAACATCTTTAGAAAGCATTTAAAGAAGGTGTAGATGAAGTAGATAAAAGGTTATTGATTCTTACCTCTTGTGTTCTTAGTTTACTTAACAACTTTGACGATTTAGCTAGTTTTTCTTCTTGATTCTCCAAGTTTAGCTCTCAATTCTCTCTCAATATATATAAACTTCTTAAGTGTTAGATTATTTGTGTGAAGAAAAACTAACACTTAGGCTTCTATTTATAGAAAATGCAAGAGTTGGGGTATAATGGTCATTAGGCCAACTTTGCATTAGGTCATTAATTGGTCACTTAGATTTGAGTCTCTTATGGTCAACACCCTCAACTTTGCTCAACTTACAAACCATCCCCCCCATCACCTCCTTACTTTTAACCATGGTTAAGTTATCATTATCAACCAAGACTTTTGGAACAAAACATTAAATGAAACCTTGCAAATGGGAATATATTTTTGAGAGTAAATCTCCCTTGGAGGGGAAGTGGCCGGGTATAACCCCATATGGGGGTCCCACATGGATTGTTCCATCCTTTTTACCCACCCATTTGATCCATGGTTCAACCCATGGGTTTGGGTCTTGGTTTGGGCTTGATTTAAATTCAATTTGGGCTTAAATTTTCATTTCTTTGGGCCTTGAATTTATTTCACTTGGGCCTCCTAACATTCCATCTTGGGCTCCCAACAATAAAGTCCAATGGTTTACAAAGTCAAGTTTAACTTTAGTTGACCAAGACTTTTGTTGACTTTTTGACTTTCCCAATTTGTCACGCAAGTTGAAAAACTGCGTTTTTCGTTTTTGAATTTTATTAGATTTCCGTCTTTACTCGGAATTTTAACGTTTACACATTTTCTGGAAAATTGAAAAAAGCAAAAGCGTTTTCGAATGAATAATATTTTTACATAAATTTTCTCGAAAAAAGTTTATTTTCATCTTCGTAATTCTTACTCGTTTATTCTTGTACATAACAAAAGTCATAACATTTAATTATCATCCTAGGTCATAGAACGACCTTTAAGTACATAACACAGAATAATATTCATAAAATTTTATTTTATTAAATAATATTCACAAAACCCTAGTTACAAACTAGTTCGATTTCTCGATCGTTACAGTAGCCAACAAGACAGACAAGTTTCCTATTCAAACTCTTACTTGATGCTTTTAAATACTAATTGCATGTTATATTCGCAATTAGGTGCAATTAAAATACCCGTTCGAATATGAAATTGTTAAGCATGAAACGTTCTATTATATATGAACTGATTTGTTAATGAAAATCGATGCCACTTGTTTTGGCTAGACTAATATTAAATTGTTAAGAATGAAACGTTCTTTATGTATGAACTGATTTGTTAACGAAGATCTATGCCACTTGTTTCGGCTAAACCGATATTAATATAATATGTTGAAATCATAGCATTTCTTTGAAGTCAATCCAAACCATATTGTTGTGGTACGGACTCATGATGTAAGACTGAGATGAACAACCCTTATAAAAGGGGAAACATTATTGTCGGACATCTAACCCTGCGCGTTATGTTTGAGTATTATGCATAATATAGGGTACAATGAGGCTGATCACCTTACGTACTCGCAGAGAGTATAATTAGTCCTTGTGATTAACTTATACTATTGAGGTATTCAGTTTTATTAATTGATAATTCCTCTAGGAGTTCACGATCCATAGTGATCACTCAGCATAAAATTTAAGAACAGTCTCCTCTATCGAATTTGATGCAGTATTGCTATTTCTTCACAATCAATTGAATATTGTTGAAACTTCAGAACTTTTGACTCTTTTGGTCATGATGTATTGTTTATTGTATGCTTTACACTTTTTGGGAAATTTAGTTGCTCACCCTTGTTTAAAATAAAACTTTTCAGCTAAAGACGAGGTAGCCGAAGGTTCTAGGAAGGACAAAGGTAAAGAGAATGAGACCGAATAGTGTCATTTATGTACTGTTTATTATATTACATATTAATATAAATCTTTTGTATTACTAGACATGTATTGTGAAGGTTAGTTAAACATGGGATAATGATATGTTTTGTATTAAAGCAATGTAATGAATGATGTAATTCATAAAGAATCGGTAGATAGATGGGATGTGTATGTGATGTCGTGATCACCGAATTCGAGGTTCAAGGGACCTAAATTTGGGGGTGTCGCATAAAAGAATGGGTTTGTTGATACTAAACATCATGTCGAACGTTACGGAGGAGCAACAAAGAGGTAGGGACGATGAGATGCCCAACCCACCTAAAGGTGCAAGAGAAAATAAATCAAATGATGCGATGGATACCATGAAAGCACAAGTGACAAGGCTAGAGGTTGCCATGGTAGATGTCAAAGAATAGCTTGACAGGTTAGAACAAAATGTGGAAGACTCTATCGAGGGGCTTGATACCAAGATAGAGAGATATCATGACGAATTGCTCGAGGCCTTCAAAACTGCCACACATGACGCGACACAGGAAAGCATGGCCTTCCAAGCAAAGATCTTGGAAGCATTGGCGAATAAAGGAGATATGCAAGCAATGAAGGCCTCCGTAGAAGAGATCAAGGTGGATTGAGCTCTTTGCCACACCACCAAGTGAGGGAGACTCCAAGGGTCAAGAACGTGTCTAAACCTAACGAGTATGATGGCAAGAGGGATGCCACGACGATTAACAATTTCTTGTGGCCTATGGAGCATTACTTTGCGGAGCTAAACTTGAGAATAAAGTAAAGTTTAACACTACAACCCCTTTACATCATTGATATTGCCATGGTTTGGTGGCATAGGAAGTGTGCCGTCAATACTTGGGATCTATTAAAAGCAGAGCTCAAGAAGTAGTTATAACCCAAGAACGTTGGCTATAATGCTCAAAAGAAAATGAAGGAGCTCAAGCATGACGATTCAATCCGGGAGTATGTGAAGAAATTTTCTAATCTCATGCTCCAAATTTCAAATATGAACAACGATGACCTCTTCTTCAACTTCATGGATGGGTTGAAGCCATAGGCTACCCAAGAACTCTAGTGATATGGTGTGAACGATGTGTCTACCGCCATGACAATTGCGGGAACTTTGGCAGAGTATTGTTTGAGCGAAAGAGAACTCTCAAAACCAAAGGGTGACACTATTAATGGGAATAAGGTCGATGAAAAGGGAACGACATCTACTAACCCTAAGGGGTAGAGTCATCCACAACCTAGGTAAGGGAAGCAGAAGTTTTGAGAAAAAAACAAAGACAAGAAGTTGCGAGAAAATTGCTTCTCATGTAATGGACCTCAATGGGCGAGATACTGTCCTAAGCGCCAAGCCCTCAATGTGTTGATCCAAAAGGGGGAACACGAGGAAGAAGCTACAATGAGAGCTCTTCAACTCCTCAACTCATTGCAGGTCAGACCCACTCCTCACCAAGAGGGTGATAAGAGACCGGTGGGTAACTTTCATGGTCAGGAGGGGCTAAAATCACCAAGGAATTATCATGCAAAAGTTGGTACTAAAACCTTCTCTGGATGTCTTAGCTCATCTTTTGAGACATCTAGAGACGTGTAGAGCAAACACGATTCTCAACAATTGAGCACTCCCAGAATATCCAAAGGAATGAAGCCTCTGGTTGGTACTGCAAAGATACATCTCACCTAAAAGAAGCCAGAGAGCACTCAACGAATGACATGCAAGCTAATAGAAGATCTAAGCATCAATCCAATCAGCATCCAGATTGAGTTGTAAAGCCATTCAAGATGACGTCTTCCACAAGATGATCATAAGAAGACTTCAGTAGCTGACTAAGGAAAGTTAGCATATGTAGTAGCAATCAAGTGGAAAGATGACAACGATCTTAGAAATAACCAGGATCGTAGTGTTTGCCAAACGAAGAAGGAACTGATGGAGTATACACAAAGATATTGGTCTGCCTCTGAAGAACAAGGCTAAAGTGATTAAGCATTGGGTCAGTCCATTGATGATAAATGAACGGGAGATCACAAGGAGAAAGCGAGCTGGACACGCCACAAATCTGATGTGTGTTGTTATTCAGAAGGGGCCAGAGCAAGGAGTCAAGCCATCAGTATCCGAGAAAAGTCGAGACAAACAGAAGTGTTGAGGCACTGCACAAAATAAGGAAGATGTGTTATACATTGAAGATCCAATGAACATCCTTCTAAAGATCGTAGTGATGACTCTACATGGTATCAGTCAACAAGACACTACGATCAGGTCCAAGAGGAAGTGCATTAGAATCGTTGAGTCCGAACAACTGAGGATTGAAGCATTGGCAACGGTTCAATCTAAAGGCTGGCATTCGGACTAAAGCTTATTGAGAGCATCAATGCAAGGACAATCTCTGATCAAGAAATCAGAAAGAAAATAAAGTCGTCGACCTTCCCGAGACATCAAAGTAACATATCTGACGGGGTAGGTAAAACAGTAGACTGCAGTGTCAAAAAGTCAGAAAAAGATGTCATGTCACATCTTTCGTCAGCACCAAATAACTCGAGATCTGTGAAGCAATTTGGATAGCTTTCAACGGCTACCTTCCAACAGGAAGATTGGAAAGTAGTATAAATCAACAGAGCTTCAAAGATCAAGAGTGGCTGCTGATTGTCAAGTTACAGAATCGTTGAGTTGTTGGGAATGTTATTGTTGACTCTACGAGTTCCACCAAAGATCAACAGAACAAGTCTTAGTGACAGTGAGACTACTAAGGTGGAAGTAAAGCAGCTTTGAAGAAGGACTTAAACAGATTAGAGCTTCATTCAACAAAGATGAGAATGTCACTAAAGATGGCAACCAAGCTGAGAGCCGAGAAGGCCAATGAGATATCATTCAGAAAAGTGGCAGAGTACAAAGAAGATCAGGAGAGATACTCTATGAATCACCATGAACCTAGAGCTGAAACTGAACAAGTGCAGAACCATGTCTGCAAAACATTCAAGAAGGGTTTAGGAATTGCTAAATGCCAGACGAAATCTACCAAAAGCTCAAGGACTTAGTAAATCCAAATGGTGATGGTGCACAGCTGACATCAGATGAAGATGAGCAGAAAAGAGTAAAGATCAACTGCACCGAAGAAGATGTGGTTCAGACTCGAAGCAGAATGCAAGAGGACCACACCAAGCTGCTAAGTACAGAAGATGTTTAGAGCTTAAAGACATCTTAGCAGCTCAGCACCAATAACATCAATAACTACAACAACAAGAAGCCAGGACCTGAGAGGTCCTTGTCCGGAGGGACTAAATGAAGTTTCCAAGCCTGTTGGGCTTGAAGAGTTCCTAGGGAACTAGAGAAGTTCCAAGGCTACTGGCCTTGAAGAGTACTTAGTGAACTGAAGTCCCAAGGCTGCTGGCCTTGAAGGAATCTTAGTGATTCAGGGTGCTGCCCTTCCTTAGTGAAAATCCTACTACTTGAAAGCAGAAGAGTGGATTAGGAGCTTGAGTCTCTAAACCACTTAAAACCCCTTGTGTCTTTTACTTTATGTCATTTACTTTATGTACATTAATTGCTATAACTGTCATGTATATTTTAACTGCTTACTACTGAATTAACTCTACGACCAATGTATGTCTGATTATGGATATATCAATGAAGGGGATCTTTTACTTATTCCGATGTGCTTGAAAAGATTCTTATGTTTGTCATATGCTAATTCATAATCAATACAAAATAAATGAGAAAAGTTTTTCAAACGAAAAAGGATCTATTCAATCCCCCCTTCTAGATCTATATTGTGCCTACTAGGAACTAACACAACCTAAAGGAGTGTTGCAGATGCCAAAGACGAGCGTGGAGCGGGATGCCAAGGTTAAAAAGCTAAGATCCGACAAGAGCAAGACGACACAAAGGAAGGGCCTTCGATATGTTGACATGGAGGTTAGGGGCAAGGTTGCGCAAGCGTTGGGGGACTCAGGGACCACTCATAACTTTTTGACTTTTGACGTGTGTGGAGCATTTGGGGGTCAAACCAACCAAAGATGAAGGATAGGTGAAGTCTATCAATTCTGAAGAACAACAAGCCCATAGTATAATAAAAAGAGTTGAACTACGCATGGGAGCTTAGATGGGAAAGGTCGACTTCACTATAATCGACATGGATCACGAAGTCATCCTTGGAATGGACTTCATGAAGAGGCATCATTCATCACTAATACCATATCGAGCAGTATTGGTGATCCACGAGAATAATGGACGTGCCTTATGTGAGATACCTTTTGTGCAACTAGGAGAAGGCACTAACAAGTTGCTTGGTGCAATTGAGTTCATCAAAGGGTCAAAGTTAACACCAGACGAGAAACTTGTTGAACCGCGGATGTACGCCAAAGTCACCAAGAAATGCCAAATACAATACGAGGTTCGACGCTGAAGCTCCTGACGAGAGCTTCACAAAATCTGGTGGGGGAGAATGTCACATCCTGTAAAAAGTTCTAGAGGATATTCCCGCACGGACATTTATGGAAAGCTTACTTATCAACTCTCGGAAGATTGTTGACTAAGGTCGCACGGTAGAGCTTTAGACATTTCTAAGGTCGTGACAAGATGCTAATGTTGCAAAATCAGCGCGCACACAATCTCACACTAAGATAACACACAATAGGATAAATTAAAAGGACACGAATAAAATGTACGTAAAAAAACTAAAAAGAATGGCTAAATTTCATATCTTTTGCTTCAAGTTCCCAATTAGTCGTTATATTAGATAAATATATATATATATATATATATATATATATATATATATATATACGAAAAGCTTCAAGAGCATAATTCTTAAATAGCATAATGTCTTAAATAGCATAATTTTATCAAAACGACGTAGTTTTGTAAACACGCGGTGGTATTTTTGTAAATATCATGCCACCGCGTATTTACAAAAATACCACCGCGTGTTTACAAAACTACGTCGTTTTGATAAAATTATGCTATTTAAGACATTATGCTATTTAAGAATTATGCTCTTGAAGCTTCCCGTATATATATATAGGGGAGCGATCCATAGCATCTATATGCTATGGGACAAATATTGGCATATAGGCTCTAAACCACACGTTTTATGGATTAACGGCTGCGATCTAATAGGGGGATTTATCGTCCGCTAGTAATACTAGCGGATGCACTTATTATAATTTCCGGACAATTAAGCCCCTCGTACCTAGCTGCAATTAACTTTGATACATAGTCCGCTAGTAATACTAGCGGATATAAGTCAGTATAGTATACCAAGTATAAAGCTCAAAAACACACTCTTCTTTAGTAGTAGTTAGTACGACAGTTATGCTCCCATATCTCGCCTAAATAACTTCCCCACTTTCTCTCTCCTCCACGTTTTTTCTAGTCGGAATTTGTAACCGTAATATTGCCGGCAACGTTTTCTCTCTCTACATTCATTTCAGGCTCCTTTTATCCCTCTCTATATCTCTCATTGCTTATTTTTAAAGTCTAATTTAGCTTAAGAATTGATTTCTTTTTGGTTTTGGGGGAGAATTTAGGGTTTTATGATTGAAATTTGAAGATGAGATGTGAAAATTGTGAATTATGATGGTGGCGGCATTGAATACAACTACACCGAACCGTAAGGACTCGGTACGAGTTGCGACTCAGCAGAAGCCTAAGAGACCGCCATTGTTACCTTCAGATGCTGATAATAATGAACCTCGAAGACCTAAATCGCGAGAAGTTACTTCTAGGTATTTGTCCTCTACTTCTTCATCCTCAACGACGTCGTCTTCAGTTACCTCGTCTTCGTATTCTTCGTCTTTCAATTCCACACCGAGGCGTTTTCATTCGCCGGTTGTGTCGCGGACGGTTGCTTTGACTCCGGTTCCGGCGGTGGTAAATAGGTCTCAATCGGTGGAGCGGAGGCAACCGGCAACTCCGCGGCCGAGTACGCCGGGCAATGCGGGTGAGATTTCTGCCGCGGCGAAGCTGTTGGTGAATTCGAGGAGGAGTTTGTCCGTTTCGTTTCAAGGAGAGTCGTTTTCACTTCCAATTAGTAAGGCAAAGCCGGCACCGGTGGGAAATTTGGGTAATGGGAGGAAAGGTACTCCTGAGAGGAGGAAGGCAGCTACGCCGGTGAGGGATCATATAGAGAATTCGAAGCCTATTGATCAGCATCTGTGGCCAGCGAGGTCACAGCAGGTTAATTTATTGACCAGAATTGTGGATTTTACTAGCGAGAGGACTAGATTGAGTGGATCTGGGGGTGTTGTTAGGGCTTTACAAAAATCCATAATTGATGAGAGAAATAGAGGTACACTTGAATCTAAATTGAAACCGGGAAGAGTCAATGGTGATGCTGATTTTGTTAATAGATCAATTGTAGAAAAGAGATAAACAATCACAAGTTATAAAACAAGCATAAACAACTAATGCTTTCCAAAGATCCCTAAATCCAAACCTATCCTCTATACAAATCCTACTGCACTCAACTGGCAAGGAATAGAGAATTAAAATCAGTCAGAGTGGAAACCATATAGCCAAAAGCAGCCATTCTATCTGTTGCCCTATTACATTCCCTATAAAGATGTTGTACTTAATCTCACATTGCAACAAAGCTTTATACTCAATTTTGTTCCTTGGCCTAATCTATTATCTATTATATATATACTAAAACACAATACATGATACCATAACTTGACACTTGTCATTCCCACAATTCAACACGTGTCTTGTCTAATTAATGTTCCTAAAGACCCTTAACAAAACTGTCCAACTAATCTAACAAATGAGGATGAAAATAAATCCTAATTCATTCCCCTAAATTTTAGATTTATAATCCCCTAAATCACTACAAATCTAAACTGTTTTGATAATATCAACTGTTTTAATATTATTCTTTGTAATTTAATAAAATCACTACTTTATGCTATTAATTAATTTTTTGGATTTATAATATTTTAAATCACTACAAATCTAAACAGTTAATAGCATAATGTCATTCTCTTAATTTTTTTAGATTTATAATCCCCTAAATCATTAAAAATCTAAACTGTTTTGATATTATCCTTTGTAATTTAATTATTATTTATAAAATTACTACTTTATCTCAATACTGTAAATTCATCTGTTTTTCTGGGTAAAATTTGATCACCGCACAACAATCTATCATGTTCTTATTATATTTTAATTTATAAATTATATGTACACATTTATTATTAAAAAATTAAATAATCTCGCTGCAACGCGGGAGTTTGTATCTAGTTATTTCCTAATTCTTAGTCATGTGCGCCCTAGCCACGTGCATTTTAATAACGACATAATTGTTTAGACTATATAAAATTTTTCAGAGGGTCGTACCATGCAACGAGAGAGGCTTAAAGTTGTGGAAAAATCAGCCCAAGGAATAGAATTAAACATAAACGCCAACTACAAAGATGAAATTGTTCACTTTATCAATTAAAGTGGCTAGCTTGAAGATGGTTGGGATGTTGGAGGGACAGAATTAGTTATAATTCACTCACTTAAAGATGACATATATAAACTTTTGGCAAGAGCTTCAATTTAACTCTCTCCCTCTCTCTTTCTCTCTTTCTCATTGCTCTTTTACTTGGTCTTTCTTGTTGTTTCAAGCTTTAGTGTTCCTTTTATAGTCTTCTTACCCTACAATCATGAGAACAGACAATAATTCAAGCCGAAATGTTGGTTTCTTCGCATCGCCTATGATGACATAAATATAAGACCAGCTAGAAAATGTCACGTGTACTAGTTTGGAGGGCATTGTTATCTCTATATGTTACTTTGAGGCAAAGTTAATGTTTATTATATGTTTGGTTCATAACTTCTCAGTATGAACTCCTTGGTTTGATTTTGTTTAAATAATAAATACAAGTCACATTTTGTTTAAGCCTTCAGAATTGTAAGTAGAAATCTTTGTAAAAAGGTATACTATGTTTTGTCTGGATCAGTACTTGAATTTTAATAATTATTGTTTTTTTCATCCATAGGAAAATTCATAGTGAAGTTAGGATTTTTTTGTTTAGTCTTTTCAGTTATAATTGTGCAAGTTAATCTCATTTGAAAAAAGCTAAAGCAGAAGACTTCACCAAGAGCATTAATAAAGAATACTCCAAGTCTACCCAAGAGTCGAGCTCTTACTCTACATTGAGCTCAAGATAAAAGGTTAGAATGAAGACTCTACGCTTGGAGCAGCTGACTAGTATGTAAAGTGAGTTGATCAAAACTTGTGAAGCATGGACTAACTCACTCACACCAGAGTAGTCAAGCTTCAAGTATAGTCGCTCAAAACCTTTGAAGCTTAGAGCAGCTAAGCCACTCAGAGCTTAATAGTTCCCACTCAAAGCCTTCTTATACTGAGTTCAGAGTTGTGTGCTCCAAGTCCAACATCGACTTAACCCAAGTAAAAATGAAAGTTTGATGTGACATCTCAGTACTAGGTACAATAATTCAGAAGATCAACAAAGGAAATATATACACGTGACGAGCTAGCGACTTAGAGTCAACCTCTGCAGAATCAACAGGCATAAAGGATAGTCAGAGTAGACCTTTTCAGTCCAGACCACTTCAACGCTCAAATTACACAACGGAAAAATGGACAAGTCTATGGTATAAATAGCAGATCTCCCAATAGTATTTAGCACTTAATCTACAATCCTTCAACCAATATTCATTATTGAACCACCTTCAAGAGATCAAGCATTCAAGTGCCCTCAAGGCAAAACATTTCAGTGCACTTATTCCTCAAGGATTCATAAGTTCAGTCATTGAACTTGAAGAACATTCTATTTATCTTTACATTAAAGACTCGGAGCACCAAAAAAACCTCCGCTATTCAAATCTGAGAGATTCATAACTAGGTCAAACTGCATGTAAATCTAAGCAATTAGTTATATATATTCCGTGTAACAACTTACTAATATATGCTTGATATTTTATAAGGCTTCCAGTGAACTAAAAAAAACTACTTGATTCTGTGCGAGTCTTTGTTTAGTGTTGGAACCTTCACTGTGTGAAGAAAAGGGAAGTAAAAATCATTTGTTGATCAAACTCTGGTTTTATATATTTTCACACATTTTCTGTTTGTCCATTGCTCGTAAGCATATTTAGGACGACTTTTGCTAATTTGCAACAGCCCTATACATTGGTGATAATAGCTTTTCTTTTAGTGCCACCGTTTTCATTGAAACAATTTTATCATTCACCATTTCTCATTAATCAAAATTATATCATTTTGGGTACAAGTCACATCCAAGTTTGGGCTTGCCATATATTTCGTTTTCCCTAATATTAATATCAACAGTGTTTTTGTTGGTTCAATTGGCCTTTCACTAACGATAAAATATTAAATCTATGAAATAGTAATTGAAAGATGCATGGAGAAAAAAAGTTGAATTCACTATAATTCCACACTGAAATCAGGCAATAATTATATGCACTTTTTTTCCCTAATGCATAATAAATCAACATATACCAACACTTAATAAACTAAAACTAAATTTTGGATCCAAAAACAAGCAAATTGAGCACATAAATAATATGCACTATATGAATTTTGAGAATGAAATTAAACAGAAAAGCAAGAAAGGCAGTTGAAAACGTAACTGAAACTTGAGAGCCATGAAAAAGCGCAAGATTTATATGCACTATATGTTCCTCGATCAATTCATCTCTTGCTATAAAATTGAACCATTTTACTGCATATACAAATATGACCACTTAAACTGCTAAGAATGAGAGTAGCTTTCAAGATAATGAAGAACTTGATAAACTAATTGCCCTCACTACCTTCCTCAGTGTCAATAATATCTGATGCTCAACAAAGTGGCTAGGCTGTTGTAATACTAGGAATGAGTTGGAGAAACTTCACCTTTCTGACCAACTACTGGGTCCACTTCAGACATGTTAACGGATGAATCAACTTTCAACATCTGCAACTCAAGTGTCGGAAGAGCTGGAGGTTTTATCCTTCTTGTGACCATCATATTTAATCCTTCTGTTGTGTGAATTGTTGCTCCTGTAGTCATTTTGACCTATATGCATGTCACCTTTTTGGTTAGATCATTTAAACAGTTGTATATAATAGAATATAATAGAAAGTGCATGTGAAATGAATAACCGCACCATTTGTTCAATTATAACTGTGTGAGAGAGAGCGAGAGAGGTGGAAAGAAATGTAGGGAAAGAGGAAGTGGAGCAGGTAGGTAGTTAAATGGCATATAAAAATAGCTAAATGACTTTGTATGCATCTGCCATTCAAAAATATCTCTTTTGAAGGGTTAATTGATGGCTTGATTATTGTACTAGGCGTCGATTTACATTCTAGTTACTGAATTTTTTTTATTACAAAGACATTATTATACTCAAAAAAAGGTTACAAACTAGTCATTACTCGATATTCCATCCAAAGAATTGACGAAAGTGCTGAATAGACTAACGTTTAATAGCTGTCATATGGGGTATGGCAGGTGGGTCCTTGTTACATGGAGGGTTAATTGATGTTTGGTTATTGTACTAGGGACCGATTTTCATTTTGGTTACTGAATTTTTTTTGTTACAAAGACATTACTATACTCAGAAAAATGTTACGAACTAGTCATTAGTTAATTGACGTGAATTAATTATTGATGTGCCACATCACTAACAACTAACTCACACATTAGCTTTTTCGATATGCAAAGTTCAACACTTCAATTTTGTGGACGAAAAGTTAAGTAATGATTAGTTTATAATATTTTTTGAGTACAGTAATGATTTGGTAATTTAAAAAAGATTTAGTAATCAAAATGAAAATCGACTCCAAGTAGAGAACATCAATTAACCCTCCACAAAACAGGGTCCCACCTACAATATATTCAAAGTACCCCACATGACAGCGGTTCAACGTTAGTCTATTCAGCACTTCTGTCAATTTTAAGGACGAAATGTTAAGTAATGGCTAGTTTGTAATATTTTTTTTAGTATAGTAATGTCTTTATAAAAAAAAATTCAGTACCAAAATGAAAATCAACCCCTAATACACTTACCAAAACATCAATTAACCCCTCTTTTGAAGTGGCAAGCCACAAGTGTAATGAATAGCTTAAACAAGAAGTAAAACAAAACATCTAGGCATCGATGGATTTCAAACAACAGCACCTATAAATGTTACTCATCTCAAGCTATGTCAAATCACCATGCTAACATAAATGGACCCAAATTACACAAGTTTGTTTGTGTTGACAAAACACTAAAACAAACAACTCACCTGAGGTGCCCCAAGTGCCATTTGAAAGTTGAATCGCCGAACAAGCATTGCAACTGCTACTACAGCCTGTGAATCAGTACATTTTAACATTTTATTAAAGATGACTTGTATGGTTCTCACACGACAAAACACATAGTACATAATAAATGAAAGAAATTTACCTCAAATGATGCAAACATGTCTCCTACACATTTCCTTGGTCCTCCACCAAAGGGTAAATAACTGAAAGAATAAACCAAACATTCAATGATTTGGCAACATGTGAAAATTAAAAAACTATACATTATTATGTATAAGTAGCACCAAAGATAGATTCTTAATAATTTAAGAAGTCGGAAGGTATCATGCAAGCATCCATTGAAGGAATCAACAAAATCATAGATGATGCTTTCTATTAAAATATTTTACCTCGCCTCTCAACTAACCAACAGGTAACAGCGCTAAAACAAATTAACCTACGTTATAAAGTTACACAAGAAAGAAACTACGAAAGTATGAGACATGAAAGCGGCCTTTTGAAGTACAAAAGAGAAGGTCAAATGTTTTTTTATCTATGCGATATATCCATATGTGGATTACCAAAAGATGGGATCATATGGGAATTTTCAGTATGAATATACAGTTTTTTAAACACGTAGTACACATGACACCCTAAACTAAATTCCCTCACAGTGATATGCTCTGGCATCAATCTTAATCTGCTGGACATAAGGTAGTTTCCACAGAGATGGCGGTTCCCATCTTTTGTTCGTTTTCTTTTTTCTTTTTCCTTCATTTTAATTTTAGATAAAAGTAGTTTAGTGAAAGACGAAAAAGACATCAGAGGTGGACAAGCAGTCCACCATAAAGAACACTAAAAAACGGACAATACATGTCCTAGACAGCATCCTAGTCCCTATAAACATCAGCAATAGCTGCTCCATGGTCGCCTTGACAAGGCTCTTCACCGTAGAACTTTTACCCATTCAACTGTAGCACAGCTAGACTTTCATCCCTTCCACTAGAAACAGAGTCATAGGGTCATAAAGAAGGGCAGACCCTAATTCACTAAACAATGCAAGCAAGGAACTTCACAAACTTCATGGGACAATGAAGAAAAAGATGAACATGGCCGTCCAAAATTTGCTAACAGATAACATAAATATCTGGGAAGAACATGATGGGGTTGGCATCTTACTTGATAAATCTGTGATGCCAAAGCATTTACCTCACTTCTATCAGTTGAATGTTATTTCTTACCCATCACAAACGGACGTAGTTCCTTTCTATTTCTTTTTTTTCTTAATTAGAAACACATGTAGGAATTATTATACCCTCTTTCAAACATATATTGTAGCTTGGAGATGCACCATCTCATACATAATTGCCATTTATAGTTTCTTATCATTCCCGATAAAGAAACTAGAAGAGTAGAGGTGAAACAGGAAACAACATATCAACAATATGCTAGCTGGCGTATCCAAGCTAACCTATATAGTATGGGGAGGATAGACATAATAACCTTGTATACCGGGTATCAATTAGGAGGTTACTTATCTGAACTAAATCATAATTAATGATAATTAACTCCCAGATTTCTCAGTACCATGTTAAACAGTCTGTCAAGTCTGTCAGAAAACAGTTCCCGCCGGGCCCCACCGAAAAGGCTACCAAAGCATCGGCAGTTCCATGTCACCCTCCAAGGGATTCAACACACTCATTAACATCCCTCACCGTCCATTATAATTGTCCAAGAAGGAGCCAAGACAAAGCCTTGTCAATCACCATCAAAGTGGGCCAAAATTCGCCAAGTATGGGAAGCTGACAAAAAATTGGCCAAATATAGAAGACCTCAGCCACCATGAGGAGGTGCCCCATGACATCGTCTAGTGCCCACCTCACACTTCAAAAAGCAACCAAGAAGAGCTAAAGAAAATATTCCAAACAAGAAAGGCATAAAGGCATACAACTAAGGCAACTAGGAAGTAAAGGAGGACAAAAAGGAGGGAAGAGTCCCCTGGGGTAGGCCCATAGGGGTCAACCAGTAGGGAAGCCTACCAAGGGTTTCTCATCACACCTCACTCTCCCTTTCATTCCCTACACTTAAGTCAAATGCAAACAAGTTATGCAAGAAGATCCGAGGTATGAAGGAGCAACTCTTTTCAAACAGTCAAATTGCCTCCCTAGCCCGGGTTAGACAAGTCATCTGAAAGTGGGATTTGGTGAGTTTCAAACTGGCGGATGGGGACGTAGGACAAAACAGACTCCAAAAATACAGTATTTACACTTAGAACTGATATTGTAGTCACGATTTAAAAGTAAAAGATAGGTCATGTGCATGGCACATGGCAAGGAGCCTATAAACACCCCTCTCCTCATTTGTAAGTTGTCGGAAACTTTGGAGAATTTGGAGAACTTGAAAGATTCTCTCTCTAGAACTCACTTTCTCTCTCTACAATTACAAGCACCAATCTTACTAGCACCAAGAGGCTATACTTTTGTTGGCTTGGTTGCCTAAGTTCCATACTTTTTCTCCACAAGCCCAAGGAACCTCTCTAATGACTTAGCCCCCACGGAGCTAAGTCCCCAATCACACTCAAACCCACATACATGATACACCCACAGCCCTAACACTAGGGCTCTACTACTATTACTCTGAAGAGTTTGCCTACGATTTCTCCCCTCGTCCAAATCTTCATCGATCTCGCAGCCTTTGTGCCTCAACCTCAATCAACAAAGAACACAACCACAACTGGAAGTGTAATAGAATAGGAATCAATGTATTTGTTATCAACGCTTGTAAAATAATCAAAAGATCAATGATTGATGTTAGTTAATCTTTTTCAATTATCGTTTACTCGCACTTTACATTTCCCAGTCCTACAAGCCTTGGTATATATAAGCCTAGCATTTCATAGGAAAAATAATCAGTATCACTAATATTTTTGGAACTTATCATAAATATCTTCCTTTTTCATTTGGTTGGGTGGGAGGAGTATGTATTGTAATGAAAAATTGTAAAGATTGGAATTCATAATTTACTGGCTTGCATTTTCTGCCAGTCCAGTATATTTGAATAATATTTTTGTTAATTAATTTTAAGTACTTTATTGAAGTAAATTAAAATTGGATTAAGATGTCATCAGACTATAGTGAATTAAACAAATAAATGCATTGCATATTTAAATGAGCTTCACCACTTCAAAGAGAAATGATATCAGACCTAAAAGATTGGTTGGTCTCATTTGGATTGGGTCCATCTAAGGGCCATCTTTCAGGATTAAACTTATCTGCATCTTCCCACCTTTTAGGACAGCGATGTAGGTTCCAGACAGAAATAAATATATCTTCACCCCTGTCAGCAAAAAATAGTATTTCAATGGTTCAAATAAGTTATTTAAGAGTGTAATAATTGAATACAGAAAGGAAGATCTGTTGCGGCTCAAATATTCCAAGACAAATTTTGACATCAGAATTGAAAACCAATTACAAGACCTCAGTTAATATTACTAATACTTGTGAACGCGTAAAGAGAAATGAAAACAGGAACGTAATTTTGAATTAAGAGGGAAACAAAAATCACAAGTTTTCCTAAAGACAAGAAACCAGAATACATGACTTGTGATGAACATAATTGCTAATTAATAATGGCTAATCATTCAGTATAAAGACTAGCAACTTCAATAACTGATTGAGACAGAGTTGACTAAAATAATCATTTAGAACAAGTACTGATCTACTATAAAAGTAACCCATGGGAGGGATCATAGTCGGAATCACAAGAGTGATTGAGACTAGCCGCCGGCCATATGACATATCAAATGAGCAAAGGATAATCTTCAAGGAGCATTTGGCTTGGACATATGCACACATAATCCCTCTATTGTAAATATAGATAAACTAGATGTCATAAAAAATTTATAAGAACCATGAACATATGCACACATACAAGTCTTTTTCTCTTTTCTTTTTACCATTTTTTTTATATGCACACATCCATGTATTAATAAGTTAGTTATTACGGCTTAGTAGCAAGACTTTTCTTTTATTTTTCTAACCTTTTTATTGGGTACTCCCCAAGTTTGTCATCTTCAAGAGAACGTCGAATCAGAACAGGTGGCTGTGGGTAGAGCCTCAACGACTACAAATAAATATAAGGGCAACATTAAATGAAAGAGGTACAAAGATCAAACAGTCAAAGCAAACGTGTTTATAACCCATTTTAAAGTTAATGGAAGTGATAACATGCTTATTCTTACTTCATTGATTACTCGAGTTGAATACTTGAGTTTCTTCATGTCTTCAATGGTTGGAATCCTATCGCCTAAAACTGAATCGACCTAATAACAATGATGGTTTATAATGTATAAACATTCAGATACATTATTAAAAATCAAAACAAACTTGGTATAAATTATAATTCGGTCATACCGATGTTAACCTTGGAACAACCATTAAAGTTACCTCATTTTGAAGCTTCAACAAGACACTAGGTTCCTGAAGCCATTAGATAAAGAATAGTGAGAAGCATGCATTGATTGCATTAGAATTATCATGTAGTAACAGTTCAATATAGTGTATGTTTTGGAACTCTTAAAGTAGAAATCTTTGCAGTGAAGACCATAAGAGCATCAAGCATCTAAACAGTGGTCTAAAATTTCGTTGATTTCTGCTTATGGGATCCATCTTTACCTCACCAGCGAGTCTATATACTAGCATAAAATATTTTTCAATGTTTTAAGTATGCACTTTAAAAACAAACACATAATTTAAATTTGTTCCTGCTGACTAAACCTCAACTCAGCAGGCCCATCTACACCTTGGAAAGAAGATAAAAGGTCCATGTCAACAGTGCAGCAGTTGTTTCATGTCCAGCTATAAGCATTGTCATCAGATCATCACGGAGTTGCTTGCTTGAGACCTGCAAATTGGTGCATAAACTTTAATATGGAACTAAGTTGGAAATAAATGAATTCATGACAAAATTATACCATACATCATCTCCAGATGCCAATAGGAAGTGGAGAATACTAGGATCCTTTTCATTCATGTATTCCTCATGAAACTGTAACTCTTCTTCTTCTACCATCCTCTACCAATGCAGTAAAAAGAAATTTAAAAAAAAAGTTAAAACATATAGAATTGGTGAGCCCTATAACTTATTATTAAGGATTAGGGGTTGTTTGATAAAACGGAATGAAAAGTTCTGAATGTATAAGAAAATTTGAATGAGCTGAAAGGGGTAGAAGATCTAAATAATGAATGAAATGTTGTGTTTGATAATTGTCTATCTAAAACATCTGAATACGCGTATTATCTTATTTTAGCCTTCTAGACTGTTATGAACAAATTTATTATGTAATTATAAATAAACAATGTTATCTAAAAAAGATTCAATATAAACTTTTGAACAATATTTGATGAAGTATATTATTAAAAATATAATTTTAGGAATAAAACATTAAAAAAATATTAATAAAATCAAAACAAAAATTTGTACATAACAAAAATTGTTTACAATAGTAAACAAGATAGATATTGAGTGTAAATTTTAATTGTCTATGAGAGTAAGTAAAAATATTAGTCAGTAATACTTCTTACTCATTCATCCACAAATTTTTGGATGAATCGTTCAGGCACGTTCAGACGCATTCAAAGTTTAAAAATTATTAAACAAAGTGTTTGAATGACTTATTCGGTCAAATTCAAACTATTTAGACTCATTCAGAAGTAAACAAACAGCCCCCAAGGCATATGTACTGTGACCAAGTGCTCAATAGAAATTAAGTTAAATAACTTAAAAGATTGAAACAGCCAGATTATGGAAGTTAATGATGGAAAGTATTCATACAAAGCAATCTCATGTGACCGTTGATACTTAACTAAGTTGTTAATTGCAGTTTATGATGGAATCTAATCATATGAAGCAATCAAATGTGACTCTGCACACTTCAGAAAGTTCCTTTTTTCCTTAAATTTATATTTTGTTCTAGTAATCGAGCTTATACTAACAAATAGAACAATAATACATGCTTACAAGGGGCATGGCCCAAGTAATTTCAAAACAAGGTCAGGCAGAATGAAACCACAACCACAGAAAAAGCAGTGGCAAATCGCTTTCTAAGAAGACCTTTTCGTTGATTATGTCTCCTTGTCTTTTCGTGGATGACATTTTAATGAATGGATGATAAATATTCTAGGATTAATGTTTAAAGTAGTAAAAATCAGCATATAACAAAATACCTCAGCTGTATAAGGACACTTCCGAGCATGTACAACTACCAATGGTCCAAAGCAAGACTCAACAAAAACACAAAGTTTCATAATAATAAATGGACTGGCTATATAGATCATACTTGTTCCAGCATTTGAGAAGTACACACGGATGGGTCAAACTGTGCCATAGGTGGCTTGTACAAAGGGTGGATCACAATTAGCCCTGCGATGCAGCTTAAGTAGTGGTCAGTTGGACTCAATAGAGCGTATTGGTCTTTGAAGCTAAAACTTCCTTTCTTTGGCAACTCCAGTTCCGAGTCAGGTTGCACCAAGGCTTGTTGTTTTCCTAAATGCCTAAGGTTTGGAATTCCATATTCCTATGTCCTTGAATATTAATAATATCAACATCATCAGGTATGATATACATCGATAAATCTATCTTTAGATACCTTAAAAACTCATGTCAAATTGCCAAGACAGAAAATATATTCAGTTCTCCCTTGATCCCCATTTTCATTTAGCATACACTTGGAAGTGTCCAACTGATTTGATCTATACTGAGTGCCGGTTATGTTGGTTTATTGGGCTTTCTGTATTTAGGATTGGTTTAAAGCTATGGTTACTTCGGACTGGTTTCGAGTCTTCAACAGTAGCTTACTAACTGTGACTTTCCTTTTCCTTGGCAATCACAGTTCTTTCATTCTGGATGTTTGTGCTAGTATTCCTTGATTTCCTATTTCTGGGTGCTTTGTTGAATATATCTGATGAGTGGGGTTTAATACCTACGAATTTAATATTTTTAGCTTGATGAATGTGAATTCTTGAGTATTTTTTGTTTCGTTTTATGTGTTTTATTGCTTTGTGAAGGAAAAGGAAGCGGGAACAAAGAAGTAAAGTTGGAAGCAAATTGGTTGCATTTTAGTCAAAGTGAAGTTGAGCAGTCAAAGCAAGACATTAGCCAGCAGCAATGAGGCGCTAGATGGGGCACTGGGGCGCAGCAAAGGGCGTTGGGGCGCAGGAGTCTACAGCTGTGCGCGTGTGCACGAGCGGGACCGATGTTAAGTGCCTAGGTGTTGGTAATTGGCGCCGCAGCGCTTAAGGAGTAGAAAGCAAGCACCTAGGCGCTGTTGATGGGCATTGCAGCGCTTGGCTAGTCAGGCAAAAAGATGTTAAGCCGTCAGAAGGCTGATCAAGTTGGGACACTGCATGTGGAGTTTGAGTTAGATACGACATCTACCAAGTTGTGTGAGAGATCCTTTAAATACACATCAAGAGGCTGCTATGGAGAAGATACTGAAGTTTGGATTGTTGATCTGATTTCAAGGAAAGGAAGGGAGAACACTCGAAAGAGAGCAAGGATCGATGGAGATCCAGGATTGCGTTGCGCTATACAGTTTTTATTCTCTAATATTTTCCTTTTATTTTGTAATCTAAGGATGTTATTTAAATTTTGGATGATTTTTTCTTATGACGTTATGAACTAATTTTATTTTAAGATTACAATGGAACCCAATGTTTAGTTTAAAATTGATTTATTCTCCTTTTGATTATCGTTAATTATATACGAATCATTTATCATATTTTGTACTTATTGTTCTGATTGTCCGGCGAGAAATTATCTTGGTTACCTATATGAAATTGAAAAGTGGATTATAGTGTTTAGATCTGAATATAATAACATGCATCTAGCTTATGCTTTTTATGATTGAATAACGTAATTTGTATATAGAATATGAATATACCTATATGTTTCATGTAACTATTGGGAGAATCTGAGTTTAATAAATCTTATTCTAATTTATTTCACATAGGAATATAGTGATTTAATTAGAAAAGATATTTTTATCTAATCATCAGAAGAGACTTATAAATAGTTTTGAATTCTCGGTTAACGATTTGTTACAGTTAATTTATTAAAAGGAGAGTGAAGAAATTTAAATGAGGCGTTGGGGGAAATTTTAGTCTTAACATCCTAATCTAATATTAATCTTTTCAGTAAATTAAATTTTTTTAAAATAATTTCTATTTTACAATCTTAAATTATTTGTTTAAATAAGATTGATTTGATATAATTTTAGTAATTGGTAATAATTCCTCGTGAGATCGACAACTTTCTTATCATTATATTACTTGTTGATCTTGTATACTTACACGTAATTGTTAATACCGAAATTGACCAACAATATCCTTCCCCAAAAAGAAATTAATAAATAAAAAAAATATGCTGAGCTACTGATCCCTACTGATTAGGTCTTGTTCTGGCATGGATCTCAGATTGGTTCACCTATTTTCTCCTTTTCTTTGCTTGCTGATTTCCTATTCACCGCAGTAGGTTATATGGTAACTGAATCTAGGGTGACAAATTTGTTCTATATCGTGGTTGGGGTTTACATTCTACAATTGCTTAGTGCCCAGCAAGTTCCTCTTTCTTTGGGGTTCCTCAGTTTCATTGTTTTGACTGATATTGTCAACTGTTTTACTTCATCTGGTGCGTGTAAGATTGCTAGATCGTGGTTCTCTATCCAGTTCTTCAAAGCATGAAATTTATTAAAGCAAACACCTAAGTTTGGGATATTCTCAGTCCATCTCTTGCTCTCTATTTTTTCAGTTTAAATCTTCTTCCTCATTTACAGTTGCTTTCATTTGTTGCTGGTGTTGTTCGTTTTCTGCAGATTGGGTGCTCTTTAGCATTTGTGTAGAGCTACTCTGCATTTTGAAGCCAAATTGTGTTCTTAGTTTATGCTTTCTGATTGAATTTCAGTCTTTGGAAGTTGCAATTCGATCCATTGTTGCCTCAAGGGTTTTGCAGAATTGATTTTCAGTTGTGACATTTTCCAGACTGAATAATGTAGCTTGTGTAGCTGGTTTAGACTTTAGTCCTTAAACTGAGCTTCTTATCTAGTGCTGACTGATGAGTTTGTTCCAAGTTCCAACTGAACAAGGGTTCTTTGAAGGGTTTTGCATGGGAGCTATACATGGATGTTGTTAAAACTTAGCCATGCGACCTTGGCAGCAATTTTAAGTCTGCCTGGTGATGGTTGTTGGTTGTTGTTCTACGTAATCTTGGGCAGAAGAAATACAAGCTGTTATATCTATTGTTCTAGGCTTTTGTTCGTTTATTCTCAAATTTAAAGGGATTTAATTTTCAAACATGTTAGCCACGCCCACGAATAAAGGAATATTAACTTCTCTTTAAAAGGAAAGAAGAAAATGTTGAAGACAAAGAGGTGTTCAAGCATCAACGTCTAGTCTTTGTGGCACAGTCAGAATTTTTTTTACCCGTTTTCTTTTGTAAGAATGAAACACTTACATTATCACTACAGTTATCAATCTATACCTATAAATACCTACCTATAACCTTCAACCGTCTAGATTATGCAGAGTACTGTTTTCTCACTCCCTTTTGACCTACAGAAATGAACTACAATCCAGTTCACATTGCTCCCACTTCTCACCATTAGCTCAAGTAATATCTTCCTATACGAATCTTCCTATACGAATACAATGTCTTGCTAAACAAAATAAATATCTTGCTAAGCACTGAAACAGCAATCACATCAGTACCTAATCTATTATAAGTAAACTTTACAAAAATGTTAAGAATTGTTGGCACTTAAAATATGAATGAGGCACGTGGACGAAGAATATCGTGACACATGGCACTCATCATAAAAGGAATTAAAAGATTGATTCAAAATTGGGCCTTAAAAGCCCAATGTAGACCTAAAATGATAGCTCGAGGCCCACAGACAATGCTGGCCCATCTCGAGATGAACTTAGCCTATCATTATGTTTATATTGTTTGACTTCTTTGGGCTAATGGCAGAAGGCTAATGGAGATCTAGAATATCTCATAATTTGGGAACGTGTTAAGGGTTATGCTTTGGTGGCTCAGGAAAAGAGTTTGCTGAGGGCTGTCCATATTATATGGACAGACCTAAAGCCTAACTGAGACTGTGGACTTATTTATAAGATGGACTTGTGGCCCATTAAGACAGGGTTGTGGCCCATTAAGACAGGGGCCCAAATGATGACTATATGTATAGAGGCTCATTTTTGGGGCTCTCTCAAGACTAAGAACAAGATGGAGAACATCTTTTACAAAATATAGAATTCTGCCCTCATCTTAGTCCATTATCTCAGCTTGTCTTTTCTTCTCCCTTACTCCAACTCCTAACATTTTTCCATTCATAACCTTTTGGAGATTCCAAACCTCTCTAGCTTATACCCTATTTTAACCCCAGATGTACAAGAATCTAACACAATTATGCCTTAGAATGTAGATGTTGGATAACTTAGTATATGAGTAACTTTACCACCAATGTCAATGATCTTGTTGCAACAATTCATACAATAAAAGCGTAAGTTTTCTTTTACTTTTTTGTTGCTTGAAGGCTAATTCATTTGCATGGATAAAGGACTTGTAATTTCTTACTTCTAACAAGTTGTATAGAAGCCATATAGAAATCAAGCGTAGAAGGGAGGAATCAGAGCATAACGTGAAGGGTGGCTGGCAGTATTCGCACCACGATCCCACAGCTACACAATGATCAAAGGGGGAGAAGAAAAGAGGATTACATGATAATCCCACAATTTACATAGAAAGCTTTACCTTACATATGGCAATGAGATCATCCAGTGTCCCATTAATCAGCTTGAGAGCTGAATTGACCTTTTTTAGCTTTGGTGAAATATCTTTCCAAATAGGAATCTCCCAGACTGGGATTGGTGCGACACTTCGATCTTCTGCTTCTCGCAAGACAGTGTATACAGCCTGCTTTATACAAATAAAGTAAGAATACAAACTAAAGCAACATTAGCTAAAAAGACATTGAAAAATTAAGAATTTAACAGACAATTAAGTTTACTGGTGTGACTAGAGAACTAATTGAAATTGAAAAATGTACCTCAACTATCCCAGTGTCATTAGTTAAAGAGTCAAAATCATAGTTAAAGACTGCTTTCCCGATGATATCCAATGTCAAACGTGAGAAAAGTGACTCCATCTCCACATCCTCTCCATCATAAGCAGCAGAATCAAGCTTTCTACACAGCCTATCAGTAGCTTGTCCAAACAAGCTTATCATTGCTGCTATATACTGTCAAGTGAAGATCATGGCAAGAAAAAAACAACTAAATATACAAAAATGATAACTTTAAATTGCAAAAATAAGAAGGAGACCAACTCATATTCACAGAAAAATTATACAAAATAAACAGTGGAAAAACCATATAACCACTATTATACCTTCTGATGCAATGATGGAACTATAGCACGTCGTCTAACACGCCATATTTCCCCATCAGCTGGGATAAGTCCCTTGCCCATTACAAAGTCTAAAATTTCTGCCAAGATACCCTAGGCCATAAAAGTATTCAAAAAAGTTATTTTTGAGATTTGAAGTAGGTTTAATGTATATTTAATTACTGTTAGTATTTTTTACTCAATTATTACCTTAAACAAACTGACAGAGAAAGAAATACAGCAAAAAACGTCTTACTTTTGAATAACCCTTCGAGTTATCCTTCAATATGTGTTTGGCAATGGAAGGATCAGAAACTATCAAGAAGGACTGCAAAACCAGATGAATTGTAATTAAAAAAATAATTCACTGAACAGAACTCCCCCACCCCCCCACCCCCAATTAAAGTTCATCATATCTACATATTTTCAACCTAAACCCAATAATATATGATATGAGTAAGAAACTCCGACCTTGGGACCAAATGTCAACCTGAAAATTCCACCATAAGTGAGGTAAAGCTCATGCAGGGGGATGAAAAATGCCTCACTTCGAATAGCACTAATTGCTCCTTTTGCCTCTGGAATCTTTGGATAATCGTCAACAGTATCAATCCATTTAGATAAGAAATCAAGGATCTCACTAGGTACCCCAAATTTCGACAAACTATTCTTCAACTGTGATTGAAAACTTGTTCCCAAGACACAATACAATTAGGGAAACAAGTAGAAAGACTGGCTTCAGATTACGTGTGTGTGTGTGGTCATAAAACAAACAAAAGAAAACAGTAATTAAGCATATCCATATACTACGTGCTTTGACTAATTAAAACATTAGAGTAGAATAACTAATTCATAACTCCAATTCAAAATTAAGCAGATGCAGTTGAATTTATTTATTTATTTCCTTTTTATCTCTTTTCACCTCCAATTAGTTAAGAATAGATTAAAAACATTCTCTCTATACCCATAATCAAGCTCAACTGGATGATTGGTATTTTGACTGAAATGAAAGTAATGGGTTTTCATTTAAAAAATAATAAAGTTTATAGTCATACCCAGATTTTTCTACAGTGAATTCTCCTGAAGCAATACGAGCAGACAACTCGGCCCGGCGTTTCTCTTCCACCAGCTTCTCTACGCCCATCAGCCCATCTCCTGCCGAATCAGGCTTTCTCCCATTTGAATAAGAGCATCTAATTGCAGAGTATCCAAACGTTCCTGTTTTGAAAGAAAAAACATTTATCTGAACAATTAAGAAAAAAGAAACAATTTAGCTAGTGTGAATAAATAGTATAAAAAATTTGAGAGAAAAAACCATTTAGTTTAATAATTTTGGCGATGGGTTTTCCTTGATTATTGTGACTCCTGCTTTGGAAGGACTGGGCAGGGAAGTGAAGGAGAGGAACGCTGGCAGCCATTTGGGTAGACTGTCAGAGCATTATAGGGATTATTTTTTGTTTGTTTTAAGACCATATATAAAGAAAGAGAGAAGGGTGATGTCGTGATGATAATGTAATAGGAAGTATTTGTTGTTAGAACTGTGGCAGTTCTAAATCCCAAAGCGCTAACAAACAGATTGGAATCTGCCAAATGCTGCTTACACTTTCTTAGAGATTCTCGAACTCTTTGTAACCCCACGGGCCTCGGTTCCGTCCAAAATTAAAAATAAATTTAAGAAATCGTAATTTAAAAAAAATAAAATACTCCGACAACGGACAACCAAGTAGACTTGGATGGTATCACCAGACTTTGCCGTAGCAAAGTACCTATATTCCAACCCTCCTCCCCTTGGCTGTTGTAATAATTTAAAAGTATTTAAAAAATCTTTGGTTTCAAATTATAAAATTATTATTAATTTTTTAAAAAAAAATTAATATTTTTTAAAAATAAAATTAAAATGATTCATAAAAAATTATAATATAATAAATCTTATGATAAATAATATTTTTAATAACATTTATAATAGTCATTATTGTACAGGACTAATATATATATATATATATATATATATATATATATATATTGAGTTTAAAATAAATTTATTTCAAAATGACAATAATGATATTATATTTAAAACAAAAAAAATATTATTTTAAACATATCCAACATAAATGGATGATAGGGCAAATGTGCAACAATGATCATGTGGTTTATCCCGATGTCCCACTTAGCACAAACTTTTTTTTCTCCAAAAGTACGTGATGTTATAAATTTTAAGTCAACTATGACTCTTTCCTTAACAGACATGTTACCTAGACTAACTTCGCTTATATGTGGACATTTTTTTACTGACAAGGCATGAAGACAGAACTAAAGCAAATACAGATATCCACCGATCACACATGTTTATAAAAGGCAAGGAAAAATACATTTATACATAAAACCAAAAAAATTCATCAAAAGAAAACTAATTTGATAAAACGGCCAAATCATTTCATCAAACCAGAAATCAAAAATCCCAATTTGAACAAGTATATAAGATAATCAGTAAAAAGCGGATGAATACAAATCGGGAAAGCTCATGGATCCACCGGAGAAGGCCATAAGACCAAATCCCTAAATCCATAACCACATGAACAAACCGAGTTAATGCACCGGTGAACAAAACCCCAATAATCAGATTAAAACAAAAAGGAAAAACATTAAAGAAAAGGAAATCGAACGGGGAAAACCAATTCTTCAAGCCCTGCTAGCCTAGATCCGAAAGAGCAAACATATATTTGAGAAATTAAACAAATCCAATTAATCAAATTTAAAGGAATAACAACAATTTCTGATAAATTAGATATATAACCCAAGATTTTAAAGCCAAGACAAGCAAGAAATCAGGGGAAAACCTAACCAACACCACCATAGACCCAAATCAACACAAATTGACACAACCCATTATAACCCAAATCACTAACCAAATCAGATCCAATCGTTCCAGCTTAGAAGGAGAGAATGTTAGGCTTGTATATAGCGCAGATAAGCAATCAAAATACATAAATAGTGTGGAAGCGCGATAAAATTATATTTTAAAATTTTTATACAGACCATCATTATGATCATTGATATACACATTTTTTATACATTTTTACATTTTCATATTTATTATTTTATATGTTTATTTTATTTAACTAATATATATTATTTTATTTTGTAGGAGATAACATTTATTTTTCTTGGGGAGCAAATAAAAGATTTACATCTAACATTTAAAGATAAATTAGGACTCTTAGAAGATTGTTAGGAATATTGATGAATGGGTAATATACCCATGAATCGGATACATTCAGGCTTAAAAGTGTTGTTGTTCTCAAGTCTTTTAGAAGAATTTTTATTGTGTTTCATGTTTATTTTACAGATTGAGGAGAAGCAGGGACAAATTGGGGATTTTAGCATACGAGTGGCATAACTATAAATTGTAGCAAGTTTAGCGTTGGGGAGCTCTAAGTTGTACTACCTTCAGCGCCGGGGCGCTGAGGCTTAATCCGGCGTGGACAAGGCGCGTGGGAAGCAGAAGTTGACTATCATTAGGACTTGATTAGGAGATGGGGAGTATTTAAGGAGGAAATGGCTGGAAATTGGGGGAGAATTATCCATCATAGCTGGAGATTAATCAAGAGTGTTAGTTCCCAGAGGCACAATAGTTATCTAGAAGGGGGGTTAAATCGATATTTTAAATTCTTTCTTTTCAAAATACTTGTTAGTTTTGATAATGATTTAAGCACATCGGAATTAAGATTTGTTTGTTTTCCCTTCAAGATATAATGAATTAATAGGAGTAAAGTAGTTATGACAGTTATAGCAGTTATGACAAGAATATAAGAGACACATTGATTTTAAGTGGTTCAGAGCATTCAAAGCTCCTAGTCCACTCTTCTACTCCTCGAGTAGAAAATCCCCTAAGGATATCAATACAACTTCTGAATCTCACAGATTCCTTCAAGACCAACAGTCTTGGAACTTCTTAGTTCACTATTGAACTCTTCAAGTCCAACAGATTTTGTTCTTCTCAGTTCACTTAGAACTCTTCAAGTCCTTCTGACTTGGAACTTCTTCCTTCACTTGATAATAGTTGAGTTCTTGAATGGTGTTACTCAGTTGCCATTAAGCTTGTGTTCGAAAGAACTGAGTAACTGAGCAAGCTTTCCTTTTTCAGATCGTAGAGTTTGATCGTTGAGTGTTATTAAGTTTTTTTTGTTCAGTGCTTGCTTGATTCTTTCTGTCAGGAATATGCATGTGAATGATATTCCTATTTACATATGATTTGATTATGATATGTATATATATGAATGAATATGCAAGTATGCTTGCATTAAGAAAAGCTATAAAGTCCTTTGATAGATAATAGAAACATATATACAAGGACTTAGAATGAATTGATCAAATGTGTTAGGTTGATCCTACTTAAGCAAAACAGCTTTGTAAAGTCCTTAAAAGAAATGATGTACAAAGACTATAAATATAGTAAGATCAAACATGTTAGGTTGATCTTATGATGTAATAGATAAACTTGTCTGATCGTCGAGCACTGCACCAAAAATCGTAGTCTGCCAGGAGAGTCAAGGAAAACGCGAAAGCTATCGAGGCAGAATCGTAGTCTGCGAGATATTAGATCTCGGAGTTCGTAGACTTCCAGGAGAGACGAGGAAGGATCGTAGTTTGTCGAGGATAACTTCCTCAAGGTCGTAGTCTGCTGAGGAAGTCGTGTTCAGAATCGTAGAGACAGCCTGCCTACGAGCCGACCGAGCATCTGCCAAAGCCAGTCAAGAATCGTAGACTACACTCAGAGTCGTAGAGTCTATTAATGTCAAAGCCAATTCAAGAATCGTAGACTGCACTCAGAATCGTAGAGTCTACTGGTCGTATCAAAGACAGAGATCGTAGTCGAGCAAGATCAGATGAAGACAACAAGCACAACGATAGAAATCGTAGTGTCAAGATCTGATCTCAGAGTCGTAGCGTCTGCACAGCCACAGCTGAATCGTAGAGTCCAGAACTAAGACCTCAACAGATGTGCTCACAACACCAAGGCAGAATCGTAGAGCTAATGCGACTCTCAACAAATGAGCACCCCCTGAATATCCAAAGGAATGAAGCCTCTAGTTGATACTGCAAAGATACATCTCACCTAAAGGAAACTAGAGAGCACTCAACAAATGGCATGCAAGCTAACAGAAGACCTAAGCACCAACCAAATCAACATCAAGATTGAGTTTTGAAGCCATTCGAGATGAAGTCTTCCACAAGGAGATCAGAAGAAGACTTATTTAACTGACTAAGGAAAGTCAGCAAGGGCAGTAGCTGTCAAGAAGAAAGATGACAACGATCTTAGAAATAATCAAGATTATAGTGTTTGTCAAACTAAGATGGAACTGATGAAGCACACACTGAGATACTGGTCAGCCTCTGAATAACAAGGCTAAAGTGATTAAGCATTGGGTCAGTCCATTGATGATAAGTGAATGGGAGATCACAAGGAGAAAGCGAGCTGGACACGCCACAAATCTGAAGTGTCTTGTTATTCAGAAGGGGCCAAAGCAAGAAATCAAGTCATTAGTATCTAAGAACAGTCATGGAAAACAGAAGTGTTGAAGCACTACACAACAGTAGAAAGAGGTGTTCTACGTCATAGTTCAAGTGAACACTCTTTCTGATTGTAGTGTTAATTTTACATGTCAATACGACACTACGATCAGGTCCAAAGAAAAGTGTATCAGAAAATCGTAGAGTTCGAACAATTGAGGATTGAAGCATTGACAACGGTTTAATCTGAAGAATGGCATTCGGACAAAAGCTTATTGAGAGCATCGATGCAAGGATAACCTCTGATCGAGAAATCAGAAGGGTGAAATAAAGTCTTTGACCTGCCCAAGATATCAAAGTGACATATCTGACAGGGTAGGTGAAATAGTAGACTGCAGTGTCAGGAAGTCAGAAAAATATGTCATGTCACATCTGCAGTCTCCACCAAATAACTCGAGATCTGCGAAGAAATTTGAATAACTTTCAACGACTACTTTCCAACGGGAAGATTGGAAAGTAGTATAAATCAACAGAGCTTCAAAGATCAAGAGTTGCTGATGATTATGAAGTTGCAGAATCGTTGAGTTGGTGAATGCTACTGTTGACTCTACGAGTACCACCAAAGATCAATAGAACAAGTCTCAGTGACAGTGAGACTACCAAGGTGGAAGTGAAGCAGCTTTGAAGAAGGACTCAAACAGATCAAATCTTCATTCAACAAAGATGAGAATGCCACCAAAGATAGCAGCCAAGCTGAGAGCTGAGAAGGCCAAAAAGATAGCATTCAGAAAAGTGGCTGAGTACAAGGAAAATCAAGAAAGCCACTCTACTAATCACCATGAACCGAAAGCTGAAAGTGAACAAGTGCAGAACCATGTCTGCAAAGTATTCAAGAAGGGTTCAGGGTTTACCAGGTGCCAAACAAAGTCTACTAAAAGCACAGAGACTTATCAAACCCAGATGGTGATGGTGCACAACTGATACCAGATGAGGATGAGTAGAAAAGAGAAAAGATCAGTTGCACCAAAGAAGATGTGGTCCAGACTCGAAGCTGAGAGCAAAGATGATTACACTAAGCTGCTAAGTACAAAAGATGTTCAGAGCTTAATGACATCTTAGCAGCTCAGCACCAACAACAACAACTATAACAACAACTATAACTACAACAACAAGAAGCCAGAGCCTGAGGAGTCCTTGTCCGGAGGGACTAAATGAAGTTCCAAGTCTGCTGGGCTTGAAGAGTTCCTAGGGAACTAGAGAAGTTCCAAGGCTGCTGGCCTTGAAGAGTTCTTAGTGAACTGAAGCCCCAAGGCTGCTGGCCTTGAAGGAATCTTAGTGATTCAGGGTGCTGCCATTTCCTTAATGGAAATCCTGGTAGTTGAAAGCAAAAGAGTTGATTAGGAGCTTGAGTCTCTGAACCACTTAAAATCCCTTGTGTCTTTTACTTTATATCATTTACATTATGTAGATTAACTGCTATAACTGATATGTATATTTTAACTGCGTACTACTAAAGTCACTTGTTATATGCAGATGTGCTCACACGTTGGTAATATTGTGTACAGGCAAATGTGCATATACACCTGAAGCTGCTCAGATTGGTCCAAATTTTGCCATATCAACAAGACCAATCCTTGTTCACGGTCAATCTAGCAGTCTGAAGACCAGGCTAGAAAGCTCAGGAGACATCAACAGAAAAGAATCAAGGCCATACATGCTAAGCAATGTTTATCTAAAGAAGAAAAAACAACTTCTCAAACATATGTCTGGCCAACCTGCAGATGGATGTAAACCTTGTGAACTCAAGGATGTCAAAGTACTAAAGATGTTAATATTCTCTTAGCTTGCATCTTCAAGACCATGACTGATTGATTGAAGGTCAATTGGAGCAGGTAGCTATCAGGAGAAATTGAGAAACTATGCACATCAATGCCTAAACTCAGTATATCTTAGATAAATGACTGTTAAGAAACTGATAGTAAAAAGGTACGGTTCCTCACTTATATAAATATGTACCTCATGATTGCATCCCTTATGAACTATAATAGTATTCTTTCAAGGAATCATAATCTACCAAAAAAAGTGAAGAGAGAAAGTACACTGAGGGTGGAAACTCAAATGCCTATAAACTTTCTCTCCATCCAAGTTTTAGGTTGAAGATGACGTCTTGAAAGAAATCTAAAATGGGTCATAATAGCATCACAGATTAAAATGATTTTATGTGAAGTAATCTTTGCTGATGGGTTAGTATGTATGTACAACCTATGGTCTAAGTGTTTAATAACACACATAGTATGATCAGTTCTTCAAGACCATCTTGAAGATTCGTAGAAACTGATCACCTCTATGAATCAACCAGATACAAATAAATTGTAGAGTTGATTCTCACTCTGTGAACCTTTAAACCCTGTGAACATAACCTAGAAAATGATGAAAACATCAAAGAAAAAGAGTGGTTTGTTAAAATAGCAAATCCCACACACACTCACCACCATGCATCTCAAAATGTATTATTTAAATTAGTTACATGCATGAATATGACTGATGGTGATCAATATAATGACTATCCAAATTTATGAGGAACAGGGGTTTAGAAAACTAACCTAGCAGGACCCATTTAACCATGGGTACCAAAAATAGAAATTTATAACCTGCAGGTACCTGGTCCATCTGACCACACTAAGGAATGCTGAAGCAGAAGACTTTAGTCAAGAAAAATCAACCAGCAGAAGGCTTAAGACTGTTCAGAAATGATTATGATAAAACTCCTATTTGTCAAAGCCTGTCCTGGAAGACTTGTTGAGCTAATCTGAATGAAGCTCACATTGTTGCTGATCCTTATAAGGAAGCAAGTTATTAAACCAAAGATGTAAAAGGGTCTTAGACGCTCAACCATTCAAAGAAGGTCATAAGAGAAGACTCCTCACGAAAGCTCACCATAGAGGATCATCGAGCATCAAACACGCATCAAACACGAGGAATTCATTACGGGAGAAGAACTCCACAAGTACAAACTGTAAAAGAAGACTACGTTCGAAGTGCTGTCAAAGGATCGTAGAATGATCAACCTTGAAGATGTCCATTTCTACGATATAAGAAGATTTGGTGATTTCAATCAGAATGAGATATGCAAGGCTGTCTTCTAATACAAATAAAGAAAAGGGAATCACATCTATCTGAGAAGACAACATCAACCATGGGGAGCAGTGATATGTTAAGGAATAACAAACTAAGATATACTATGAAGCATTGTACCAGCTACAGAGTCCCAAAACTTTGTGGCTGATGAACCAAATGAAGATCCATAGTCAGTAGGAACATTTCAAAATGTACTACTGATAATCTTTCAGCCACCCAACTCAAAACCATAGAGAGCCTACGATCAAACATCTGATTGTAGTGAAATAGCAGAAGGACACCACGATTACAACAAATGCAATTTTCTAAAGTTGGTAAAGGACCTCACCACTAGAAAAGGTCAAATGAGATATCAGTACAAATCACTTCTAAAGTACTTCATCTGGAAAGCGCCTCAGGGACAAACCTAACCCTTAGCTCACTCTGAGAGGTTGGCCCTTCCTGAGCTACCTTAACCCAGAAGAATTGCTTAATTAAGTTTATCTCAAAGACCAAGTCAGTCAATGATCGTAGAGTAAAGGTTGAAGAGAACTCCATAATCGTAGTGCAACCTCAGCGATCGTAGAAGCAGACTCGACGATCGTAGTCCTATAAGAGGTTACTCCTAACTTACGAGGAGTTGGAAGAACAGGAAAATTGCTCAATCATTCTAAATGAGGGAAGACAAGCTCGAATGCTGGTTGGAAAGATGTCCTACTGAAGGAAAGTGCCCAAGGCTTCATAAAGCACAACAGTGGATGAGGCGTGGAGGTTCAAAATGAGAAGTAATGTCAAAACCATCCACTGCAACATCTTTTAGAGAATTGATCGTTGAGTCAACAAAGGAAAACGTAGAGTCAATAGTTGTCCTATCATGCTACTCTACGAACTCAAGAGGTCAAAGGTCAATCCACGTCAATCAAACGTCCACTCTTCTAATAGAGACAACTAACTGACAAGTTACTGGGGAGTTACAGCTTGTTACTGGGTATCGTGCAACCAATGACTGGGTGACACATCACAGCGTTTGCAGGAATAGAAGAATCTGCCTTAAAGATAAATTCAAAATCTACAAACAGTTGTTAGAAACTATCAAAACTTCTTCCCTCTCATTTTCAAACCCTAAAAGCCTGTTCACTTCCTAAATCCATTAACCCTCCAAATCTTTACCTAAATCACAGTCAGCTATCTCTCACAAGACGTCCTAAAACCAACACCCATATTCCTCGAACTCCTCAAATGGCAGATTGGCGAGTAATCACTTGCATTCAGCTAGGAACCAAGACGTTCGAAAAATTCAAGAAGAAGTTCAGGGATATTCTTGAACTTGTGAGGAAGGATGGGTTCTCAGAATGTCTTGAGGAAAACACACGAATATATGGTGACCTGGTTAAGGAGTTTCATTCAAACACAACCATAAATTCTGGAATCCTCTCCACTAAGGTTAAGGGTCAGATTCTGAAGCTAAACTCTTCTAACATCAATCAATGCTTAGGCCTTCCTGACCGAAATCTGAAAAGCTTGGAAGAGATCGACACAGAAAAAGTTAAGAAGATTATGCAGTACAGAAGAAACCCTAGTCTGAAGGACACGAAGAAAAAAGATTTTCCTGAAGAATTCGAGTTCCTTGCTGAAATCGTGGAGAAATGTATCTTATGCAAAGACACTGCACATGATATTATGATTGACCAACAGCTGAAGATAATGACTTCCATAGTCCTGAAGGAACACATCAACTTTGGAGCTGTCTTGCTCGATCATATGTCTAAGTGGCTAGATAAGGAAGAAAAGAAAAGATTAATTGAAAAAACACTCACAAAGGTTTTTCATGGGAGATTCTTAAGTATCATCTTGAAGAAAAAGTTGAAGAATAAAATCAAGGATGATGATGGCGAAATTTCTAATGTTCACAAGGTAATGTCTGCACAACTGTTCGTAAATTGGAAGAAAAACCCTAAGGAAAATAGAAGGTTAACTACAACAGGAAGCATCAAAAAGATCTCTGCAAAGAAGAGAAAGGCAAAGGAGGAAGAAAGCTCTGACTCTGGTGATTCGACATCAGTTACTGCCACACCAGCAAGCAAGAAGCCTAAGAATATGAAGAATGCTAAGGCTTCGTCAAGCTATGTCCCCACTGATAAGAAAATACAAGAAGCATAAGAAAAACCAGCATCAACTGCTGAAAACCAAAAAAGAAGAAGAAGCAACAGACTGCTTCAAGAACGACCCAAGAAAAAAGCAAAAGGGATGAAGAAATCAGTTTCAGTTCCCTAAGGAAGCACATCTAACAGAGAAGAAAACGTAGAGTCAAAAGAAGAAAAGGAAACTGATGATCTCAAGATTGAATCCCCGGAGATTTGATATTTTAAATAATTTTTGTCTAGCCGAAACAAGTAGCATAGACTATTCTTTAAACCATTCAAAAATTATTGCAAATTTGTTTTATCATCACAACAGTTAATGAGGTGTCAGTGGCCCGAAGTCCACACATACACTAGAGTCACTAAGAGTTGAGAACAAAATTTCATTTTCAAAAGCACATAGTGCGTATTTAGCTTGACGTCGAAAAAGTTTGAAGTCTAGCATAGCTAGGAATTTTGGAAAACCTATGTCTCCACTATTGATCAATTGCTTAAACAGTCTATATATTCCTATTATCTTCAATACTCTAATCACATAAAACTATACCCAGTTCATCAAACTTTCCATACTTATGAGTTCAGGAACTTTCCAAAATCATATGAGTTTAAGAACTTGTCTTAGACAGACCTTTGGCATGCATTTTTTGAGGGGTTCATAAACATTTCATATAATTATGAGTCATGAACTTACCATAAGTGTGAGTTTTAAGAACTTGTACTTAATCCTATATTCTCTACCTAAACCTACCTATCTGTTATACACCTGAGAAAAGAATCACCTTCTCAACAAGCATATAGAAAATAGCACGACACAGACATTTCAATGATTATCTGTAACAGCAACTAAGTGGTTTTTACACCAAGTATAATTCTCTGCCCATAACAATGAATCATACAACTCAGCTGCTGACATGAGTCCTCAATTGAAATCCCCACCTAATACTACTTCCTTCTTAATACGAATTTTATTTAATCCGTATTCATAATCATTTCCTGAATCTGTACCAATTCGTAGTACCACTGACACATAACAATCTTTGTTGTAAACTTTTCAATCATTCGATTGATCCATATCAAATCACGGGGTGATCTCATCGCATATATTATGATATATTTCTAGGCTATGATCATTTAGTTTTATGATCTCCTATCCCTGTACCTTTAGTCTTTTCTACTCTATCTATTCACCATTATTGTTCACCTTTATTATCAGAGTTAGGGAACTCCGTGTCTTTATAACCCACCGAGATTCGTCTTTGAATCTTACCAACACACTAACTCTATTTGAGTTAGTAATTATCCTAATCACTGCGATTATTAGTCTAAGGTAACCCGACCCTAGGTTCATAACCTACAGCTTTGATACCAACTATAACATCCCCAAATCCCGGTCCTAATCACCAAGGATCTGGTATACTATTTCTATAACTATTGCGGAAGATATAAACATAAATTGTTTATACATTAAACATTACACATTAACCCCAAGGTCGAGAACCTTCACTTATACACAATTCAATATCCTATCTAACAAATAATGTTATTATCATACATTACTGCTACAATTATAGTTGCACATTTAGTTCCCAAGATGGTCTTGTCTTTAAATTTTCCTTGTATCCGACGTATTCGTCTTAATCTGCAATGTTTATTATGATATAGCAAGGGTGAGCAACAAATTTGCCCAGCAAATTTAAGTTCAATAAATTAAGGATATATCATGATGGAAAGATTTTGAATAATAGATGGCTAACATTCAACACTATAATTGTGAACTAGCATGGACAAATTTTCATAGCTGAATGAACATTGAACATGAACATATCAATTATATCTGGATCGAATGGTAATGAAGGTGATCAGCCTTTCATACCTGATGAACAAATGCAATAAGCACATAGTACGATTCAATAATTCTTAGACATGGCAATCAGAAATGATTAACCACAAGTTAAAAGAATAGTTCAAGAAAAACTTGCCTGATCCGTTGATTATCATTACGCAACCTATTTAGCTTTGTCTAAAAAGCTAATATAGATAATACCGATCTCCAAATACTAGAATAATATCATCATAGTATAATACTATTATATATAAACATTGAATAACCTAAACACATAACACATAACTCTATCAGTCTATACAACACATAAAACCTAGTATCAAGTCAAAAATATTGAAGTCTGAGTTAAATTCGATACAATTCTGACATCCCGACAGTCTAGTCGGACAATTCTCGAGCCTACTAATCAAAAGACTCGGTCTAAACACTTAATATTTATCTTACATAATTTATTATCAGTCAAAAATATTTTTCAAAGACTCGTAATAATTTTCAGATAATTATTATCATTTATCATGATTTTTTAATCATTAATATCGTATTTATATGATATAAATACCACAATATTCTATTATCATTAATATTTATTTATTATCAAATATTAATAAAAATTATGACATAATATTATAAAATATTTATAATATCACAAAGTAATTTTAATACCTTAAAATCATATTTATATAATTTTAAAAACAGTTAAATTCATTATCCGATAATTGCTATTAATATTAAAATATTAATATTTTTTCATGACAAAATATCAAAAGTTATATTTTATAACTTCAAATATTTCTATAACACTTAAACAATTTTTATATGATTTTTAAATCATTATTTCTATTTTTTTCATAATTTATTTAGTTCATTTATTAAATAAATTAATTACAATTAATAATAAATTATTAATGAAATTCATCACAAAATATTAAAAGTCATAAAAAAGTAACTTAAAATATTTTCTAAAACCATAATATATTTTAAATGAATTTTTATGTATTAAAATCATTTTTAAATAATTTATTTAATATTATAATTAAATACATTAAATTCCATTAATATTAAAAAATATTAAATATATATGAAATATATTCAAAATTATTAAAAACCTATTTTTAGGCTTTAAAATAATTTTTAGGAATTTATTTTGTATTTTTAATAATTAAAAACTATTTTTTTTTCTATTTATTTAATAAAATAAATAATTTTCAGAAATTAAGTGTCACTAAAGGGCCCTATAGCGACAAAACCGTCGCTATAGGTGTTCTTGAGCAACTATGAACACACAATGTCAGACACCGAGGGGCTATGTTTGACCAAGATTTGATCTTAGTTCTTAATATTTTATAGACAGTCTAGCACATCAATGCAGTACTTATGTAATACTATAAGAATTAACAAGTTTCATGTCCATCCTACGTCATAACAACAAGATTAAAGCCCCATAAAATCTTGTCAGACGTGTTCTTGAGTTTTTGGGTTGCCTCGAAACTCAAGCAGTTACAAGGGTTGCTTTTTGAACCTTGATTTATCTTGTTTCAGGTCATGTTATAAGTGGTTTTATGATTCCTGGTGGTATTACTTATGTCATAGAACAACAATATAACACTAGTTCAGTCAAATAACAATACCAACTTATGATTTAAGCCGGTCAAAGTAGGCCAGAAAAATTATTCTTGAACATTTCTAGAAAACCCAGAAATGTTCATAGGCAGACGGTCAACCCAAGTTTGACCTTGTATAACTTTGATTCCGTTAAGCATCTAGCTGATCTAAAGGCTTGGATATGTAGTTCATATGTCAGACTACAACATTAAAACAACAGCATGACTTAACTAACAAAGATCAACAAGATATAGAGCCTGCGAAAACGTTGCCAGGTTTTCTGGGCAAATCTGGGCTGCCTAGAAACCGATTTCATTTTCGGTCAACGAGGTTTGACTACTTATATCTTGAAATATAGATATGATCTAACCTTAATTAAAGTTCCAAACCAAAACCTACATGGCATAAAACAGATCTATAACTCTAAACACATGTATCATCAAACACACAAAGATCTAGAAGCTCTGACATTTGCTTGTCAGAGCACCAAACTAGGGTTCATGATCAATTTCAATATTTTGATTTTCGTGCATCTAGATGTTATGGATCTAAGATCTAACAACCCAGATCCCTAAATGACACCCTTAAACATAACTTTTAACAACAAACAACAAGAAATAACATGAATCACATAGATTTCTAAGAAACGTTCTGATCCTTGATGTTTGTTCTTGGAGAGCTAACACATGATCTTAGCTTAACTTTTTACACACTCTCACTCTACATTTTCGAATTTTTAGAGAGAGAATGGGTTGGCTAACTTGGAAAATAAAGTAAGTAACTTTACTTACTTTTTAAGTTTGGATTTATAATTCAATGCATGTTGCTGATAATGTTGACTGATATGTAAGATATAAGTCACATGCTAGGGCTAAGGTTGGTGAACAACCAAGAATATGGCTAGATCTACACTCCAACACATTAAAGAATTGCAAAAAGAGCATTTTTAACATTTTCCTTCCAAATTTAATGGCACAAATGACAATTGCTACAATCCTTATGCTTAAACCCTTAGGATTTAACCCTTAGGGTTTAAACCTAAGGTTTTACAAATTAACTCTGGGATTTCCAAATTAGGGTTTTAAAAATAGAAAATTAAGCTTTCTAATTTATAATTAGTATTTTCTAATTACATTGAAATTGTAAGACCCCAAATAATTAATAAATGAAATTTAATTTCCTCTAATTATTATTTTGAAATAGTAAGGGTTGATGTGATTAATGTGGATAGTTATAGGTAAAATACGCAAATATTTCAAAATAAGCAAGTGGTTATAAAATATTCATTGTTGTTGGGAAATATTCGTTTGGTAGTGGAATATTCGTACTGTCGGGGAATATTCGTACGACGGCGCAGCCATGTGTGAGCCTCATAACGGAAAGCGATTGGAGGAAGAAAACGACAAATATAAGTTGTTTAAAAATAACGGCATAGTTGTTACCGTTTACACTGTTGGAATACCCGGTGGTTAAAACACGGTAATACGCGTTGTTGCACAGTAGCACATGGTATTGCACCAATTATTGACTCTTACGTAAGAAGGCACTACTCAATAATGGTTACAGTAATTACTGTTCAGTATTTTATTTTATTGGTTCAATAATTGTTGCGTTGATATTTTATATTGCTGTTGTTTCAATAATTGTCATTACATAGTATTTTTCATTATCGAAACAATAATTCATATTATCTGAATAATATTATTAGATAACATTATTGGCAATGTCTAGAAAGTTCTGTCTAAGGATAGGGTGATGTATACCTATTTTGGGGGTGTCACAGTTGGTATCAGAGCTTAGGGATATGATCTCTGACGGAGATCGGGGAATAGAACTAGGAGGGGAGAGACGAGTAATTCCTTCGCTAGTGTGTCGTACCTAAGATTATTTGTTAGTTGGTCAGTATATATGGATATTATGTGATATGTGATTTTCTTAATTAACCCTTGTTTTATGGCAGTATTTAAGAATGGCAACCGAGAATGTTAACAGTGGAGTTAATGAGACCGTGGAGATGCCCGTACTTACCAACGAGGAGAACGTGCAACAGGCTGGCAATGTTCCTCCTGTGAACAACACCACTGATCAGACGATGAACGACGCAATGTTTAGAAGCTTTTTGCAGTTCATGCAAAATCAGACGAGGGAGACTCGTGTTCAAAATACAGGAGGAAATGATAGCAATTCACGAGTTGTCACAGCCAAGCAGTTCAAAGAGTTGGGACCACCAGAATTTAAGGGAAAGCCAGATCCGATCATGGCGGAAACGTGGGTCAAGCAAATTACCAAGATATTCGATGTCTTGGGATGCACGAAGTAACAGAAGGTTCCGTTCGCCACCTTTATGTTCCGTGGCAAGGCAGACTACTGGTGGGAGTCTGTGAAGCGTACCCATCCAGCCTCACTCAGCATGTCTTGGGAGACGTTTCAGAAACTATTTAATGACAAATACTTTCCTGAAAGTGTTCGACATATGAAGGAAGTGGAGTTCATCAGATTAGAACAAAATAACATGACGGTGTCTCAGTACGAGGCAAAGTTTGCAGAGTTATCCAGGTTTGCACCTCATTTGGTGGAGAATGAGGAACGTATGACGCGGATGTTTCTGAGAGGTTTGAAACCCGGCATACGATAATATCTCATCTCTCATAAATTTTCTCTCTATCCAGATGTTGTTAATAGGGCTCAATTGTTGGAGCGAGATAACGAGTACGGTCAACCGAGGTACCACAATCAGGATCATACCAGAGATAACAGTCAACAAAACAACGATAACCATTGGAGAAAGAAAAAGACGGACAAAAATGGTAACCACTCTGGTGGTAATTATAGCCATGAAAATAGAAGAAGCGAGTCAGGAGGAGATTTTAAAAAGAGGAGATTCAACAATGACAATGTGAAAATGGCAGCACCAGCAGCAACTGGTTCCAAGGGAGGGGAACGACCACCGGTCGTATGCTACAAATGCGGAAAAGAGGGACATATCAGTCCAAACTGCCCACAACAGTTCAAGGTATGCTATAATTATGGAAAGGAAGGACATATCTCTCGAGATTGTACGGTAGCGAAACCAATTCCAGCGGGGACGATGACTCAAAAGACTGTCCCAGAAAAGTCAAAGTCAATGGTTCCTGGAAGAGCGTTTGTTGTGACTGGTCAAAATGCGAGGAACCCAAATGAGGTGATCACGGGTAAGCTATTTATAAATTCTTGCGAAGTTTATACCCTACTTGATACCGGTGCTACCCATTCATTTATCTCTCCTACTTGCGCTCAACGTTTAAACTTGACTCCGGAGAAATTAGACTTTGACCTATCTGTGGAAACTCCATTAGGAGGAACTTTCATCACATCCACTGTTTATAAATCTTGTTTGATTCAAGTTGGCACCATCACCTTACCTGTTGACCTTATCTCTTTAAAGATACTTGCTTTTGATGTGATTTTAGGGATTGATTGGTTAACTACTCATCATGCCAAAATTGATTGTTTTCGTAAGGTTGTTAGTTTTCATATTCCTAATCAACCTGTTGTTCGAATTCAGGCAACTAAACCATTAAAATCAATCACTATCATATCTAACCATAAAGCTATTCGTTTATTGAAAAACGGATGTCAAGCTTTCTTAGCCCATGTTATGGATTTAAATAAAGACACGTCAAAATTGAATAATATTCCTGTTGTTATTGACTTTCCTGACGTATTTCCTGAAGAACTTCCCGGTCTACCCCCAGAACGTGAAGTTGAATTCTTTATTGATCTTGAACCTGGTACATAGCCCATTTCTAAAACCCCATATCGAATGGCTCCTATTGAACTTCAGGAGTTAAAAGTCCAACTACAGGAGTTGTTGGACATCGGTTTCATTCGTCCAAGTACATCTCCTTGGGGTGCTCCTGTTTTATTTGTAAAGAAGAAAGACGGGAGTATGCGACTTTGTATTGACTATAGGGCTTTAGCGACAAACAGAAAACTGTTTTTTAGAAATTAAATTATAAAAATTAAAATTAATTAATAGCAAATATAAATAAATAACAAAAATAGTTTTAAAAAAATTATATTAAGTAATTATAATTAATTTTTAATATTTTTACATAAATTCTATAAATATTTATTATTTGGATATTATTTGTAAGGTTATTGCAATAGCTTCAACATAACTAAGAAATAAATTATTTATTCATATGATATTGTTTATTAAGCATAAACTCTTATGTCAAACCAAATTGTTTTGGTAAGACATCCTATACTGAAGTTAGGTATCCCGTAAGGGATCAATATTCGATCGATAATATATTAACATTAATTTGGTGCATTTGAGCACTGGTAGGATGAGATGCATACTCCTAGGATATTGAGTAGGTTGATCCCCTATCTCATATCTAAAACAAAGTTTCTAAGCCTGTGTGACTGACAGAAATAAAAAGAAATCCAAAAAATGGTAACAACTATCAGTCGAATTTTGAATTGTTATACTTCTTCAAATCATATATTGTTATAAACATAAAACCTGCTTAGCATGTCATAGCTCACCCTTGCAAGTTATTTCCTTTCCAGTATTATATGGTAACCCTGGAACATCTGGAGTAGACAAAGGGAAGCATCAGTGTTTAGATTAAGTTATATTCATGTCTAGTTGAATACTTTGTAATAATTGAACCTTAATATGTATTATATATAACATACTTTATTTCTGCAACTGTGTTTTCTTACATATATAGATGTAATTTAGAATTCTTCAAATCTAGTTTGAGATCATTGGGAACTATTTATCTGAGTGGGGCTATGGATAACATGGACTATTGTAACGATCGAGAAATTATAATTTAATTTAAATATTTATGGAATTAAATAAATATTTTAAATAATTTATTTATTGAAGAAAATAAATAATTGATGAATTGTGGTGAATTAATTTAGTAATTAAATTAACTAATGTTAATTAAATTGAGTAATGATAATTTTATTTGAAGGATTTAATTTAAGGAAATAATTAAATTAAATCAATTTCTTAATATTTAAGAAAATAATTAAATTAAATAAATTGTTTAATATTAAATGAATAAATTAAATGTTGTGATGTTTCTAATTTATTAACTAAATTAGATATATAATTATTTAATTATTCACTATAAGCATATTTGTAATATGAATATAGTAATTATAATTATAAATTATAAGTTATTTAATGGGTTGCAAGTGTGACAATTGGAAACTATATAATATAAATAATATAATAATAATTTGATTTGGGGGAATTTTGGTTAGCCAAACTGTGACGCTCCCAAAATTTAGACACCCATATCTCGAATTTGGTGCATCACGTGCAACTACGAATATTCTAATAAATCATTAACAACGGAATTAATAGAATAATTTACATTGATATAATATAAATATTCGCGTCCCAAGGTACCGTAACCATTACTACGACAATTCAGTGATTAACTTAATCATTCTTGAATATATCATAACAAGTATAACAATAATAATAATACTTCTACTCTTAAGGACCAAGTTATTCTGTCGCCTTGCCCTTTCCCTTGTCCTTTCCTGAAGTACCGCCTTGCTCTGCCTTAACTGTAATGTTTTTAGGAAGCAAGAATGAGCAACAAGTTTACCCAACAAGTAATATAGCCAGAAGAACAAGAAGTTATAGCATTTAAACCTTTCGAGGGTATAATAATAATTGGTAGTTCAAGGATATCGAAAAATATCAAGAGTATTCAATAGGTATCGCTATAGACTGAAGGATATCAACAACTTTCAGGATTTATTCATTTCGAGGTTCAATATGAATGAGCACTGAGCAGTCACTAAGGACTAAGAACTCTTACTAGAATTAACAGTATTACACTGTAATCCAATATAAAGAGTACAATAGGTGATCAACCTAAAGTACCCTACGTTATACATAACATTTAATCATACTCATGTGCGCACGTCGGTTACCCGACAATATATAATTTCCCCTTCAATGAGGGTTGTTCATCTCAGTAGATTTACGATAGTATGCACCAAGTCAATCGGTTTGGATAGCTTTTTAACACATAATAATAGTCTAGTCGAATCAAAGGCTTAGACAATTTTTATAATGCATTTAAGAACGATAAGTCCAATGCTTGCAACAACGTCAAGGTATACAAATGATTTTCGAATAGAAACAGATATTTGCTTGATAAAAATATGATTGATATGACAACAATTCAATGAATACAGTGTGAGAATTAAGGAACTTACAACACAATAATAGTGTTCGGATACTTACTCAATGTAAATTTGAGTGAGGTTAGGGAACTTGCCTTTAGCGTTGATTACTACTTATAGCGAAAATCACCTCAATGGACTATGTTTGTCCTATTTATGTAAGTATAGGTATTCATTAGCCAAACACATTTGATATACATATATAAACAACATATACACATAACACATTTTTTTTCTATCTATGTATACTACTGCACCCATCAAAACTCATAGCTGTACTTTAACATGCTCATACTTTTGACCACTGCTAGTTTATTCATAATCTTTCTTCTTCGTAGTTCCAAGAGGTTCATTGCTTTAAGTAGACCATAACATATATTAATCCCACTGACCCTTTTCTACGCATGTTTGTAGGCATTAGATTTATTTTCCCGAAGTTAGTAAAATTCTCTACTTAAAACTCATTCGTGTAATAATAGTTTATAGCAGTATAGGGATATTTATTAATCCATCCTTAAATCAAGTTATGATGTTATATCCGAGTCCCAGGACATCTCGCCATGTCCGAAGCCGAAGACGTCTGGCCATGTCCGAAGCCGAAGACATCTGGCCATGTCCGAAGCCGAAGACATCTAGCCATGTCCGAAGCTGAAGACAACACGCTTTGTCCGAAGACATCTCCGAAGTCGGCTCTTTCAGAGACTTCGGTCTACACTATTTTGACAAGGTCTAAGTTCGTCGGGTTAATTTCATTAAGACTTTACTATATGCATACAACCTAAGGGAATTTCTTAATACATGGTCTGACACGACTGAACCCATCAGCTGGTTCCTAAGTACGGTGCAGCTGCACCCCATGGAGTTCAGAAGTAGTGAATATGCTCTGTTTTGCAGAGTAGCCACAACATGATTCCAGACAATTATTAACGTATTCATGCACGAAAGTAAACTTTCCAAACACCCTATATCATGATAATTCATCATACTTGACCTATTAATTTAGGAAAACCGAGAATCAAACAAGACTCAAGTTAAGAACGAAGTAAAAATTTTACTTCTCGAGCTTTAACCTTGATATCTCACACACTGATTTGGTAATGCTTAGCAACTAAGAATTCTTTACTCAGATTTCTCCAAAACTCTTATCACTATAACAGACTGCCATGGTGGCTTGTATTTAAAGAGAAAAGCATGGACTAGACACTTGCTTTACCCAATGTTGGGATTCATGGTGCAATAGAAATGAACAATGGTTATTTAAGGAGTTGTTTAACCACTCCATACCAGCCACTTAGCTAGCCCTGCATGCCTAGGATTAGCAGCTTAAAAGTTTGCGTAAAGAGAGTTTAGGCTACTGTTCCTTGTACTTGGTGACCCTTAATTTGGGACAAGAGAATAGATCTCAGACATAGACTAGGGGCTAGTCGGTCAGGCCCATTGCCCCACGCCATATTTTATTTAACCAACACCTTGTACCATCAGTTAACTATTATGTTGGGTTCCGAATTGGATTTTAAATAACTCAAGTTTATTGGGCTAACTCAAAAGTCCATCAATTAATTTATTGGGCTAGACTCCCAGTTTATTATTTGGATTATAAACATGTAAATACTAATTCCATCATTGTGTCACACAAGATATCTCATAAACCTTCCATAATTCTCCACATCTTATCAATTATTAAAAGTTAAATTTTAATTCAATTGAGTTACTCACCTCATGCCATGTAAGCATTTATAAAATAAATAATTACAGGCTCCATTTATAATTAGTAATATTAAATCATAAAATTTACGGTTATTACATCCTCTCCCCCTTATAAAAATTCTGTCCTCGAAATTGATACAAGGTTACACAAAAAGATGGGGATAGTCTCTCCTCATCCTATCTTCTAATTCCCATGTCGCCTCCTCGACATCGTGGTTTTGCCAAACAACCTTTACAGAAGATATAACTTTGTTTCTTAGAGTTTGTTCTTTCTTATCTATTATCTGAACAGGAATTTCTTCATATGTCAGATTCTTCTCTACTTGAATGGGCTCATAGGAAATCATGTGTCTATAGTCAGACTTGTACGGACGTAGTACGAAAATGTGAAACACGTTGTGGATGTGTTCCATTTCGGGTGGCAAAGCAACTTTGTATGCCACTTCGCCCACTCGCTTCAATATCTCGAATGGCCCTATGAACATCGGACTCAATTCTCCTTTCTTTCCAAATCTGATCTTTCCCTTCCAAGGAGATACCTTCAAAAACACAAAACTACTGACTTCAAAGTCTTGGTTCTGACGATGCAAGTCGGCATACTTCTTTTGGCGATCTTGAGCTGCTACCATTTTGCCCATTATTGTTGCTACCATATCGGCCGTTTGCTGGACTAATTCTGGTCCCAAAAGTCGTCGTTGTCTGACTTCATCCCAACAAAATGGTGTTCTGCACTTTCTCCCGTAAAGAGCTTCATATGGCGGCATACTGATACTCGCATGATAGCTATTATTGTAAGCGAATTCTACTAATGGTAAATGGTCGTCCCAATTTCCTTTGAAGTCCATCACGCAGGCTCTAAGCATATCCTCCAACGTTTGTATGGTTCGTTCACTCTGCCCGTCAGTTTGAGGGTGATAAGCAGTACTTAATCTCAATTGAGTTCCCATTCGTTCCTGCAAACTTTTCCAAAATTTTGACGTGAAACGCGGATCTCGATCGGAGACAATCGACACCGGCACTCCATGTCGCGATATGATTTCCCTTACATATAAATTTGCTAACTGGTTCAAATTGAATCGAATCTTGATGGGTAGAAAATGAGCTATCTTTGTTAGTCGGTCCACAATAACCCAAATGGCATCATAACCCTTTTGTGTAACCGGAAGTCCAACCACGAAGTCCATCGTAATGTGCTCCTATTTCCATTCTAGAATTTTCAGCGGTTAAAGTAATCCACTTGGTCTCTGGTGTTCTGCTTTGACTCTTTGACAAGTAAGACATCTGCTAACACACTCTGCAACCTCTCTTTTCAAATTAGGTCACCAAAAATGGTGTCGAAGATCCTGGTACATTTTTGTGCCTCCTGGATGTACAGAATACGTCATGTTGTGTGCTTCGTGTAGGATTTCCTCTCTCAGTTTGATTACAGCTGGCACCCATACTCGACCCTCAAACCTCAATATACCGTCTTTATCTACTTTGAACCTTTCTTCCTTATCTTCTACAATTCTCTTCTTTATCTTCCCACATTCTTCATCTTTCTCGTGTGCTTCCTTTATTCTATCCAATAACGTCGGGTGAGCTCTCATCATGAGTAATTTTCCTTCCGCTTCTTTTGGTTCCTCCACCTCTATTTCCAACTTTTCCATTTCTCTTATTAATTCCTCTTGAGTTGTCAATTTCAATAACTTCTCCCTTCCTTTTCTACTCAAAGCGTCGGCTATAACGTTTGCTTTTCCCGGGTGATAAAGAATTTCACAGTCGTAATCCTTGATTAGTTCTAACCACCTTCTTTGTCTCATGTTCAACTCCTTCTGTGTGAAGATATATTTCAGACTCTTGTGATCCGTATATATCTCACATTTTTCTCCATATAAATAGTGCCTCCAAATCTTCAATGCAAAGACTACCGCCGCTAACTCCAAGTCATGGGTAGGGTATCGTTTTTCAAAATCTTTCAACTGTCGTGAGGCATATGCAATGACCTTGCCATGTTGCATTAGCACACAACCAAGTCCTCTATGCGATGCATCACTATACACAACAAATCCTCCCGTATCATCTGATAATGATAATACAGGTGCCTCACTCAACCTCCTCTTCAATTCTTGGAAACTCTCCTCGCATTTTTTCGTCCACACGAACTTCTCTGTCTTCCTTGTTAGATTGGTCAGCGGAGTTGCTATCTTAGAAAAATCTTGGATAAATCTTCGATAGTACCCAGCTAAACCTAAGAAACTCCTAACTTCTGTTGGTGTCTTCAGTTGTTCCCAGTTATTTACCGCTTCCACTTTTGCAGGATCAACGGAAATTCCATTTTGATCTATCACGTGTCCTAGAAATTGAACCCTTTCCATCCAAAATTCACATTTTAAAAATTTAGCGTACATCTTTTCCCTTCTCAATGCTTCCAATACCATCTTCAGGTGTTCAGCGTGCTCTTCCTTCGTCTTTGAATAAATCAAAATGTCATCGATAAATACTACTACGAACTTATCTAAGTATGGCTTGAAAACTCGGTTCATCAAGTCCATGAATGCTACCGGAGCATTGGTTAACCCAAATGACATCACTAAAAATTCGTAATGTCCGTAGCGAGTTCGAAACGCCGTCTTTTCTATGTCCTCCTCTCGCACTTTCAACTGATGATATTTCGTTCGTAAATCTATCTTGGAAAAACACTTCGCTCCCTTCAGTTGATCGAAAAGGTCGTTTATCCTTGGCAATGGATATTTATTCTTAATTATCACTCGGTTCAACTCCCGATAATCGATACAGAGCCTCATCGATCCATCTTTTTTCTTTACAAATAACACTGGTGCTCCCCAAGGAGACACACTTCGCCGAATGTAACCCTTATCTAGTAACTCTTGCAATTGAATCATCAATTCCTTCATTTCTACTGGCTCCATACGATATGGGGCTTTCGAAATTGGTGCTATTCCCGGTGCTAAGTCTATTATGAATTCAATTTCTCTGTCTGGCGGAAGACCAGGCAGTTCGTCTAGAAACACGTCTTGGAAATTTCTTACTACTGATATATCTTTCATTTCTATTCCCTTTTTCTGAGTGTCCACTATATAGGCTAAATAACCTACACATCCTTTCTTTAACAATTTCCTGGCATGCATCATCGTAAAGCAGCACGATTGCCTGAGCGATGAGCTACCGTAAAACACTACCTTAGACAGATTTGAGGTCTGAAGGCTCACACTCTTCTTCTGACAATCGATTATCGCAGCGTGGCCGGATAACCAATCCATCCCTAATATCACATCAAACTCTCCCAGTTTAATTGGAATTAAGTCTACGTTTAGTTCGTGACCTCTAATGTTTGCACAACAGTTTCGGTAAATAATCTCTATGGGATTTACTTCCTTATTCGTAATCTCTATGTTCAATGAGTTTTCTAAATGTTCAGGAGGTATGTTTAGTCGATTAGCAAATTATTCAGACACAAATGAATTGGTAGCACCCGAATCAAATAATACATAGGCATTTATATTACTGATTGGGAGAATACCTGACACCACGTCCCTTGCAGTCACTACGTCTTGGACAGTCATGTTAAAGGTTCAGGCGGTCGGTCGGTTGGATTGCGTTGGTCCACCGATCATCAGCCTGCTGCCCCCTCCCTGTTGGCCGCTTCCTCCGTTGCTCCCCTTCTTTGGTCAATCCTTGATTTGATGCTCAGTTCAGCCACACGTAAAACATGCCTTGATCTTTTTCGGCTTTGGGCAGTTGGGCAAAATGTGCCCTTCTTGGCCGCAGTTGTAGCAGACACTGCGCCCCTTCCAGCATTCCCCTTGATGGTTTTTCCCACATTTTGAGCAAGCTTCACTTCTTTTCTTAAACCCTCCTTGATAACTTTCTAACTGGTTGATGTTTTGGTTGTTGGTATTATTGTTGTTGCTGTTGTTACGGTTATCCCATTTCATCTTTCCCAGATAACTTCCACCACTGCTACTCCCTCCACGAGTTTCTCCCCCAGCACTCTTGTTCTTCTTCTCCTTGTTATATTGGCTCAATGCCTCGCTACCTCCCTCAGTAATTATCGCCTTCTCCAATAATGTTGCGAACGAGTCAATTTGAAGGACCGACACCTTGTTGAACAACCAAGGTTTTAGTCCAAGTTCGAAGCGTCGAGATTTCCTTTCTTCAGTGTCTACTTGATGTGTCACGAATTATGCGAGTTCATTGAACTTGGCCGCATACTGTGCCACTATCATCTCCCCTTATTTTAGTTCTAGAAACTTTACCTCCATCCTATTCTTCATGTTTTTCGGGAAGTAATTCTCGAAGAAAAAAGTCTTAAACCTTTCCCAGGTTATAGTCCCTTCTCCCGCCCTCTGTTGATTTGCTTCCCACCAGTAGTTTACTTCACCCCTCATCATATATGTAGCGAATAAGGTTTTCTGGTCTTCACCCACACGACTAATGGCGAAGGCTTTCTCCATCTCCTTGATCCACGTTTGCGCTACGATAGGATCGGTAGTACCCATAAATTCTGGAGGTCCCACACTCTTAAAGTCCTTGAAGTTTGCGACTGGAGCTACTTGGAGAATGGGTGGTACTTGTTAATTTCTTCCCCTAAGAGCCTCTCCTAACAAATCTACAAGCCTCTGAATGGGATCTACTTGTCTTCTCTCATCATTAATCGACTCTTCCGGTGCAGTTAATCTACGTCTGGGTGGCATTTTTCTGCATCATAAAACTTCCATTTTTTATTATCTAATTATATTACTTAAAAATTTTTCCATAAAAGGAATAAGATTTCAAAATACATTTCAGAACAAGATCATTTATATTCATATGCCAATTGTTACATTACATGATTATCTCCAGCATACTTCTATAAATGACATAACTTATCCCCTAATATCACAAAAGATGGGAACAACCATTAACATACTACCCCTCTAATATAACTCAAAAGTTTGGGGCTTACAACTATCTCACATTCTACATAAAAGACTGAAATTACAACAACAGATAATATACTACATACCGAACTACAACTAATAACTTTTAACGCTTAGACTTAATCTATCATTCCGCACTCCACAGGGCTCTGGTACTCCCTCTGAGTAATGTGCACCACCAAATCTCGGCTTATGGTGTGTCGGGTCTGTTCCTGCTCTGCTGGGTAGTGATTTACCCCATCAATCAGTCTCTTCATGGCCGTACGCACTGCATAGTCTATCCTATTCATCTTCCTCCTTTTGCACCTCACTTCATCTTCTAGGTCGTTAGCCCTATCATTGGCCCCTTCCCACTTCTCTTCGAAATGGATCTTGTCCATTACCTCTATTTTTAACTGAGTACGGATAGCTTCCTTCTCTGTCCTTTCGCTCAACTCCCTCTGCTCCATCTCTTCCAACTTCCCTGCCAGTTCTACATTCCTAACCACCTCCCTGTGAAACAAAGCCCCCATCTGGATTCCTGCCTCCTTACAGTGAGCAATCTCTACCTCCATCTCCCGCATCACTAACTTTCTCTGGTGGTCTTCGTCCCTCAGCTTTTGGAATTCGGACTCCCTGTCCCTAGCCTCAGCCTCTAACTCCTCAACTCTGCATCATAACTCAAAAATCTGCTCCTCATACTCCCCCAACATCATATCCTCAAAAGTAGCCTCGTCGGAGTCCCCCATGGGCTCGTCCACCATACGCTCCTCCGTAGGCTCCTCCTCTGGATCAGATTCCTTGGGTATTGGCTCCATCTCCTCTTCCTCCTCATCATCATCATCATCGATAGGGACTACAGTTGATATAGGCTCCGCTATAAATGGTGCCTCATATACCACGTGTATGTCACGTGGCTCCTCTCCTACTACTCGGTTAGGTCATCCCATGTCAGTCATCCTACAATCCCCAACACAAGACAAAATAAACAACAACTTCATTAGAATGTTAAATAACATAAGTTCATTGTATATAATAAAGTTATATTCTGTAACACTCTAAGTCCATCTCTATGAAAACTCTATATGAGTTTCATCCCTTTCTATCTTCTAAGTTCTCCTAAGTTATAATCTAAGGGCTTTCGCTCCTAAGGTTTATAACTATGGCTTTGATACCAACCTGTGACGCCCTCAAAATTCGGACACCCATATCTCGAATTCGGTGCATCATGTGCAACTACGAATATCCTACTAAATCATTAACAACGAAATTAATAGAATAATTTACATTGATATAATATAAATATTCACGTCCCAAGGTACCGTAACCATTTTAACGACAATTAAGTGATTAACTTAAACATAACTTAATCATTCTTGAATATATCATAACAAGCATAACAATAATAATAATACTTCTAGTCTTAAGGACTAAGTTATTCTGTCACCTTGCCCTTTCCCTTGTCCTTTCCTGAAGTACCGCCTTGCTTTGCCTTAACTGTAATATTTTTAGGAAGCAAGAATGAGCAACAAGTTTGCCCAGAAAGTAATATAGCCAGAAGAACAAGCAGTTATAACATTTAAACCTTTCGAGGGTATAATAATAATTGGTAGTTTAAGGATATCGAGAAATATCAAGAGTATTCAATAGGTATCGCTATAGACTGAAGGATATCAATAACTTTCAGGATTTATTCATTTCGAGGTTCAATATGAATGAGCACTGAGCAGTCACTAAGGACTAAGAACTCTTACTAGAATTAACAGTATTACACTGTAATCCAATATAAACGAGTACAATAGGTGATCAGCCTAAAGTACCCTACGTTACGCATAACATTTAATCATACTCATGTGCGCGCGTTGGTTACCCGACAATATATAATTTCCCCTTCAATGAGGGTTGTTCATCTCAGTAGATTTACAATAGTCCGCACCAAGTCAATCGGTTTGGATAACTTTTTAACACATAATAATAGTCTAGTCGAATCAAAGGCTTAGACAATTTTTATAATGCATTTAAGAACGATAAGTCCAATGCTTGCAACAACGTCAAGGTATACAAATGATTTTTGAATAGAAACAGATATTTTCTTGATAAAAATATGATTGATATGACAACAATTCAATGAATACGGTGTGAGAATTAAGGAACTTGCAACACAATAATAATAGTGTTCGGATACTTACTCAATGTAAATTTGAGTGAGGTTAGGGAACTTGCCTTTAGCGTTGATTACTACTTATAGCGAAAATCACCTCAATGGACTATATTTGTCCAATTTATTTAAGTATAGGTATTCATTAGCCAAACACACTTGATATACATATATAAACAACATGTACACATAACACATTTTTTTTTCTATCTATGTATACTACTTCACCCATCAAAACTCATAGCTATACTCTAACATGCTCATACTTTTGACCACTGCTAGTTTATTCATAATCTTTCTTCTTCGTAGTTCCAAGAGGTTGATTGCTTTAAGTAGACCATAACATCTATTAATCCCACCGACCCTTTTCTACGCATGTTTGCAGGCATTAGATTTATTTTCCCGAAGTTAGTAAAATTCTCTACTTAAAACTCATTCGTGTAATAATAGTTTATAGCAGTATAGGAATATTTATTAATCCATCCTTAAATCAAGTTATGATGTTATATCCGAGTCCCAGGACATCTCGCCATGTCCGAAGCCGAAGACGTCTGGCCATGTCCGAAGCCGAAGACAACACGCTTTGTCCGAAGACATCTCCAAAGTCGGCTCTTTCAGAGACTTCGGTCTACACTATTTTGACAAGGTCTAAGTTCGTCGGGTTAATTTCATTAAGACTTTACTATATGCATACAACCTAAGGGAATTTCTTAATACATGGTCTAACACGACCGAACCCATCAGCTGATTCCTAAGTACAGTGCAGCTGCACCCCATGGAGTTCAGAAGCAGTGAATATGCTCTGTTTTGCAGAGTAGCCACAACATGATTCCAGACAATTATTAACGTATTCATGCACGAAAGTAAACTTTCCAAACACCCTATATCATGATAATTCATCATTCTTGACCTATTAATTTAGGAAAATCGAGAATCAAACAAGACTCAAGTTAAGAACGAAGTAGAAATTTTACTTCTCGAGCTTTAACCTTGATATCTCACACACTGATTTGGTAATGCTTAGCAACTAAGAATTCTTTACTCAGATTTCTCCAACACTCTTATCACTATAACAGACTGCCATGGTGGCTTGTATTTAAAGAGAAAAGCATGGACTAGAAACTTGCTTTACCCAATGTTGGGATTCATGGTGCAATAGAAATGAACAATGGTTACTTAAGGAGTTGTTTAACCACTCCATACCAGCCACTTAGCTAGCCCTGCATGCCTAGGATTAGCAGCTTAAAAGTTTGCGTAAAGAGAGTTTAGGCTACTGTTCCTTATACTTCGTGACCCTTAATTTGGGACAAGAGAATAGATCTCAGACATAGACTAGGGGCTAGTCGGTCGGGCCCATTGCCCCACGCCATATTTTATTTAACAAACACCTTGCACCATCAGTTAACTATTATGTTGGGTTCCGAATTGGATTTTAAATAACCCAAGTTTATTGGGCTAACTCAAAAGTCCATCAATTAATTTATTGGGCTAGACTCTCAATTTATTATTTGGATTATAAACATGTAAATACTAATTCTATCATTGTGTCACACAAGACATCTCATAAACCTTCCATAATTCTCCACTTCTTATCAATTATTAAAAGTTAAATTTTAATTCAATTGAGTTACTCACCTCATGTCATGTAAGCATTTATAAAATAAATAATCACAGGCTCTATTTATAATTATTAATATTAAATCATAAAATTTATGTTTATTACACAAACAGGGCCTTGTGGCCCTTGGCTTTTTCAACTGACGCTGCCTATTGGTTTTTTTTACCTGACGTTGTGTTAGGTTTGTAATATTCATGAACATAATCAAATTGCATAAAATAAACAGAAACGTGGAAAATCAGAGTTTTAAAATTTTTACAAACCATATACCCGGATCATCCTTTATGCATAATTATTAATTAAACGAAAAAGAAAGAACAAGAATTATACCCTTGAAGATACGAGCTTCCTCAGGTACAAGTTCACCTCCAATCCTTTTCGCGTTCAACTTGAATCCACCGTGTTTGATTTCTTTCTTTGATCAACGTTATCCACCCAAGTGTTTGGCCTCTAGAGGTGATCCACAAAGGAAGAAGAAAGATTCAAGAAGTTGGGTGTTTGGAAAAACCCTAATTTTTCTATCTCATAGAAAAAGGAGCGTACTCTCCAATAATTGGAATCACGTATTCATGTGTTGTGAAAGTGTCAACCTCCACTCCACACATAATAAGACTCCTCTTATTTATAGATGTAGACAACTCTCCTTAACAATTAAGGAATTGGGTTTTATTTTAATTAATTAAACTCCTTTAATTAATTAGGCTCCTAATCTTATTAGGAATAATTAATTACAATCTTTTAATTAATTTACCTTCTAATCTTATTAGGAATATATGAGAGTACTTTTATTAATTAATTCAAAACCCCTTTAGAAATTTAATAATAATAATAGTAATAATAATGATAAGACTCCTCTTATTAATTTATATTTAATATTTCTAAAATATTAAATAGTAAATATTAAATTATTTAATTTATTCTATTACCATAGATTAAATTAAATATACTTAACTTATTATTACAATTTTGCCATTAACTTCTTAAATAATTATTCTTCCATTTATGGTGTGACCCTTTAGGTTCTCCATATTAAACCGGTTGTGAATAAATCAATTAGAACAATTCAAATCTTATTTAAATAAATAAATTAAATTATTAATTTATTTAAATAAATAATATTTATTCTGCAATTGGGATAAGCCTCCATAGCGATCAACGACTTTCTAGATAATATAGATTTCAACATTAATCATAAAAGAACCTTTGAATAAATAGTTACCGTACAATTCAATCCTTCCACCATACAATGTCACAATTAAATATAAGACATGGAATTACTGTCAAATCTTATTTTATTTAATTATATGTATTTCGACTCTTAAATGCACAACTCCAAATAATGCAAATTAGAAACTCCTTTCTAATTTCATTCTGCCTTGGCCAAGGACTACTAGGTTGTCATTTATCAAATCACATAGGACATTTCTATTCTTTTACTAGAAGTGGTAGATTCTTTATTGATCATACATTATCTCCATGTACAACTTATTATACCCAGGCATACCCTTTGATATACCTAAGGGTCTTAAGGAATAAGTCAAAGTATAACTCATCATACAAAAGATACTATGATGATCTTAAGTCCAAGGATCACTTGTACTACTATCACTACAGGAATTCCTATTGATAGGCAAGTAAAACTCCATTAGGTATTCCTTAGCTAGCCACGTTCAGTGAACTTATTCTCTAATAAACACCTACATACTTGTTTTAGTGTCTCCACACAAATGATCATGAGATCAATCATCCTCATCCGATGAGCAAGCAACGTATGTACCAATCTATCCGGATTCACTAATCCCCAATTTGGTAATCCAACGATTGAGAACTATTTTAGTTTTAAGCTTTCTAAGAATTTAGATCTCATTAGAATGATCATCATCATTATTCTAAAAGCATTGCTTAAAACTATGGGTTTATCACATATTATAAAATAGCATCATATAGATAATTAAAAGCCTTTAATAAATTAATACTTTTTATTAATAAATGAATAAGATTATTTACAAAGTATATGTTTTATCATCAAACATAATTGGCTTATGTGCATACTACTTTCAATCTCCCACTTGCATTAAAGCCAATCGTCATGGTATCTCATACTCTTCTTCTCTAAGTGACGATTATCCTACTGTTGGATAAGCTTCAGTAAATGGATATGTAATGTTGTTCTTGAGAGTCCACGATCTCTATAGTGATTTTCCATCTTTCAATGATCCCTTTAATCAAATGAAAGTGCCACAACACATGTTTAGATCCAAGATGAGACTTAAGAACTATTCCTAGTTCTATAATGAACTTTTTATCCAAACAATCAACTTGTAGCTTCATTTATAGCTATATACTTTGTCTTTATCACTAAACCAACAACTCTTTGCTATTTGGAACCTTTCCAATTCACTGCACCACTGTTCAAGGTAATGCTTTACCTTCAAGTGGATTTTCTGTCATCTTGGTCTGTTTGAAAAACTTGAGTCTGTTAAGCCCTCTAGTTTTAATTTAGACTCACCATAAATTTTAATCACATCCTTAATGTCGGTTAAGTACTTTAAGATGTTTTTCACTGACTCACAGTGAACTTCTCCAGAATATGACTGATCAACATTAGGTCTTGTATATTTGATTGCATACATGATAGTTACTCATGCGATCTCTCTTTTAGGAGTCTATGGGGACTATTAAGAGAGATACACTCCAGGGCTCATCAACACGAGATACCCCATGGAGTTTGCCATGCTAAACGACTTTAGCATCAAATGAATATATGTTCCTTGGGTTATGTCGAGCATCCTTTTGAATCTATCTATATAGATTTGTATTCCCAATTAAGATACACATCCCAAATCATTCATGGAGGAATGTTTAGACAACTTTATCTTTACTGATTGTAGCATTAACATATCATTCTGTATCCGTAGTATATCAACATATAATACTAGGAATGTCACAACGCTCCCACTGACCCTTTTGTACACACTAGGTTCATTCTTGTTCTTTGATAAAATCAAACTCTTTTGATTGTCTCATCAAAAAAAATGTTCCATATTTGAGAAGCTTGCTTCAATCCATTTCTCTAAGTGTCTATAACTCTTACCTCATTGTATGTAACTGGATCATCATCTTCTATGATGTGTACCTCATCATCATCATCTATGATGAATCTATACCTCCCAGGTATCTTTGGTACTATTCCAAATTTACGATTCGGTTGTGGTATAATAGGTCCATCTACAGGTTCCTCTTATTTGACTTATAGTGTTTTATGGTTCTTGAACTCTTCAAGATCTATTATCCTCCCACTAGTCCTTCAATGATAAACACCTTTATCTTAGAAGGAAGCGTGTTTTGCAACAAACACCTTTTTGTAAGTAGAATTATAGAACATATACCCTAAACTTACTTTAGGATGTCCGACAAATTTGTACTTGTCAAATCTTGTCCCAAGCTTATCCTTTGAAACCTTTTCACATAAGTTGAACAACCCTTATCTTAACATACTTAAGATTAGGAATCCTCCCTGTGCATAACTTTTATGGAGTCTAGGGGCCGGATTTTAAGGTTACCTTTTTCATAGATATGCAGTCATTTCTAAGGCATGACCCTAGAGGGATACTGGAATGTCGGTAAAATTATTATGGACCGTACCATGTCCAACAAGGTACGATTTTTTCGTTCAAATACATCAATCAATTATTGCGTATCAGGAGGCGTCCATTATGAGAAAACCATTTGAGATGATCTAGAAACTTATTGCACAAGTATTTATTCCTTGATCTAATCAACGAATTTTAATACTTTGCCAATTTGTTTCACTTCTGAATTCTTTGAACCTTTCAAATAATTCACACTTGTATTTCAGCAAATACACGCATTCAACTCTTTGAATGATCATCACCTTTTCTTATACTAATTTGTTCAATTTGCAAAATATATTTTTACGTAAGTCAAGTACACAAAATCCATTAAGTAATATTTCAATTTTATGCAAAACATTATTATTATAAATAGAACAACAATTGTTCTTAATTATAATACCAAAGATTTCATTGTCCAACAATAAAATGGAAATAATGTTTCTAACAAGAACTGGAATACAATAATAATTTATTGACTTAATAGATTTGCCCATAGGCAATGCTAAACTATAAGTTTCTATGGCTAATGCAGCAACCTTTACTTCATTTCTCACATATAGGATTACTTATATTTGTTTAGCTTTCTACTTCTGATTGGTCCCTTCATAAATCTATATTTATGATAACCAAAGTCGGTATCCAATACCCAAGTAGAACCTTGACTTTAAGAAAAATTTATTATAAATCATGAACAAATTTGTATTTGTAACCGAAACTTTACTAAGCCTCTTTTGGTTAGCCTCTACAAGATGCTTCTTGCAGTTTCTTTTCAGTGTCCAGGCTTATTGCAGTGGAAGCAAACTCCTTTGCAATCTATATCAGTTTTTGTTCTTATTATCCTTTGTTTTTGCCTTTTCTATTTACCTTCTTGGAATCGTTCTTCTTTTCAGAAGATCTTTTGGCCCCTACCAGTAAGACATGGTCTTTCTTGGTTAGAAAGTGACTCTCAACATTTTTCAACATATTAAGCAAATCAGCGAGGCTGATATCTAGCTTTTTCATATGAAAAATTCACAACAATTGTGAAAGGAGTTCGGGAGTGAGTGCAAGATCAAATCTTGGATCAACTCTCCATCCATGATAAAACCTGTTGTCTTAATTAATCAATCAAATTGATAATGTTAAGGACTTTTATCTTTACTGTAGTGTCATCGGTCATTCTAGATCAGAAGAGCTCCTTAGATATCTGATATCTATTAGTCTTACTTTCCTCACCATCAACTACTTGATGTGCATGAATATAGTAGGAGCATCTATAGTTTCATGCTGACGCTAAAGCTCGTTACTCATAGATGCGAGCATGATGCATTGAGCCAACTGTGCATCATCTTGCCACTTTCTAAAATTAGCAATCTCTTCCTCAGAGGCATTTCCTGCAACCATTGTAGGAAAGACGTATTAAGGACATAAGATAACTTTTTAGCCATGAGAACTATTATCAAATTCCTTAACCAATCCAAGTAGTTCAGTCCGGTTAATTAACATCTAATATGTTTCGCAGTGATAGTAATTTAGACATTATAAAATTCTGTAAATGAATTTGTAATTAACAATATTTTAGCATACATTCTTTTATTAATTACCAAAATAAATTAGGTCTTGTTTTAAATTGGTATCTCCCACTATTTTCTTTAAATTATATTACCCTCACTTATATAGTTCGGCAAAATCTAATTAAAAATTTGCTAGTGAGAATAAGGATCCCATTTCAAATGTATATAGCCTTGTGGTGACACAACAAACTATATATAAATAAATAGGTAGACAACTCTTGTCAATTACATCAACTAAGCAACTCCTCGTATTTTGTCTCTTAGATTATTTTCATCAAGTGGTGGCACATCCGAATCAAAATTATCTAAGTTAAGTCCAACCTAGCACTCCATATATTCAAAAAATGAAAAATATTGTTGTGACGCCCCCAAAATTAGGTATACATCACCCATCTTGAGTCGCCAGATACATGGTACAGAATTCAAATACAACTTACTAATACAACTGTCGTGTACAATACGGCAAAACATAACTGTGAGTTTGAATACAATTATTGTCTACTAGAGATCATACAAACTCAAAAGGTGTCCTCAATACAATTATTGTCACACTATTTAACAGAATAGTGAGGACTACTAATACTATTCTCTGGTCCATCACTCCGTTCCCCGACTCGTCTCAGCTATATTCTCATTTCCTGAAGAGAACAGTGAAAGAAAGGGTGAGCTCAACTAGCCCAGTAAGAAATATTATGACTAAGATAATGCAGAATAAATTATCATTAGCCTTCAACAGTGTTAAACTGATAAAATACAATAAACATCAAGTTTAACTACAGCGGAACCAGCAATCCATTAAAAGAGTCAAGTAGAAAATAAAATCTACTATCTTTTATGATTTAAAAGGTTTTTCATCATCGTTATAGCTGAGACTCAGCTTAATAAATATTCCACATCATCGAATCACCCCCGCACTACGGCCAAGGTTATTCTTTAGTATCATGACCACAATTATTCATGCACTACGGCCAAGAATATTTGTGTATTCATTAATGGTCATGATCATGCCAACAACTGTCCATCAATGCACTACGGGCCAATGAGGATTTTTAATTTTTACATCATTTGTAACATTACGGTAATGATTACACCGAATAATCCCTGGTCATAATCATACCAAGTCCATCTATGCACTACAGGCCACAGATGACTTTCAACAAAATATAAACATGAGGATGATGACAATGATATAAGAATTCAATAAAACAAGTTCAAGAATTATTTTATCCAGGAATTATTAACGTTCAAATTTGTCAACACGATACTGTTTTGTGGTGTAAAATTCAAGAATGATCAGAAGAATATTTCTATGAAAGGATACTGGATGAAGCGCAAATATCAAGGATATTCCACTAATTTCATGGAGTATAGAAGTCAAAGTTTTATCCAACTGAGTATAATAAAGAATGGAATAACAAAAGAAATCACCATGCATGCGATAGACCGCACAGACAGGTTATTCCAGCAGAATAATAATAACGGAACCAGGTCAGGTGAAATTCACACCGACAGGATGTTCCAACAGAATAATAAAGAATGGAACCAGGTCCGGTGTAAAACACACAGACAGGATATTCCAACAGAATAATAAATAATGGAACCAGGTCCGGTGTAAAACACACAGACAGGATATTCCAACAGAATAATAAAGAATGGAACCAGGTCCGGTGTAAAACACACAGACAGGATATTCCGACAGAAATATAAAGACAGGATAGTAAATGGATGTCACCAAGTATAGGGTATTCCGCGTATACCGGTTATTCCAACAGAATAATAATGAATGGAATAACATAAGGATTTCACCAAGTATAGGGTGTACCGCGTATACAGGTCATGTATAGGGTATGCCACTTTTACAGGTTATTCCAATAGAATAACAAAGAATGGAATAACATAAGTTCTCTTCAAGAAGAAAGAATAACACCCCTTACCTTATTTAGGAGATTGAATACTGCAGTAGTGTAGTAACCGAAAACTCTTCTTCTTTCTCTCTTATTCTCTCTATACTTTCTCTCTCTATAGCTTGAGCGAATTCGTGAAAAATAATGAAGCCCTAGGCCTCTATTTATAGAAGATTTATTACTATTTACGAAAGTATTTACTATTTACGAAGGTAATTACTATTGACGAAGGTAATTACTATTTACGAAGGTAATTACTATTTACGAAGGTAATTACTATTTACGAAGGTAATTACTATTTACAAAAGTAATTACTATTTATGAAAAAGACTCTTAGATGATGACATATGGCCCCCCATAAATAATTTAACTTACCACAAACGTCTAATAATAGACTCTTTATATACATCAAGGATTGAATAAAAATTACCAGAAATCATTTTATTTTTAATCATCACATATTTAATCTTTCAACAATTATTAATCATTTATAACTTGTCGTCTCAATTATTGTTTAAATAATATAACATATTATACAGATGATACTGTGACAATAATTGAATCAATAATATAAGAGATATGAAGCAACAATTACTGTAGCAATAATTGAGTATAGCTAAGTGATTTCTCACGTAAGCATCAATAATCAATACCGTGTGCTACTATGCAACAACGCGTATTACTGTACTTTTACTACCGAGTAGTTCAACAGTTTTAACGGTAACACCTCCGCCGTTATTTTATAGAAAGATAATTTTCTCGTTTTCTAACTACGATAATACTTCCGTTGTGGGGTCCACCAATGATTGTGCCGTCGTACGAATATTCCCCGACAAAAAGAATATTCCCCGACCAAACGAATATTTTATAACAACTTGCGTACTTTGCAAAATTTATAAATATTACCCACAACTATAACATTATATCCAATTTATTCCATAATATTCAAAAATAATAATTATAGAAAATTCATCTTTATTTATAAAAACTGGGGTCTTACAACCTCCCCTTCTTATGAAATTTCGCCCTCAAAATTAGGGTACGTACCTGGTATGTCAAAGAGGTAAGGATACCTTGATTTAATTTCAGATTCTAACTCCCAAGTCATTTCCTCAACATCGTGGTTTCTCCACAAAACTTTGACTTGAGGTATAACCTTAGAGCGTAGAATATGTTCCTTCTTATCCAAGATTTGAACAGGAATCTCTTCATACGTCATATCTTCCGCTATTTCGTCCGGTTCTAACTCAATAATGTGGTTCGGGTCTTTCACATATTTTCATAACATGGATATGTGAAAAACGTTATGAACACGAGACATACTTGGCGGTAAAGCAAGTCTATAGGCCACAGTTCCTATTCGATCGAGGATTAAAAATGGACCGATGAATCGAGGATTGAGTTTTCCTCTCTTTCCAAATCTTGTAACTCCTTTCCATGGAGTAACACGTAACAACACATGATCTCCTATATTGAATTCCACGTCCTTTCGATGAAGATCAACATAACTCTTTTGTCGACTTTGTGAGGTTTTTATACGTTGTCGGATCGTTTGAATCTTTTCCGTAGTCATACGTACCAACTCCGGTCCCAACAACGTTGCTTCACCCACCTCATCCCAGCATACTGGAGAACGACACTTTCTTCCATACAACGCTTCGAATGGAGCCATGCCAATACTGAAAGTAATATGCACACAAGCCAATCATGTTTGATGATAAAGCATATACTTTGTAACAATCTTATTCATTTATTAATAAAAAGTATTAATTTATTAAAGGCATTTAATTATCTACATGATGCTGTTTTATAATATGTGATAAACCCATAGTTTTAAGCATTGCTTTTAGAATAATGATGATGATCATTCTAATGAGATCTAAATTCTTAGAAAGCTTAAAACTAAAATAGTTCCCAATCGTTGGATTACTAAATTGGGGATTAGTGAATCCGGATAGATTGGTACATACGTTGCTTGCTCATTGGATGAGGATGATTGATCTCATGGTCATTTGTGTGGAGACACTAAAGCAAGTATGTAGGTGCTTATTAGAGAATAAGTTCACTGAACGTGACTCGCTAAGGAATACCTAATGGAGTTTTACTTGCATGTCAATAGGAATTCCTGTAGTGATAGTAGTACAAGTGATCCTTGGACTTGAGATCATCATAGTATCTTGTGTATGATGAGTTATACTTTGACTTATTCCTTAAGACCCTTAGGGTATATCAAAGGGTATGCTTGGGTATAATAAGTTGTACATGGAGATAATGTATGATCAATAAAGAATCTACCACTTCTAGTAAAAGAAGAGAAATGTCCTATGTGATTCGATAAATGACAACCCATTAGTCCTTGGCCAAGGCAGAATGAAATTAGAAAGGAGTTTCTAATTTGCATTATTTGGGGTTGTGCATTTAAGAGTCGAAATACATATAATTAAATAAAATAAGACTTGACAGAAATTCCATGTCTTATATTTAATTGGGACATTGTATGGTGGAAGGATTTAATTGTACGGTAACTATTTACTCAAAGGTTCTTTTATGATTAATGTTGAAATCTATATTATCTGGAAAGTCGTTGATCGCTAGGGAGGCTTATCCCTATTGTAGAATAAATATTATTTATTTAAATAAATTAAGAATTTAATTTATTTATTTAAATAAGATTAGAATTGTTCTAATTGATTTATTCACAACCGGTTTAATATGGAGAACCTAAAGGGTCACACCATAAAAGGAATAATAATTATTTAAGAAGTTAATGGCATAATCGTAATAATATGTTAAGTCTATTTAATTTAATCTATGGTGATAGAATAAATTAAATAGCTTAATATTTATTATTTAATATTTTAGAAATATTAAATATAAATTAATAAGAGGAGTCTTATTAATATTATTACAATTATTATTATTTTAATTTCTAAAAGAGTTTAGGAATTAATTTAATATAAGTACTCTCATTTATTCCTAATAGGATTAGGAGGGAAAATTAGTTAAAAGAGTTTAATTAATTATCCCTAATAAGATTAGGGAGCCCATTTAATTAAAAGAGTTTAATTAAATAAATAATACCTTATTTTTAATAGGGTTACTTGATATCTTTATAAGAGGAGTCTTATATCAGATATCTAAGGTACGTAATTCCAATAGTTGGGAGAGTACGCCTTTTTCTACAGAGATAGAAAAACTAGGGTTTAGCCAAATACCCATCTTCTTGAATCTTATTCTTTCTTGGTGGATCACCTCTAGAGGCCAAACATTTGGGTGGCTAACGTTGATCAAAGGAAGGAACCAAACCCGGTGGATTCAAGTTGAACGCGAAAGGATTTGGAGGTGAACTTGTACCTGAGGAAGCTCGATCTTCAAGGGTATGATTCTTATTCATATCTTTTCGTTTAATTAATAATTGCGCATAAAGGGTGATCCGGGTTTATGGTTTGTAAAAATTTTAAACTCTGATTTTACACGTTTCCGCATTATTTTTGCAATTTGATTGCGTTCATGAATATTACAAACCTAACAGTGGCATCAGAGCCAAACCTTTATGCAAATTATTAATTGTTCAGATTTGATATGTATATTGATATGTGTTTAGAACAATTTATTTGGGCATAATTTTATGGTATAAAATTTATTTAAAAAAAAAAAAAAAAAAAAAATCGCCAAAGCCTGTTATTTTTGTTCGCTGCTGATTCGCTGCAAGTGGACTGATGCTTCATCCAACGTGAATGAAATAAAAGGGATGCACGGAAATGGGAGTCTCGGTTATATATATATATATATATATTATATATAATAGTTATATTATATATACATTACCGAAGTTAACAGGATTCTGTCAATATTAAGTTCGGTTATATATATATATATTATATAATAGTTATATTATATATATATATATAACGGTATATATAATATTTTTATTATTTTATTATTAATATAAAAGTTTATTTTAATCTTAAAATAAAAAGTTTATTTTAATTTTAAAATAAAATATTTATTTTAATTTTAAAATTAAATTTCATGCTAACTAATTAGAGTTGGAATTGGATTCCATGATAACTAATTGGTGTTGAAATTGGATTCCATGTTTCCTTAAATAAAGGAGTTTATTTAGATATGAAATAAGATTTCATATTATTCAAAATAAAAGAGTTTATTTGTGAATAGGAAAGAGAATCCTAATTTCCTTAAATAAAGGAGTTTATTTAAATATGAAATAAGATTTCATATTATTCAAAATAAAAGAGTTTATTTTTGAATAGGAAAGAAAATCCGTGTTTCCCTAAAATAAAAGAGTTTATTTAAGATATGAAATAAGATTTCATATTACTCAAAATAAAAGAGTTTATTTTGACATGGAATTGGATTCCATAATTAATTAAAATAAAGGAGTTTATTTTGATTAAAGATTTTGATTAAAATAAAATAGTTTATTTTATTCAAAATTGAATAAATTAAAATAAAATAGTTTTATTTTGATTTAAATTTGGATAAAAATAAAGGAGTTTATTTTGATTCAAAAATAGATTTTATACTAACTAAATTTGCCCATTAAATGATATCAATATATATATTGAATGTTTATTATTCATAAGATGAATATTATTTATTGATGCATATGGTGATGTGTATGATAATAAATGGGATTGATTATGGACTATTGACCAATGTGATTGAATTTTATTTTAGTTGGATGCATGAATGTATGGGTTTTATTAAATGGGGTCTGTGTACCTCGTCTTCTCTAATTTTTCTTAATGTAAATTCTATCTCTCTCCTATGTACATCCCCTTGACTGCTGATCAAGGTTTCTATTTATTTTAAATAGTTTTGTAATAGGAATAGTTAGAATTAATTTTGAAGAATTAGAGATCAAGGAGCGCTTGAAGACCCGTTTGTAATGGAGCCCGGGTTTAAATGTAATAGTTATATTTAAATATTAATTCTTGCACCCCTAGGGTTTGACCTTTTGATTCACTTGGTGGCTCTAGTGAACCAAACTAGAATAAAGTTCATAATCAATCCAGGTAGAATATAGTATTCTATATGTGCATGCTTATATTATATATATTATATATTATGCAAACATGCTTCGCATGTTCATTAATATGACGCGTATTTTATATATATATGTGCATGCGCGCTAAACAAGATGAGACATTTTAATAACAAACCCCTCAAATATTTTATATTAAGTTGTAACGTTCAAAGATATTTGGAATATCGAACGTCGCCTTCTAGCATGATAGAAACAATAGAGTATTGAATATTTAATATGAGTTTGTTGTGCACACACAAGGCGAGTATTAAATATTTAAGATGTTGTTTTTATTACATATGATGTTTATAAGGAATTGAACATTACTGCTTTGTTGTGCACACACAAGGGCTGTAGTTTTCTCTTCACTTATATAGAAATGTTGGGTCTGACTTAACTTAAATCATTTTAGTTCGGATGTGCACACACTTGACCATTATGATTTAAGAGGCAAAATACAAGGAGTTACATAGTTGATGTAATTGATAATAGTTGTCTACCTATTTATTTATATATAGTTTGTTGTGCACACACAAGGCTATATACATTTGAAATGGGATCCTTATTCTCACTAGTATATCTTTAATTAGATATAGCCGAACTATATATATTGAGGGTAATATAGTTTGAAGAAAATAGTGGGAGATACCAATTTAAAACAAGACCTAAATTATTTTGGTAATTAATAAAAGAATGTATGTTAAAATGTTGTTAATTACAAATTCATTTACTGATTTTTACAATGTCTAAATTACTATCACTGCATAGCATATTAGATGCTTATTTAACTGGACCAAATTAAATGGATTGGTTAAGGTAATTGAGAATAGTTCTCACGGCTGAAAAGCTATCTTATGTCTTTAATACGCCTATCCCTGCAATGGTTGCAGATAATGCCTATGAGGAAGATATTTCTACTTTTAGAAAGTGGCAAGATGATGCATAGTTGGCTCAATGCATCATGCTCGCATCCATGAGTAACGAGCTTCAGCGTCAGCATGAAACTATGGATGCTCCTATTATATTCCTGCACATCAAGTAGTTGATGGTGAGGAAAGTAGGACTGATAGATATCAGATATCTAAGAAGCTCTTCCGATCTAGAATGACCAATGACACTACAGTACAGATAAAAGTCCATAACATGATCAATTTGATTGAACAATTAGGACAACTGGGTTTAGTCATGGATGGAGAGTTGAGCCAAGATTTGATCTTGCACTCACTCCCGGACTCCTTTCACAATTGTTGTGAATTTTTCATATGAACAAGCTAGATATCAGCCTCGCTGATTTGCTTAACATGTTGAAAAATGTTGAGAGTCACTTTCCAACCAAGAAAGACCAAGTCTTACTGGTAGGGGCCAAATGATCTTCTGAAAAGAAGAACGATTCTAAGAAGGTAAATAGAAAGGGCAAAAACAAAGGATAATAAGAACAAAACTGATACGGATAGCAAAGGAGTTTGCTTCCACTGCAATAAGCCTGGACACTGGAAGGAAACTGCAAGAATCATCTTGCAGAGGCTAACCAAAGAAGCTTAGTGAAGTTTCGGTTATAAATACAATTTGTTCATGATTTAAAATAAATTTTTCTTTAAGTTAATGTTCTACTTGGGTATTGGATACCGACTTTTCTTATCATAAATATAGATTTATGAAGGGACCAAGTAGAAGTAGAAAGCTAAACAAATATAAGTAAACCTATGTGTGCGAAATGAAGCAAAGGTTGCTGCATTAGCCATAGGAACTTATAGTTTAGCAATGCCTACGGGAAAATCTATTAAGTCAATAAGTTGTTATTATATTTCAGTTCTTGTTAGAAACATTATTTCTATTTTATTGTTGGACAATGAAATTTTTGGTATTATATTTAAGAACAATTGTTGTTCTATTTATAATAATAATGTCTTGTATAGAACTGGAATATTACTTAATGGATTTTGTATACTTGACTTACGTGAAAAATATATTTTGCAAATTGAACAAACTAGTATAAGAAAAGGAGATGATCATTCAAAGAGTTGAATGTGTGTATTTGTTGAAATACAAGTGTGAATTATTTGAAAGGTTCAAAGAATTCAGAAGTGAAACAACATGGCAAAGTATTGGGATTCTTTGATCGGATCAAGGAAGCAATACTTGTGCAATGAGTTTTTAAATCATCTCAAATGGTTTTCTCACAATGGACGCCTCCTGATACACAATAATTGATTGATGTATCTGAAAGGAAAAATTGTACCTTGTTGGACATGGTGCGGTCCATAATGATTTAATCGACAATCCAGTATCCTTCTAGGATAATGTCCTAGAAATGGCTGCATATCTACGAAAAGGTAACCTCAAAATCCGGCCCCAAGACTCCATAAAAGTTATGGACAGGGAGGATTCCTAATCTTAAGTATGTTAAGATAAGGGGTTGTCCAACTTATGTGAAAAGGTTTCAAAGGATAAGCTTGGGACAAAATTTGACAAGTATAGATTTGTGGGACATCCTAAAGTAAGTTTAGGTTATATGTTCTATAATCCTACTTAGCAAAAGGTGTTTGTTGTGAAACACGCTACCTTCTAAGATAAAGGTGTTTATCATTGAAGGGCTAGTGGGAGGATAATACATCTTGAAAAGTTCAAGAACCACAAAACACTACAAGTCAAATAAGAGGAACCTATAGATAGACCTATTGTACCACAACCGAATCGTAAATCTGGAATAGTACCGAAGATACCTAGGAGGTATGGATTCATCATGGATGATGATGATGAGGTACGTATCATAGAAGATGATGATCCAGTTACATACGATGAGGTAAGAGTTGTAGACACTCTCAAAAATGGAACATTCATTTTGATGAGAGAATCAAAAGAGTTTGATTTTATCAAAAATAAGAATGAACCTAGTATGTACAAAAGGGTCAGTGGGAGCGTCGTGACATTCCTAGTATTATATGTTGATATACTATGGATAAGGAATGACATGCCAATGCTAAAATTAATAAAGATAAAGTTGTCTAAACATTCCTCCATGAATGATTTGGGAAGAGTATCTTAATTGGGGATGCAAATCTATATAGATAGATTTAATAGAATGCTCGACTTAACCCAAGAAACGTATATTCATTTGATGCTAAAGTCGTTTAGCATGGCAAACTCCAAGAGATATCTCATATTGATGAGCCATGGAGTGTATCTCTCTTAATAGTCCCCACAGACTCCTAAAAAGAGAGATCACATGAGTGACAATCATGTATGCAATGAAATATACGCGACCTGATGTTGATCAGTCATATTCTGGAGAAGTTCACTGTGAGACAGTGAAAAACATCTTAAAGTACTTAACCAGCACTAAGGATGTGATATAATTAATGGCGGGTCTGAATTAAAACTAGAGGACTTAACAAACTCAAGTTTTTCAGATAGACCAAGACGACAGAAAATCCACTTTAAGGTAAAGGGTTACCTTGAACGGTGGTGCAGTGAATTGGAAAGGTTCCAAACAGCAAAGAGTTGTTGGTTTAGTGATAAAGACAAAGTATATAGCTATAAATGAAGCTATAAGTTGATTGTTTGGATGAAAAGTTCATAACAGAACTAGGAATAGTTCCTAAGTCTCATCTTAGATCCAAACATATGTTGTGGCACTTTCATTTGATTATAGGAATCATTGAAAGATGGGAAATCACTATAGAGATAGTGAACTCTCAAGAACAACATTACATATCCATTAACTAAAGCTTATCCAACAGCAGGATAATCGCCACTTAGAGAAGAAGAGTATGAGATACCATGACGATTGGCTTTAATGCAAGTGGGAGATTGAAAGTAATATGCACACAAGCCAATCATGTTTGATGATAAAGCATATACTTTGTAACAATCTTATTCATTTATTAATAAAAAGTATTAATTTATTAAAGGCATTTAATTATCTACATGATGCTGTTTTATAATATGTGATAAACCCATAGTTTTAAGCATTGCTTTTAGAATAATGATGATGATCATTCTAATGAGATCTAAATTCTTAGAAAGCTTAAAACTAAAATAGTTCCCAATCGTTGGATTACTAAATTGGGGATTAGTGAATCCGGATAGATTGGTACATACGTTGCTTGCTCATTGGATGAGGATGATTGATCTCATGGTCATTTGTGTGGAGACACTAAAGCAAGTATGTAGGTGCTTATTAGAGAATAAGTTCACTGAACGTGACTCGCTAAGGAATACCTAATGGAGTTTTACTTGCATGTCAATAGGAATTCCTGTAGTGATAGTAGTACAAGTGATCCTTGGACTTGAGATCATCATAGTATCTTGTGTATGATGAGTTATACTTTGACTTATTCCTTAAGACCCTTAGGGTATATCAAAGGGTATGCTTGGGTATAATAAGTTGTACATGGAGATAATGTATGATCAATAAAGAATCTACCACTTCTAGTAAAAGAAGAGAAATGTCCTATGTGATTCGATAAATGACAACCCATTAGTCCTTGGCCAAGGCAGAATGAAATTAGAAAGGAGTTTCTAATTTGCATTATTTGGGGTTGTGCATTTAAGAGTCGAAATACATATAATTAAATAAAATAAGACTTGACAGAAATTCCATGTCTTATATTTAATTGGGACATTGTATGGTGGAAGGATTTAATTGTACGGTAACTATTTACTCAAAGGTTCTTTTATGATTAATGTTGAAATCTATATTATCTGGAAAGTCGTTGATCGCTAGGGAGGCTTATCCCTATTGTAGAATAAATATTATTTATTTAAATAAATTAAGAATTTAATTTATTTATTTAAATAAGATTAGAATTGTTCTAATTGATTTATTCACAACCGGTTTAATATGGAGAACCTAAAGGGTCACACCATAAAAGGAATAATAATTATTTAAGAAGTTAATGGCATAATCGTAATAATATGTTAAGTCTATTTAATTTAATCTATGGTGATAGAATAAATTAAATAGCTTAATATTTATTATTTAATATTTTAGAAATATTAAATATAAATTAATAAGAGGAGTCTTATTAATATTATTACAATTATTATTATTTTAATTTCTAAAAGAGTTTAGGAATTAATTTAATATAAGTACTCTCATTTATTCCTAATAGGATTAGGAGGGAAAATTAGTTAAAAGAGTTTAATTAATTATCCCTAATAAGATTAGGGAGCCCATTTAATTAAAAGAGTTTAATTAAATAAATAATACCTTATTTTTAATAGGGTTACTTGATATCTTTATAAGAGGAGTCTTATATCAGATATCTAAGGTACGTAATTCCAATAGTTGGGAGAGTACGCCTTTTTCTACAGAGATAGAAAAACTAGGGTTTAGCCAAATACCCATCTTCTTGAATCTTATTCTTTCTTGGTGGATCACCTCTAGAGGCCAAACATTTGGGTGGCTAACGTTGATCAAAGGAAGGAACCAAACCCGGTGGATTCAAGTTGAACGCGAAAGGATTTGGAGGTGAACTTGTACCTGAGGAAGCTCGATCTTCAAGGGTATGATTCTTATTCATATCTTTTCGTTTAATTAATAATTGCGCATAAAGGGTGATCCGGGTTTATGGTTTGTAAAAATTTTAAACTCTGATTTTACACGTTTCCGCATTATTTTTGCAATTTGATTGCGTTCATGAATATTACAAACCTAACAAATACTTGCTTGATAACTGTTGTTGTAGGAAAACTCCACCAATGGTAAGAACTTGTCCCAACTTCCCTTGAAATCAAGGACACAGAGTCTTAATAGATCTTCGAGAGTTTGAATAGTCCTCTCCGACTGTCCGTCCGTCTGAGGATGATATGCCGAGCTAAATCGTAAGTCTGTGCCCATAGCTTTTTGCAAACTAACCCAAAATCGTGAAGTAAATCTTGGGTCTCGATCAGAAACTATGGATACCGGCATACCATGCAGTCTTACAATCTCGTTTATGTACATACGAGCAATACGTTCAAGTGTATAAGTTTCTCGTATCGGTAAGAAATGAGCAGACTTGGTCAATCTATCAACAATAACCCAAATCGCATCTATGCCTTGAGAAACCTTAGGAAGACCGGTAACGAAATCCATGGTAATGTGCTCCCACTTCCATTCTGGAATTTCAAGTGGTTGCAATGGACCTTTTGGTACTTGATGCTCCGCTTTAACTCGTTGACAAGTTAAACACCTTGAGATAAACAACGCTATCTCTCTCTTCATATTGCTCCACCAAAATGTATGACGAATATCATGATACATTTTGGTACTCCCAGGATGGATTGCAAACGGTGTATTGTGCGCCTCCATCATGATTTTATACTTTAAATCAGGGTCATTAGGAACACAAAGTCTGGAGTTGACTCGAAGTATTCCTTCTTCATCGATTCTTGCTTCCGGCATAGCACCTTCTTGCACTTTCTTCCTCATACGCATCAGCTCCAGGTCTGTAGCTTGAGCAACTTTAACTTTATCGATTAAAGTCGGTTCTACTCGTATATTCGCCATCGTCACATGCGTCCCTGAAGTCTTTAACTCTATCCCCATCCTTTGCAAGTCACACAAAATGGGCCCTTGCGTTGACAATATCGCACTCGTACTTGCATGTGATCTTCTACTCAATGCGTCAGCTACCACGTTTGCTTTTCCAGGATGGTATTGGATGGTATGATCATAATCTTTCAACAGTTCAAGCCAACGTCGTTGTCGCATGTTGAGTTCCTTTTGAGTGAAGAAATATTTGAGGCTTTTATGATCCGTAAAGATCTCCACTTTCTCCCCATACAAGTAATGCCTCCAAATTTTAAGTGCAAAGACAACAGTTGCCAACTCTAGATCATGAGTAGGATAATTCTTCTCATATTCTTTGAGTTATCGCGAGGCATAGGCTATGACTTTTCCATGTTGCATGAGAACACATCCCAGCCCTTTGCCCGAAGCATCACTGTAGATGACAAATCCCTCCGAGCCAGACGGTATTGTCAGAACAGGTGCTGAAATGAGTCTCCTCTTGAGTTCTTGAAAACTCTTCTCACATTCTTCGCTCCAACCGAACTTTGTATCTTTCCGAGTCAGCTGAGTCAATGGAGTAGCGATTCGAGAAAATCCTTCCACGAATCTTCGATAATAACCAGCTAAACCGAGAAAGCTACGTACTTCGGTCACTGATTTAGGTTGCTCCCAGCTTTGAATAGCTTCAATCTTTGCTGGGTCAACAGATATTCCACGACTTGATACCACGTGCCCAAGGAATGCTACTTCCTCAAGCCAGAACTCGCATTTCTTCAACTTGGCATAAAGCTTATATTCACGAAGCTTTTGGAGTGTCAGCCTCAAGTGTTGCTCATGATCTTCACGGTTTTTGGAATAAATAAGGATGTCATCAATAAAGACGACCACAAAATGATCCAAATATTCCTTGAATACTCGGTTCATCATATCCATGAAGGCAGCAGGAGCATTAGTCAATCCAAAGGACATGACTAAGAATTCATAATGCCCGTACCGAGTTCTGAAAGCCGTCTTTGGAATGTCTCGGTTCTAATCTTCAATTGGTGATACCCGGAACGAAGATCAATCTTTGAAAAGAATTTGGCTCCTTGCAACTGGTCAAATAGATCATCAATTCGTGGCAATGGATACCTATTTTTGATGGTGACATGATTCAACTCCCGATAATCAATACAAAGTCGCATACTCCCATCTTTCTTCTTCACGAATAGAACAGGAGCACCCCAAGGAGAAGTACTAGGACGAATAAAGCCAATGTCTAACAATTCCTGCAGTTGGGTTTTTAACTCCTGAAGTTCAATAGGAGCCATTCGATATGGGGCTTTAGAAATGGGTTTTGTACCGGGTTCAAGGTCGATACAAAATTCAATCTCACGCTCTGGGGGTAGGCCAGGAAGTTCTTCATGGAATACGTCAGGAAATTCATTAACAATAGAAATATCGTTCAAAACTGACGTATTTTTGTTTAAATCTGTGACATGAGCTAAGAAAGCTTGACATCCGTTTTTCAATAAACGAATAGCTTTATGGCTTGAGATGATCGTGATTGATTTTAATGGTTTGGTCGCTTGAATTCGCATAATAGGTTGATTAGGAATATGAAAGCTAACAACCTTATGAAAATAATCAATTTTTGCATGATAAGTAGTTAACCAATCAATCCCTAGAATCACGTCAAATGCAAGTATTTTCAATGAAATAAGATCTACAGGTAATATGAGGGTACCGATTTGAACCAAACAAGACTTATAAACAGTGGATGTAATGAAGGTTTCTCCTAACGGAGTTTCTACAGATAAGTCAAAGTCCAATTTCTCTGGAGTCAAATTTAATCGATGAGCGCAAGTAGGAGAAATAAAAGAATGGGTAGAACAGGTATCAAATAAAGTATAGACTTCGTTAGAGTTTATGATAAGCTTACCCGTGATGACCTCATTCGGGTTCCTTGCTTTCTGGGAGGTCACAACAAACGCTCTCCCTTGCACTACTGGCTTTGACCTTTCTGGGACGGCCTTTGGTGCCTCCACCCTAGCTGAATTTGTCTTTGGTAAACGACAAAATCGGGCCAAGTGACCTTCTCTTCCACAATTATAACATGCTTTGGACGGCATCGCACAATTTGGACTGATGTGTCCCTCCCCTCCGCATTTGAAGCATATGATAGGTGGTCTTTCTCCTTCCTTAACAACGGGTGCTGGTGCTGACGTCTTTCCATCATTGTTGAATCTCCTCTTTTTGAAATGTCCATTCTTATTGTTTTGGCCCTGATTACCACCGAAGTGGTTACCACTTCTGGCCTGCTAATTCCCTCCACGCTTATTGTCACCGCTTCGATGACCACTCTCGCTGGTATTATAATTTTGCCGGCTGCTCTCTTTTAGTTGAGTTGACTCGTTATCGCGCTCCACTAACTGAGCCCTATTTACAACATCTGAATATAAACACAATTTATGAGAAATAAGATGTTGACGTATCTCCGGCTTCAAACCTATTAAAAACATTCGCGCCATTCTCTCTTCATTATCCACCAAATGGGACGCAAACCGTGATAACTCTGCAAATTTTGCCTCGTATTGCGACACGGTCATATTATTTTGTTCCAACTTAATAAACTCCACCTCCTTCATGTGGCGAATACTTTCAGGAAAGTATTTATCATTGAACAGCTCTTGGAACTTCTCCCAAGATATCTTCAGTACAGCAGGTTGAGTACGTTTTACTGATTCCCACCAGTAATCTGCCTCTCCGCGCAACATAAAGGCGGCAAAGGGAACCTTTTGCTCCTCGGAGCATCCCAAGACATCAAATATCTTGGTCATCTGCTTTATCCATGTTTCCGCCATAAGTGGTTTTGGCTCTCCCTTAAACTCCGGTGGTCCCAGCTCCTTGAACTGTTTAGCGGTGACCGCCCGAGAGTTTCTCGCATTTCCATCTACGTTTTGGACAGGAGTTGCTCTCGCCTGCTGCTGCATGAATTGCATAAAACCTCTAAACATTTGATCATTCGTCATTTGGTCAGTGTTGTTGTTTGCATGAGGATTTTCGCCTTCCTGATGCACATTATCCTGATTATTGATATGTGGTGAATCAACAATCGTCTGTGCTCCATTGTCATTCTCAATATTCTCAGATGTCATTTTCAGATACTGCCACAAAACAAAAGGTTAATTGACATATAACATATTATCACTATATTCTGACCGACCAATAAAATAGCACATAAACTTAGGTAGGTCATACTAGCGAAGGAATTCCCCGTCTCTCCCCTCCTAGTACTATTCTCACATCTTAGCCAGGGATCATATCCCTAAGCTTTGATATCAACTGTGACGCCCCCAAAATTAGGTATACATCACCCATCTTGAGTCGCCAGATACATGGTACAGAATTCAAATACAACTTACTAATACAACTGTCGTGTACAATACGACAAAACATAACTGTGAGTTTGAATACAATTATTGTCTACTAGAGATCATACAAACTCAAAAGGTGTCCTCAATACAATTATTGTCACACTATTTAACAGAATAGTGAGGACTACTAATACTATTCTCTGGTCCATCACTCCGTTCCCCGACTCGTCTCAGCTATATTCTCATTTCCTGAAGAGAACAGTGAAAGAAAGGGTGAGCTCAACTAGCCCAGTAAGAAATATTATGACTAAGATAATGCAGAATAAATTATCATTAGCCTTCAACAGTGTTAAACTGATAAAATACAATAAACATCAAGTTTAACTACAGCGGAACCAGCAATCCATTAAAAGAGTCAAGTAGAAAATAAAATCTACTATCTTTTATGATTTAAAAGGTTTTTCATCATCGTTATAGCTGAGACTCAGCTTAATAAATATTCCACATCATCGAATCACCCCCGCACTACGGCCAAGGTTATTCTTTAGTATCACGACCATAATTATTCATGCACTACGGCCAAGAATATTTGTGTATTCATTAATGGTCATGATCATGCCAACAACTGTCCATCAATGCACTACGGGCCAATGAGGATTTTTAATTTTTACATCATTTGTAACATTACGGTAATGATTACACCGAATAATCCCTGGTCATAATCATACCAAGTCCATCTATGCACTACAGGCCACAGATGACTTTCAACAAAATATAAACATGAGGATGATGACAATGATATAAGAATTCAATAAAACAAGTTCAAGAATTATTTTATCCAGGAATTATTAACGTTCAAATTTGTCAACACGATACTGTTTTGTGGTGTAAAATTCAAGAATGATCAGAAGAATATTTCTATGAAAGGATACTGGATGAAGCGCAAATATCAAGGATATTCCACTAATTTCATGGAGTATAGAAGTCAAAGTTTTATCCAACTGAGTATAATAAAGAATGGAATAACAAAAGAAATCACCATGCATGCGATAGACCGCACAGACAGGTTATTCCAGCAGAATAATAATAACGGAACCAGGTCAGGTGAAATTCACACCGACAGGATGTTCCAACAGAATAATAAAGAATGGAACCAGGTCCGGTGTAAAACACACAGACAGGATATTCCAACAGAATAATAAATAATGGAACCAGGTCCGGTGTAAAACACACAGACAGGATATTCCAACAGAATAATAAAGAATGGAACCAGGTCCGGTGTAAAACACACAGACAGGATATTCCGACAGAAATATAAAGACAGGATAGTAAATGGATGTCACCAAGTATAGGGTATTCCGCGTATACCGGTTATTCCAACAGAATAATAATGAATGGAATAACATAAGGATTTCACCAAGTATAGGGTGTACCGCGTATACAGGTCATGTATAGGGTATGCCACTTTTACAGGTTATTCCAATAGAATAACAAAGAATGGAATAACATAAGTTCTCTTCAAGAAGAAAGAATAACACCCCTTACCTTATTTAGGAGATTGAATACTGCAGTAGTGTAGTAACCGAAAACTCTTCTTCTTTCTCTCTTTTTCACTCTATACTTTCTCTCTCTATAGCTTGAGCGAATTCGTGAAAAATAATGAAGCCCTAGGCCTCTATTTATAGAAGATTTATTACTATTTACGAAAGTATTTACTATTTACGAAGGTAATTACTATTGACGAAGGTAATTACTATTTACGAAGGTAATTACTATTTACGAAGGTAATTACTATTTACAAAAGTAATTATTATTTATGAAAAAGACTCTTAGATGATGACATATGGCCCCCCATAAATAATTCAACTTACCACAAACGTCTAATAATAGACTCTTTATATACATCAAGGATTGAATAAAAATTACCAGAAATCATTTTATTTTTAATCATCACATATTTAATCTTTCAACAATTATTAATCATTTATAACTTGTCGTCTCAATTATTGTTTAAATAATATAACATATTATACAGATGATACTGTGACAATAATTGAATCAATAATATAAGAGATATGATGCAGCAATTACTGTAGCAATAATTGAGTATAGCTGAGTGACTTCTCACGTAAGCATCAATAATCAATACCGTGTGCTACTATGCAACAACGCGTATTACTGTACTTTTACTACCGAGTAGTTCAACAGTTTTAACGGTAACACCTCCGCCGTTATTTTATAGAAAGATAATTTTGTCGTTTTCTAACTACGACAATACTTCCGTTGTGGGGTCCACCAATGATTGTGCCGTCGTACGAATATTCCCCGACAAAAAGAATATTCCCCGACCAAACGAATATTTTATAACAACTTGCGTACTTTGCAAAATTTATAAATATTACCCACAACTATAACATTATATCCAATTTATTCCATAATATTCAAAAATAATAATTATAGAAAATTCATCTTTATTTATAAAAACTGGGGTCTTACAATTGTCCTTGTGGTGACACAACAAAACAATATTGTTCAATTTTCTTTATAAGCATCAACTGTGATAAATTAACACCATAAATACTTAGTACTTGCCTTGTGGTGACACAACAAACTCATATTAAATATTTAATACTCTATTAATTTTATCATGTTAGAAGGCGACGTTAGATATTCTAAATATCTTTGAACGCTTAAGACTTAATATAAAAAATTTGAGGAGTTTGTTATTAATTTGTCTCATCTTGTTTAGCGCGCATGCACACACATATATATAAAATACGCGTCATATTAATTAACATGCGAAGCATGTTTTCATAATATAATATATATATATATAGTATAAGCATGCACATATAGAATACTATATTCTACCCGGATTGATTATGGACTTTTATTCTAGTTTGGTTCACTAAAGTCACTAAGTGAACCAAAAGGTCAAACCTAGGGGTGCAAGAATTAATATTTAAATATAACTATTACATTTAAACCCGGGCTCCATTACAAACGGGTCTTCAAACGCTCCTTGTTCCTTGATCTTCATTTCTTCAAAATTAATTCTAATTATTCCTATTACAAAACTATTTAAAATAAATAGAAACCTTGATCAGCAGTCAAGGAAAAATACATAGGAGGGAGATAAAATTTACATTAAGAAAAATTAGAGAAGACGAGGTAGGCAGACCCCATTTAATAAAATCCATATATTCATGCATCCAACTAAAATAAAATCCAATCACATTGGTCAATAATCCATAATCAATTCCATTTATTATCATACATATCACCATATGCATCAATAAATAATATTCATCTAATGAATAATAAACATTATATATATATATATATATATATATATATATATATATATATATATATATATATATCATTTAATGGCCAAATTTAGTTAGTATAAAATCTAATTTTGAATTAAAATACACTCCTTTATTTTAATCCAAATTTAAATCAAAATAAACCTATTTTATTTTAATTTATCCAATTTTGAATAAAATAAACTATTTTATTTTAATCAAAATCTTTAATCAAAATAAACTCATTTATTTTAATTAATTATGGAATCTAATTCCATGTAAAAAAACTTTATTAAAGGAAACACGGATTTTATTTCCTATTCACAAATAAACTCATTTATTTTGAATAATATGAAATCTTATTCTATATCTAAATAAACTCCTTTATTTAAGGAAATACGGATTCTCTTTCCTATTCAAAAATAAACTCTTTTATTTTGAATAATATAAAATTTTATTTCATATCTAAATAAACTCCTTTATTTAAGGAAATATGGAATCCAATTCAACTCCAATTAGTTATCATGGAATCTAATTCCAACTCTAATTAGTTAGCATGAAATTTAATTTTAAAATTAAAATAAACTTTTATTTTAATTATAAAATAAATAAAAATACTATATATATAATAATAATAACTTGATTCACGTGGTAGCATTTTTCAATCCTGCAGAATCTATCTATATATGCAAAAGCATACTGAGAAAAAAAGGAGGGAAGCGGTGAGATTTGTAGGAAGTCGTATGTGTGTTATAAACAAGGAAAGGGTAAACTATTTGCCGATGTGGATGCAAGAAGAAAACGTGGATCTATTAAAGAAGATTGTAGTGCAAGAATGATACTGGTTAAAAGAAATGACGTGTACGTAGTTACCATAATTGATGAGGGCCATTGTCACCCATTGTCAACTCCACATAAAAGGCATCTTTTACGATCGCATCGTAATGTCTCATCTGCCCAAAAATGTTTGAGTCAACAACTTGCCATGGTTAATATACCACAATGCCAACAATTCAACTTTCTTGTAGTGCAAGCGGGAGCTATTGAAAATATTGGTTGCACGCAACGAGATTTGTATAACTTTGAAAGAGACAATCGTAATAAGCTGAAGGGACAAGATGGTGATATGTTGAATGAGTACTTGAAGTTAGAACAACAAAAGAATCATTCATTCACTTTTACAGTCGACACATACAATGAAAAAAGGATTACTCGTTGTTTTTGGGCCGATGCAACTTCTAGACGGGCTTATAGATTTTACGGCGATGTTGTCATTTTTGATACCACGTACAACACTAATCGTTACGGAATGATATTTGCACCACTACTGGGGGTTAATAACCACGGTCAAACTAGTGTATTTTGTTGTGCTTTCTTAAGTGATGAGACCATAGACACTTTTGTATGGCTATTCAAGTGTTTTTTGGAAGCAATGCCAGGTGATGCACCTAAGATGATTATCACCGATCAAGATCCAACTATGACAAATGCCATTTCACAGATCATGCCGAATACATTTCATAGGTATTGTAGTTGGCATATTTTGACCAAATTTTCGGGGAAGATTGACTCGGTAAAATACAATGCTTATTATAAAGAGTTTTCAGATTGCATTTAGAATTCAGAGACTGTGGAAAAGTTTGACTCCACTTGGGTGCAGCTGGTGGAGAAAAGTGGGTTGACTACTAATAAATGGCTACAATCAATATATGACATCCGTTGTAGATGGGTACCCGCACATGTTAATCATGTTTTCTCAGCTGGCATGTCAAGTAGCCAACGAGCGGAGAGTTCTCATGCATTTTTTAAGAGATTTGTTTCTAAAGGAAATTCATTAGTGGATTTTATGATTCAATTTGGCCGGGGCCTTCAACATCAACGACATGTAGATTTGGAATCAGATAACAAAGATTTGATTGAGAGACCAAAAATGAAAATTGCCAATCACTTCTTAAGTTAAATGGTTGACATTTATACATACTCTATGTATTATAAATTTGAAGATGAGATGTTTGAGACCTTGAATTATAAGTTTGAACTTATGAAGGAGGATGTCAATTACCATGTATACAAGATTTGGCGAAGGGATGTCACAAAATGTAATGTAAGAGAAATTCATTATGACAAATCTTGGGATTATGCAACATGCACTTGCAAAAATTTTGAGAGTTTGGGAATCCTATGTCGGAATGTACTAGCTTACTTGAATAAGTTTCATGATCTTGACAAGTTGCCGACAAAATACATTTTAAATAGGTGGACAAAGACAACAAAATCAAGTGGTGTAATTGATGATAATGGTGTGACGATAAAAGATGACAAGTCATATTTACTCTTGCGGAGTCGATTGATTCAACGTTCTTTAGATTTGATTGATATTGCTCTCACAAATGAAGAAGCCAAAAATGTATTAAATGAATGTTTAGATAATGGATATGAAAAGATCAAGCAAATTATACGTAAGAATGATTTCGAAAGAAACAAGGAAATGGAGTGTGGTGGAATTAGTGCATCCAAGTCGGTTAACATGACTTCTACCTATGAACTTACTTATGAAAATAGTTATATTGAGCCGAACCACGTGCGAGCAAAAGGGTGCGGCAAAAGGTTGAAGGGTGGAAAAGAACGGGCTTTGGGAAAAGTAAAAAAAGTAACGAGTAGACGTTGTCATGCATGTGGCCTAGTTGGTGTGACACACGATAAAAGAAATTGTCTGATGCTTAATAATCTGTAAGCAAATTTAATAATTTTGACTTTGTTATTTATTTAAAATTAATTTTTGTATTTGTTTAAATTTGATTTTGCTAATTGTTTAAATGTAGAACTGGAGAATCAAATGATGATGCTACTCAGGATCCAAGTGTAGCTAATGATTATAGTGATCCAACAGAGATTTCTAAATTATGAGGTAATGATAATATTAATCCAAGTGTATTAAATTTATAGCACTATTTAGTCTATTTTTGAATAGTTTCTTTAATTTGGATTGAGTTTGATTTGCATGTTATGGAATGATGGATTTGAGTGAATTTATGTTTTATGTAGGTGTGTGACAGCTAGTCTCATGAAGTACTCTGTGGATCATGAAGTACTCTGCCTTCTGTTTGAGAGTTTGATAATATGTAATCAAGCAGCTATAGTTTGATAATTTGTATTTCTTGTTGTTTGTTATATGTAATCAAGTTGGATTAGGCATATTTTGCATAGAATTATGTAATATAGTACCTTCAGTCATTTCTAATAACTTTTAATTCATGGTTCTGTTACTTGACTCTTCTACTTTTATGGATTGGAAAAGAAGCATATGAACTATGTTGATATCTCAGGCGCTAAAATGAGTCTGCTCAACTATTGTTGGGTCTTTACTATTGTTTTCAAGTGACAGTATTTTAGTAGACATGCTAGAGAAGTTTTCTTCATAATTCTGCTATCTAGGATAGTTTTGATATCTAATTTTCTTGTTGTTTGGCATTCGATGGTGTTTTAGGCATTCATAGAATCTCTCTTTCACACTGCAAAGCACATTATCAATTTTTGCTCTTTCTTTGTTTAAGTATAAGCCTATAAAATTCTTTTGTTACAGTAACTTGGAAAAATAAGAAACCTATCATGATGCACATTATCAACTTTAGTGTTAGTTTTTTTTACTTTTTACTCATGATGCAACCAAAGAAACAACTACAACAACTTGGTAAATAACATATTTCACATTTCATTGCCACCACACGATTACACAACCAAAAAAAGAAAGAAAGCATACAACAGTGATTACATGTCCTTCTTGGACAAGGTTACAATAAAACTAACACTACAGTTTAATCAACCCAAATGATAATTTTTACTCCAACTACAATAACATTATTAAAATCAATAACCAAGAACATACAAGTGCAATAATTAATTTTGTTCTTCCTTTGATGCCTATTGCATGCATGTTCTCCATCTCTTGCTCCATTCCATTGATCTTTCGAATTAATCCAGGTATTATTTGTCTTGATCTCTCGCACATTAGAGGATCGTACCAACCAAAAAACTGACAGGCATTCCTCTGTAAACAAAGAAGTTTTCAATTTTATGTATAAGTAAATAGAATGAAAGAAATAATATACAAAAAAGGAACACTAACACACTTACTTTTCCATAATTCGGACATGATAAAAACCTTCTTCCTGGGTTAGTATCAGTCCATGATGTTTTAAGTTGAGCTGGCCTATCACAATCACATAGTGCATTATTCATGGCTGCAAATACAAAACATATTCAAGTAAGCCTTAGTCCCCAGAAAGTTCGATCTATGAAATAATACAGAATATTTAGCAGAAATTTAAGAAGGATAAGAAGTAGTAATGTGACAATCAGGTGGTTGCAAAAATGGAAAACAAGCACATGCCAGGAACATTCACAAAGAAAAAGAAGTGCAAGCAAAACACCAACAATGTACCTTTGCATCACAAATCATCTTGTCACCAACAATCTTTCAAAATATATAATATTACATATGTATCCTTAAAAACAAGAACTGGTTTTCACCAAACTGCAAGAAAAGCACTAAGCTCTGCAAAAAAATAAAAACTGGTGTTCCCAAAATTTCCAAAATTTTCAAAAATTTCAAGAATCTCCAACAAGTACTACTTCCAAAATATAATAACACCAAATAATCTTTCAGAACTCCATAATACAGAACAAAAACACAATAATTTGTAGATTATAGTGTTTGGCCCTCATAAATTTTAAGCCCTAAAAAAGTTATTATGAACATCAAAACACAAATTGGAACGAATCTAAGCCTGATTTCAACCCATAAAACAATAAAATACATATACAAAGTTCTAATTTTGTTACCTTGGTCTAAAATTAATTAATCGACGAGAAAGGGAGAAGGGGCCGAATCTCGCGAATCCAGAGATTCTTCGCAAAGAGAGATGGCAAAGGCAGATGGGTTATCAGTCTTCAGTCTTCGTCGAGCTGGAGATGGAGAGTGCAGAGAAATATCTTCAGTCATCGTCGAGCTGGAGATGGGTTATCAGTCCTCGCGACGAGAGGGAGAGAAGGGAGCAAAAAACGTGAACCATTTTTTTTGCTGTGTCTAATTAGGCGAGAGAATGAAAAGGAGTGTATATATAGGTGAGTTGGGGGAGTTTTTAGTCGGGTGAGTCTAAGATCCTTACTGTATATATATATATATATATATATATATATATATATATATATATATATATATATATATATATATATATAATCTTAACTCTAATTATGTTACCATAATTGATAACAACATCCTGATTCCCTTTTAAGTCACCTTTGAACAAGATAACGGAAAAGCAAGCTACACAAATCACAGAATTTTAAAAAAAAATGTGAGACTTTCAGAAATAGCAACTGACTTCGCGAATTTCCAATATACATCTAGAAATTTATTACGGCTTTTTCTCTTCTTTTTTTTTAAAAATAAATTTTATACAATAAATTATGTCCAATTAAATTGTTCTAAACACATATCAATATACATATCAAATCTGAAACAATTAATAATTCGCATAAAGGTTTGGCTCTGATACAACTGTTAGGTTTGTAATACTCATGAACGCAATCAAATTGCATAAAATAAGCAGAAACGTAGAAAACCAGAGTTTTAAAATTTTTACAAACCTTATACCCGGATCATCCTTTATGCACAATTATTAATTAAACGAAAAAGAAAGAACAAGAATCATACTCTTGAAGATACGAGCTTCCTCAGGTACAAGTTCATCTCCAATCCTTTTCGCGTTCAGCTTGAATCCACCGGGTTTGGTTCCTTCATTTGATCAACGTTAGTCACCCAAGTGTTTGGCCTCTAGAGGTGATCCACCAAGGAAGAAGAAAGATTCAAGAAGATGGGTGTTTGGCAAAACCCTAGTTTTTCTATCTCATAGAAAAAGGAGCGTACTCTCCAACAATTGGAATCACGTATTCACGTGTTGTGAAAGTGTCAACCTCCACTCCACCCATAATAAGACTCCTCTTCTTTATAGATGTAGACAACCCTCCTTAACAATTAAGGAATTGAGTTTTATTTTAATTAATTAAACTCCTTTAATTAATTAGGCTCCTAATCTTATTAGGAATAATTAATTAAAATCTTTTATTTAATTTACCTCCCAATCTTATTAGAAATATATGAGAGTACTTTTATTAATTAATTCTCAAACTCCTTTAGGAATTAAATAATAATAATAGTAATAAAAATAACAAGACTCCTCTTATTAATTTATATTTAATATTTCTAAAATAATAAATATTAAATATTAAGTTATTTAATTTATTCTATCACCATAAATTAAATTAAATATACTTCACTTATTATTACGATTATGACATTAACTTCTTAAATAATTATTCTTCCTTTTATGGTATGACCCTTTAGGTTCTCCATATTAAACCGGTTGTGAATAAATCAATTAGAACAATTCTAATCTTATTTAAATAAATAAATTAAATTATTAATTTATTTAAATAAATAATATTTATTCTACAATAGTGATAAGCCTCCCTAGCGATCAACGACTTTCCAGATAATATAGATTTCAACATTAATCATAAAAGAACCTTTGAGTAAATAGTTACCGTACAATTCAATCCTTCCACCATACAATGTCACAATTAAATATAAGACATGGAATTACTGTCAAGTCTTATTTTATTTAATTATATGTATTTCGATTCTTAAATGCACAACTCCAAATAATGCAAATTAGAAATTCCTTTCTAATTTCATTCTGCCTTGGCCAAGGACTACTGGGTTGTCATTTATCGAATCACATAGGACATTTCTCTTCTTTTACTAGAAGTGGTAGATTATTTTTTGATCATACATTATCTCCATGTATAACTTATTATACCCAAGCATACCCTTTGATATACCCTAAGGGTCTTAAGGACTAAGTCAAAGTATAACTCATCATACACAAGATACTATGATGATCTCAAGTCCAAGGATCACTTGTACTACTATCACTACATGAATTCCTATTGACAGGCAAGTAAAACTCCATTAGGTATTCCTTAGCGAGCCACGTTCAGTGAACTTATTCTCTTATAAGCACCTACATACTTGCTTTAGTGTCTCCACACAAATGATCATGATATCAATCATCCTCATCTAGCGAGCAAGCAACGTATGTATCAATCTATCCGGATTCACTAATTCCCAATTTAGTAATCCAACGATTGGGAAATATTTTAGTTTTAAGCTTAATAATAATTTAGATCTCATTAGAATGATCATCATCATTATTCTAAAAGCATTGCTTAAAACTATGGGTTTATCACATATTATAAAACAGCATCATGTAGATAATTAAAAGCCTTTAATAAATTAATACTTTTTATTAATAAATGAATAAGATTATTTACAAAGTATATATTTTATCATCAAACATGATTGGCTTATGTGCATACTACTTTCACGTTGGAGGTGGGAGTTGGTATATTTCAACGCATTTATTTTCTAAGGCTAAGTTCAAAGAAGGGTCTAGTGATAAGGGAAAAAAAATAACAGAGTGTTGGGAGAGTAGTCTCTGCGAGTTGCCAAGAGAAAAGAGAGATTATCATCTTTTGCTAGCAAAATCAAGGGTTCAAGGTATAAATTCTTATTATAATTTTTTTAGTTTTGGTAGTATATGTATATATCTCCTTTGTATAATTTGGAAATAACGTAAATTGTGATGTATATATGTTCATATGGATTTGAAAAACTCTGTTAATTATCATGTAAACATGTTATTTGTTATTTAATTCATGAGAAATTGGGTTGAGGAAGAAAAGAAAAATCACAGTGTTTGTGTTCTTATAATATGGCCATAGAAAGTACCAAATTTCTTGTTCAATATATGATGTAATTTGTAGTTTGTTGGTGAATTGTGATAATATATTAAGAAACGAAAGTGGCGTAGTTTAAATCATGACAATTGATCAAGAAACGAGTTCGTGGAGAACAAATTCGTTAAAAATATAAAAAATGGGGAAAATTTGGAAAAACAATGGTTTTGATTCTTTAAAATGGTGTTTAAATAATGTTTTGTATATAGAATAGTGTTTAGTATGTGTAACTATAATGTGACAAAGTGTAGATGTTGTAATTTGGTGTAATTCGGTAGAATTGGGATTTTTTGGCCAAAGTAAAGTCCGTTTTCGAGGTTCTGCAAAACTGAGTCTGGTGTATCGCGCGGGTGTGCTGCCTAGCACGCGATTTTCGCGCGGGCGCACAGCTTTTGGGCGCGGGCGCGTGATAGCCCAGTGTAATACTCGCGTGGTCGCGCGAGTAGCCAGTCACAGACAATGGAGTCTGCCTAATTATAGGTTATGCGCAACGGACATGGGTTAGTTTAACATGCATGTAAAGGATACTAAAACATTAAGTGGATTACAATAACAGATTGTAATGTGTTTTAATGCAAAGTGTAAAGATTTGAAATAATTATTTAAATAAGTTATAAAATGAAGCCAAATGTGATATTTTCAAAGGTTAGAGATGAACGGTTAGGCTATGTTGGCTCATAATTAGATTTCAGATTCATTAATTATGTTAACCAACATGGTTAGATGCTAAGTTAAGATTATGACCTAAATGATGGGTTAAACCCATAAAGTTAATATTAATACAATTAATTGTTGTTACGATTTCAATGATATGTGTAGGGTAATTGGAGATTATTTTACGTTTGTATAGCTTAAAGTCGAGGCAAGTTCCTAAACCTTACTCTTTATATTGAGCAAGATTTCTAACTTCATTCTTTTCATATTGAATTCAAGTTTCCATTCCTATATTATTATTGTACAAGTTCTTAAAATTCAGCATGCCTAATTTATATTGAATATGTTCGTACAAGCTCTTGTAAACTAATTCGTTATATCGAGTGAGTTTCACTTTCCTAATTATCATTCAAAGAATATATTGTTCTAACACATTGACTCAAGTGAGATTGTTCTAATTCTTTGAATATAGTATTTTTCATGTATATCATGTTATTCAATTATATATTGTTGATATCCGATCTTTGACTTTGATAGCCTTGTTCAGTTATACATGCTAGTATTAAACCTTTAATTAGTAAGCGAACCCTTATTGATCTATAATTTCTTAGTGTTCTAAAATTTTAGAAACACTGATAAGCTATTTCCAAACTAAACTTTCTTTGGTGCGGAAATTCTAAATTCAAACTGAGACGAACAACCCTAACATAGGGGATTTTGTACGTGTAATGTTTAGATTTTTGTGCACAATACATGGTACAAAGGGCTGATCCCCCTAAGTACTCTAAGAAGGGTCTGTACAGTCTAATGATTGTTAAGGTTAAGGTAATAATACCTATATACCGGAGACATAGTTCGTGGTCTTAAGACCCTCAGATAATTAATATTTGAACTTGTTTTCTATTTTGATTTGTAGAACAAGTTCCTTATTGTTCAGCTTTCGTTGTTCACTCTTATGGTACTATCATTGCTACTTTCTATATCAGTGAGCATTTGTTTGCTCACTCTTGCAATTAACACTGCAGCTAAAGTTGAGAAAGTCGATGAGCCGTCTACTAGCTAAGGAAAGGGCAAGATGTCCAAATGTTGAAGATATATGAGAATTTTATTTTAATGAATTATGTTAAAGACTTGTTTTAATATGTGATGTATTCCGCAAATTGATGTAATAATTTTAAGGATAGATTACCTGGATTTATTTTGAGATGATGATGTAACCCTTTAATGGGGAAGATTATTGTTTAAGTTATTTAAATTATGTCTTTATCCTTTATTGATGGGTAGTTAGATGTAATAGTTTTGATAAGTGAGCACCAAATCCTGTGGTAATGAAGTACCTGGATTTGGGAGTGTCACAACTATTCATGTTGCTATTAATACTCTGAATTTCAGATAGATAGTTACTATCAATACGATAGTATAAATCCGCATGGTATAGACTATACATCTGGGTGAGGATATTGATAATATGGACTGTTCATGTTATTACTGGTAATCTGTATTTCGGATAGATAGATTATATTCACATATACAGTTCATATATCCAAGTGAGGGTATCCAAACACAGTAACATTTTTCTTGGGAATTGTCTTCTGTTATGGGATACTGTGAATCTTGGATCCATGGGAATTATATCTGATAGTCACTCAATTTGATATAATCATAAAATCAGATACCATGGGTGTATAAATTTAAATGCATTATATATTGATTCGTAGTAAGCACCATATCGAATATCGTGGGTTTATAGATATGGGGGCATTATAAGTTTGGTGTCAAAGCCTCAAGGCTATAGATATAAGGAATAGAAATCTTAGTATATAGTTTTTGAGTCTGTAAAACTTTTAAAGTACACATAAAATATAACATTAAAAATATTATGCTATGTAAATTTCTATAACAGTATTAAGGAGTTTTCTTTTATAGATGGCCAACTCCAGTGCTGAAGAAATGGTGATAGTACACAATCCACCACAAATTGAGTCATTTATAGCTAGTGATTCAGAGGATAAAGAATTGCTTCATGATCAACAACTGCTAGATGCTGAGGAAGAGGAAGATCTAGTAGCAGGACAATTAATGAGAATTGATGAACATGATGAGGCAATGGCATCACTAATGAAGACAACAGAATACGAGAATAATAAAATAAAGTTTAGGGAAGATATAGTTGAGGGAATGCTTCAACAAGAGAGGGGAAATAGTCACCGACTAAAAGTACAACTGCACCATGCACAAAGAGGCAGAAAGGAAATTAAGTTAAGACTTCTTAAAAAATCTATGGGTGTTCGAGACACTTTCAATGATTTACAACGCCGAGTAGTACGATATCCGGTGGAGGAGAAGAAAATTGCCTATCTGATAGATCGATCTATGGTATGCCACATGATCCAGGATTTCTTTGATGATATCAATGATTTCTAGAGGATAATATAGGTGTTGAATGCTTTATATTAGTATGAGTAAAGGAGCATATAACTTTGTAATATAACCAGTGGTATGTGTAAGCTAGTAGTATAAGTAAACTACTAAGTTGTTTTGTATGACTTTTGTGATATATAAATAAACAATATGTTTGTATTATTCAAATTCTTATGTGAATTTTTGTTGTTGTTTTATATAGAATCATGACACAAACTAGAAGATCCCAAAGAGAAATGAATAGTGATGATAATTCTACCCAACAGTTAGTAGACCTTATGTTAGGAGCTATGAATAGAGTTATGAACCAAAACACATCTTTTAAAGATTCAGAGTTGCCTAACTTTGATAATAAAGATGAACAGTGGAATGAATAGATATAGTTTGACTAAAAATATACGGGGAAAGGAGATCGTAAAACAAAATGATTACAAAATAGAAATGAATCATAATATAAACGATGAGATCACACCGTGATCTGATAAGGTCATAGTGGGGAGGAGGATCAATCTAATAATTAAAAATTTTACAGAAAAATTATTGTGTGTTAGTGGTACTATGAATTGGTACGATTCTAACTTAGAAAAAGGGTTGGGGTGATGCAATATGGATTGAATGAAATTCGTATGGAGTAAGTATGGAGCTAGGATTATGTGGGATTTCAATTGAGGACTCATGTCAGCAGTTAAGTTGTATGATTCCTTGTATGGGCGGGGAATTTGTACTTGGTTTTAGAACCAATAGCTTCCTATATTATTATATTTGTTAAGTTGAACAATTCTTTGTATGGGCGGATAATTATCCTTGGTGTAACAAACGCTTAGCTTCCTATATTGATTAGTGGCTAAGTTGACCAATTCTTTGTATGGGTAGGGGATTGTGTTTGGTTCGACAACCACTTAGCTTCTGATAATGATAATCAGTAAAATGTATGTGTCGCGCTATTTTCTATATGAGTGTTGAGAAGGTGATTATTTTCTCATGTGTATAACAAATAGGTGACAGATAGGTAGAGAATATAAGATTAGGTGTGAATTCTTAAAACTCATACTTATGGTAAATTAGTGACTCATAATCATAAGGTATGTTTTTGAACCCCTAAGCGTATGAACAGTTCCTGATGGGTTCTTGAACTACGTATTACTAGGATAAGTTCTGAAACTCATATTATTGTGGAAAGTTCTTGAACTAATAACGTGTGGTAAGTTTGATGAACTGGGGTATATCTGAGATGTGAATGGAGTATTGAGGAAGATAGGAATAGATAGATTTATTAAGCAATGGATTATTATAGAAAGTGGAGCTGATGGTGGAAGCGTAGGTATTCCAAATATGCTAGTTATGCTAGACTTCAAAATTTTTTACATCAAGCTAAATATGCACTATGTGTTTTTTTTAAAAAATTGAATTTTTATTCTCAACGCATGGTGATCATTGTGTGTGTGCACTTCGGGACACTGACACATTGTAACGACCCCAAAATTCATACAATTTAATTCTCGACTTCGGTCATTAATAATACCTTCAACCTCTAATTTTACATCATTAAACGATAATACAACCATTGAAATTTGCGGAATAATTAAAATTTTTTATTATAAACAATCCTCGTTCCCAAAACCTTCAACCTTTACATCTAAACCTCTTAGAATCATTTTAATACTACAATAGTTTACATCGCAAAACATTATTATAATTCAACATTGTTCGGAACCTTAAACATTGTTCAAATAATCATAACTCAACCAAAGTATATAATTCTTCAAGTATCACATCTGATTCATATCTTTCAAGTAGCACATATTTTACCTTAAATCTTTAACCTGCAAAAGTGGTTATTTGAAAGGTTGAGCTCGAAAGCCCAGCAAAATCTAATAGTTTTCATGCATCACATAGCATATAATAACATGCATGCTATAGTTCATATAACATGTATAAAGATTGAGTCCTTACTCAATCAACATGCTTTAGTCAATCAACATAGTCATAAATTGACTTTAACATTTCATACTTTCAACATATATATAACACATCATGCTTTTTGCAATAAAGATTTAAAACAGTTAATCATCAAGTTCACATAGCAAATAGGAACTTAAAGACTTTCCTTGATCGTTGTTTACCAATAACAGTTTAACAGCTTACAGTTATCTGTACTTCATGTGCCCTACACAGTTATATAATAATTCACATCAACTATTAGTCACATACCAATGCATAGTAGTTGTAATGTAAATTTTACTCTACGTCCTATAACTCTTCCTATTAATCAATACATAATGTTCAATTTGATTGTGTTAACTTTAGACTTATATCTAACTGTATTTCATATTCGAAGTTCATTCAAGTGCTTAAGTCTTGCTAGGACTACTTATTGGTTTTATATTAAATTCATTCCATATCTTATAATATTCATTTCAATTGAATGGAAACACTTTTTAAGTTCTTTAACACTTAGCACGACGTTTCGACGTTCATTCGTCACATGCCCGATTCGTCTCTCTTGTGTACTTAGTATGCTTATACAACTTATCTAATACATCATTTATTAATGTTAAGCATCATTATATTTATTAATATTCATGTTTTATAACGTAGGACAACATCTTTTATCGTCAGGAGCACTACATTTGCATGTGTGCATTCCCGATGCCCTCTGATTGCCTCCTAATACATATCAGTCCCACAAACGATCATTTTGACCCATGTTCCCGACCTCAAATTGAAAGACTTAAAAAATGAAAGTTATAGGACTATTCTTCCTCGTTCCGTATCATCTTGAGTCACCTCAATCGGAGTTCGTATGAAAAAGTTATGGCCGTTTTACTACAAGAGGTCAAAATTGTCTGACCTATACTATAATTCCAGCGCTGGGGCACGAATTTCAGTGTTGGGGAGAGAATTTCAGTGATGGTACACAAACTTCAGCGCTGGGACATGAAGTTCTAGCCTATTTTTGGTGCTAAGGTGCGAAAATCAGAGCTGGGGCGCCAAAACTTACAGAACCGAACCACGAAGAACATAACAACTAAATTCTGAACTGATTAACACTGGTAACATTTAAATTAACACTTTTAATTTATGTAATTTACACGTAATCGTAACCAAGCATACATATACTAGTTTAACAGAACTAAACAACAATTTTTAGAAAACCTAAATTCTTGAAAGCACTGTTTTAAAACCAAACTTCATTATTGACGTTGTTTGACAAAGTTTAACACTGAAATTCCTATCAACTTAGTCCATTCCAACTATAATCTCTTCGTTTCTTACTAAGTTAATATATTCAGTGTTTAATTTCACCATTAATTCACCAACAAACTATTACAGACAATTACATTATATTAATTTTTGGTAGTTTTACCAGTCATTTTTGAACATCTATATACTGCAAATAGTTTCTTCCTTTTTAAATGAGACTTGCATACAATCCCTTATCTAAACATAAACAATAGCATTACAATTACCTACAAGTGCAATTATTCAATTTACACAACAATTCAAGAGAATTTTAACTTATAGAGAATTTTTAAAGAATTTTATACACAGTGAAACTCAAGAAAAATTAAGGGTTATAAAACATACCTTCACTAGCTTGACCACTACTTGCTAAAACTCAGAACTTGTTTTGGAATCAAAGACTTGTCTTTCTCTCAATTCTCTCTGGACTCTCTTCTCTCTTTTCTCAGTATCACAATATAGGCTAACTTAAGCGTAAAAACCAAACTGATACTAATCAAGCGTAAGAAGAAAACTGATACACCTTAATACGCATAAATATAATAACAGGTACAAAAATAAACGTATATCTTATAAATATATTATATTTATTATTTTAATTTATTTTATATATTCTATTTATATTATTAAAATTCAAAATTTAAAAATCCAAAAGCCATAAGGCTGTGTTTGACAAAACTCTTTAAAAATTAAAGACTTAATATATTTAAGCCTTGTTTGGCAAAACTAAATTAAACTCCTTTAATTTATTTTAATAACTCCTTTATAATATAGTTATTTATCATACTTTATTTAATTATGTTTTCATACTTAATGTAATTAATCCTAATAACAATTTATTGAATAAATCATTTAATCATTATAAACTCTCTAACTTAATTATTAAATTAAATTAGAATATTATCTGATAACATTTAATTTCTTTAACCCATTAATTATTTATTAAACAAATAATTGACCAAATCAAATCAAATAAAATTAAACAAATATTTATTCAATAATAAACAAATATTTATTCAACAATAAACACATCCATTAAATATTTATATAATTCAATAAATATTTATAATTACAATAAAAATTCTGAATTGTTACATTAATCACATAATAATTTTAATTATTAAATTCTTATTTTAATAACTTATGAAAATTCGGGTTGTCACACACATCGTTACCTATTGAGATATGATATCACTAAAATGATTTGTAATGGTTTTTGAACTGTTTAAAGAATAGTCTATGCTAATTGTTTCGGCTAGGCAAAAATGATTTAAAAATATCAAAATATTTTTTATATCATTAATGCATCAGGCAACCTGGTGCAAAGATGATAAAAACAGATGGAGTTATAAATGCAGGAGTATTTAGTGTTGAATGCGATCTACAAATCGTCATTCCACTATGGTATGATGTATTATGATAAAGTCAAACAACGACGGAATCCTCAAACGGGTTGTAAACACAGTACGGTATCATGATGTCATAAAATATTTTTAGAATTTTAAAGATAAATTGTTGCCAACGGGGTTTTGCCATGCATACATGTTTCAATTAAAATTGAATTATTGTTATGAGTCTAAGCTATTTGGTTCAGCTAGACCAACGTTTATGAAAATTCTATGTGTTCTTTGATATTTCCCGAACCGAATTATGTTGGTGCAGAATCCTATGATATGACAAGTAGTACTTGATCAGTACAGCGCATAATGGGCTAATCACCATTTGTGTCCGTAAGTTATGACAATTTACGGATTAATTTTTGTAAAACCTTTTCAAAATTCGAAAATGAAAGTTCATGGTCAATATGACTCCTTAGTATGATTTGAAAATTTTAACTCTTTGGAGTGATGTTTCAGGTAGTATGTGATGATGTTTATGAAAGGAGCAGGGTGTAGTAGGCTGTAATTTCGAGGACAAAATTCTTAGAAGAAAGGGTGAATTTGACAACCTGAGAATTTAGATAATTATTAAAATATTAATTGATTGAATAAAGGTTCAATAATAAGACCTAGACTGGGAAATAGAATATTGAATAAGAATTCTATGAAAGATTTGTATGGATTTAAAAATTTTGTGAAAAACTTATAGGTTTATGTGTATAAGTGTATATAATTATGTGTATAATGTTTGTGTATGTGCAGTATGTGGTTAAGGGTCAATTGTTGATCAGATAAATATAACATTAGCAGACGCTAATGTTATGTTAAGAACATCAATGTTCAGTTAGTAAACCCTAATGAGTGGTTAGAAACCCTAATTTCATTTCTGAAAACCTTAATTTTAGTTTTGGGAATTCTAAACCCTAATCGGGAATTTCAAATACCTAATTTAGGAGCTCAAAAGCTAAGTATAAAGACTTATGGGTTAAAAGTTATGTGTTATATATGAAAACACTGTGACACCCCAAAATTCAGACCACACTTATCTCAAATTTGGATATCATGTACTAACTCTTAATAATAACTCAACATCTCACACATCGGAATAATAAAATAAATTACATTGTTATACCATAATTATTCTTGTCCCAAAGGTTCATCACTTAAACATTTCTTACATAACTACATCATAATTAAACAATGTTTGGACATAACTAATACATAATACAATACAACTAAAATTAAACATAGCTTAATAAGTTCTTCTACAACCAAATAATAGTACATTCATAGCAACATATAAATAAATACTCCAAAGCCTTCTCTTTACCCTTGTCTTTGGCAGAGGGTTAACCACGTTTTGCCTTAACTGAAAGGTTTAAGGAAAGCAAGGATGAGCAACAATTTTGCCCAACAAATATTACAGCAAAAGGGAAATCAATGTTGTTTAGATTCCTCAAGGGTATATCAAAAATTATAGTTCAAGATAGCAAGACGTATCGATGATTATCAACAATAGTCGTTATGGATAGAAAATATCAATAATATTTAACGTTTAATAAATTCAAGATTTCAAAGTAATGAATTCTGAGCAGTCACATAGGACTATGAGCTTCTCCTAGAATTAATAGTAATAAACTGATAACTTTACAAAAATGAGTACAACAGGTGATCAGCCTAAAGTACCCTATGTCATGCATAACAATTAATCATTCTCATGTGTGCACGTCGGTTTCTCAACAAAATATAATTCCCCTACCAAGAGGGTTGTTCAACTCAGTTATAAGTGTCTGCACCAAGAAAATTTGGTTTCTATAGTCTAGCTGAAGCAATGACTTAGACAATTTTATTTTACAGCATATATATGAACAATTCTCGTTCGAATCAAGGTTTGTAAACCATTACATTTCTAGATTACGAAGTATTATACTTTCAAAGTTCTACTTAAACGATCAAGAATAGCACAAGTTTAAGTAATGCTCAATAAAGAGTACGGTTTGAGTACTTGCCTCAAGCGTAATTTAACAAAGTAAAGCTTAATACCACTCCAATGAACTATAATATCCAATTCATGTATAATCACATTAGTTATACGAATTCAACATGTACAACCACTATCTTTATTTACTATGATACACAGGTGAAATTTGTAGATACTAAACATATATTGGTAGTCTTCTCTTAGTCTTATCATCTTTTATGCATGTTACCACATAGCATGAAAATCAGTTTCTAGTATACTATGACATCTAAAGAGCATAGTTTTTCATCACATTTTGACTTAAGGTTGTAAACACTTATCCAACATAGGTTTCTTCCCTTAACATGCTTATTGACATATGAATACCGCAATGGACATATATTACAGGTTAATGTAACAATATAGGCATGCATCAACTCTCAAATTATTAGCAAAAAATAGATCTCTCTGCAGGGTGGCGCGATCGCACTTGGTTTGTACCAAGGAGTGGCGCAGCCGCACTGCTCCTAATGCAAACCATGACATGGTTGCTCCTGTAGAAAGCCAATGCACACATGACTTGCACATATATGAATAATCATGCAAAACACACATGTCAATGTGTGGATAACTATGTTTGACCCTACATCCTAACATTGACATAGGTCATTATCCATTCTCATTAAATTAAGACTTTAAGTGTTCAATTCACAAATTCTCTTACGTTTAGCCATTAAACATATGTTACGTGGTCAATAGGTCTCAACTATACATGCTTATGTTAGTTACATCATGTATTTCAAGTATGAAGTCATCACTTAGACTTATCGTATTCCATGCTCATATATTTTACAATGCACATGTCTAGTTAGGCATTCATGTTAATCATATCCATAGACATACATACCTACTCATGATGGCCAATTTCAGAATACTTATGACACATCTATTATCAAAAACTAGTTTCTTTCAAATTCTTCTGAAGAAGATTTCTGTGCTGTCATGCTGATTTCACTTTCAAAAATTGCTGCAAAATCAACATTATTGATTTCTACTCAGGTGCGAGTTCTGATCCCTTTTGTAGATTTTATGTGTATTTCTTAAATTTCTTGACAAGGATATTTTGGTAAGTTCTGATCTTTTCTTATTCATTGTCTTATTGAAATTGAATTTTGGTGTTTCTATTGCAGCATAAAGTTTACATACCAAACCTTGATTTTCTTGAAGAAAATGATGATGAAGTGGATTTAAAATGTCACACTTTATTCTTTCTAGTTCATTGTTATTCTTTCAGTTTTCTTATGTTAGTTAATAAATTTTGTAGGTACTATGGTCCTTGTGAGACCAAGATATAATAACAAATTTTGTAGTTATTGTGACTCGAGTATTATGATATATTTATATGAGAAGTTTTGATTTTATTAGTTCTTTATGCATTAGCTTACCAATTAGTTTGAAAAATAAATTTAATATTTCTTATAGAGATTAATAATAATAATAAATATGAAATCAATGATTTAAAAATTAATTATAATTTTCAATGAATTTTGATTATTTAGCAATTAATTTTTTATTTACAATTTTATAATTTTGAAGGAATTTTTCTCCCACTAATTTGAGGAAAGATTCTCAATTTATAATTAGTGAAGGAAAATATTCTCTCGTTAAATAAATTTGTTCCTTGCAATATATTATTTGTGAGGGAATCAAGTTATTCACTAATTTTAAATAGTCCTTCTTAAAATATTATTTGTGAAGGAAATCAATCTTTCACTAAATAACAATATTCCATTACTAAATACAATTTGTGAATAAAAAAGTTATTCACAATATATCCTACACAAAAAACATTTAGTTACTACTTAGCGAAGGATACCCAATTGCGAGAAGGTCTAATGCGAGCACTCGTGTGAAGGAAATATTTATTCGCAATACATCACTTGTGAGTGATATAGGGCCTCTAGTGAAGGATTTGTCCTTCACTAGAGGCCATTTTTGGTGTAGTGTCTTTTTCATAACATCTAGATACCTTAATTAAGTGTTTTTAGTAATCTGGAAATTTTGGAAAAACAAACCTGACAATTGAATGTCAGAGCTTGTAGATTCATATGTGTTTGTGATTAGGCCTGTTATTCGTATGTAACTTGTAGCCTGATAGTAGGTCTTGAATCTGGAAAAGAAAATAGATTCATTAGAACCATGTATTGCAAGATATAGGTGACCAAAGGTGGTTGAAGTTCTGTTTTTCTGGGATACCCAGAAAACTCAAGAACAGGTTGAGCTGGCTACTTTGACCAGCCTTTTGATCACTTTCTGTTTGTTGTTTTTGTAACTTTTTGTGATAAACTGATACCCTGATATACATAATACATATCTATGATCTTAAATTACTTAAACAACTAATAGGATTACTGGAATTAATGGTCAAAAGTCGTTGACCGAGCATGACCAAGTTTTCTGGGTTACCCAGAAAACTGATGAACACGAAGAATAGTTATTGGTTGTACTTAGACCAACATAGATCAAGACCTTACTATTATTTTTTGTCAAAACCAATGTTATATATATGTACCTTGACATATATACTACATGTTACAACAATCACAATACAAATCTATTACACATAATCAAAGATATGGAAGCCATAAAACCGTTAACCGACCATGACCACTGTTCTAGGTTACCCAGAAACTCAAGAACAGCTATGACAGTGACTTTGAGCCTCTATAACTTCTTGTTATATGTAGGTTAAAGCATGAAATTAGGCTTATGTTGTACTACTTTATGAGTACTATAACACCAACACTTGTCCAAACCCAGAATCATAATCAGTAGCGTTATAGATTGTGGTCAAACTGGTCTCTCGACTATGATTGGCCGGAAAACTAGAAGCTCAAGAACACCTATAGCGACACTTCCTGTCACTATAGTGCTTTAGCAACAGACAGAAAATTATTTTTTAGAAATTAAATTATAAAAATTTGAAATAATTAATAATAAATATAAATAAATACCAAAAATAGTTTTAAAATTTATATTAAGTTATTATAATTAATTTCTGATATTTTTACATAAATTCTATAAATATTTTATTTTATTTGGATTTTATTAATAATTAATTTAATAATAAAGTAATTAGAATAATTACTTATAAATACTAAATAATTATTAAAAAATATTATTAATGATATAAAATCATAATAAATGGATATAAATTATTTGAAAATAATAAAAAAAAGTTTTTGTAAAATTCTAAATAAATATTAATTATTTAACAATAGAAATAAATGATTTTAAAATCATTTAAGGGATAAATAAATACTTAAAAATTATTATAAGCTTCTAGAAATTATTATAGTGGATATATAAATTATTTAAAGATATAATAAAACTTATAAATAAATTTTAGTTGATATATCAACTTATTTAATTTTCGGTAAACACATTAAACATCGAAACTCTATCAAATCTAACCCGAACTTATGTAAATGTTGTATTTGCGTATTGTTATCAATACTAACGTGTTAGATTTATATGAATGAACATCGTAGGTGTTTATTAAACGAATCGAGTAGCATAACTTGACTAATCTACGCTAAGGAAAGTTTTCTTTAACCCTAACTACTTACGCAAATTTCTCAAACCCTATTTATTCGTTAAACAAGATTTTTATCTTGATATGATGTTGATATGATATACTACACCTACATTTGAATTACCTCTTATTGTAAGGTTATTGCTATAGCTTCAACATAACTAAGAAATGAATTATTTATTCATATGATATTATTTATTAAGCATAAACTGTTGTGTCAAACCAAATTATTTTGGTAAGACATCTTATACTGAAGTTGGGTATCCTGTAAGGGATCAATATTCGGTCGATAATATATTGACATTAATTTGGGAGAATTTAAGCATTGATAGGATGAGATGCATACTCCTAAGATATTGAGTAGGCTGGTCCCCTATCTCATATCTAAAACAATGTTTCTAAGTCTGTGTGACTGACATAAATAAAAAGAAATCTAGAAAATGGTAACAACTATCAGTCGAATTTTGAATTGTTATACTTCCTCAAATCATATATTGTTATAAACATAAAACCTATTAAGCATGTCATATCTCACCCTTGTAAATTATTCCCTTTGTAGTATTAGATGGTAACCCTGGAACATTTGGAGTAGACAAAGGGAAGCGTCCCTGCTTAGATTAGGTTATATTCATGTCTAGTTGAATACTTTGTAATAAGAAACTCTTTATGAGAATCATGTAATATAACCTTAATATTTATGATATATAACATATTTTATTTCTGCAACCGTGTTTTCTTACATATATAGATGTAATTTAGAATTCTTCAAATCTAGTTTGAGATCCTTGGGAACTATTTATCTGAGTGAGGGTATTGATAGCATGGACAGTTCATGTTGTTATTAATACACTGAATTTCAGATAGATAGCTACTATCGATACGATAGTATGAATTCGCATGGCATGGACTATACATCTGGGTGATGGTATTGGTAATATGGAATGTTCATGTTATGATAGATAGATTCTATTCACAGATACTTTTCATATATCCAAGTGAGGGTTTCTAAACATAATAATAGTTCTCTTGGGAATTGTCTTCTATTATGGGATACTATGAATCTTGGATCTATGGGAATTATATCTGATAGTCACTCAATTTGATATAAGCTTATAATCAGATAGCATTGGTGTATAGATTTAAATGTATTAAATATTGATTCGTAGTAAGAACCGTATCGGATATCGTGGGTGTATAGATATGGGGGAATTACATGTTCTTTGACCAAACTCAAGGTTTAACTGATGTTTTTCGTCTTTAAACGTTTTAAAGAAAAGAGAGGTGTTATTTTGATTTATTCATAGTAATTCATAACTATTGGTTCAGTTATAGAAGATATACGCATATGATTCTTGCATGTAATTCTATTATAACCATTCTACTTGTTGAGCTAGTTATGCACACCCTTGCTTGAACCATATGATTGCAGCTAAAAATGAAAGGATCGAAGGATCTAGTAAGGACAAAGGGAAGACCAAGGCGGATAAGTAACTATCTTTATAATAAAATAGTATTACATTTGTACTAATTTGATACTATGAAAAAGAACATATGTAATAATTACAAAGAACTTGGGAAGAAACTTATTATTATGTAATATATAATAAGCATATCCACTTTATTGACGTAATTCAATTGAATGTATGTGTAGACTGTAGTACTGTGTATCACCATATATCGGGTTGGAAGATACATCAATTTGGGGGCGTCATAATGGAGAACTGAAGATAAAAATCCCCCTGACTAGAAAAGGCGAAAGGGAAATGAAGTGCTTAAGATTTCAACTTGAGATAAATAGTTCAAAGGAAGTGATAGTTATGAGCTCCAATCCTGGTGGAACACAAGTTGAACTCATCATAATGAGGGGAGTGGTAGAGGAAACAAGATAGTCCCCTAAGAAAATTAATCAGCCACCATCAAACATCTTGTTTCCCAAAGTCAGCAATCACAATCTTGATTTTACCCTCCTGGATGATGAGGAGGAAATATTGATCCTTCCTAGTGTAGAAAAAACTAAAAAAAGGAATTTCCTTGCGAGAAATACATTAACATTTCGGGAGAGATTTCATAGTCAAATCCCCTCAAACTCATGAAAAAGATAAAAGTACAAATGAAGAAAAATGTGGTGAGGTTGTCGGGAAAGCCAACCCATCGAGGAATCTAGAGTTCATCCCTTTTTGCGATGGGTTCAGTTTGAGTCTCCTTAAGGGATATACTGAATCAGGAGACGATCAAGTTATGGCCATGATTGAAGATATTCATAACCAGAAGGTAACCTCTATCACGAGCCTCGAAGGAAACATAACCCTTGATAACTGGACTATCAGGCCTCGGCTAGTTAGGAAGACGTAGATCCAGAGGATAAAGTTGTGAGTTCCAAGAAATGTTGGGACAGTATCACTTTCTTAGCATTACGCTTATTATTTTCCATGCATGTCAATACTGAAAAAAAAGAAAAAAAAAGTCAAACTAATTAGGTCTCAGCCAAGCGTGAACTATATAGACCTGATCTCCTCGTATAGGAGTACGTAAGAAGCCATCTATGATGTGGTCTAATCCCTACAAAAAATCATAAAACCCCTTCAATGATTCAGTGATCACAAGATACAACTCTTTAATAACTCATTAAGTTTGAACTACATAGACCTGATATCGCTTTATCAACGAGAGTACGTAGGCAACCATCTATGCTGCAGTGAAACTAAAAAAAACCTAAAAACCCAGTCAAATAAATCAAAACAAACACCTTTCAAATCCTCAGAATATTCCACTCTAGAATACCAATTTCCCACCATTAGGCCAAGCCTAAACTACGACAGACCTGATCTCCCCCCATCAATTAGAATATGTATGTAGCCATTTATGGTGCGGTCTAACCCTCAAAAAAAATAAACAAACACTCAACCTCACAACCAAAATACCAAACCCAAAAATCAATCACAAGACACCAAAGTCCACACCCAAGAAAAACCCTCAAAGTTAGTGACCCATATTGTGAAGACCCAACGGCACCTCAATGTTATTCCATCAATTCTGGCATAAGTCCCAGAAAGGAAGAGACGACGATACATCAAGACAACCAGTAACATGGATGAAATGGAAATCATCATAAGATGCAACTCGTTAGCAACTCATCGTTCTTGAAGTGCAAGGAGACTTGATATCCTTTGACTAACAAAAGCACATGGGCTACCATCGTTGAATAGTCTATCTCATAACCGACGACCTGTTCCCTGAGAAGAAGGCCACAAATTAAACCTCACAGGTCACACCTGGTTGAAGCCATCACATCACCAACCAAGTTGAGCTCTTAGATCCAATTTAGTGGATTTTGAAAGCCTCTTGACACCAATCATCAAAGTTAAAACAACAACACAACAATATATCAAGGACCTTCAAAGAGATAACACCCTCAATACTAAACTTCGTCAAATAAGAAGAAAATCATCAAAGCCAAGTGTGCCATCAAGTCAGAAATGTTGAATTGGGGAACTGATAAGAGGATTTTATATCCACAAATCGATGTCTAATTCAAGCTTAATTTTTGTTAATTCCTTGTTTTCATTTTTATTTTTACTTGTTTATTGTTATTTTGTGTGTAGGATGGTTGGTGTGGCAAGTGATAAGAAAAGGAGTCATTTGGAGCATTATTTTAGCAAGTATAAAGATTAAGCAAAGTCAAAATGCAGTGTGCTAGCCCGTCGGGGCGGGCATATATAAGCCTTACACCTCCGCCGGGGCGGGGGGTCTTCAATTCTGTTTTGCAGTAGCATAGCCCGTCGGGGTGGGCATTTTCTAAGTGTATACCCCCGCTGGGGTGGGGGGTCTCGAATTCTATTGTCTTAATATGATTCTAATACAGCTGGAAGATGGGTTGGAGTGATTGCATAGCTTTGGGATTCTATAGAATGGAGGATTGAACACAGATTACATGTGAAAACATATATTAACACAAGAACATGATCAAAACATATGTACAAGGCAATTATCAGAGATTAATTATAGATTTTCATATCGAGTATTGGAGTGAAGATTTTGAAGGAACGTTTTGTTAGAGTTTATGCCCTAGAGGCCAATTATTTGATATAATTGCTTAACATTTTGATATTATATTTGATTGAATAAATGAATGGTTTTATTATGGTTTTATTTACTGCGTTATATAAATGTTAACATAATAAAAAATCCTTAGAATAGTGATACAAATTATATAGTTTCAAGTATGTGACTTGAACATGAGATTATATAATTACAATTAGTATCATTGTTCTTAAATGTCCCTAGTCGAGTATCATTGTTGATGGGACAACAATGATGCATTAAGACTAGTATGTGGATTGATTGATGACCAAATCTCATTGGTCATAAATATATGAGATATTAAGTCAATGCATATATACATGTTAGAGAACGATGTACTGGACAGACCCACCATGAGAATTCAATGTGGAGAATTATGCGAAATGTCATTAGCAATTCTCATAGTGACAATGATGTAATGGTCCTCGGACCTGAAATAACTATATTTCTACACGAGAATTTATGTACTTTGATATTATCAAATGTCACCTTTAATAGGGTGGACTATAAAGGTGATTATTATTTACATCATGAATCGTGTGAGGAATATGAGTGATCTAGGTAGAATTTAACCATCCTATATATTAGGGGTGATATTCATAGGCCTCTTGATTGAGTAGGACTATGAAATGCATGGCCATGCTTAAATAGTGATTTGTTTCATATAGTCTACTCATTGATCAAGAAAACTCAGATTAAATTATGAAGAGTATGACACATTCCATGACTCGAGTTTAATCTAGGATATTAAGGTTAAAAAGATTAAATTGCATTGAAACATTGGTCACGAAAAGGTTGCATCGAATCATCGATCTTATTATTACTTGGGTAGCAGTGATGCATTACTAGATGCCGCTCACTGTTTATAATTTTATAATGTGATTTTAAAATTATTGCCAACGTAATAATAACCTATAGGGTCACATATATAGAACGTAATTTAAAATGGAATTAATTTAAATTTTAAGGATTTAAATATATTAATATGATTAATAGTATTTAAATCACGAATTTAAATTAAAAGGGTAATTTGTATATATGTATATTAATTAAGATATATATATATATATATATATATATATATATATATATATAAATTCAGATTTTATGAAATTAGGTTTTGATTAATCCCCTTTTTAACTACTATATATATGATATAGTAGCCACTTAGGGTTAGATCGTAACTTTATAACCCTAGCCGCTCTTAGAGAGAGACTAGAGAGAAACAGTTCTAAAATCCATTCTTTTTGGTGGCTAGTACCGCAGTTCCTTTTAATGCAGATCGTACGACGGTTCGCGGGGCGTTCGTGTGGATACCGTAGAGGCGCGATTCGTTTGGATTGCGTTAGAGATTCGAGCGCATCAATTTTAGAAGCATTTTCATATTCGGTATAATTTTTAACCACTGAATTAATTATTTTCGCATGGATCCTATTTAGGGTTTTGAATTTGGTTTAAATTGTTCTATTTCCACTGTGCGTTTCTGTGTCGAAACCCTTCACATTTATATCGATTGTGGATTAAGGCTAAAGTGAAGGGTGTTCTACATTATTCTTCTTTTTAGTTTTATATTTGTAATTGAAAGGATGTTATCTTAAATTTATTCAATTATTATTTCATTGATGATGAACTAATTTATTTTTTTAGGCTTATGACGGATCTTTAAGTGAAACGATGATTATGTAGCTTTGATTTTCAGTTTAATAAGCTATTTTCTAGTTTATCTATATTAATTTGAGCTTGAATTTATGAATTGCCTGATCAACGGTTCTTTGTGGACTTGTATGAATTCGAGAGAGGAAGTATGAGTCTAGACTTAGTTAATATAGCATGTTTTCTTGAATTTTGTGAATGAACAGAATCTTGATGAATGTTAAGGTAAAGATATGCTTGACATCGCATGTAATCAGATAAAGGGCTTAAGCTTAAAGATTTCCCAATTATAATTCGCAATGAGATATAGTGAGTTAGTTGATTAAGGTGTTTAACTTGTTTCTATCTAAATTGTGGATTTGAGTTAATATGGTATTAGTACATTGAGAGGTGGCTAGTGCTACATTCGTGTTCTTGATTAATAAACTAGGATAGTGAATTGAACTAGAATAAAGGTATAAAAATCAGAGTGAAGCTTAGGGTGAAGTCGTAAGCCTAATTCTCCAATAATTGTTTGAAATTTCAGTTTTTATTATTTGTGATTGTTTTGTGATCTTAGTATTTTTAATAATTTAGTTTTAATAATTTTAATCATTAATTTGGATAGTATAATAAAATTAGGATTAATAGGAAATTGATAATTGTGAGGTTTAAATTTTTATTATAATTTCTCTGTGGGAACGATACTCTACTTACTATTATACTACTTATTGACCATCTGACGCCCCCAAAACAGGTATACATCACTCATCTTGAGTCGCCAAATACATGGTACAAAATTCAAATACAACTTAATTATACAACAGTCGTGTAAAATACGATAAAACATAATCTAAGAGTTTAAACAAGAATATTGCCTTCTAGACAATATCCAATCTCACTAGAGTCCTCATTACAATTATTATCACACTATTTCTTAGAATAGTGAGGACTACTAAAACAACCATCTGGACCGTCAATCTGTTCTTCGACTCGTCCCAGCTATATTCTCATTTCCTGAAGAGAACAGTGAAAGAAAGGGTGAGCTCAGCTAGCCTAGTAAGAAATATTATGACTAAGATAATGCAGAATAAATAATCCTTTGCCTTCAATAGTATAACAACTGATAGAATATAATAGACAACAAGATTTAGATCAACAACTGCAACGGAAATAAGCAATTCATTAGAAGAGTCAAGTAGAGCACAAAATCTACTATCTTCTATGATTTAAAAAGTTTTCATCATCAATTTTTATCGCTGAGACTCAGCTTAATAAATAAAATCAAATCATCCCAGCACCACGGCCAAGGATATTCATGTAATCATCAATGGTCATGATTATACTGAATAATCTCTGGTCATAATACTACCAACAACTGTCCATCAATTTTAAAGATTTATAATTTAATTTATCCAAAAATCAATAATGTCCAAATTGTCAACATGATACTTCTTTGTAGATTAAAATTCAAGAATAATATTCATGTACCAAAAATAATTTGGACAGAAAAGAAATATATTTTTTGGGTAAATAGTACCACGTGAATAGTACTTTGGGAATAGTACCCCGTGAATAGTACTCTGACACAAAAAAGTGTCCCGAATACCCGAGTGAATGATACTAGAGTGAATAGTAATTGGGTGAATAGTAACCCATGAATAGTACTTCGACACAAAAAGTGCCCCGAATACCCGAGTGAATAATACTAGGGTGAATAGTAACCGGGTGAATAGTAACCCGTGAATAGTAACTCGTGAAAAAAATACCAAAGAAAATGATATTTCATGACAAGTACAAAAGAAATGATATCTTAGACGAGTATAATATAATATACGAAACTACAAATGGATTTTCACCCGCCATGCGGTAATTCACATAGACAGATCATTTCCACAATTTAATAAAGAATTAATACGAAGGACCATTCACCATGCATGCAGTAATCCAAATAGACAGGTTATTCCAACAGAATAATAAATAATAGAATAACAGAAGAATTCACCAGGCATGCGATAGACTTCACAGACAGGTTATTCCAACAGAATAATAAAGAATGGAACCAGGTCATGCGTAATCCGCACTAACAGGATATTCCAACAGAAAAATAAAGAATGGAACCAGGTCATGCGTAATCCGTACAGACAGGATATTTCAACAGAATAATAAAAAATAAAATAACAACAGAATTCACCAGGCATGCAATAGACCGCACATACATGTTATTCCAACAGAATAATAATGAATGGAATAACAGAAGAATTTTACCATATATGCGGTACTTTGCATAGACAAGTTATTCTAATATAATAATAAAGAATGGAATAACAGCTCTTACGAGTATTGAAAGAAAATAATTCTCTTTATGAATACGAAAGAATAATACCCCTTACCTCAGAAGAAAACAGGATACTGGAATAGTGAGGTAGCAGACTTCTCTTCTTCTTTCTCTCTATAATTTCTCTCTATAATAATTGCTCTATAGCTTTAGTGAATTGGTGAAAAATAATGAAGGAATGAGCTTCTATTTATAGAAAAATATAGTTTCGATAATTGCACGTTTTGGGGCTCAAAATATTACAGTATAATACCTTCCTCTTTTCGTTCATTTTTAATTTAGTCCTGCAAGTATTATCAAACTTGCACCACTTTCCCTAATAGTAAACCATGTGAATCAATAGTAAAATCATGTGACTCAATAGTATAATCATGTGAAAAAACTAATAACAGTATAGTACTTTCATCTATACCTCCATTTTTAACTTAGTCATACAAGTATTATCAATATTGCACCAACTCCCCTAATAGTAAATGAATGTGAATCAATAGTACACACATGTGAATAAATAGTTATAATTATGTGAATCAATAGCAATTAATTGCTCATTTATCCGGTTAATTACTCGATTGGTCAATATAACCTTCACTAACACTAATAATTCCAACACAATGGAACTATCAATTTCATCTTTAATCAACACGAAATTATTCATCATTAATATTATAACTCACAATATTTAACAATCAGGTCGTTCCTAGGAAAGAGGGGGCTTTCCGATAAGGATTTCTCCTAATTGACGCGCAATTAGGTGACCAACCTCTCCTTGACAGAACTTCTAGACATTGTCAATATTGCAAATAATAATATGAATAAATTTGTCGTCTCAATTATTGATTTAATAATATAAAATATTATACAGATGATATTGTGACAATAATTGAATCAATAATATGAGAGATATGATGCAGCAATTACTGTAGCAATAATTGAGTATAATTGAGTGACTTCTTACGTAAGCATCAATAATCAATACCGTGTGCTACTATACAACTACACGTATTACTATATGTTTACTACCGGGTAGTTCAACAGTTTTAACAGTAACACTTCCGCCATTATTTTTGTAAAAAGATTATTCTGTCATTTTCTAGCTACGACAATACTTCCATTGTGGGGTCTACCAATGATTGTACCGTCGTACTGATATTCCCCGACAAAAAGAATATTTTATAACAACTTGCATACTTTGCAAAATTTATAAATATTACCCACAACTATAACATTATATCAAATCCACACCATAAAATTCAAAAAAAATATTTCGAGAAATTTAAATCTTTATTCATAAAATTTGGGGTCTCACAATCTCCCCTCCTTATGAAATTTTTCCCTCAAAATTTACGTACGTATCTGGTATGATGAGGATACCTTGAATTCATTTCAGATTCCAACTCTTGAGGTATAACCTTTGAGTGTCGAATATAGTCCTTCTTATCCAAGATTTTAACATTTATCTTCTCACACGTTAAATCGTCTGCTAACTCGTCTAATTCTAATTCAATAACGTGGTTCGGGTCATCCACATATTTACGTAACATCGATACGTGAAAAACGTTATGAACACGCAACACACTTGGCGGTAAAACGAGTCTATAGGCCACAGTTCCTACTCGATCAAGGATTTCAAATGGGCCAATAAAATCGAGGGTTGAGATTTCCTCTCTTCGACGATTCTTCCTTCTAAAATAACGCCCTCTTAAAACTTCTTCACATTCATCAGATTATGGTGTGTAGCTTGAGCAGCTTTAACTTTATCGATTAAAGTCGATTCTACTCGTATATTCGTTATCTTCACGTGGGTCCCTAGAGTCTTTAACTCTATCATCATCATTTGTAAGTTATACAAAAAGGGTTTTTGTGTTAACAACGTCGCACTCGTAAACGCATACGATCTTCTACTCAATGCATCAGCTACCACATTCACTTTTTCCACGATAATATTGAATGGTATGGTCGTAATCTTCAACAGCTCGAGCCAACGTCTTTGGCGCATTATATGTTCGTTTTGGTTGAAGAAATATTTAAGGGTTGAAGAAATGGGTTTTGTATTGGGGTCAATACAAAATTTGATTTCACGCTCTAGGGGTAGGCTAAGAAATCTTCAAGAATACGTCAGGAAATTTATTAATAATAGAAATATCATTCAAAATTGTGACTCTCATCCAAGACTTGGATAACACATGTAATGAAGGTTTTTACTAAAGAAGTTTCAACCAATAAATCAAAATATAACTTCTTTGGGGTCAAATTTAAACGTTGAGCGCAAGCAAGAGAGATAAAAGAATGGGTAGAACCAGTATCTAATAAGATATAGACTTCACAAGAATTTATAATTAACTAACCCGTGCTAACTTCGTTCCGGTTACTCGCTTTGAGAAGTCACGAAAAACGCTATTCCTGAAACCACCGATTTTGTTTTGTCTGTATCTGCCTTTGGTGCCACCAACCCAGTTGGACTTGATTTCAGTGCACGGCAAAATCGGGCTAGGTGACCTTCTCTTCCATAATTGAAACACGCTTTGGTCTGCTGCGTACAGTTTGGACTGATGTGTCCTTCCCCTCCACATTTGTAACATATGACCGGCGGTCATTCTCCTTCCTTAACAACAGGTGTTGGTGTGCTGCTGTCTTTCCATCGTTGTTGAACCTTCTCTTCTTGAAATTTCCACTCCTATTACCTTGGCCATGATTACCACCGAAGTGATTACCATTCTTGGCATGATAATTTCCCCCACGATGGTTATCATTGTTCCGATGGCCGTTGCCACTGATACGATTATTATCGTGTTGTTGGTCGTTACCTTTTGGTTGTGCTGACTCATTATCGTGCTCCAATAACTGAGCCTTATTCACAACATCTGAATATAAACAAAGTTTGTGAAAAATGAGGTATTGATGTATATCAGGTTTCAAACCTCTTAGAAACATTCGCGTCATTCGCTCCTTATTCTCGACCAAATGGGATGCAAACCGGGATAACTCAGCATATTTAGCCTCGTATTGCGACACGATCATATTGCTTCTCTCCAACTTGATAAACTCCACCTCCTTCGTGTGACGAATACTTTCGGGAAAGTACTTGTCGATGAAAAGCTCTTGGAACTTCTCCCAAGACATCTTGAGTGCGTCAGGCTGGGTACGCTTTACAGATTTCCACCGATAATCTGTCTCATCACGTAACATAAAGGTGGCAAAGGGAACCTTTTGCTCCTCGGAGCATCCCAAGACATCAAATATCTTGGTGATCTGCTTTAACCACGTCTCTGCCTTAAGTGGTTCTGGCTTTCCCAAAAACTTTGGTGGTCCTAGCTCCTTGAACTGCTTAGCGGTACCCGGCCGTGGGTTGCCATTATTTCCACCTATATTTTTAACAGGAGTCTCTCTTACCTGATGTTGCATGAATTGCATAAAGCCTCTGAACATCCCATCGTTCATCATCTGATTGGTGTTGTTATTTACCTGAGGATTATTGTCTTTCTGTTGCACATTATCCTGGGTATTGATCGTTGGTGACTCAACGATCTCATGTGCTTCATCGTTGATCTCAACATTTTCATATGCCATTTTCAAATACTGTCACAAAAAAAGGGTTAATTGACATATCACATAGTATCCCTATACTCTGACCAACCAATTAAATACCAAATAAACTTAGGTAGGTCATACTAGCGAAGGAATTCCCCATCTCTCCCCTCCTAGTTCATGTCTCACATCTCAGCCAGGGATTATAACCCTAAGCTTTGATACCAACTGTGACGCCCCCAAAATAGTTATACATCACCAATCTTGAGTCGCCAAATACATGATACAAAATTCAAATACAACTTAATTATACAACAGTCGTGTAAAATACGATAAAACATAATCTAAGAGTTTAAATAAGAATATTGCCCTCTAGACAATATCCACTCTCAATGGAATCCTCATTACAATTATTATCACACTATTTCACAGAATAGTGAGGACTACTAAAACAACCATCTGGATCGTCAATCCGTTCCCTGACTCATCCCAGCTATATTCTCATTTCCAGAAGAGAACAGTGAAAGAAAGGGTGAGCTCAACTAGCCCAGCAAGAAATATTATGACTAAGATAATGCAGAATAAATTATCCTTAGCCTTCAATAGTATAACAACTGATAGAATATAATAGACAGCAAGTTTTAGATCAACAACTGCAACAGAAATAAGCAATCCATTAGAAGAGTCAAGTAGAGCATAAAATCTACTATCTTCTATGATTTAAAAAGTTTTCATCATCAATTTTTATCGTTGAGACTCAGCTTAATAAATAAAATCAAATCATTCATGCACCATGGCTAAGGATATTCATGTAATCATCAATGGTCATGATTATACCGAATAATCCCTGGTCATAATCATACCAAAAACTGTCCATCAATGAACTACAGGCTAATGAGGACTTTCACCACATCATTCGTTACATTACGGTCATGATTATACCGAATAATTTCGGGTCATAATCATACCAAGTCCATCTATGCACGTAAGCCAAAGATGACTTTCATCACAATATAAGCGTGAAGATGATGACCATGACATAATAATTCAATAAAACAAGTTCAAGGATAAATTTAAAAGATTTATAATTTAATTTATCCAGAAATCAATAACGTCCAAATTGTCAACATGAACTTTGTAGAGTAAAATTCAAGAATAATATTCATGTACCAAAAATAATTTGGACAGAAAAGAAATATATTTTTCGGGTGAATAGTACTTCAGGAATAGTATCCCGTGAATAGTATCCCGACACGAAAAGTGTCCTGAATACCCGAGTGAATGATACTAGAGTAAATAGTAACCCATAAATAGTAACTCGTGAATAGTACTCTGGCACGAAAAGTGCCCCAAATACCCGAGTGAATAATACTAAAGTGAATAGTAACCCGTAAATAGTAACTCGTAAAAAAAATACCAAAGAAAATGATATTCCATGACGAGTACAAAAGAAATGATATCTCAAATGAGTATAATAGAATATATGAAACTACAAATGGATTTTCACCCGCCATGGGGTAATCCACGCAGACAGATCATTTTCACAATTTAATAAAGAATTAATACGAAGGATCATTCACCATGCATACGATAATCCACATAGACAGGTTATTTCAACAGAATAATAAAGAATGGAATAACTGAAGAATTCACCAGACATGTGATAGACCGCACAGACAGATTATTCCAACAGAATAATAAAGAATGGAACCAGGTCATGTGTAATCCGCACAGACAGGATATTCCAACAGAATAATAAAAAATGGAACCAGGTCATGCGTAATCCGCACAGACATGATATTCCAACAAAATAATAAATAAAGTAATAACAACAGAATTCACCAGGCATGCGATAGACCTAATAGACAAGTTATTCGAACAGAATAATAAAGAATGGAATAACAGAAGAATTTCACCATGTATGCGGTACTTCACATTGACAGGTTATTCCAACATAATAATAAAGAATGGAATAACAGCTATTACGAGTATTGAAAGAAAATAATTCTCTTCATGAATACGAAAGAATAATACCCCTTACCTCAGAAGAAAACTGGATACTGGAATAGTGAGGTAGCAAACTTCTATTCTTCTTTCTCTCTATAATAATTGCTCTATAACTTTAGTAAATTGGTAAAAAATAATGAAGGAATGAGCTTCTATTTATAGAAAAATATAGTTTCGATAATTGCACGTTTTGGGGCTCAAAATATTACAGTATAATACCTTCCTCTTTTCCTTCATTTTTAATTTAGTCCTGCAAGTATTATCAAATTTTCACCACTTCCCCTAATAGTAAATCATATGAATCAATAGTAAAATCATGTGACTCAATAGTATAATCATGTGAAAAAACTAATTACAGTATAGTACTTTCATCTATACCTCAATTTTTAACTTAGTCATGCAAGTATTATCAATCTTGCACCAACTCCCCTAATAGTAAATGAATGTGAATCAATAGTACACACATGTGAACAAATAGTTATAATCATGTGAATCAATAGAAATTAATTGTTCATTTATCCAGTTAGTTACACGATTGGTCAATATAACCTCCAGACATCAATTATTATCGAAATAAATGTCGATTTTCACTAACACTAATAATTCCAACACAGTGGAACTATCAATTTCATCTTTAATCAACACAAACTTATTCATCATTAATATTATAACTCACAATATTTAACAACCAGGTCGTTCCCAGGAAAGTGGGGGCTTTCCGATAAGGATTTTTCCTTATTGGCGTGCAATTAGGTGACCAAACCTCTCATTGACAGAACTTCTAGACATTGTCAATATTGCAAATAATAATATGAATAAAATTGTCATCTCAATTATTAATTTAATAATATAACATATTATACAGATGATATTGTGATAATAATTGAATCAATAATATCAGAGATATGATGCAGCAATTATTGTAGCAATAATTGAGTATAACTGAGTGACTTCTTACGTAAGCATCAATAATCAATACCGTGTGCTACTATGCAACCACACGTATTACTGTACTTTTACTACCGGGTAGTTCAACAGTTTTAACGGTAACACTTTCGCCGTTATTTTTATAAAACGATAATTCTGTCGTTTTCTAACTATGACAATACTTTCGTTGTGGAGTCTACCAATGATTGTGTCATCGTACGGATATTCCCCGATAAAAAGAATATTTTATAACAACTTGCATACTTTGTAAAATTTATAAATATTACCCACAACTATAACATTATATCAAATGAAATCACATAATTATATACAATTAATCAATATTCTTTAACAACTATCAATTAATTGTTTGCATTAACAATTCTTTCGTTAATTAATATAATCACTCTCATTTCTCATCACGGTGCCGCACAATGCATTTTAACGAGTTTGGTACAACCCCACATTAATCACTTTAATATAATTGAGTTAACTTGTCTCTTAACACGAAATCATTTTCATTCAATAAATATTTATTTCTATTTATATATTCATTTAATAAGACATGGAAATTCTCGAGTATTATAGTGTTTTTACAGAAATTTCTCGGAAAACTTTTATTTTTGTCTTGGAAATTCAAAACAATTAATCCTAGCACATAGCCAGAATCCTAACCACATCCACACATTCTAGGTCATAGAACGACCTTCAAATAGCTTACTCACATAAATAATCAATTAAATTCATTTAATCCACATAATCAAATAAAAATTTAATTATCATAAAAATACAATTTTCTCGGGCGTTACATGAGCCCCATCTCTTAAGATCACTTGAATTATCCTTGGAACTTGAGTTGCGTGAATGCCGTTTAATGCGAGCCTGATCAGGATTGTATCAGAGAAGACCAAGATATGAAAAATCAATAAGAAGGCCACTATGAGGTAGGAAGCCACCATAGGGTCAACCCCAACCTCTAGGGTCGGGCCCAAGGGGGCTCCTCCTCATGGGAGGCTCCTTCACTCGCCAATAGCTTCAACACATGGTTAAAAAGTATTTATGACTAAAGAGATTTCAAGGAAAGGGAAAGGCTATGAAGGTAAAGAAAAAGAAGAAAAGAAAGAAGATTAATCTCCTAAAAGTATGCCTGAAGTGGGAAAGTAGACCCGAAGTGAGCAAATAGGCTTAAATGGAGTAGTTGAGCAATAATTCAAACTTTCAAACAATCAATTGGCACCATGAGCACAAGGTGTATATCAAGGTTTCAAGGGAAATCCTCCCTATAAGAATGATGATGTCATGAGAGCAACGTCACCAAAAATAATGATGATATCATACCAAGAAGACCGATCCTTTCCAACTACTTCTGATTGAGCCGATAATAGCCCATCCTTCTCATTTAGAAGCAAGGTTAAAAACTTGAGAAACTTAGAGAACTTAAGAGCTCTCTATAGAACTCACTTTCTCTCTAGAAATCACAAGCACCAAGAGCCCTTCCTTGTTGGTTGTAGTGGCTAGGTTCTGTATATAGTCTCTACAAGCCCAAGGTATTTTTCCAATGACAGCCTCCACGGAGCTAAATCTCTCAACACACCCAAAACTCATACGCATACGACCCTAACACCAAGGGTTTTCCCCATATTATCTTGAAGAGTCCACCTACGATCTATCCCTTGGTCCAACACTCTGCCCAATCTCACATGCCTTTGTAGAATTCTCATCTCACCCGATCAATCAACGAACCCGACCATGACAAAATTGTAATAGTATACTCTTGTCCATTTTATCGTTTAATTGCATTTTTATTGGGTCCTTTACATAAGTATACAACAAATAGAAAGTAATTACAAGAAAAGTGCATCAACTAAATAATTACAAAAAGAGTGTAATTAGGACTCATATTACAAAAATAGTACAATTCACATTAATAAAGAAACCTAAAATCAAGGATAACTAATAATTCAAATTCAAATCTTGTCTCTAACAACAATTTCAAATCCATATTTCAAAATTCAAATCAAAATGAGAAAATTAAAAATAAAAAATTATAAAGGAACTAATGTTTATCATCCTCCTCTCTCACCGCCACCGCTGCCGCCGCCACCACCGGAGTTGCTATTCTGAATTTCTTTTGACGATTTGATTACTAACAAAAATTGAAATGGTTACCTTTATACGAATTTTGACTAGTAACTGCATCATATTTAAAATAAAATTGGTAATCAAATAAAACTGAATTGGTTACCTTATCAAATGGTATGGTAACCAACTATATGAAATTTGATTACCAACTGCATCACATCCAAAATAAATTAGTAACCTAATAAAACTAAATTGGTTACCTTATCGGAAGGTTTAGTAACCAACTGCATAAATTTTGGTTACCAACTGCATCACATTCAAAATATATTAGTAAGCTAATAAAACTGAATTGATTACCTTATCAAATGATTTGGTAACCAACTATATGAAGTTTGATTACTAACTGCATCACATCCAAAATAAATTAGTAACCTAATAAAACTGAATTGGTTACCTTATCGGAAGATTTTGTTACCGGTGAAAATAAAGAATGGACCAGTGGCGGTGGGAGGCGGAGAGATCGAGGAGAGGGAGGGGCGGGAGGAGGAGGGGGTGGGGCGTGGGGTGTGGGGGGAGAGGAGGGTGGAGGAGAAAGGGGGGCGGGAAGAGGGGGAGGAGAAAGGGAGGCGTGAGGAGGGGGATGCGGGAGGAAAGGGATGCGGGAGGAAAGGGAGGCGGAGGGAGGGGAGGTGGTGAGGCGGGGGCGGGAGGAGGGGGAAGGCAAAGGGAAACAGAAGTGGGAGGGGAGGGGAGGGGAGGGGAGGGGAGGGGAGGGGGAGGGAGGAGGGGGCGGCAGTAGTAGGAGAAAGGGGCGGGAGGAGAGGGAGTGGCGGGAGGAGAGGGAGTGGCGGGAGGAGGTGGAGGCGGGAGGAGGGAGGAGGTGAGGAGGAGGCGGAGGAGGGGGAGGCGGAGGCGGAGGGTGGGGAGGGGTTGGACAGGAGGAGGGAGAGAGGAGAAGAAGAATGGAAACAGAAATGGAGTGGGAGAAAATCGTGGGAGAGACGGGGAAAAAATTGTGAGAGAGATGGGGGAGAAAATCGTGTGCATAATTAAAGGGATAAGATTACACTCTTTTTGTAATTAAGTATTTGATTTGCATTAATTGTATAAATATTTAATGAGTGCACTTTTGTTGTAATTATGTTTTTAAATGTACTATAAAATGTAATTGTTCCTTTTTTATTTTCTAGTCCTACAACCATAAATTTCATTTTTGATTTCTTCATGTAGTGGTCGACCCAAGGAAGGAGAAAATTTTTAAGCTTAGTTATGTTTTTTTATGAAATATACTTTACTAATTAATTTTAGTCCAATCAACCAATAATGGATTTGAATCCCCTCCATTACGCCTTACTTCCAATTCCATCCAATACATTATATTTTTATAATTGTGAATAACATAATTGAAATCGATACCAATCAATTAATTTATTATATTGAATAGCATATCATTTCAAAAATAAAAGTAATACGACATTTTTCACCATTTAATAAACATGTAAATTTTTCATTAAAATTTTAATGGATGAAAATTGTTTGACTTTTGACCATGAAAATATTTTTTATGATTCTAATTTTTTGTAAAATTAATGTTAGTGTCATTAATTATCTATTAACTTATTTTAATCATTACTAACAAAATTATTATGATTAAATAATTGGTGTATTGGATATAATTGAAAATCTCAAAGAGTAGAAAAGCATTTTCTTCACGTGCTAATCCAACTGAACACTAATTATTGGGCTATATTTACGGTATAACTCGGCACATATAACAAAGACTATCTTGAGATAAATATTTAAAACTATTTTAGTTACGATTTTCTAGCATAAACCAGGTATCCAACCCACATAATTCTAATTAAATTGGGTTGATCCCGCGGGTTTAAATCTAAATTGCCGGGCCTAGTGTCGAACTGCCAATTATCAACCCACAAAGTTTTTGAGGGAGGGAGGGAGAGAGACCAAATGATGACAGAAAAATACTAACAAATGGGAACAAGGACGGGCCATAATGTAACATTCAACTCCCCACTGTCAACTGTTATTTTCATGGGTTCTTTACACTAATATACAACATTTAGAAAGTAATTACAAAAATAAAACATACACAAAATAATTACAAAAATAAAACATAAGCAATATAACGCGCCTAAAATAGCGTGTCATTATCCGGACAGTTATCCATGTTCATAATTCAAATTAACCGTCCCTAAAATCATGCAACTTTGAAAACTCAATAACAGATCAACGACAGAGAAACCGACGACTCCTATCGCGACTAAACTCGTAATCGGAGAAGACGAAAGCCGGTTGTCGCAACGCATCTCTAAGATCGAAATCAAAACCAACGCCTTCAAGATCAGTAACCAAATACTGCAGTGATTGTTGCGTACAAGATCGACATCAACTTCGATAAAAAAATACTGAGGTGTGTGAATTTAAAATTTATAATAATATAGTTAGCTATTGTTACTACGAATGACTATATTGGTTACCTTTCTTAAGTTTTTTTCATTTAAAATAGTCACACTGTAAGAATAATGGATGTTTTGATTGCAATATGAATGTTTTGATTGCAATAGCATGAAAAAATGCACTTGGTTACTGCTTAACATTACATTAGTTACTGTCTAACTATGTATATGTTGCTGTTTAATGCTGGATTGGTTAATGCATAATGGTATTAACTAATGTTGAATTGGTTGCTTACTAATAATAATTTGGTTACTGTGTCAATTACATTGGTTACTGACTAATAATGAATTAGATATTGTGTACCATTGCTTTGGTTACTGACTAATAATGACTTTGTCAATGTGAAACATTATAATGGTTACTGATTATTACTTGGTTACTGACTAATGCTGAATTGGTTACTGCTTAAAATTACATTGGTTACTGTCTGACTATGTATATGTTACTGTTTATGCTAAATTGGTTAATGCATAATGGTACTAATTAATGTTGCATTGGTTAATGACTAATAATGATTTGGTTACCGTGTACAATTACGTTGATTATTGACAAATAATGGATTGGCTACTGTGTACCATTGAATTGGTTACAGACTAATAATGATTTTGTTAATGTGTAACATTATAATGGTTACTGATGAAGACTTGGTTACTAACTAATGCTGACTTGGTTACTGCTTAACATTACATTGTTTACTGTCTGACTATTTCTATGTTACTGACTAATACTGATTTGGCTACTGTGTACCAATGCATTGTTTACTGACTAATAATGACTTTGTTAATGTGTAACATTGTAATGGTTAATACTGAAGACTTGGTTACTGACTAATGCTTACTTGGTTACTGCTTAACATTACATTGTTACTGTCTGACTATGTATATTTTACTGACTAATACTGATTTGGCTACTGTGTACCAATGAATTGTTTACTGACTAATAATGATTTTGTTGATATGTAACATTATAATGGTTACTGATGAAGACTTGGTTACTGACTAATGCTGACTTGGTTACTGTTTAACATTATATTGTTTACTGCCTGACTATGTATATGTTACTGACTAATACTCATTTGGTTACTGTGTACCACTGCATTGTTTACTGACTAATAATGACTTTGTTAATGTGTAACATTATAATGGTTACTGATGAAGACTTATTTACTGATTAATGCTGACTTGGTTACTGTTTAACATTATATTGTTTACTGCCTGACTATGTATATGTTACTGACTAATACTCATTTGGTTACTGTGTACCACTGCATTGTTTACTGACTAATAATGACTTTGTTAATGTGTAACATTATAATGGTTACTGATTAATACTTGGTTACTGACTAATGCTGACTTGGTTACTGTTTAACATTATATTGGTTATCCGATAACATTGATTTTGTTACTTACCATTACTTATTTTATTGACAGACAATGGAGATGATTCCAGTTGTACTTTACTTCAACGGCACATGGACTGATAGTAACCAATACAGTAAATTTGAAGTTACTGGCATATTAGTTCCATCAACAATTTCGTTCAAAGAAATACTAACCAAAATATGCAGTGCATTACGGCTAGACACAAACGCAGCAACATTGTCAATCAAATTTCAGATTAGAAACGACATTCCACCGATCAGTATATCAGATGAAGCAACCTTACAATTCTTTCTGGAAGTGAGTAGAAAATCTGATGAACAAGGTAAATTCCCACTGATTTTAGATATTGAACACAGAATGGGACGCACAACGATCTTGCATAACTTGACAAATGTAGAAGAATCTACAATTCACGATGTAATGCCAATCAGATTAACACAAGGGAATTCAGCACTAGTTCCACAAGCAAGCCAATCAAGCCAATTTGGAACGCAATATGCTGATCAGCTTGCAATGGAAATTATTGAACAACAACGAGACAGACAACATGACTCAGCATACGCAGAAGAACTATATGATGATGTAATATCGAATCCGAATGAACGTGAAGTAAAATTACATCAAACATACGCAGACAAAAAAATCCTCTCACAAGCTATGAGGCTGTATTCAATCAGAAAAAACAGACAACACAAAGTCCAACGAACAAGTTATAGAGACTTTGTGCTAGTGTGTGTATGCAATGAAAATTGCAAATGGAAGATGAGAGCATCAAGTTTCAGAAAAACCAGTATGTTCAAGGTTAGAGAATTCAATGATATCCACACTTGTTCGGTCAATGTATTGTTGGGAGACCACAAACAGGCAAATAGTGAGTTGGTCAGTGAATGCATAATGCAAAAAATAACAAATTTGAAGAAAATATACACACCAACCGATATTGTGGAAGACATGATCTCAGAATATAATGTGTCTATCTCTTACCAAAAAGCATGGAGATCGAAGGAGAAGGCGTTGGAAAAGGTGAGAGGAAATCCACACGACTACTCACTCATCCCATCATGGTTATACATGCTGAAGAAAACAAATCCAGGTAACACCTTATTACATTTATTTGTTTTATAGCATTATACAGTAACCAATATGATGTTCAACATTAACCAATATATCATTACACGATAGAGTGTTTACTAATGTAAATTTGTTACTGATTAATATTGTATTGGTTACCTTTATGCAATAATTGATTACTGTATAATGCATTGGTTACCAACATGTGGTTACCAAGCATTAGTCAGTAATATTATTCAGTAACAACAATAGCATTATTCAGTAACCAGTTAAGCATTATACAGTAAATAATAAACTATTACACAGTAACCAATACATACATAATTACACAGTAACCAATAAACTATTACACAGTAACCAATTAACTATTACACAGTAACCAACTAAGCATTATAGAGTAAACAATAAACTATTACACAGTAACCAATTAAGCATTATACAGTAAACAATAAACTATTACAAATTGTGTACCTTTAACCACATGAACAGTTACCGATTACTAGTTATTTGGATACAGTATACTACTTGTAATTCTAATGATAGTTTTGATGTTTTATATCAGGTTCCGTCACAGCTCTTGAGTTGGAAACAAATGGTCGTTTCAAGTATCTATTCTTTGCCATTGGAGCATCCATTCAAGCATGGCACCATTGTTTTCCAATCATCGTAATCGATGGCACATTCATACAATCAACTTACGGGGGGACATTACTGATAGCAAGCACACAAGATGCAAATCGAAATATTATTCCGATTGCTTTTTCAGTTGTTGACAGCGAAAATGAATTGTCTTGGAAATGGTTTTTCGTAAATTTGAGAATTGCTTGTGGAGTTAGGGAAGGTCAATGTATTGTTTCAGACAGACATGAAGCCATTATACAAGGACTGAATTGTGTGTTTCCGGATATCATGCATGGTTCATGCACATATCATATATTGAAAAATATAAAAAACAGATTCAAAAAGAAAGGAGAAGAAGTTAAACAGGCTTACAACGGGGTTTGTAGATCTTACACTGTTGAACAATTCAATAAACACATGGCTGAACTTGATGCCATTGATCCTCGAATAAGGACATATCTGGAGGAAGAGGTCAAGTTGGATAGGTGCACCAGGCTCCATGGGACTGTAAGCAGGTACTCAACAATGACCTCAAACACCGCCGAATCTATTAACAATGCAATCAAGTTTATCAGGGATCTTCCAGTTGTGACAATGATTGAATGCATACGTTGTCTGGTTCAAAAATGGTATTTCACAAACAAACAAGCAGCCATATCAACATTCACAACACTTTCCACAACAGCTGAGAGAAAGTTGCAATCTAATATCTTTAAATCAAAGATACTTAAGGTAATTAATATTCGATTTAAATTATTGCATCCTAATTTGCATTTGCAATCTACTGACTATTACTAACTTGGTTACTGACTATTGTTGAGTTGGTTACTTTGTAACCATATAATAGTTGTTGGCTATTGCTGAGTTGGTTACTGTGTAACATTATACTGACTAACATTAACTTGATTACTGGATAAAATTATAATCTTTATTGGTTACAGACTAATACTAACTTAATGTGCAACATTATATTGGTTACTGACTACTACTGAATTGCTTACTGTGTACTTATATACTGATTACTATATTATGCTTATTTGGTTACTGTGTAACACTATGTTGGTTACTGATCAATACAGACTTAGTTACTATATAACATTATAATATTACTGTGATTTATAATTGTTTCTTTTATATTTGTGGTTACTTATTGAATAATATTGTGTACTAGTTAATTGGTTACTATGAATTTGGGATGCAACTCTTAAACATATAATGGTTACTGACTATTGCTGAATTGGTTACTGTGTAACCATATAATGGTCACTCGCTATTGCTGAGTTGGTTAATGTGTAACATTATACTGACTACAGAAACTTGGTTACTAGATAAAATTATAATCTTTATTGCATAATATTACTGAATAATACTGACTTGGTTACAAACTATTGTTGACTTTCTTAATGTGCAACATTATATTGGTTACTAACTACTACCTAATTGCTTACTGTGTAATTATATAATGGTTATTGTATAATGCTTATTTGGTTACTGTGTAACATTATACTAGTTACTGATCAATACTGACTTAGTTACTATGTAACATTATAATGTTACTGTTATTCATAATTCTTTCTTTTATATTGGTGGTTACTTTTTGAATAACATTGTGTACTAGTAAATTGGTTACTGCATATTTGGCATGCAACTGTTAATCTGATTGTATACATTGGGTGTTGTAGGTTGAGACATCAAACTTAGTGATTTTTACTGTTTACGATGTCTCTAAACAGTATATTGTGGACATCGAACAAAAGACATGCACATGCCGTAAATTTCAGTACCATGAGATGCCTTGCCCGCACGCTGCTGCTGTTATGAGCAAGAGAAATTTGAGCTGTTATGATTTTTGCTCAAGAAATTACACTAAAGCAACTTTGGTCAAGACATATTCAGCTTCCATCATGCCATTAGATGACAAAGAAAACTGGGATGTATCAGAAGAAGTAAAAAACATATGTATAAAACCACCCAACACAAGAAGGCCAGCAGGAAGACCAAAGAAAGGGAGGTACAAACACGGATCTGAAATCAAAATTCAAAACAAATGCAGCAGGTGTCAAGAAAAAGGACACAACAGAAAGACATGCACTAATCCCCCGGTTTTAAAACCACTAAAAAGGGTCTGATATCGTGCAATTAATTTAAGAGTATAGATACATGAATGTATTATTGTTTACTTTGAGTAACCATTAAACGATTGGTTTGTAAAATTTTTGATTGTGTTTAGTAAACAAAATTGTTATTCATTTATATATTGATTTTTGATTTCAATTAAACATTAACAATAACAGTAATCAAACAAATACATAACAGTAACCATAACAGTTTTTAATGGTAACCAAATATGTACATATCAGTAACCAGAACATTTACCAGCTAATAACATAACAGTAACCATACCAGTTTTTAACCAAATAATTACATAACAGTAACCATAACAATGTTTAATGATACCCAAATAATTAAGTAACAGTAACACACAGTAACAATCACAGTAACCAACTAATTTCATAACAGTAACAATACCATTTTATAATGGTAAACACAACATAAACAACATATATATCCAGCAACATATAATTAACATGGTATTGAAGTTTATGAAACCCATGTATACTCACACATGTCCACTTAACATATGACATATGTCCTGATACAATATCGTTACTCTGGTTACTATCAAATCATTATCTGGTTACATATTTATACATGATTGGTTACAAACTGTATATTACAAAATTATAATTGGTATTCATTTTATACATGACAGTAACCATAACAGTAACTATGCCGGTTTTTAATGTAAACCAAATAATTATATAACAGTAGCCATAACAATGTTTAATGGTACCCAAATAATTACATTACAGTAACCATCACAATAACCACCTAATTTCATAACAGTAACCAAATCAGTTTATAATGGTAACCACAACATAAACAACCTGTATATTCAGCAACATGTAATTAAAAGGGTATTGAATTTTAAGAAACCCATGTATACATAACACATGTACATTTAACATATGATATATGTCCTGATACAATCTTGTAACTACATGTTTACTATCAAATCATTATCTAGTTACTCCTTTATATATGATTGGTTACCAACAGTATATTTCAAAAAAATTCAACAAACACAACTTAAAAAGAAACAAAATACCAACCAACAAACAATATCTCTTTCAAATATAATCAAATATGTAATCCAATCTACATTAGATCCAATGAACATCAAAAAAATCATAAACAATACACAAATGTTGTGTATAACACCAAAACTAAAACAAAAAATAAACAACAAAATTAATAAAGACAAAACAACGAAATTCGAACTAATCAAAATCTGGAACAAATCTTCCTGGAAATTCTCTATCAGTATCATAGCCCTCCAACTGCTTGTTCCTAGCATGCATAAATAGGTTTGTGCATAACTTTTTCCGATACTTCGCAATGGGGAAAGGAATAGGAATCTGATCAAACTTCTGATGAATGACATGCTCAGCAAAACAAATTGTGAACATCCCACAATCACTGTAACAACAAACAACATATAACAAAAATCAAAAATAAAATCATCCTATATGTAATAATTAAAAAAATGTACAAAATTTAACCCTTACCCCTCTACTTGTTCAGGAACCGTCTCAGCAAATTCCAACTCAATTATATCGTCTTCGTCCTTGTTGCGATACGGGTCACTGCTGAAGTCAATGTCAGACCTATCCTTCCAAAAACCAGACTTGCGTAGTAGTATGGGAAGAATAAAGATGTACGGCTCACAAACATCAGATATTTTAATTTGCATGGCTTTCCTTTTTGGTTGTAGAGAATTGTACACAGTTAGACACCTACGATGCACATCAAAAGACAACAACAGCCAATGGTCCGGTGATGACATATGAATTGGGAACAACACATAGTCAACATTCCTCCATGGTGTGTTGACATCCATAAACAGCCCATGTATGTATTCAGCAACATCACCCTCCCCAGACAGAACAATTTTGTCACAATTTTTTTTTGTATACTCCTCGAAAAGAGCGGTGATCTTGCTGTGAAACCAACAATCCGTAGTCGTTACCCTTATAGGAACACTTTCGGAATGTCTTGCCAATTTACGGAAATAATACAAGGCAATATTGATGTGCTGAGCCAAAAAAAAATTAATATGATATTAACAGTTGTTGGCAAATGCAAATATGTGATTAATATAACTAAATAATGTAAACATAACTACAAAAACATTAACCAATACATCATAAGATAGTAACCAAGACATCATTATACAGTAACCAATACATAATAAGACAGTAACCAATACAACATTATACAGTAAACAACATGTTGCAAAAAGTTAACCAATGTAAACTGCTTACTTATTAATGCAGACTTGATTATCTTCATGCAACATGTTGGTTACTGTCTAATACATTGGTTACCAACCATGTGCATACCAATTATTAGTCATAAATATTATGCAGTAACCAAAACAGCATTAGTCAGTAACCCATTCAGCATTATACAGTAACCAATACAATGTTGCAAAGTAACCAATACATCTTTATACAATATATTGGTTAGACATTAACCAAAACATCATTAGACATCAATAAAGACATCATAAGACAGTAACCAATATATCATTAGACAGTAACCAAGAAAGCATAAGACAGTAACCCAAAAATCATAAGACAGTAACCAAGACATCATAAGATAGTAATCAAGAAATCATTAAATAATAATCAAGACACCCATAAGACAGTAACCAAGACATCATTATACAATAACCAATACATCATTATACAGCATTACTTAATATGATACTAACAGTTGTTGGGAAATGCAAGTATGTGATTAATATAACTAAATAATGTAAACATAACTACAAAAACATAATTTTTAAAATAATACTCACATCATCGTCTAACCACTGCCCAGGCGTCTTTAATTTATAGAACCACATCTTCGATGATATTGCAATTGATCCAAATTCAAAAGAAGGCATGATAATATCGTTCTTTCCTGGAAATTTGTCCGTCCTTCAATATAAAAACATAATATTAGTATACACACTAACATTAACAAATACCGTATTAATATACACACTACTACAAATCAAACTTGCACGTTCTATAATTAACATACTAATGAACCAACTTAATTTTAAACAGTACCCTGCTAACCAACAAATATTAAAATCATAACCATAATCAAATAGTAACTAATACATAACTAATAGGTAACCGAAACATAAACTAATATTAACCATATTATAAAGTAATAGCAACCATAACATTAATTTAATAGTAACCACAACATTTATTTAATATTAACATTTAATAAATATTTAATATTACGCAGTAACCAAAACAACATTAGTCAGTAACAAATTAAGTATTATATATTAACCAATGTAATGTTGCACATTAACCAATACAACATTCGACAGTAACCAAAACATCATTAGACAGTAACAAAAACAGCATACCAAAATCAGTAAAATAATAAACTTAATTTTAAACATTAATCTGGTAACCAAACCATAATCACATAGTAACATAAACATAACTACTAGGTAACCAAAACAGCATGTCTAATATTAATCAGAATATAAAATAATAGTAACCATCAAACTTATTTAAATATTAACCATATTTTACTACAATAATAAAAACTTATTTGTTTCATAAAAAACTATAGCATTGTTAACAACAAAAACAAACCTTTTTCTGTTGTTTATTCCAATTTTGAACCATTCTTCAAACAATGCCTCTTCAGTTTTTGTGGGCATCTCCATGCATGATTTGGGGAATGCACTTAAACGTGCAAGTCTTTGACAATCATCACCCACTACAGTAGATGATGAACCAGCAGATCCGAACGCTGCTGTATATGGAGACCGTAAAATGGCACTCTTTGCATGATCACGTAAAGGTCTACCACCAGCTTTCTGGACACTCTTCTCCAACTCATCACACATATCTATGTCCTGTGTGGTGAGAACCATAAGATCAAGAGCATACCTGCTTGCTGACTCACCTTTCTTCCCCTTTTTCAGTTGACACAAAAAGGTAATATATACGATTAGTAACCTGAATAAAATAAACTAGTAACCAACTTACTTTAAAAAAGCTAATGAACTAAAATGAACATGTTATATTAGCAATCTGATTAACATAAACTAGTAACCAAATCACAATATAATAGTAGTCAAAACATAATATAATTGTAACCAAAACACAATATCATAGTAACCAATTCACTATATGATGGTAACCAAAACATAAATAACATTTCAATAAATGATGTTTTCAATAAATGATGGCCCATAATTATAACACGAACCTTGTCAGCATCAAACACAACAATCTCTTTCCCAGAACATTGGCTTAATATGTCAAAAGATGGAATGTCATTATTATTGTCAATCTGCGTAAAATAAAGAACCATTTAATAATTAAAACAAAATACATATAACACATAACAGAACAAACAAATATGTCTAACCTTGACAATTTCTTCATCATCATTATTTTTTTTTTCATCGGGTTCTTCAACCATAGCAGCACGTTCAACTTCATTAGCAATCTCAATTACATTCACATCACTCTTCTCCACGAATATTGACACATCATCGCCAACTTCATTAACCAATTCAATCTCATTCCCACCCTTCTTCTCAACTTCATCCAACACATCATCACCATCATTATTCTTATTCACTTTTGAACCATGATCAACATCCTCATCAACAATGTCATCCTCCACCATGACATCAGCATTCTCATTATCAATGTCATCGGAAGCATCATCATCAGCTTCATCACCTTCACCGCCTTCATAACCTTCATCACCTTCATTTTCATCATCATCATCATCATCATCATCATCATCATCATCATCATCAGCATTGTCAGAATCGTCATCATCAGACTCACCATCAAGCTTTTTGTCCCCCACGTCTTTGATAGCACGTAACTCATCTCTAATAATGGACCTAAGGTCCCTGCATAACTGGACATGTAAAAGCTGCATTTCATCTTTAATATCAGTTCGCAAATTTCCAAATTATTTCTTCAATTCAGAAACATCTTTCTTCAATTCAGACACTTTCTTCTCCAACGGCTTAAACCGTACATCAATTGCCTCTTTCACAGCAGATAAATCAACACCAGTGTTGTCGGTCTTCACTTTTTTATCTACTTTCTTGTCACCATCCTTCCCATTAAAAAAGTGAAAACCGCCCAAATCAAGTCGATCCTTCTCATCGGCCGTGGGAGTCAAACTGTTTATCCTCATCTAAAAAATAATAAGTGTAGTTTAGTATATCATCTAACAAACAATGTACAATAACATTGAAATAAACAGTAAATAAGGAATCATAAAACATAATCAGTAACCAAATACATATATACAGGTAACCAAATGTATAATAAGTAGTAACCAACTAAATGTATAAATGTAACCAAAATGTGTATATGATTGGTAACCAAAAACAATGTCATTAGTAACCAGAATGAAATCTAATCAGTAAACGTATTTTAATATTCAAGTAACCAAAAACATTGTTATTATTAACATGCATATAAAATAATCAGTAACCAAACGTGTATATAAAGATAACTAACTACTTTGTTGATAGTAAACTTCTTATAATATTTTCATTTATCAAGTATATAACTAAAAGTGAAACAACATACCTGTCCGGAACAAAAAACTAATTCATTCAACTTGTCATTAGAAAGCGGCTTCATTAACTCCTTCCATCTGAATAAACGGACATCCGATGGATGCTCGTCATTGCATATACCCCGACTTTTGAATGTCGGAATAGTTTCAAACATAAAAACTTGGAATACATACGGAAGCCCATTCAACTTGTACAGTTTGGTGTAATGATCCATGTAAAAATTGTATGTTGAAACACCATTCTTTCCTTTCCTATAACGCCCCTTTAAAGCATTAGACAAAGAGTACTTTGTCATCTCAAAAGCAACTTTCCCCCAAGGAAAACTATTAACATCGCCGTAACACAAAAAATTAACCATTGCCCCATCAACGAAATTTTCAGAAAATGTGCACATAATGAAATTAAAGACCAAGAATATCATAGACATCTTAATAGCCTCGTCATCATCATCAAAAACTGTCTTCCTATATATCCTACCTATACTACTACGTGTCACAGCTTCGTCACCAAAAAACTTACCAACAAGCATATTATCCATACCTTTATATGGAGTTATATCATCCTCACCTTTCCATCTCAACCCAGATATCATACAAAACTCAGGCAAACCGAACCTGACCCTTTTCTTTCCGAACAAAAACCACATTTCACCGTCATCCCTCTGGTGAATCTCCCTCACAAGAGCGTGGTGAATGATCTGGGAATACATTTGGTGCTCACCAAACTCAAGAAAATTACCAAAACATGTTGCCTTAAATTTATCCAGCTGACTCTTATTCAATTTTTTTGCAATTATACTGGGGACTTCCATGTCGCACCAATATATCACTTTTCCGTTGAATTTTCTGTTCCATTCCTCGTAATAAAGATCCCATAACTGCAAGTAAACAAAATCATATTTACAAAGTTAACCAACCAATCATATGATAATAACCAAAAAAACATAGACAATTAACCAAAACAGCATTAGTCAGTAACCCATTCAGCATTATACAGTAACCAATTAAATGTTGCACAGTAACCAATAGAGCTTTAGACAATATATTGGTTAGACAGTAAACAAAACATCATTAGACATCAATAAAGACATCATAAGACAGTAACCAATATATCATTAGACAGCAACCAATAAAGCATAATACAGTAACCCAAAAATCATAAGACAGTAACCAAGACATCATAAGACAGTAATCAAGACATCATTAGATAGTAATCAAGACACCCATAAGACAGTAACCAAGACATCATTATACAGTAACCAATACATCATAAGACAGTAACCAAGACATCATTAGACAGTAACCAAAGACACTCATAAGCAGTAACCAATACAATATTAGACAGTAAACAACATGTTGCAAAAAGGTAACCAATGTAAACTGGTTACTTATTAATGCTGTCTTGATTATCTTCATGCAACATGTTGGTTACTATCTAATACATTGGTTACCAACCATGTGCATACCAATTATTAGTCAGAAAAATTATCCAGTAACCAAAACAGCATTAGTCAGTAACCCATTTAGCATTATACAGTAACCAATTAAATGTTGCACAGTAACCAATAGAGCTTTAGACAATATATTGGTTTGACAGTAAACAAAACATCATTAGACATCAATAAAGACATCATAAAACAGTAACCAATATATCATTAGACAGTAACCAATAAAGCATAATACAGTAACCCAAAAATCATAAGACAGTAACCAAGACATCATAAGACAGTAATCAAGACATCATTAGATAGTAATCAAGACACCCATAAGACAGTAACCAAGACATCATTATACAGTAACCAATACATCATAAGACAGTAACCAAGACATCATTAGACAGTAACCAAAGACACTCATAAGCAGTAACCAATACAATATTAGACAGTAAACAACATGTTGCAAAAAGGTAACCAATGTAAACTGGTTACTTATTAATGCTGTCTTGATTATCTTCATGCAACATGTTGGTTACTATCTAATACATTGGTTACCAACCATGTGCATACCAATTATTATTCAGAAAAATTATCCAGTAACCAAAACAGCATTAGTCAGTAACCCATTCAGCATTATACAGTAACCAATTAAATGTTGCACAGTAATCAATAGAGCTTTAGACAATATATTGGTTAGACAGTAAACAAAACATCATTAGACATCAATAAAGAAATCATAAGACAGTAACCAATATATCATTAGACAGTAATCAAGAAAGCATAAGACAATAACCCAAAAATCATAAGACAATAACCAAGACATCATAAGACAGTAATCAAGACATCATTAGATAGTTATCAAGACACCCATAAGACAGTAACCAAGACATCGTTATACAGTAACCAAAGACACTCATAAGCAGTAACCAATACAACATTAGATAGTAACCAAAACACTCATAACACAGTACCCAAGTCAGTTTTGGTTACCTTCATGCAACATGATTGTTATTGTCTAATGCATTGGTTACCAATCTGGTGGTTACCAATCATTAATCATTAATATTATGCAATAACCAATTAAGCATTATACAGTAAACAATAACAATATTTAAATTAACACACCTTTAAAATTCGTTGAGTTGAAATTATCTTCTGGATAAGCACTTGAACTTCATTCTTAACAGGGACATCAAAATCAGAATCTACTTGCACTACGGAATGTTTGATATCACTATGTATCACCAAACTACTATCATTCTTACTTGATTTATTACCTACATCCTTCCCCTTTTTCTTTCCCTTCCCCTTTCCCTTCCCCCCCCCCCCTTGCTCTTCACAACAAACTTCTTCAATTTCTTAACAGAATCACCTTCCACGATCCTTTTCCTCTTTCCATCCTTCTTACTTGTATTATTCCTTGTATCACCCATTCTATACAAAAACATAAAAACAACACAAATCAAAACAATTAATAATCCATTCTGTTAGTAAATTACTTTAATATATAATACATTAAACTTAATAAGAAAATACTCACTTGAAGAAATAATAAAAACCAGAGTCGATAAACACCACGACAATGAACCAGACGAGTAAAAACGACAACGACAATGAACCAGACGAGTAACGAGTAACAACGACAATGACGAACAACTGAACGAGTATGCCGAACAACTAAACAAATATGATAGAGATGAAAAACACACGAACTCAGATGAACAACAATCACCGGAAACAATAGTTTTTAACTCCGATTACGTTTAGTCGTGAGAGAGGAGAGAACAAGGGTTTCAGCATGTGCAAAAGGGTTTGGTAACTGCATAGTCCTGTACAAACGATAGGCGGTTATCACGCGATTCAAAAAAAAAAACTTTTTTTATGTCAGCCAATTAATATTTATCCCTTAAATTAAGGAATCTTAATTGTATTAGTTGTATTAGTATTGTAAATATATATGATGAAATGTCATATTTTTGTAATTATTTTATTAATGTATGATTTTTGTAATTACTTTCATAAATGTACTATTATATGTAATTGTTCCTATTTTCATCCCCATTCTTCTTCCAACATTCCTTTTCAACACAATGTACAATATATATCAACGTACAATATATATTTCGTAGACAAATAAAATAGACCTGTCCACCTCATTTGCCCATTACTGTTAATTCCAATACTGAAATGATTAAACTCGTCAATTCACACTACACTGAATAATACAGGAAACAAATAAACAGCAAAACGACTTCCATTATGACACATTTTTAGTGATGATAGGAGCTCATCTTTTCCCCCAAACAAGTTGATCCTTCGTCATTCAAGAAATGATAGGCTCCTATAAGCATAAAAATCAGTGGGAAATCGGCGCCAAAGTACAAGATCCCCGGACAATTAATTCTACAACCCACCATGGACATAGGGACATACATGTATCCAATAATTTTTCCAGACCTTGTCCTTGAGATATTCTGATATAGGATTCAGTCTTGTGGAATTCCAACACTAGCATCACCCACTTGAATCACGCAACACTAAATTTGATTTTTCTGCTGCTGAAGATGAAGCCTTCGATGTTAAAGCATGGATCATAGATTGTGCAATGTTCATATTTTCCCTCAGCATGACATTGTATTCATACAAATTTTGAAGATTTTTCTGGATATCAGTTGCACTTATTTCAGAACCAGACCTAAATTCTGCGAACAAAAAGCATTTAGGTTGTAAGGCCAACATTTTTGTTAAGGTTATTAGAGCAACACAAGTAGAAGCAGCAGAAAACTAATTAGAGTTCAAGCTTTGGCAATCTTCAAATTGATTATTGAAGAAACATTTCTATACGAATATCTTCAGAGTAGTTTGAGAATTATACACACGATTTAGATGGTACTCTAAAATGATTGTTTTTAGAGGAAACATGTAGAATTAAGAAACATTTGCTTTTCCTATTCATAAAGAAAAGAATTAAAGAAGAAAAAATTATTAGACTGAAGAAATGGAAGCCCAAACTGAAAAAACTGTTAGTACCTAATGGAGGTGGCGGAGGAAGGGTATAATCAAGAGGAGTATGATGTTTTCCGGCTTTCACATTCGCAAGCACCTCATTTCCCTGAACCTGGAGTACACAAGAATTAAACCTTTAAGCTTCCAAATATAAACTACATTTATGTCTCCTCCTTTTGGCTTTCTTAAAATTACAATTTTACGTAGTACAGGTAGCTGAGATATTATTTTTCTAAATTCCAGAAGTACCCGTGCTGACACGAATTACATGGGTAAGTGTAAGGGTGTCAAATAAGGCAGTTTGGTAAAAAATGAACGAAAACACGACTCATTTTGTCCCGTTTGGTTTCATTTTAGTCCCTGTACTATTTTTTTCTTTTCATAAATCTCCCTATAATATTTTTTACGGTATTAATATAGTCCTCCAACCTTGCCACCTTATTAAATAATCTGATGTGGCATTTTTTAAAATAAAAAAAATGTCGACATATATTTTGAATTCCCAACAGCATAAAACCAAGCGGTAAAATAGTCTTTTACCTCTTCCTTCTTCTCAAATGGCTATTAATCAACCCAAGAGACAACCCTACTATGCAGGGGAAAAAGGAAAAAAAAAACTTTAGCCATGGCAGCTGCAATAGAAGCAAAAAGGAAAACTTGAGCATCTACGATCAGAGAAAAATGGCAGACTTTATAGCTTTAAACTGATTATAAGTTTTTGAGAATTGGGAAAATTGAGTTGTCTTGGTAATCTTTTCTGGAGTTTATGGGATATAGCAATAAATGCAATCAGCAATATGGCACAAGTACAAAGTTGAAAATTACAAGTAAATGAGAAACCTCCAGAAATTTGTTGAGTTGTTGTATATCATTGTCTTCAATATTTAATTTCTTTGGTAGATGGAACTCATTCAATTTATATCTTTTCAAACCCAAACTGCAATTTTTTAATACCTCTCAAGTCTCAAGAAACCATCCACCCAAAAATTCATCGTTGGCTCCCTCCGCCACACTCTCCTCCACTCCATCTCGGCCACCGCCGCCATTTATAGGCTCATCTCCAACTCCTCTCTCCCCTCCTCCACCTCGCACTACGGCATCACCTTCGACACCCACCGTCATCGCATCCTTGTCTCTATACACTCAAACTCCTCCCTTCCCTTCTTCGCCATCACCTCCTACAACCACCACACAGCCGCCGTTGGGAATTAAGTCGGCGCAAACCAAACAATAAATAAAAAGAGAAAAAAATAATACTCCCTCCGTCCCAGGATAAAAATCCTTATTACTATTTTGGGTTGTCCCGTGTTAAATGTATACTTTCTTTTAATAACCAAACTTTTACACTTTTTTTCCTATTATGCCCGTAGCATTAAATATCTCATACTTTTCTTATTCTAATTCTCTCTCCATATTTAATGACATTATTATAGACAATTTTGTCATTTTATTCCTCTTCTTAATATGCGTGAAAAGCCCATCAGGACTTTTATCCTGGGACGGAGGGAGTACAAGATTTAATGTGAAAAACCCTTAAAAGGGAAAATCCACTGCCCAAACTCCGAATCCCTAACTATATCAATAATAATGAACTTACAATAATCCTTTCAAGTTTTACGCCCTAAAACTTGAGGTTACACAATATCAAGATCTACACGGCACAACTTTTTGCATGGACTAAAAACCGCAAAACCCTATCACCCTCCCACGATACAACTTTTTTGCAAGGAATATAAAAGATGCAAAGACCCTCTCCTCACACAAACACGAAACCAATCACACCCTCTCTCAACTCGATGCTACATGATTTTTGGTTGTTACATTTTGAAAGTTGAACAAAAGACTATTTCTATACAGTACCCACAATTCTCTTCCAATTAAAAATAGGACACTTCCAAAATAAAATTCGTACTATAAATAAATTCCTTTTCCAAACAACACTTCTATTAAAAATAGGTTTTTCCATAATAGTAATTCTTTTCTAAATAGGATTCTTCCCTCGACTCGAATCTCCAAATACTTTAATTTCATGTCTGAATAGAATTCGAGAAGTATCCCTACAATTCCTCCCTCGACTCGAATCTGCAAACAGTTCAACTTCATCATTGTCACCGTTGTTATAGTCGCCACCATCATCCACACCATATGCATCACCCGCAACATCCACACTATCCGTGTCCGCATCACCCGCAACATCCGTATTTTTCGCATCCTCATCATCATCTGTATCTTTTGCATCATCCATCATCATCTCTTCTTCTTCAACAATATCAACATCCTCAGCATCAGCATCTTTGTCTTCATCTTCATCATCATCTCCATCACCTTCATCATCTGGCAACTACAACGATGATCCTCCATAAGCGTAAAATCTTTTATTCATCATCATGAAGAAACTCAAATTCAACTCCTTTAATCTTCACTCTCTTTATTATCATATCAATGCGACTAATTCCCCTTTACCTAGGATCTAATCAACCTAGCTTTGATACTACTTGTTGGGACTTAAGTCGGCACAAACCAATCAATAAATAAAGAGAAAAAAAACAACACAAGATTTAACGTGAAAAAACCCTTAAAGAGAAAAATCACGAGTCAAACTCCGAATATCCACTATATCAATAATAATGGACTTACTATTATCTTCTCAAGTTTTACACCCTAACACTTGAGGTTACACAATATCAAGATCTAAACGGCACAACTTTTTGCACCGACTAAAAACTGCAAAACCTTCCCTTCCCTCCCTCCCTCCCTCCCTCCCTCCCTCCCTCCCTCAACTTTTTTGCATGGTATATAAAAGCTGCGAAACGCTCTCCCTCACACAAAACTCACTCACACCCTCTCTAGTTTTAGGATGTTACATGATTTTTGGTTGTTCTACACTTTAAAACATGAACAGAAGGCTCTATTTATAGAGTACCCACAATTTTTCTCTTCCTATTCAAAATAGGACATTTCCAAAATAAAATTCCTACTACAAATAGATTCCTTTCCAAAATAATAATCCCATTAAAAATAGGCTTTTCCATAATAGGCATGCATGTATCGCATACTTTTAAGGATCCTTCTAGAGGTTACCGAGTCCATGTAACATAAAAAAGAAATAAGCTAACATAAAAGATAAAAGAGAAACAAATTAAGTAGTCCGATTATAAATACTCGAATTTTTGTTAGAAGTTCAAAGAACTACACTGTAACCAGCCTAGAAACTTTTTGTTTTAGCACGGTACTGGACACAATATGCCATTTTGTGGGTGGGCTGGGGACAAAAAATAATTTACTAAAATGTTTAAAAGAACTTAAAATTCTCTATACATGAAATTCACTTCCTCAACATTGATTTTTTATGAAGCATAGATACTAGCGAAAGCATATCAAGAAATGACTTTGAAAACATTCTTGAACATAATTCAATACTTTTCAACGTATCCATCATTTTAAACACACACAATAACTAAGACACATGCTCCATCCTTGATGAAAATTCTCAAAATATGGTTAATAATTTTAATGTTGAGATATGACCTTTTAGTATATCAAAAACATAATTGTTTGAACAAACCTAAAAGAAGATTTTATAATAAAATAAAAATAAAAAAGTAAGACACGTTAACTTCTTATGTTCTTGATCAACAGAGACCAAAGAGGTAATCATCTCAATCACATGTATTACACTTTTGCATATTGATAAATTAACCTACAACAACACATGCATGTGTAATTGTGAATGGGATCTTATATTCATCTAGTTCTAACTGTTTTTAGGTAGAAGCCTAAGTGGATAATTCTACTACTGAAACTTTCTATGTTATTGTTTGTTGAATGACTACCTACCATGTTTTTGGTTCAATTGTAGCCCTATTGAACTTCCAATGGGCTGCCTTAGTTTACCCCCTTTCTCTGCTGATAGTCACTCTTGGAGCATGGATTCGTAGATTGTTCAGCCATGCCCGGTGCCAAACATCTATTAGAATTCCATATTCTCAGATATAGTTAGAAAGCCCATCCATCAACCTATGAGCGAAAACACCCAAAAAAAAATCAATGAACCGCAGACGACCTATCCAAGAAGAGAGACTCGAACCTCCACGATCAAAAAATTACAATCTCTCCTCTATACACCGCACATAAGTTTAAAGCATACCATAGTAACTATACTTGCGACATGCAAACATATGCACCTTCAATTTTAATGTTTTTTTGACACATCGAGACGCAATGCAATTAAATTTACATATTACTCCATCTGTCTCAACTTAGGATTAAAAGTTTTTTATGTCATGAGTATACTTTAAATTTAAGTTCAACGTAGTTGGAAGTATAACACATGAATACATCAAGAAGATAAAACATTAAAAATATGATTACATAATTTTTTGGAATATCCTAAAATCATGCATTAAAACACTCCATTATTCTATCCTTTTTGTGCTCAGGCCCTAATATATTTATGAGTTAATAGCAAATCTGACCCAAAATATACAGTTATTTACAATTGGGACCATGTAGTTCTAGTCCTCCCAATACCCACCCTCAAGTACCAATAAGTAACTGATGTCGACCATGAAGGAAAATCCGGCAAAAAAATTCAGAATGGTCAAGACCTCCGGCCACGTGAGTATACAAATACAGTTAGACTGTATATTATTCAGTTTGATTGAATAAAAATATTTAATAATTACTCAAAAACAATTCAATTACACTCACGTGTCATCATTCAGCGTCTAAATTGACCAAATTACTATTTAGGGTCTATCGTGATTGCGTAGACTTACTTTGGAGAGCAAGCTGGAAGAATTTAAATTTCGCGGTCCCAATTATAAGCCAGTGTATACTTTGGGGTTAGATATGCTATTAACCCTATATTTGCGATGTTCGCATGTTCATAATAGATGTCCATTCTTAATAAATAAATAAAATCTTTGCACTGGATATTCACCGCTACAAAGCACTGGAGCACTCTTAAGACAACCAAAAATTCAGAATCAAAGAAGAACAGAAGGGGCAAATCCAAACAAATCCAAGAGGAAGACAATCAGAAAACTCAAACACTTGTCCACGCTTTGAAACTTTTCACTAGTAACCAATTAGTTTAAACCGTTTTTTCCTCTCTCCAAAATCACTTGGTGTCTAAAAACAATGTACATATAGATATAATACGCAAGTAGTGAGAGTAGACCCCATGCACTTGCGCTAGCTTCGCCAACATTTGGGAAATTAGAAAAAGAACAGCAGAATAGGTGGAGTTATACACCTCCCGCATCCCTTATTGTGGGAGTAGGATGTTGTTTCCTGCCTCTTTGGAAGCTAAGCGGTTAGCTACGGGACTTAAATATGAGTAGCTTTAGATCTCCATAGGGATTGTCTAGCTTTTTCTAAAGGATTATTAATTTTCCATATTTCAAGCATCATATGATTTCTTATCCCCATTTTAACTTTTTGTACTCTCTATTCTAGTAAAATTCTTCTTTATCAGCCAAAAAAACAATTGTAGATATGCTGTAAACCATTATGCTACATGTGATGACTGGAATTTATATCCATGAATCATATATTTTTATCTTAATTATTTTGTTAGTTCTTAAGTATTTTTAGTTTAGTTTGATGCATTTTAGTATTTTTATGCAGGAATAGAAGTTGTGATCTTAAATGGAGAAAGAGCAATAATGGTGTTAATATAGCCTTATTATGAAGCTAAGTGTGCTAGGCAAGGACTTGAAGCAAGATGCAGAGTTTAGGAGGGAAAGAAAGACTCAATTGGGCGTGCATAAGGATAAAAAATGAAGGAACGGGCAGAAGTTTTGGAGCCGCAACGCTAGATAAGGAAGTTGAGTCGCGGCTCTGGTACAAATTTTCGAGCGCGTGAAGCACGTGTACGGCAATGAGGAAGCCTTTCAACTTATAAGTACGAATTTAATAAAAACACGTAAGAAGAGAAGTCCTGGGAGATAAAGGAGGCACAAAAGAAGGCTAAAAAGTGAGATACAGGATTCTATCGAAAAAGGAGATCGAACATCATCATCAGCGGTGAATTTTTCTAAGAAAAGGTAGAAGACGAGGGTTGAAGATCAGTGGATTAGATCAAGAAGCTTGGCAACAGATTCTTTTCTTTTACTCTTATTTTTAAGTCATTGTACTTCAATAATGTTTATGGAATTGATGATTATGTTTTTCTTCTCAAGGATGAACTAAACTCCCCGATGTTTGGATTGAATTAATTTATATTCTATTTAATTATGAGCAATGGTATGCAAGGTTGTTTATCATATTTTCGTGTTTGATGTAATAATTGTGTGGTGAACAATTAATCTATTGATCTAGATGATAGGGGAATTTTGATTCTAGTTTAGATTAGGAATATGATACATGTGTTGGTAATACTCTTCTTCGGAGTGAGTATTCAATATGCATGTGGGATAGGAATATACTTGTGTGTCACATGAACTTGTATAAGAATTGGAAATTATAGCTTCATTGTTGATTGTTCACATAGGAATATAGTGAATTAATTAGGAATGAAGACAATTATCTAGTTTGGAATAAATTGGGTAATTATTCATGAATTCTTGGTTAGCAAATTGTTACAATTGACTAATTAAGTAGAGTGAAATCTTCGGTACTTCATCGGAAAAAATTGCAATCTTGATATTTTATTTTATTATAAATTATTCGTAGTTTATATTTGTTAGTTATTTTATCATAGTAATTGGATTCGTTAGTTTAAATAAAGTTGGGTTAATAAACGATTGGTAATTGGTTAGTTAATTATTATATTCTTCGTGGGATACTCTATTTGCCGCTATATTGCACAAGTGATCACATATATTTGCGTGTAATTGCTAGTAGTATTTCAAGGCGAACAAGTTTTTGGCGCTGTTGTTAGGGAATAATTTTAATAAGTTGTTTTCCAATATCAATTAAAATTAATCTGATTTTAGTTTAAACACAAATTTTGGTTGTTTATTTTGTAAGAACTCTCGATAAGAATTAGAGAACATGGCTGCAGAATAACAAAAAACACTACGAGATTATGTTAAGCCTTTATTGATGGATATTCAATTAAGTATTCGAAGACCAGTAATTCAAGCTAGTAATTTTGAGATACAAGAAGCTTAACAAAGCAACACGTAAAGACCATTTTTTATTACCATTCATTGATCAAATGTTTGACCGTTTAGCGGGACGTAAATTTTATTGCCTATTGGATGGACAATCTGGGTATAATCAAAATGCTATCGCCCCAGAGGACCAAGAAAAGACGACATCCTTATGGAACTTTCTCATTTCGAAGGATGTCTTTCGAATTATGTAATGCTCCCGCAACTTTCCAACGATACATGATGGCAATTTTTTCCGACATGGTGGAGCAGAGCCTCGAAGTATTCATGAATTTTTGTATTAGGGGATTCATTTAATCTATGTCTAGAAAACATGATTCTAGTGTTAAAACATTAAATTTGGTGTTGAATTGGGAAAGTTGTCATTTTATGGTGCAAGAAGGAATAATCTTGGGACATAAAGTCTCATTCAAAGGGTTAGAGGTTGATAAGGCCAAAATCGAGACAATTGAGAAACTTCCACCACCATGAAGGGCATTACAAGTTTTCTTGGGCATGCATGATTCTATCGTCGATTTATCAAAGATGTAGTCTATTAGAGAAAGAAGTTCCCTTCGTCTTTGACAATGCATGTTGGGAAGCCTTTGAGCTATTAAAGAAGAAATTAATTTCCGTCCCAGTTATTGATGCTCCAGATTGGAATCTTCCGTTCGAGTTAATGTGTGATGCTAGTAATTATGCAATTGGTGCAATTTTGGGTCAACGAAGAGATAAGGTATTCCATACCATTTATTATGCAAGCAAAAAACTATCGGACGCCCAACTCAATTACACAAGTACGGAAAAGGAGTTATTGGCAATTGTGTATGCATTCGATAAATTTTGATCTTATATCATTGGTACAAAGGTAATAGTATTTATAGATCACTCGGCTATTAAATATTTGATTTCGAAGACGGATGCTAAACCACGACCGATAAGATGGATTCTTTTACTACAAGAATTTGGTCTAGAAATCCGAGATAAAAAGGGAACATAAAATCAAGTTGCAAATCATCTTTCTAGACTTGAGAATCCGGAACACCAAAAAGGAGATAGTACAGAAATCAACGAACTCTTTCTAGATGAACAGTTGCTCACAGTGACAAAAGAAACACTTTGGTATGTAGATTATGTTAACTACTACATTGTTAGCCGTGTATTACAACCAGACTAGAGTTATCAGCAAAGAAAGAAGTTCCAACATGACATAAAAAGCTATATTTGGAATGAACCGTTTTTGTTTAAATCATGTTCAGATCAAATGCTTAGAATATGTATACCTCAAGAAGTTGAAGATATTCTTCAGCATTGTCACTCATCGGTATATGGAGGACATTATAGTGGTGAAAGAACAACTACTAAAATTCTTCAGCCATTGCTATATAGCACGATGTGATAGATGCCAAGCACCCTTTCTCCATCCCCAGATCAACCCCCTTCCACCAATTTTAACAATCATCTTGTCCTCCTATATTATTATTTCTCCTCTCTTTTTCTATTATTTCTATTTTATAATAAGTAATATGTTAATCTCCTTTCTTTCACAATAGAATAATAATAACTTTTGAACTCAAAATTGATAAGATATATTGAAAAGTACGAGACAATAAATCTTATAATTTGCATTACTTTTTACAGTTTAAAATATTCAACCAACTTCAATTTTCCGTTTGAAAATGTCTCAAGTTGACTTCAAAAAGTAAATAATGACCTTATGATGAGCAGAGGGAGTATATTTTATCCAACAATCAAAAAAAGACAGAATCAGAAAATTAAAGCGATCATATAATACCTTTATTTTATTCAGAAATCAGAATCACAAATCATTAAAGCTAAGAATATATTGACAAGTTGGTTACAAGTTATGGACAATGTATGTAAATCAAGAAAGAGTACCTTAAGTACGTTAAGAGTGTGTGTGCGCGCGCACACGCACGCGCGTGTTGGTAAGATAGAAAAGAAAGATTTTATTAAGGGAAGGGAGAAATTTCAAGGGAGAGAACAAGGAGTCCACCCTGAAATGAACAGGTGGAATGAAAAGAAACAACAATTTGAAGCACTTAAAAGTGCAGCTCTCAGAACTCTACCAGAATCAGCATGGCAGACTCACTTACAGTCATGCAACACATGGACAAAGTACTAAAGCCTTCATTATTTTTAATACTGCAGATTCTCTTCCCTGTCCTTGCAAGCAGGCCTATCTCCAAGATGTCAGCGCATTTCAACGTTTAGAGCTATAGATTAGATTTGTCTTTTCCAATTTCCACTCACTGTACCCCCTTTATATGGGTTAGGATTATTATGCTAACCCCCCCCCCCCCAACCCACACAAAGGGCTGTTCACTCATATTTCACTTAATAAAACCTATTACTGTCATTTTAAAATTCTTAATAAAAAACAAAGGAGAGAACCTAAATTTACTTTAAAAATAAATGGAATACCAGAACATTGATTCTCACTAATGAAGAAGCTTCTATATAGAACATAAATCATATGGCAACATGGCAAGGAAAGCAACCTACTGGTTCACCTCTTGACCACGACAACTTCCTAATCAAATTTGATTCAGATTTGGTTCGGCTCAAGACTAAGCTCTCGTGATATAGAGGTTTGCCCTATCTACATCAAAATAGCTAAATTATTCCAAATGAATGTAAAATTCCTAATAGAAATGTAATATTAATACTAAAGCATTACCTTCCCACTAGGTAACGTGACTTTGCTATTGAAACTGATTGTGTCCATTTTGATAGGCAGCCTTTGCTTAGGTGAAGATCCTTCTTTATGAAATGATTCCATCTTCAACCCAGTGCAACATACATCTGTGTTAATACTTTTGTACTCATCGTCAATTGCGCTACAGTCCCATGTGTATTTCACATATTTTCTCAACTAGACAAAATATAAAGAGGTAACAGTCATTTCAGTATCACATGAGTTTGTTAGTAAAATAAAATAATTAGGTTTGAAAGAAGAATATATTATGATTCATGAGTGAGATCTCAAATAAAAGAGCTTACTTTATCCCAGTTTTCTTTAGCCTTCCGTCGACTTCTAATATTTCGCATTACATTATCCTCATTACGGAGCTTCTTGATCCTGTATTCACACTGCAAACAAGAAAAGTTGGGATCATCAGAGAAGCAAGTATAAAGGGTAAAAAAGATCACTGACTAAAGATGAACCAAGAACTTTGAAGGAAACAAAGAAAGAAAAGTAAAACTGGACTAGTTCAAACAAGTTTCTGCCCTGTTTTTGTAAAATACATAACTCTTTGTGTGTAATGAGTTAGAACTTGAAATTTTAGTATGTTGTAGCTTAGAAAGTACTCTACTTGTAAAATTTTGAGAACCTTATCCCTTCTAAATATTTAATTATAATTTCTGCAAAGAGGCTGGGTAATGGACTGAGTACATTGACTTTCAGACTGTTTTTGGAGTTTGAGGGCACAGTTGACCCAGAACTTTTTATGGGAGATACCTACTGGTACAGGAGAGGTGTTGTCCAAAATTGAGCTCAAATGGAGTTCTGAACAATTAATTACGAATTAAATAGCTTTGGAATTTAAAATCTTAAAAATAACAGAACTTAGTCTCTGAAAATGGTACAAGACTGAAACTATAAACCTATACCATAGTTGTCACGGCACCACGGCAAGTCATGGCGGTAGCCAACTGCCTGAACGCTTAGGCGACAAGGCGACCATCATGGCGTCCGTATGACGACAAGTCGTTTACAATGTGCAATTTATATATTATTTATTTTTTTTAACAAGTATATTGGCGATAAATTTCATATACATTAAAATCCAAAATATAATAACTAATACCATGCAATAGCATTAAAAACACATTGCAACATATATTTAATTTGAGGGAAAAAATATTATTTATATATTTTTTGGAGTTGCATGAGTTTTATGATTTATGAGGTCAAAATTACAACTTTTAAGGGTTAAAATTGTACATGCAATAAGCATTTAATATTTCATGGAGAAAGAGTATTACTTTTTAAAATAACAAAATAATTATTTATTACTTTTTATGAAAAAAGTAGAAATATTTATTATTTTGTTAAAAAGAAAAATTAATATTTTTTTATTATTATTATTTGTTATAATTATTATTATTTATTATTATTATTTAATATTATTATTTTTAATATTTATTATTTTTTTAAAGGTTGTTTTTTATTATTTATTATTTATTATATTATTTATTACTTATTTATTGAACAACAGATGGAACACGTGTTACACAAACACTATTGTTTTTGTCTTTAAGTGGGGAATGACTCATTTAGTGGATGACAGCTAACATCAAATTAATAAAAAAAATAAGGGGACAAAAGCATTAAAATGTCTTCTTCTTTTTCAACAGATCCTTTTCTTCTTCAGTTTTAGAACTCTCTTCGCAGTCGTGTTTTGAAATACTCTTTGTTGTCGACAGAATAAAAACTTTTAATTTTATTCTCTCCTCTTTTAATTCGATCTGTAATGGGTAAAGTCCATGGGTCTTGGGCTATGAAAAAGCCAGTCTACCCCAAGGCGAGCATCGCCATGCTCCTTGCTATTACGCCAGGACGTCGTGACAACTATGACCTATACTCTATGAGATTGTGGGAAGACACTGTCCAAAATTCAGAATTTTTGGAGTTAAACTTGAATTATGAAAATTGTTGAAATATTGAGAAGAAATGGCCCAAAATAAATACTAAAAATAATTGGAAACATCTGGAAAAATTATAAAACATCTTAAATATATTTATATACCTCTGGTAAAAAGGGTTTTGCAAAATAAAATCCTTAAGGTATTTTGATTGAAGAGATAAGATATGAATAATGCCTAAAAGTCATTAAAAATTAAGCTTAAAATGTGTAATAAAATTTTATTAATAGTCAAAACTAAGCCAGAGGGCTTAAGTTTACAGATAAATAAAGTTAGGAATACCAAAATGTAAAAACAAATAGAAAACGTACTTTAAATGATCTTAAAATGAGCTACCTACCTTAAAGACTAATTACGAAGAGTTACCAACGAGAACAAACTACTTTAAATTAGCAAAAAAAACTAACTAATTTACTAAGAAATTAATATTTCAACCTTCTAAAATGGTGTAGGTGTAACTCAAAGGAGAACGTAGTAAGTGGAATATACGGTGAACAATTAACTAAATCAGGTAAGTTTCCACATTCCATGCTTTTGAAGTTCTTTTCTATAATTGAGCATGTGTTCATTTTCGTTTGGTATCAAATCGTTTGATATATTGACCATGATGATTATTTTAAGAGTCATGTCATTCGTATTCAGCTAGACTCATTTGCTGAAGTTATTCCTTGTCGAGCAATTTATTTGCAAATATTGAACATTATTTCAAATTGGAAATCTTATTGATTGAGATAGTTATACTCCAAACCAAGTTAACTTGGGGCGGATTCCTTGAACTAGTTAATTGAGATGAACCTTAAAATAAGGGGGTATTGGTTAAGGACGTCGGCACACCAACAATATGTTGTAGAATTACGATACAAATGTGTTACATGTAACAAGAGTACGTGTAGGCTAATCACCTACATACTACAGTACATAGTTTAAGAGTTCTTGGTCTTTGCAGTCACTCGGTTATTCTAATATTATACATGATATCGAGAACGTTGAATTGCAAGTTACATAAACCATTTGATTTCGAATTTTTAAAACCTTCTATTGGTTCCTCGGTTGAGTATAATGGGATTCAAGATTTAATAATTCCTTGGATTTGAGATTATAAACTGTTCAACCTATTTGTTCTTTGCACAGTAAAATTTATTTATTATTGTTGATATATTCCGGAACGGAGGAGGCTGACGGAACTCGTAGCAACACCAAGGGCAAAGGTGTCCTTAAGCCGGAAGAATAGAAAGAAATATTGTAATAGTGTAGGTTTTGTGTTAATGCATGAAGGTATTGTAATGAGTTTTAGACTGGGAATATTGTAATGTATTCTATACTTTTAGACAGTTTAGTCTATATTTGTACAGGAATTATGAATGTATGTAATTTGAGACCTAGGGATAAAACAATATATATTTTAACATATTATTGTGAGATGATTTAAGTTTATTAAATGAGTAGTTAATGTATATGTTTGAGAATTAGTAACCACTTAATCAACTTTAGCTAGTACAACGATTTGGGAGCGTCATAGTGAGAAAGGTGCGTCGTGCAAATGAAGTGGTTGGGAGTATTATAGACCATTTTGTGTACCCCCATGTGCCTCTCACATTCCTATGTCACTTATAATTTGTGACGTACAAATTTTATTGAGTGCTGGAATGCCATCTCGGAACTCGGAGTTCCCTAGCCGCCAAGCCAATCCCCTCCCCAAACACGATCAGAAGGCCTCTCAAACCCTCTAGCATTAGTCCGGAGAGGCATTCTATCCATTCTGTCGAGCTAATTTCCCCGCTGATTTTCACATATCAGATCCGAATCAGTCATTCTGTTGAGCTAATTTCTCCGTTGATTTTCACATATCAGATCCGAATCAGTCTAACGAACATCTTTTGGAACCGAAAATTGTTGTATGTAGCTGGAAAAATGTCTGATCGCTAAAATTTGGGATGTTCAGCCCCTAGTGAGGCCAGACCCCTGGGTCTGGACCCTAAGGTTGGAACCTAGGGACTCCACACTTATTTGTCTCTTGATATTGCTATTCTACTTTGATTTGATGTTTCCAATATGGAAGACCCCTTTGGAGCGGGGCAGATTTTCACACTATTACTGTGTGGAAACCATGGACCCTAGGGGTGGCATCTTGGTACCCATACGTCTTAGAATTCACTTACTTAGCTTATGTAACACTGACCTTTGTCAGTATTGTTTAGTTGACAGTCTGCTTGCTTATTCTGCTTTTGTTCATTAAACTAGCTGAAATATTGGCCTATAACCCCCCATAAAGAGTTGGAACCACTAGGGACAGAACCCAAAGACGGCCCTATGGGATACTCTTCTCCTTAGCCTATGTTCGCTCCGGTTTGCTTGTTTCAGTTTGTATCTTCTGAGAAGACTTCTAGATGACAAAATGGTCAAAATTTTGACGTAGTGTGAGAGAGTTAGGCCCCGCATAGAGGAGTTGGGAACCCCTGGGGATGGAGTCCCTGGGCCTCCCTATGTGGGGCTCGTTTGATAATAGGCTTAATTTGACTTGATTCTTAAAAGTGAAAAAAATAAATAATTATTACATTAAGCTTACTGACAACTAAATTTGTAAAGCTTAAAAAAATAATCTTCCAACCTACAAAACCTACGCTTTTCAGCCCTAAAAACTTGGCTTAATGACTAAAGCCGAACACAGTCAGCATAGGTCACAGCATGTACTTATGTACCCATTATATGTGCAAGCATCGCTCATCTTCTCTTCTCTACACGGCAGAGAACAAGATCTATATTTTTTCAGTCAATTTCTTCAAGGTACGATAACGATCAATTTCGTATTTCTTGTGTTTGTTTTCATGTTCACTGGCATGTATATCAGGAGGTTCAACAAAGCTTGAAAATCAATACCGTTTAAGCATTGAAACAAACAGCCGCTTTAATATTTTTAAAAATTTCATTTAGGTTTGTGTATCCTTGGCATCAAGTAGCATCCTAAACCCATAAATCCCAAAATCCCTCTTTAATCTGTAGTCATACCTGGAGAATTTGTTTATCTTATGCTATTTAAATAAGGAATGAGATTGTAATAGAAAAAGATAACATGGTGTAATTAATACATCCCATGATACTGAGTTCCTATAGAAATATGGTTGTTTAATCCTTATTTGTACATCCCACCGTTCTTTTTTTTAAGAGTTTTATGTATGTATTTCTAGTTTTAATTTGCATATTTATATATGTTTTTGTTTTTATTTACATGTATTTAGATTCTTACCATGTATGTTTTTACTTATGTACTCTTACCTTCAATCTGCTACAAATATTGAACTTACGTAAATATGATTACATGTTAACTTGGGACAAATGCCTTAGAAATTTGATTAATAGTTATTATGATATAGTTGCTTATGTTTATTAGTATGAAGCTGAAGCTGACAATAATGATAAATAGATCGAGATAGAGCTAGTTGGAAGGATCAGTACTAGCCAAATTTTTTATGGATCTATGCATGAAGGAAGTATTGACAAGATCTTGTGTTGGAAATAATTTGGGGAAGAAGTCATGGGAGAAGACTAGATTAGCTTTCAAGGAACAAAAGAACATGGATTTCACTCAAAAACAATTGAAAAATCAATGGGAGTATCTGAGAAAGAAGTTTAATGTGTGGGCTAGAATAATTGAGAAAACTGGAAATGTATATGATGCAGCTACTATAAACTGGACTCCAAAATAAAGGAAAAACCATATAGCAGTTAGTTAATCGGTTAATCCTATCTATTTAATATACATTTATTAAAATTTTAATAATTTGTAAAATTTAGTTTAGAACCCTTATCGTATATACAGATCAATGAGGATGCAAAACAATTTCAGTATGCTGGATTACAATATCCAAATGAGATGAGAGCATTGTTTGATGGTTTCGGAGCAGCTGGGAAGGATGCATGGGGACCATCGAAAGAATGGTTGCCTACAAATGTTGCTAGACACGCTCACAAGTGCATATTGACCTAGAATCTAAATTTCTTGTTTCACCATTCTCACCGAATGAAGAAATAAAATCAAATGTCAAAAATTGTAAGAAAGAAAGTTTCATGACTTAATTGAACAATTGAAAATGGTTCTTAATACATTAGAGCAATCTGATGGGCCAGATTTGAAGGAAAGCAATCACATTTTGGACGAAATGGAGAGTTTTACCAATTAGTGATCCATTATATCTTGTTGCTTGTAGTATTTTTTGTGAGAGCAATGCATCATGCTAAGTCAAAAACCAAAAGAAGTTAGAAGAGGATGGATACAGTTGAATGGCAAAAAGTTAGGATATTTATGAATGTTTAGGATTATAAAATTTCCCAATTTTTATATTTTAGGACTTTTTTCCTGATTTCAAGGATAAATTAAAGGCAACTATGTCAATTGATGAATTTTCTAAATTTTCTTAGCATGAACATACCTATGTTATTTATTATTTAAAGTTCATTTATTGTTATTATTTATTACTATTTAGTTGATTAATATTTATAATATCAATTGATGTTGCAGTATGTTGACTGAAAAGGAAAAGAAAAAGAAGACAATAAAAGTCCTTGCAGTTATTTTAATTATTAAATAAAATTGAGAGCATGACGTATCGGAAGAAGACTAGATACTAATTCATTTCTTACTATTCATGGAAATCCTATGCATTGTATAGACCACTTTCAAAGTAAAGGGTGGTTAAAAAATAGTCATTATATATCTGTAAAAGAAAAGATGGCCATGCATCTTACAACATTGAGTCACAATGTCAAAAATCGATTTGTTAAATGAAGATTTAATCATAGACGATAAGCAGGTACTTTCATGAAGTATTAACAGCTAGTGATGCATTTCTCCAAAGAGATAATTGTTCCCACCACAAATGACACATACAAATCAAAATCGACATCATCTCCATCTTAAAGAAATATTTAAGGTAACAGATGTTAATTTAAAAATATTATTTGTGTTCTTATCATGTTTAATCCACTATGATTGAATTATGAAAATAATTATAAATATTTTTTTAAGCTGTTGTGGGTGCACTTGATGGAACATTCATTAATGTAATTATCACTTGATGTCATACAGAGGAAGAGGAAAAGGACAGTGTAATCAGAATGTTCTTGCTATTTGTGGTTTTAATATGATATTTACATTTATTTGGTCTGGCTGGGAGCAGTGGGAGGGAGTAGCTCATGATTCAAGGGTATTGAAAAAAACTTTGGCTGATCCTACTAACAAATTTCCACCGTCTTCACCATGTTAGATGGGTTTTTTGTTACTTATAAAAATTCATTATATGTTATAATAATATATAATTTATTTATTACACCCAGATAATTATTACCTATGTGATGTGATATATATACATATTCGTGGATTCATGACACCTTATCGTAGCACGCAATATTGTTAGTCTTATTTTCGAAGAGGTCGTCCTAGAACAAAAGAAGAAATGTTCAATCAATCACATGCAAAGTTAAGAAACGTTATTGAACGTGCTTTCGGGGTATTAAAAGCTCAATTTCCAATACTAAATAAAATGGCATCGTACCCCTTTTCTGTGCAAAGGAATATTGTGATTTCTTGTGTTGCGATACATAACTATCTTCATAACACTATAGTCACGGACTCGTTTTTTTAAAAGTTCAATGACGAGGATGGTTTTTATGAGAACTCCCAAGATCAAAGTCAAAATCTAGAACGTTCAGAACGTGATTAAGGATCATGACAAGCAGATCAAAATTTTATGAACAATTTACGTGAACAAAATTGTAAATCAGTTGTCAGCCTCTCAAGCTTAAATTTTACAGATATGTAATTTTGGTGTTAGATATTTATGCAAAGTTTAAACAAATAATTAATATGTTAGTAATTAGAATAGTTTTTCAAAATTATTAATATTATTGTTGGTTAAATTCATTGAGATTAATTTTAAAATAGTATGCAAGTTATGTTTAACAAATATTTTTTTTATCATAATATACTTTTGTTTTATATTTTGTAATAACAAATAATTATATCAATAATTAAAAGATTATAAGGATAAAATTGTAAGTTTAATCATTTTCAGCTATTAGGTTCACCAGTTATCAAACTGGAAGCTTAATTTTCAGCTGACACAACTGATGTTCCAGCACTTAATATTCAGCAACTAAAAGTTTTCAGCTTTACTAATTAAGCACTTAAAATTCAGTAACTTAATTTTCTATTTTATCAACCAGGTCCTTAATCTTCTTTTTGGTGCCGTTATAATTTGTGTGCTGCAAGTGCCTTTGATCCACCGGTGTCGGAAAGTGTTAAAAGTGTTCTGACCCTAGGAGGGTCTTCCCAGACTTGGAAAATTTCATGAGCTTTCTTCACTTGCCCAATTTCATGAACTTTCTTTCTTGTGTCGTTTATCTAGTAACTGTTCCCACAGTGCTGCTTTGGCTTTGTGACCGACTACTTTTGAGGTGTTGTATTGGATTTCTACCATCAACCGCCTCTTATGTGTATTTTGAATTGAGAATATGATTGCCTTCTCTGGTTTTAATCCTCATTATGTATTCCCATGGTTCAAAGAAGCAGGCGCGCTATCAAAATGTCATCGACTAGATTTGGAGTTTTTAGTCACTACTTAAATAAAGGTTGTGTACATGTGAAATTTCATCATAACGGGGAGTAGCAGTGAGAAATAAAGGCAAAATAATAGTGTAACAAAGGGAGTAATAAAATAATATCAAAAAATGACACTCTTTTTGTGAGAAGTAATACATATAACATATATATTTACGTATGGACTTGTAAAATAATAAATTTGATAAATAGATATTTATTTGTACATACTAACTTATTAAAAAATAATACTCCCTCAGTTCCTTAAAATATGAAGTTATTCGGCAAACTTTGTATTCCTTAATATTTGACATTCTAGGATTTCTTGGAGAAATTGATCACTCATTTTCCCAACTTATCCCTAATAATGAATAAACCACAATTTTCAATACTCCTCTCTACTTCACATACACCCGTGCAGCACCTACAATCCTCCCCTTCTTTTTCTTTTTCTATCTCTCCCTCTCCCTCTCTCTCGCTCCCTCTAGCGCACACTCTTTTACTATCAGAAAGTAGTTTTGCGTGTTTTTAATTGCAATATTCAAATTTCTATCTCTAATGGTGTCCAAGGTTGTTTCAGGTAGTTAGTAGCAATTCTAACGAGTAATTGGGTTCTTAATTTATGTGCAAAGTTTTAAAATATCATATATTAAGGAACAGAGAGAGTTATAACTATTATCGAGGAACAAGAAAAAGATGATGTAGAGAAGTAGGATGAGAATTGATTTATAACTTTTTAGCTTCTTTTATTATGTTTATGTACTTTTTAGTGTTTTAAAAACTTATTGTTAAATACTATTTATGAGAGTATATTATTATTATTACTTGGTCACCAAGTATGCTTGGAGTCCACACATACTTAATGCCCACACATACTTAGTCACTATTCAACTAGTTGCCTTATGGCTTTAATACTCTTTGTAACAAGACAACAACAATATTCAATATATCTATTTTATCTCTAACATGATATCAGAGCTAATTTGATTTTGGAAATCAAATAAAAAATTCTTTCTTTTGCCGTTGGCGGCTAGCGTCGTTATTGTTTAACTTCATCTTAAAGAAAAAATTAGGTAGTTAGAGTGCAATTTTAGTTTTTTTGTTGATGTAGTTTGAGTTTTGTCATGCATTGCTAAAGTTGGAGCTCTAGTACTCCGTTGCCCAGATTTGAGGTTTCTTTCCGGAGATGCATGTTCCTTTTTGCATGTTATTTTTTTAAGGGTAATATGTTCAGAACAGTTAATTTCTTGGGTTAACATATGTAAATGGTTGATCGAAAAGTAAGGATTGCATGGGACAGAGATTTCAAGAAGGAATGTGTCCTTCGATTTTGTGGGAGGCTAGAGAGTCCTCCGTTATTTCAAGAAGAAAAGGAGTCGTTCGTAGTTTTTTTTAAGGATAAAGAGTCCTTCACACTTGTTATGGGAGATGAGTATTCTCCGTTATTATCGGCACATGATATCCTTAGAAAGTGGATGTGTGAAGTTATATACCGAGGGTGAGAAATCTAAAACATAAAAAAATCAGTATTTTTTCTATGCAAATTGAAGAGAGCCTCGATCTTCATAGCAGTGTTCTAAAAATCCCCGCCTAGGTCCCATTAATCCCCGCCTATGGACACCTAGGCCTCTGCCTAGGCAGAATTAGACTTTTATTTTGAAACTTTACAATACTTAAAATTAATTTGTTAAGCATTAAAATATTGTTTTTTCGTAATGTTTCATGTAAAATTTAAAAAAAATTACATCTACTATATACTTCGTATAGTATAACAAGTATGTACAATAGAAGAATAAATAAATAAGACCGCCTAAGAAAATGCCTGGTCCACCTAGGGAAACGCCTAGGCACCGGCTAGGCAATCTATGCGCTAGGCGGGCTCCTCCACCACCTAGCGATTTTTAGAACACTTCTTCATAGTTCATTATGAGTCTTTTATTTTTAAGATTATGTTATGTAACAAGTTGTAAGTCATCATATAAAACTTCCAACTTAAGTGAGAGTATTAGAGTATATTATTATTATTAGGCAAGGAGTCCTTCGTAGTTCATGTTTAGTGTTTTATTTTGTATTGTAACAAGTTGCAAGTTATGATATAAGACTTCCAACTTGAGGAGGAATATTAGAGTATATTATTATTAATATCAAGTATGCTTGGTGCCCACACATACTTGGTCGCTACTCAACTAGTAACCTATATATAAAGCTTTAGTACTCTTTATAATAAGACAACAACAATATTCAATACATCTATGTTATATCTAACACAAATCAATTACAGTGTCCCAATTTTGCAGTTCTCAAAAAACTTATTGATGGCAATTGTTACTTTTTGAGATGGTCCAACCCAGCTGCTACATGGACCGGTCAGGTTACTTAATAAGATGTCTCCAGTGAAGTCATGGAAATTTCCCATATGCCATTATATCAATCATTGGCCCTCCTTGAAGGACATAAGATAGTTATCTTTTTCCTAGACAGCATGCTTAGAGCTATTTTGACAAAAGACTGTCTGAGGGAATGAGGAAACATCATTGGCAATCGCATTTGTATTTGTAGGAGAAAACGGGAGAACCTCACTCAAGGGGCACTTTAGTTGTGTACCATTTCTCCTATTATTCAATGATTGAATAGCTCTCACTCCCAGGCCTACAGCTTTCCCCAGCTTGAACTTTAGTTCACAGCCTTTCCTTAGGTCAATCCCTTTATGAACAGCCTCTTCTGATTAACTACCTGAACCATAGCCATAGTTGTTACATATCTTATGTTCCTTCATTTAGAGAAGAGAATTTTAAGTGGGAGGTATTCATGACATGGGTGTAACTTTGCCTCTATTGTGTCCTTCAAATAAATTGTGTGCATGTATTTCGTGCCCTTTTGCAATATAGGCGAATACATTGTTTACTTTATAAAAGAAACATATTTAACCATTTATATATACATTATAATGAAGTAAACAGAAGAAAGAACAAATAATATCACATTAACAATTTACTTGAAGGGGTGATACAAGGGGAAGGGGAGGAAGAAAATGCATACATAGGAAGAGATGAGAAATCGTACTTGCATCAAAAAGTAGAAAAATATGCCAATACTAATGCAATAAAGGCCCCCAAGATCTGCAAGGAAACTCACTGCAATTCTTAAGAAAATAAGATAACATTAGAGAATTTATTTAAGAATTTTAGCAGTTATTCAAAAATCTAACCTAAGATATGAGTATTAACAGCTAGTCCTGCACTAATGAAATATATCATCATTTATAAAAAACAGGCAAAACTTATGTGGTACTTAAAGGTCTGAGAAGTTCATGATTTGGATTTGAACCCACCTACAGGCTACATCACTATTGTCAACTTTTTATTTTTGGATAAGTTAAATTATATTGAAACCTCCCAAATGAGGGTTAAACCCGTGTACACAAGACGAATAGATCAAAAAGCATAGTAAGGAAGAAATAATCTTATGCCGAAGAATAGATCTATACGCTCTGCCCCTGTTCATAAGTTTTAGTTTAACACATACCTGTAGTCCCCCGCAAACAATCAGCCAAATCTGTTCAAATCACTCCAGCACCCCCAAAATTATATACATGAACCCCTGAAATGGAAAAAACTCAAGAAATCCACGAAAGAAACATCCTAGCCTGGAAACACCTCGTGCAACCAAATTTGCTAGAAACTCGACCTTAGGTATCTCAATAGAAGGTACTACTAACGCTAAAATCTATCACTAACTCTGTTTCAACTTTAAATTGGTAGGAAAAGATAATAAAACACTGGCCCAACTACCTATCTTTGTCCACCAGAGCATCCATATGCACTGTAAGCTTCAGCGTCAGATAAACATCTTAGTTAATTGATTAAGTTCTAGCATTCTGTAATTAAGTTATACATTGTGAAATTTCCATCTACTCATATACTGGCAAAGAAAACAATTAGCCACTTAAGATTGGTGTAACGGAACCTCATTATGTCTTGTATTACCATCCCTAATAAGAAAATAACTTGTATACTAAATAGGGCAAGAAACTGGAGATGAAGGGAAGTACTAAAGGGACAACTAAATGCAAATTTCAAACACCCAAGGTTAAGTTAATTTCATACCAAAATTGAGAATCTATCAGCATTACATTATAGCTGGACTCTCCTAAATGTTTTATTTAAGTAAGCATTAAAGAGATAACTCAACAAAGCCTTTTTATCTCAAGCTAGTTGGGGTATATGCTGAAAACAAATCCCACATATAGCGAAGAAAAGAAAACCAAGAGTAAAGAAAGGAAGAAAGGAAAGAGAGAGACATTGAAAAGGTTTAAAACATAATTATAGACAACACAAGGAAAAGGGATAGAGTGAAATAGTTAAAAATAATAATAAAATAAAGTAATAAATTAAATAAAAATAATAACTAGTAAATAAATATATAAATAAAAATAATATGAAAAGCCATCAAAGAGTGTTACAAGCTACTCAGCCTCTAGGAATTAAACTCCTCCACTCCTTCCTATCCAAGTAAGTCTTGGTCTATCCCTCCCTCTTCTTACATCTTCCTCTTGAAACAATATACCTTTCCTCACAGCTGCGTCTACAGGAGGACGCTGGATATAACCAAACCATCTCAACCGACTGATGTTCACTCATCTTCACCTAAATTGCTGCTAATCCAATCTTTTTTCAGATGTCCTCATTTATAATCATGTCCAACCTTGTATGTCCACACATCCACCTTAACATTCTCATTTCAGCAACTCCTATCTCATGCACATGTAGCTTCTTGGTTGCCCAACACTCAGCTCCATATAACATTGCTTGCCTCACCGCCAACCTATAAAACTTTCGCTTCTACTTTACCGGAATTTTACAATCACACAATAATCCTGATGAACCATGCCACTTCAACCATCCTGCTCAAATCCTGTGATTTATATCTCATCATTATCTCCTGTCTTGAGCAATATTGATCCCAAGTACTTAAATACATCCTTTTTAGGCACCTCCTACCATGACATATTCACACTGCCTGCATATTTTCTTCTAATATCAATGAACTCGCACTTCAAATACTGTCTTACTCCGACTTAACCTTAATGCCTTCCTTAGTCTCATCAGTTATAACAATATCATCAACAAACAACACATACCAAGGTACCTTATCTTGGTTTTCTTTTGTTATCTCATCCATAACTAAGGAAAAGAGATATGGGCTTAACACTAATGTTTGATGTACTCCTATATGGGCTTAACGTTGACGTTTGATGTACTCCTATGGTGATTGGAAAGTTACTTGACGTGTCATCACAAGTCTTAACACAAGTAGTTGCTCCATCATACATGTCCTTAATCGCATCAACATAATTCGTAGACACTCTTTTGGCACAAAGTTGAAAGGACAAATGAGCATAAGCGTTGTTCTTGATAAGGTAAAGAATCCTATTAAAAGATCAAGATCCAATAGGTGGAGTTATTGCAGAAACAGATTTCCAGCTTTGTAAAATTGTCCACCCCAGCTGTAACAATTATCAGTATATAAGGAAACTGATTAAGCATTGTTTTTCTAAGTCTTCACGAAGTAGATCTTGTTCCTGTATCTTCCATGTCTCTATAGTCCGCAAAGTTGAATGTTGAAAGGAGAAAGCGTAATATATAAATAAATAAAGAAAATATTCGATGTACATGCTAGCCTTTTGAGATGCATAGAAGGGGACACTATCCCAAAGAATGGCAACATTTATTGACCTCCCCAAAATAGTCATTGCGTTTCTATCTATCTATACATCCCACATAAAGGCAAATCGACCTCCCACAAAAAATCTTTGAATTTCTCGCTTTCCAACACCCGATGAAATGGCAAATAAAAGTGCACCTCCACAAAAAACTTATTATCTTACACGTGTCTAACTGCAATTAAACTATAACAAGAAGGTCCTCCACATCCACATTAGAAGAACAAATAAAACATTCAACTATCACCATAATTGTCATGTTATCACCATTATTGTCATGTTATCGCCTAGGCATCTTGGCGCTAAAGCGTTGACTTGGGCCAGCTATCAAGGTGCTTGCCTAGGAAACTTGGCTTCGCATCGACTTTTCTAATGACCCAACCCATTACCCATCGCTTCAAAGAAGGAGATTGTGACACCTCCAAATCCAGGTTCCTTGAACCTCGAATTCGGTGCTCACGATACAACATACACATCACACCTATATACCCATTCTTTATGAATTACATAATTCATTACGAATTACATCATTCATTACATTGCTTTAATACAAAACATATCATTATCCCAGGTCTAACTAACCTTTTCAATACATGTCTAATAATACAAAAGATTTATATCAATATATAATATAATAATAAGTACACAAATGACACTATTCGGTCGCCTTCTCTTTGCCTTTGTCCTTCCTAGAACCTTCGGCTAAGTTTTATTTTAAGCAAGGGTGATCAACTAATTTTCCAAGCAAGTGTAAAGCATACAATAAACAATACATCATAAACAAAAAAGTCAAAAGTTTTGAAGTTTCAACAATATTCAATTGATTGTGAAGAAATAGAAATACGGAATTAAATTCGATAGAGAAGTTTGTTCTCAAATTTCATGTTGAGTGATCACTATGGATCGTGAACTCCTAGAGGAATTATCAGTTAATAAAACTGAATACCTCAAGTGTAACACCTCAGTCCCACATCGAAAGATAGGGAAAAAATTTGTTTACATATAAGGAAATAAATTACTACCAATAGTACCTTCAAGTCATTACCTTTTGGGTGAGCCTGTGGTGGGCTAAGTTGACCTAAGAAGATACTATTGGGCCAGTAGTTTGAGGCCTTATTTTGATTAATTTGATTCAATTCGGACTTGGGATTTGACCCTAGATTTGTTCCAGACTCGGAATTTGACCCGGGTTGTTTCATATGGAATCAAAGCCAACTCTCGAAAGCTCGGGTCGGGTTATCCAATCGGGTTGCCGGAGGTGGGAACACGAAGGCTGGTGGTATTATCCCACAATGGAGAGATGGAGGTTCGGAGGTGGGGACACGAAGCCAGCCGGTATTATCCCACAATGGCTAGAGAGGCAAAGATCTTTGGGCCCGTGTGTGTGATTGGTTCTGACGGGGTTGTCAGAAATTTAAGTGGTGGAGTTTGTAACACCCAAGTCCCACATCGAAAGATAGGGGAAAATTTTGTTTACATATAAGGAAATAAGTTACTACCAATAGTATTTTCAAGTCATGACCTTTTGGGTGAGCCTGTGGTGGGCTAAGTTGACCCAAGAAGATACTATTGGGCCAGTAGTTTGAGGCCTTATTTAAATGGATTTGATTCGATTCGGAGTTGAGATTTGACCCAAGATTTGTTCCGGACTCTGGATTTAACCCGGGTTGTTTCATCAAGAGTATAAGTTAATCACAAGGACTAATTATACTCTCTGCGAGTACGTAAGGTGATCAGCCTTATTATACCCTATATTATGCATAATACTCAAACATAGCGCGCAGGGTCGAATGTCCGACAATAAAGTTTCTTATTTTTTAAGGGTTGTTCTTCTCAGTCTTACATCATGAGTCCGTACAACAACAATATGGTTTCGACTATGATTTCAATATATAATATCAATATCAGTCTAGCCAAAACAAGTGGCATAGATCTTCATTAACAAATCAGTCCACGCATAATAGAACGTTTTATGCTTAACAATTTAAAATTAGTCTAGCCGAAACAAGTGGCATTGACATACTAAAACAATTCAGTCATAATCGAATTTTAAAGATAGCTTGAACACTTGTAAAAATATAAAAGATTTGTACAAGTTTTAGACTTTACACAATGTAAGAACATTGAGCAAATTAGAACTTCTAACATCGTGAAACAATCATAAGAACTAAGGCAAATGAATTTAAGAACTTGCACACAATGATCATTGTACAAGGTTAGAAAACTTGTATTCAATATGAAAATTAAATGAAGTTAAGAAACTTGCATCTCATAAAGTTTATACAAGAGTTAGAAACTTGTACAAAGTAATAATTTGTACAGGTTAGGAAACTTGCACATAATAATATCTGAGAAAGTTCAGAAAACTTGCCTATCTCGTTGTCTACGATTAATGTTAGTAAGTCATTACTCAAATAACCTACAACATTCATAAAAATTCGTTACGCATTACCCTATTAATAATATCGCTGGTAATTATCGTAACCTAACTTGATAATCACCCTATTGACTTAATCGGAACGTAAACATTTCCCTTATATTATACTTGCAATACTTTCATAAAAATATGCAATTAGCATCTATATAGATTCATACGCCACAAATCAACACATTCTAGACGTTAGGAATTATTTCGATAATTCCCTACTTCCCGATAATTAATTGTTTAATATTTAGCAACACTATTTCTCTCATTAAGCCTCCTTAACCACTTTATTATTTTTATCCTCTTTTGGCCATACATACTTACATATATTCCACATACTTTTGTTTCAATTTTTCAATTCCTTTTAGTATTTTTCAAAAGCCCGTTTTAGTTCGTAACTTAGCAAAATTAACTATATCGTGCTAAACTCTGAAAATTTCCAAATCTTACCAAAATCTTAAACATATTTACATGAAGTTCAAGTTTAAATTTCATGATCATCGGAGTTATAGAACTCAAGTTATAGTAGTTTTCGTGTCTAAAACCCTAAAATTAAAATGGCCATAATTAAGACGTCCGAAGTCGGAATACGTTCATCTTCAGACCAGGGCTTCCTTATATCATATATTTTCATGTCTCAAAAAGCCTGAATTTATTTCATTGTCCAAGTGGTCCAAACACGGCACGGAAAAATTAGGGCAGTAGGGTTCTTTAGTTTTTGGGTCTGGACTGTTTTGGTAGAATCTGTCCCCGCCAAAATCTACAAGGGATAATCCGAAAATTCCAATTGGAGGTGTTAGGGGACTCATATATCTAACTTTGGAAGTTGACCACACTCTCAAATTCAAAATAGGTTGAGAGATATGATCCTTCAAATTTCAGTCTCCGTTTTAGATTAAAACAATTTTTCCGTCAGTTAAGTTTTCTTAGAAAGTTTTGAAGTTTTCATGTTTTTTCATACATATAACACATAGCACGCATATATACTCCATCATAACCTCCCTTATAACATAGGATCCTCCATGATCCTCCATACAAGCAAATCTCCCACAACAATCAAGCAAAACACAACTTAAACTAAGAAATTTAAAGCTAGGGTTTGAAAACTTTTAAACCTTCTTGCTAGAGGTTGATGATGAGATGCTTTCCTTGGTTGCTTGGCTTGCTAGCACCACTACTTCTCAGCCCTACTCAGCCATGGGTCTCCTTCCTTGGCCTTTTCTCTCTAAGTTACCAACTCTCTAAAGGAAAAGTGCTGAAAATGAACAAAGGCCAAGCCTTTCTATTCCTCCTCTATTTAGAGACCTCACCTACCCTTGCTTAGCCCTCCTTAATCATCCAACATACTTGCTAAACATATTTAAGGGTCTAAACCATGAGCTTACTTGCAATGAATTTGTCAACAACAATGATGGAGATACGGAGATTGAGTGAAGAAATCAACAAAGGAGAAAATGAAGCAACTTTGGTCACACTTTTCTTTCATGTGGGACCCATTTTTTTGACCAACATCTCTCCCCCGTGTAGGGCCCTCAATGTGGACGAACTTCTCCTCAATTATCCTCCAATTTTTCTTTTCTTTTACTTCATTTATGACATAATGGTACTACTGCAAGCTTATGTCATCTAATCCTCCTTACATTGGGTCACTAATTTGGGATGGGTCTTGGGCTTAGACTTGGGTCTCCTACCAAGTTTGCTAGGGCTTGATATGGGCTTGGGTTTGAACCTTAATAATCCCTTTATTGGACTACCCGAAATAGCGATAGGATTTGTCGACTAGGTCATTTACTTAACTTCTTTTCGACTCTTAACAAAATTTACTAGCTTATTAGCATAATTCATTTAAGCCATCATACATTGTCATACAAGACTATCATTTCAAGCTTAGTTAATTAGTAATATAAGTTTAACTCAATAAATTCTTATCTATTGGCTTTCCTTTTTATTCCACCAATTCCTTAACTCAATTAGCCCTAATTGGCTTGAAAAATCTTATCGTTACACATATATATCCATATTCATACAAGCACTCTATAGTAGTCATACTAATTAATCAGTTAATGATCATTAATTTTTTCATTTGCCATTCAAGGCCAACATTTAAGTTATGTTAATTCACAACATAAACTTATCTTGCTTTTCCTCAATTAACTTGGTTAATTATTTATCTTGGCCTCCTTTTCATTCCTTAGTCAACTTAAAATAAGTAAATTAGCTAACTTACTTAATTCACATCACATAACATATATTCTCAAGACAATTCCTCATAAAAATTCATTTCATAAATAAAAAACATATATTCTATTAATGTTTTAACTTAAAATAATATTTATTATGACCCGTAGTATTCTCGGTCATTACAAAGATAACCCCAAAAGGGACAACGATTTTTATCAACCGTGCCTCACGAATCAAAAAAGGAATATGACTTCATAATTAATGATTTTGCTTGAGCTGTGATTAGAGACTAGAGTAGAGAGTGGATACTTTTATTTTGACTTGCTATGTGGTGTATTTTTGTTACTTATTAGACTTGTAATGTTTAATAACTTGGTTGATACTTTATTTTAATCAGTGTTCTAAAAATCCCGGCCTAGGCGCTAGGCCCCCATTGGCGCCCCGCCTAGGCGCTAGGCCCCCCTTGCGCCTCACATAGGCCCAAGACGACAAAAAATCCCTCCAGAAAATTAGGCGGGGTCTAGGCAGGGAGTTTTTTTTTAATTTTAATAATTATTCAAACCAAATCTTGATATATTTATATTTCTAATTATTTACCATATTCATAATACAGGTTGTAGCATATCAAATCACAACAAGAAGTTAACAATATTAAGTCAAAATGGATAATTTTATTATAGTTGTAATTTTTTGAATTTGTACCAACTTCAAATTATATAAATGATGATACATTTGTAATATTTAGATTAATTCAATATAATTCTTAAATTTATGTTTAGTTTCTTAAGTTTTACTATTGAATCAAATTCTTGAAATTTTAAATTTTATTATTTAATAGCAATCTTCTTTATGAATAAAACTAATACGTTAAAAATATGTTTGAACTTTGAACAATTGTATTTTTGTGTTTGAACTTTAAGCAAAGGTCTTTATTATAGATTTGTTTGCTTTATATTATTGTTTTGTCTGGATAAAAGTAAGAAAATATTAAAATTGGCTTAAAATAAAAAGTTTTGTCTAGGCCCCGCCTAGGCCCCCTAGGCGCTAAGTCTCCCATGGCCGCCCGCATCCCGCATCCCGCCTAGCGCCTTTTAGAACATTGATTTTAATGTGGTGTTTGTTTACTTGTTCTACTAGTTTTTAATGTCAAGTGTTTTATGTGTGATTATTAAGTGTTGATATAATTGTGTTTTTAATTGTATTCCATAATGTTAGTTATTTTATGTTTTGGGTATATAAAATTTCATTGTTCAATATACTTTTTTAAAAAAATAAATAATGTATAAATTGCACACCCTGAACGAGTTGTTGCCAAATGGACGCCATAGCGGACGTCTTATTAAATGACATCCTAGCAGTTAGTTAACCGTCGCAACTCGTCGTGGCATTGTGACAACTATACCCACCACACCAAATAAAGAACAATCACAACTGTCAAACCATCAGACAATGAATAAATAAATGAGAACGAGTCTCAATCTGTTGCATACATATAACACACTTGGAGATAATGATTTGTATAGTCTACAAGCCTAACGCATGCCACTAGTACTAAGCCTGTTGTATTATGAATTATCTTCAATTATCTACTATCCTTCACTCCTTTCTTCAACTGATTTTCCTTCTTTTTTTTCAACCTTAGGCCTTCTTGAATTTATTTTTTAAATTTCATTTAAGCCTATTAATATAGCGTACATAAACCCTAGCTTATCTCACAACCCCTTACTAACAACTGCTAATCATCAGAATACAATTCACATCAAACTCAAACCAGAGACAAAACTTTTGAGATAGAAAGCTTCATTGACTATTAAACTCAACTATATGGTAAGTTCAGCCTTCAGAGAATTGATATGTATACTTAGCAGGATTCTAAAATGATAAAAAGACAAACCAAGGAAAGAACGTCTACTTCTTTTTTTGTTTGCCAAATCAATGAAAGAGGATCTTATAGTAGGAAATTACTCACCAGGCCCCATAATATTTTCATTGTCGATCTCCACGATATAAGCAGAGAGGAAATTAACAGATATTGTGGTGTTGACAAGTCCATCAGCAGAGCTTTGAAGGGAAGCCTGGAGCGGACTTATCTCACTAAAATATGAACCGGGGATAAACTCATGAAACAGAGGTTGGATGAGTTTTAGATCATGTAAATTACGGTATATTCTCGGAAACAAATTAAATTTCAATATATTTGGATCCAGTCCCCTAAATGTAATTGGTTTATCACCCAAATTGCTTACATTCTTCACTGTTCCGCTGACTAAACTCATACGTCTTTTACTGGCATGATCCTTCATAGTGAGGTTGAACTGGAAGCCAACAGCAGTTGCTGGGTCATTTGGAAGATCAACAAACTGCCACGAAATATATGCATAGTCTTGAACAAGCTGACAATTGATGCACTTAAAAGTTATGGTTGGCCCATTGGTGGAGTTGTGACAAGAATAGTTAACAAAAGTTGACAATGGCGCAATTCTGTGGTCAATGAAGCTTGGACTCCCAGTAACTAAAGTATCAAGGCCACGCAAATGTGAACAGCTCATACTAGAAATAGTGGTTATATTGAATTCCATTTCATTGGTGAAGGAGGCCAATTCAGGTGCATTTGTTGCTCTCAGATTATGGACCTCAATAGTTCTCTTCGAAAAGATTTGGAAGAGCAATCTACACAAATTAGAAAAGGCATTGGAGTCACTTCATACATATTTCTTTGTTGACAATAAATTAAGAGGAAGAAGAAAATTTGAATGAAAAACTGAAACAAATATGTACATATTACAGAACGGCCTTCACACATTACTAAATTTAGGATAGAAATAATATTATTACTCACGTAGCCAATAAACCAATAAAAAGTATCCAACTTGCAATTGAGAAGGTCCCTCCAAGTTCTGTTTTCCGCTTCATAACTATCTTCTGGTCATCCTGCAAAAGGAAGGATGCACACATAAATATGTCAACATAAGCTAATGGAAAGCATTATTAAGTTACAGCAGAAACTTTTAAAAAATAAGGGAAAATGAATAAAAAGGCGCCGTGATCCAAGATAATGTCGTCAAATGTTGACTACAAACACACACAAAAAAACAAAAATGAAATAGAGTAACAAATCTCTCTGTGAATATAAAATTTTAATAACACCTAATCTCATTCCATCGCAACTTAAACTAATTTCAACCACCAGGCATTGAGGTTGAGATTGATGCTGGAAGACCATATATACTTTTGAAATAGATATAATTAATAAAGAAGTTTAATATATATCAATTTCTGGAATGCAACAATATAGAAGTCCATATTTGATGTTGGAAAAACATCGCGGAGAGGAAACTTAAGCAAAGAAAACACTTGACACAGTAGCCAACCATGACAGGAGCTTGTCTTCACTAAATTTGCTGTTGCAATTGCCAACAATGGCAGGATACAACTATGCTGGAAATTTACTTGCAGTTGCCAACTATGGGAAAGGGATAGAATGTTCACCACTCCAAAGAACCACCCTGGAGATACAGAATGTACAACCCACCACCCACACCACGACATAATCCATCAACAAGAAACAAGGATGGAGATAAGTCACCACTCACCACCCAATGGAATGACCAAAGAGATACAGAACATCAGATTAAAAGTACAAAGCTAACTTTTTTTAAATCAAACTTCAGAATCAAAGGTATTTACACACTTGTAGGAAAATGCATAGATATTAAGACTAATAAAGATTCTTAAACTATTAAGAGACTACATTCAATGAATGTCTGGAAAATGCTAAAAAGACTTATAATAAATACATACATGACAAACTTCGTAAAATTCTGGCCATGCACATACCACAAGGTAAAACACAATAAAATCTTCTACAAAAATCCAAATGTCAAACTGTTTGATGCTTTGGAAACTAGACTTCCAAAGCTTTCCAAGTTCGAACCATATAGGCCACACGTGCTGGAAATTCTGTGCAATTACATTTTTTCTCCTCATGTTGGTCCAAATTAGATTCTGAACATATTTGAGACCTTATAGAAAATACAAATATCTCCTTCTAAAAAGCTCAAACCTTAAACCCGCCTTTTTGTTGCAATTTCGAAAACTAGGGTCATAGTCTTTGAATTCCTTTTTTTCCCGATAAAATAGTCTTTGAATTCATTATGGCCTTAAATTCCAAAACTTTATATTATTGGACAGGGGTTTCCCCTGTCAATATTCTTTAATGTACTTAAATCAGTGTTCTAAAAGTCGGCCTAGTCGGCGACTAAGTCGGAGTCAGAGCCTCAACAATTCGACTAGGGCCTAGTCCTTTGATTTAGTCGCTGGCCGACTTAGTCGGACTCCAGTCGGCGACTAGTCGGAAAAGTCGCCCAGTCGGAGTAAATCAAAAAATCGGAACAAGTCGGAGAAAATCGGAACAAGTCGGGAAAAATCGGAAGAAGTCGAGAAAAATCGGAAAAAATGGGAGCAGATGAGGTCCTTCTACCTAGAAGAAGTGGTATAAATGTGCAAGAACTAGGTGAAGATGAGTTTATGTCGGAAGATGATGACAACAAAGAGGAAGATGAGGATTATGAGTTTGAGTCCGATGGAGAGCAAGTCTTGGAGTGATATGGAGAAGAAGAGGAGGAGTGATTGACTATTGATTTTGTGCTACTTAGTTTAATTTGGTTAATTGGTTTTGAACTTAGTGTCCAACTATTTGGTTTTAATTAGTTTCCATATTTTTATTTGATGATTTGTGTTACTTATGTTATTCTACTTACTCATAACTTATGAAGGAGGAAGGATAATATATATTTTAAAAAAATAATTGAAAATCCGACTAGCCCGACTAATCCCCTAGTCTCTAGTCGGTAGCCAACCGACCTGGGACCGACTAGCGACTTTTAGAACACTGACTTAAATGCCAAAACATCATATTATTGATCGAAGAGGTGGCAAGGTGCTAAGCTACCTGTACTTGATACACGTATTGGAACAGCTAATCAACTATGCAATTAAATGTTAGTTAATCAAACCCTCAAATTCAAAAACATGGAACACATGCAGTGTTTAGTAATCGTCTTCTTCTATTCGCAAAGTAAATTAAGCTTTTATAACGTGACAAGTTCTGGCCATTTCATTCATATTAATCCCCGCCTGGACGCTAGGTGGTCCTCTACTGCCTCGATTTGGCTAAGGTCATAGGCCCCCAAGCAGAACCAAACCTCTACTTTGAAGCTCCAATACTTAAATGAATTTTTTAAGCATTAAAAGATTTTATCCTATTTTTTGTAATTTTTCATGCAAACTCTTAAACTATTACATCTATTATATGCTTTGAATATTATAACAAGCATGTATATAGAAAAATAAATAAGTGAGACAGCCTAAGAAAACCCGTAGTCTATCTAGGAAAATACCTAGACACCGCCGAGGCGACCTATGCGCAAGGCGCCCCCTCCGCCACATTTTTAAACTTGACTTATGACATGCTTACTTGGTTCACACCTAATAAGGGTAACACTCGCAAACATTCAAATTCATCCTTGTACCCATGTATAATGTCGTACAATACAATACAAGGACTTCACACAACAACAAAGTTCATTAAGGTAAGAATAAATAGTAGTTATAGATTAGAAAGATAATTATCTTTCCAACCGGATTAAAATAAATATTTACATCCACTACCAAATTGAAGGTTATTTTGGTGTATAAATTAAGGTTAAAAAAATGGTTACTATCTATTGTTAGTGATTTAGAATATGATAGAGAAAGAAAAAGAGTTAATTATCATATATTTAATTGGTCTTATTATTAATAGATGAGATTTACTTTTGAAAATGTAGGACCTTTATGTAATTTGGCTTAAAGTCTAAAAAAGAAGGTTACTTAGCCTTGTTGTAATCTCTTTAGGAGTCGACTACTTGTCAACAATTTATCATTAGGATTAGATAGGTTACTTTAAGTAATAATAGTAATCTCGTAAGAGTTCCTTACCTTCTAACTTTTAAGTATGTAACCCTAAGGCCATGTTTGTTTGCAAGGATAATGCTTAAGATTGGACTATTAATCCTAAGTCCCTTGTTTGTATAAAAAATTGGACTTGGACTATTAGCCTAAGGATACCAAAATGACTTGGAATGGGTGACTGTAAAATATCATGTCCAACCAAGTATTATAATCCCTACCTTTGGGATTAAAACTGTGTGTTTAAAATTAAACTTTCCCTTTTGTAAAATGGTCAGTGTGTCCTATTATATCCATCTATACTCACACGACTAATAATACGATCTCTTTGTTATTACTAGTAAGGGTATAATACTATAATCGTCCAAACAATAATTTTTTATCCAATTCTTTAATAATCTTGGACAAAATAAATAAAACATGATATTATTTTAATCCCATGAATAATTCTACTCTAAACAAACATGTGAGTAATGACTATTTAATTCTAGAGTCTTGGGAATATAGTCCTAAGATTATAATTCTTGCAAACAAACATGACTTAAAAAAACTCCCATTTGTTAGGGCTATATATAAGGATGTAAATTGATAGTAGTAATTTTGGAAGTAAAAATTTTGTAGTTCTGTGTTCTAATGGTGAGATGCCTTCCACCCATTGATGAGATGCCTATGGAACCTTCGGTGATGACTAGTTTCTATATTCTTTCTTTTCTCTTTCATTGTTTAAATTCCCTAGCATACTTATCACGTAACTTGTTTTCATACTCAAATCCCGCATGGATAACCCACCACTAAGTCTACTAAAGAGTTGGTCTCGTTGATTAAGTACTCAATTTTATACATTTCCAACTCTCCTCGTAAAAGAGTTTGGAACCTAGACTCTTCTGGTAGTTAGGGATTGTTTGATTAGCACTAAATGGTTGACCGATTCAGTCATTCAGTACGTTTATTTCGAATAAAAATCGTCTGGATGGCTGAATCGATCAGCCATTCAGACGATTTGGGCTGAATAACTAAGTCACATTTTTTTGGATGAATGACAACTGAATGAATTTTTTTTTTTACAATATTAATTATTATATTAAGTAATATTAAATAAATTTACAACAATTTTGAATTTTTTTAGAGGGACAATAATAAAAATTTGTTACATATCAATTATCAAAAAACTTTTTCCATTCAGTTTTTATCAAACACCCCCTCCTTAAAAGAGTTATTTTCTTTCTAGGCTCAATTTCATGCCCAATTCAGCTTCATTTGTCTTCTGTCATTTTGAAGGCAAAGGTTCCATCCAAAATCAAGGTATTTTGTCTCTAGTTTTACTATGTCTTAATACTAATGATATTTTTCAAGTATGCATACCCTCAACACTCTATCTCCAGACATCTGTCTTGTGTAAGCAGACAAATTGCATTGTCATTTTGTTTAGGGTTTGTGGAACTCTACTTTTGACAGGTTGGGGGAGGACAAACACACAGATTCCCACCTTGATGGAGGATTTGCTGCTTACACGGTTTCACAATTCTAGAGAGTAAAAAGATGTAAGGAAGTTTTGGAAGTACAAAATCTTCTCTGCTTACTAGAATCTGATCTGAGCATAATGGTTGCGTTTTTCAAAATTGCTCGTTACCTTTCTCTTTTTACGAGATAGGATGTTTTTCCTTACTTCTTTATGAGCCTCAAGCATGGTCTCTTCTTATGTTTTCAGGATCACGTGCATTATAGAAATATTATATTTTTCTTTTAAAGATAAAAGAAGAAATTTTTTATACAGGTTAGTAGTAGTCGTCCTTCAACTACATACAAAGTGAACTAGAAAAGTCTAATGAAGCAATATTGATACATAGGTCCCTTAGGTATGGATTTTTTTAACAAGTACTTGGAAGGTTTCTAGCAGAAGAACATTGGTATCTAATATCTATATCAAGCGCTTAAATCCTACTAAGCATATTAGAAATTCAATCATTATCTACTTGGATGGTAAATTGGAAACCATTCCGTGTATTGTATACTCAACTCTTTAAGAGAGATACGGCTCCACTCGATAAGGCTTACTGCTCTTTTCATAGGATATTAGACTCAAATTTAAGGCTAGTACTAGTATGATGTTTATTGAACCAAGAGTGATTGAATTTCTCCTTCTAATATCAGGGAGTGATTAGACTTTTAAAAATAAACTTCTATGAATAATCCAATCAGATGGCAATTTTCTTATACGATTATTTGACAATCAGGATGCACTTGTCGACTCTCTAGCCAACTTCAGCAAATTGATGGAGACAAGATAAGTTAATCACCAGGTTTGGGCTTTGGTACCAAATGATGTAGGACAAGGATGGAAGTTAGGAATACAGGGGGCAAAAAGAAGATAATTAGGATAAAACCTAAAAGCCACAAGCACAAGATTTGAAATTCAATAGCATCAATCATTAAATTATTAAAATGATGAGTCACGTGACTTTAAATATAGGACAAAAAGAAAAACCCATAAACTCGACCAAGTAAAATCTAGGCAATCAAATTAAATATGAAAATAGAATCCTAATAATACCTAGTTGTAGAATATTGTTACGAAATGGAGTCAGTTTTTTATGTGTCAGCTCAGCTCAAGAGTATCAATTATTTGTCTTTATTTTCTTTCATTTACATAGCTCCCACGTGCTCTCCTCGTGCCATATATAATTCGTGTATTTTCTTTTATCCTTAATTTTGATGCAGCAGATGTAGGTTTCCCTACTATAAAATGGGGAATTGAAATCCAATTGAAGGCAACAATGAATAAAATATCTTATCTGTTTTTTCCCTTCCTCTGTAGTTAATTTTTGCAACTGTGATTTCTTCTGCTGCTTTGTTCTGTATACAGAAACCCCAAAACACTATCACAATCCTTACAAGTGGTATCAAAGCCACCGATCCTCCACCTCCGACCACATGAGGAATTAATGAAATCTAATGAGGACCTACGGAAGCATGTCGATGAAACGATGAGATCGATACAGGGGACTCTTGCGGAGGTGCAATTGACTCTAGCCCAATTAACTCTGCAAGTCTCTAAGCTTTCTAAGGACAAAGATAGGGTGGTCGACGATGAAGAGGCCTCTGTAAATGGGTTGGATCCCAAAATACCAGTAACGCCGAAATTCGGAATGAAGGGAACTGGATTCAATTTACCAATTTGGTGGGTCAAGTCAGGCTTCCGATACATCAATTCCTTCCTCTTGGTAATCCACTCTTCTCTGCTTCTCATTTTACACCAACCGTTCCATACTACGGTTTCAACCATCATGGTTATAAACCAAAAATCGATTTCCCTAGGTTTGATGGGACCGATGTCCAGGATTGGATCTATAAATGTCACTCTTATTTTTTGATGAGTCATATGGATGACATGCAGAAGGTAATCATTGCTTCAATCCATTTAGATGGGGTTGCTAGTTTATGGTATCGTTCTGAACAGGCTGGTAAACCCCTTATGTCGTGGAATGAATTCCTTTATGAAATCTTGATACGGTTTAGTCCATTGCCTCGTGAAAATGTGTTGTGGAAATTCAAGGAATTAAGGCAAACCGGCTCCATCCAAGAATACAAAGAGAAATTTGAGAAACTAGAGGAAGTGATGCAATTGCAAAATGGTAACTGGACTAAACAAGACTATGTGGATCATTATGTAGGAGGATTAAAGGAGGAAATATGAAACATGGTGCAAGCCTCGTTTCCTACAAATCTTTCCCTGGCCTATTCCTTGTCCAAACTCCATGAGTCCATCGTTGGGATAAGAAATAAGGTCATATCCACAACAAACAAAACTTACCCCAAAACTACTTCCTTACTTCAGCCCACTAGCTTCCCCCACTCTTTCTCCAACTCCAACTCCAATTTTCATAACCAACAAACCGCCTCCAATAAATTCCAAATCTCTACCCCGAGCATTATCAAATCCAACCCTCAATCATATAGAAGTTATACCCGAAGTGAGGCACAAGATAGGAGAATGAAAGGCCTTTGTTATACTTGCGATGAAAAATATACTATGGGCCATAAGTGTCCTAACAAGCAGGTTTATGCATTAATTGGAGTTGAGGAAGAAATGGTGGATGCTCACTTGGAACCCATGGAGGTTGAAGAGGACAACTCTAATTTGGAGGATGAAATGTGAATCTCCCTTCATGCCGTATCTGAAAATATACATGGGAGAACATTCGTGTTACAAGGGTATAGCAGAAGTTGCCCAATCAATATATTAATAGACACAGGTAGCACCCACAATTTCCTCGATGTAGAGGCTGCCAAGAGAACAAATTGCCAACTAGAACCCACCAATGCTTTTCCCGTTTCTGTAGCTGATGGCACCAAAATTTACAGCCATGTCAAGTGTTAAAGACTTTCCTTGGGAATTGCAAGGTCACAAGTTCAAAACTGAAATGAGGATAATTGATTTGGGGGGTTATGATGCAGTGTTAGGCGTACAATGGTTACAAACACTGGGCCCAGTTACATTTGATTTCTCTAAACAGTATCTCAGCTTCTCAAATGGTACAAAAATAGTGGAACTCACCGGTTGTAACCCGACCAACACCACTCCCACATTGAAGATGATGTCCCACAAATCACTAGAAAAATTAATCAAGAAGAATGAGCCCATGCTTGCTGGAATACTACTAAGGTCCCTCCCTGGCTCAACGAGGTAATTCAGGATTTTGCAACAGTTTTTGGTGAACCAAAAGAGCTGCCACCTACCAGACCACAAGATCATCACATACCCCTTAAACAAGGCAGTGAGCCTGTGAATCTAAGGAGCTACAGGTATCCTCACATCCAAAAACAAGAGATTGAAAAACTGGTAGAAGAAATGCTGAACTCGGGAATTATACAACCCAGTAATAGCCCCTTTGCTGCACCTGTTATTTTAGTCAAAAAAAAGGGATAGAAGCTGGAGATTGTGTAGACTATAGGGGTCTTAATGCTATAATAGTCGAGGATAAATTTCCTATACCTATCATTGAAGAGTTGATCGATGAGTTACATGGCTCCAAAATATATTCTAAAATAGACTTGCAAGCGGGATATCACCAAATTCGAGTGACTGCAAAGGATGTGTATAAAACAACGTTTCGAACCCACCAAGACTTATTTGAATTTTTAGTTATGCCTTTTGGGCTCTCGAATGCTCCAGCCACTTTTCAAGGGTTAATGAACGAAATTTTCAAACCGCACTTACGAAAGTTTGTACTAGTTTTCTTCGATGACATTCTAATTTACAGCTCAAGTAAAGAAGAACACCTTGAACATTTACGGATTACAAGTCTTTTGCAGCAACACCAACTCTTGGTAAAATAGAGCAAGTGCGTCTTTGGTCAAACTAAACTAGAATACTTGGTCACATCATCTCTGCAGCAGGTGTCTCGGCGGACAAAGCAAAGATAGAAAATATTCAAAATTGTCCCAGACCCACTACCCTAAGGGCATTGAGAGGCTTCCTTGGGCTTACTGGGTATTACCGACGTTTTGTAAAGAACTATGGGATTATTTGTAAGCCACACACTGATTTATTACAGAAGGGGGCTTTCCAGTGAAACTCCTCAGCGAAGCAAGTTTTTAACCATCTCAAGGCAGCCATGTGTTGCACACCAGTGCTTGCCCTACCTAATTTCAGTTTCCCATTCCCTTTGGAAACAGATCCTTGTCACTTTGGGATTGGGGCCGTTCCAATGCAAGAGGGACATCCACTTGCTTATTTCAACAAATCTTTTGGTCCAAAACAACTTGGATGGTCTACTTATGAGAAGGAAATGTATGCAACACTCTTTGCTGTCTAGAAATGGAAACACTATCTTATGGGATACCCATTTGTCATTAAAACATATCACCAAAGTTTCAAGTATTTACTTGAGCAGAAAATTACAAACACCCTCCAACAAAAATGGATAACAAGGATGTTGGACTTTGATTATACAATTATACATAAGAAAGGAAGCGAAAATAGGGCAGCAGATGCCCTCTCTAGACAACAAGAAGTGGAAAGCAGTTATGCTGCTGTCACAATTATTCAACTTGAATGGATGAAAGAAGTTATAGTAAGTTTAGAAGGAGACAAAGAAGCTGAGAAGTTGATTACTCAACTCAGTATTGACAAGTCCAGCAATCCACACTTTCTCCAGGACAACGGGCTCTTGCGGCACAACCAACGAATTTATGTGGGTAGCAATGGCAACTTAAAAACAAGACTTATTGAACAACTTCATTCAACCGGGCTCGGCGGACACTCCGGAATCACTGGCACCTACAGGAGAGTCTCTATACTTTCATTGGCCAAATATGAGGACAGACATCCAAAGCTACGTACAACAATGTGACATTTGCCAAAAACACAAGACTGAAAACGTTTTCACCCCAAGGTCTGCTACAACCACTTCCAATTCCAAACGGAGCCTCAACGGACTTCATAACTGGACTCCCGAAATCTGAAGGCTACACTATCATTTGGGTCATCGTAGATAGGTTTACTAAGTTTGGGCATTTCATTCCCCTGCAACACCCTATTGAAGCTAAAATCCTAGCCCAACTGTTTCTAGAAAACATTGCCAAACTCCATGGCATTCCCCAAACTATTGTAAGTGATTGAGACCCTCTGTTCCTTGGTCAGTTTTGGAGGGAGTTGTTCAAGTTATTGGGTACACAGCTCAATTTTAGCACTTCTTATCATCCCCAAACAGACGACAAAATCGAAAGATTGAATAGATGTTTGGAAACATATTTGAGGTTTGCTACTAGTCAAAAACCAAAGAAATGGAGACAATGGCTCAGCCTAGCACAATGGTGATATAACACCAATTACCACAGTACTTTTAAGGTCTCCCCTTTCCAAGCCTTGTTTGGGTACCCACCACCGATGATGACTCTACAGGCTGCCGAGACCCCTAAACTGGAAGAAGTCCGTACCTTCCTTACAGACAGAGCTCTATGGTTGTCTATTCTCAAAGACAACCTAACCGACACCCAACAAAGAATGAAATTTCAGGCGGATAAGCATAGAACTGAGCGTGAATTCAGTCCCGGGGATTGGATATACCTTCGATTGCAACCATATAGGCAGGAATGTATTTCTATGCGTCGAGATTTCAAGTTTGCCCCACGATTTATGGACCATTTCAGATTAAGGAAAAGGTTGGACCTGCCTAGAGGTAGCCTAATTCACCCAGTTTTCCATGTGTCACTCCTCAAAAAGAAGCTGGATGCTACAAATATAGCTGAGGTAACTTTGCCACCAGTAGGGGATGAGGGACAGCTCTTGGTTGAACCTATTGCAGTGCTTGAGCGCAGGATGGTGAAGAGGAACAATGATGATGTAGTTCAATACTTAATCCAATGGCCAAGCAATATCCTGACAGATTCCGCTTGGGAGGATGCCTCCTTGATTCATCAAAAATTTCCCAATTTTCATCCTTGAAGACAAGGATTCTTAGAGAGGGAAGCTTTGTTACGAAATGGAGTCAGTTTTTTATGTGCCAGCTCAGCTCAAGAGTATCAATTATTTGTCTTTATTTTCTTTCATTTACATAGCTCCCACGTGCTCTCCTCTTGCCATATATAATTCGTGTATTTTCTTTTACCCTTAATTTTGATGCAGCAGATGTAGGTTTCCCTACTATAAAATGGGGAATTGAAGTCCAATTGAAGGAAGCAATGAATAAAATATCTTATCTGTTTTTTCCCTTCCTCTTTAGTTAATTTTTGCAACTGTGATTTCTTCTGCTTCTTTGTTCTGTATACAGAAACCCCAAAACACTATCACAATCCTTACAAATATTCTACCTAATACAATAATATATACTCCCTCCGTCCCATGATAAAAGTCCTTATTACTATTTTGAGTAGTCTCATGTTAAATGTTCATTTTCCTTTAATAACCAAACTTTTACACATATTTTCCTATTATACCCGTAGCATTAAATATCTCATACTTTTCTTATTCTAATTCTCTCTCCATATTTAATGACATTATTATGGGCAATTTTGTCATTTTATTCATCTTCTTAATATGCGTGAAAAGTCCACCAGGTTATCCTGGGACGGAGGGAGTACTAAACAATTGCAGCACTTTTAACTTCAAACAATAGCACAAAATATTTAATTATAAATTCTTCAAATCCTCTTTTCCTCATTTCCCACTTCAATGAAACCCCAGTAACACTCTTTAATCTAAATTGTTATTAAATGCATTTTCTTTTCTATTTCCTCTCCTTTTCCTGAGTTCCACGCAAAAGCATAAACCTTATCTAAACTATATATTCTTTATGATAACTAATAATCTATTAGTTCGCCATATATTTCAATGTAGCTATTTTCATACATGATAACCAAAGTACTACCAAAATTGGGGGAAAACAGAATCGAAAAACAAATCAACAAGAAAAAAAATAGATTAATTACGAGCCAATGGCGGGTGGCAAAACAGATATCCAAGCGACTGATCCACCAACGAATCTTGAACCACACAGTGCGGCCATCACCAAGACTTCCAAACCGAGCAAAGAAACAGAAAAAGAGCCAACTGAGAAGCATAACCAGGGTAGCCTCTAGAAACACAGCCTGCGACTGGGTAAATCTCGTGATAGTATCAAATGAGAATATGTTTGGGAAATTGATGGAATAATCAATACCCGAATCCAACCTCATCCAATCCTTAACATCCACGCGGAATAAGGAACAACTTCTTGCGGTGGCGTTGTACAAATAGCCAGGGTTACAAGCGCACAGAGTGTTGTTGTACATGAAAGAGTTGCCATTAATGGGACACTGCTGTATCTGTGGACCCACAACAGATGTCATTTCCTTTCTTTCTATAAGAGGTTGTTAGAGATTTTAGGGGAAGAACGTGTATTTATTTTTGTATGTATATGTATGCTTTTGTGGTGATTTGGATCTTGGGTATGTTGAATTTGGGAGTTTTATGTGGTATTTGGAGTTTTTTAGAGAGAGAGTAAAGGTGAAGGTGAGGTGTGACTTTGTGCAGTCTTCTGATGAACGAAGTAAGGACTGGGGGGAAGACAGAAGAAACGGTAGAGCAAAGAAAGATCTGGAGATAAAGAGAGATTCCAATCGGATTTTGCTTCATTCCGCCTGTCCGACCCGTTTATCATTAAAACCTCTAATCCTCTAAAAGTCAAACTCCAACTAATTTTCGAATGCGTTTATCATTCACTATTCAAACAAACTAACATATATAGTTCATGTTAGATTTAAATCTCTCGAGTTTATAAAAATTTTGGGATTTTGAGAATCCAAACACACTTAACAATCTTATCATTTGTTGATTATGTCACGTTCTAGCCTAATGTTTTGATGATGACTTGGTTATTGGTAGTAAATTCTTTATTTTGAATTTCAGGAAATTGTTTCAAGAATTGTTTGATGGATTATTCAAGAAGAATGAAGATGCTTTGGGTCTTAAAAAAATGTGTAAGGTCATTGCAAATATTTAATTTTTCAATTCAAGGCTCTAGGACATTTTATGTGTTCATTAATTAATAGTTTGTGCATGTCCCAAATATGTTATTCACTGCTATTTGCTATCAAGAGAAAAGTTAGCATGCATGCGTAGGAGTTCTGTTCAAGTGATACACGTATTAATGCATTATGATCTTCTTTCCATTTATTACGGATTGGTTATATATTAGAAAGGAAGTATAATATATATGGTGGTAGTGGATATTGATTAGAAGTCTAAAAGTTGCATATATATTGAAAATTGATAGTAATGATTATCTTGGGAAGATGCATGTTGCCATTAATTACGGAATTAACATTTTCTAAGGAGTCTAGTGTTGATAAAGTTTTGTGCCAGTAGGAAATAGTCAGTTACTTTATTAAGGCGACAGTTATGATTATGGGCTACATGTTTTACACGGAACTTATTATCTTTTTGGCTTATCTTTGACATAGTCTATATCCTTTAAAATGTTTCCAACGGTAATAAAATCATAACTTATCTTTGGGATTTTTTGTTGGCAACATCATTATTTTTACAACGGGTCTATGAGAAACGGTATTATATTTTTGGCTTATAAAAGCAACTGAGAACAGTGAAAAGTTACAACACTTACATCACTTGAATCAATTATTGCATTTACATACTTGAAAAGTAACTTCATTATTTTCAGTGCAATATTTCCGGCTGTTGTGCTATTATATTCAGACTAATAATCAGCAATTTTTGTGGGCATAATATTGGTGATATCTTTTACTCTTTCTACTTGATCATTACATTCATTAGTTGAGCCTTGCATTGTTAAATTGCTTATTTGCTTTGATCATTAGACCTCTATCATTGTAATCTTAAAATTGTTTTTTAGACTAAGTGTTGTATAAGGGTTTTAATCCAGGTGGATTAAGGTTTGTTTACAATCAGGTTCAAGGAAGCATATGTGCTTAAGGAGTGCATTGGTACACAAGGAGCAAGAGTGCTCAAGTGAATTATTGTTATTCAATTTTATAGAATCTGTGTTGTAACAAAAGTCTTTTAAAGAAATAAAAGAGAGTCTCCAATACTAGTTGGTATTGGACGTGGAGTAGGCTATTATTATATAGGGTAATAGCTGAACCACGTAAAAATCTTGGTGTTACTTGATTTAACTTAATTTCACTCAAGTTAATTGATTTGCTAAATAAACAAAATTTAATCGTGAGAATTTTTGTTTTATTTAACTTACAAAAACACCAAGATATTTTCTTAAAACAAAAATTTAATTCGGTAGACCATATTCATTCAGCAAGCTGCATTCATCAATATAGTTGACTACATTCATTAACTTAGTTTAAAATTTTTTAAATTGGTCATAGTTTGTATCCACACATATTCAACCCACCCTCTAAGTGTGCCTTATCTAAATTTCATTTGGTATCAGAGCTTGGCTCTACTTACTTGGTCTTAAAGGTGACTTGTAGGGAAAGATTATCACATGGCACAGTTCAGAAACAACAATCAAGAAGGTCAATCAACCAATAGACCTCGACTGCTGCATGGAACAGAAAACTACAATTTTTGGAAATTCCGAACGAGGATCTACCTTAAAAGAGATCCTTAGGAATGGTGGGTAGTGGAAAATGGACCGGTTATTCCAAGGAAAGATGACGGTACTCCAAAAACTTTGCTAGAGATGGATTCAACTGAAACCTTCATGGTTTCCTATGACTCAAGGGCGATGAATACTCTATTAAGCGGCATGATGCAGTCCGATATTGACAAAGTATCCTCATGCAACACAGCTAAGGAAATTTGGGATACTTTAGTGGTAAGTCATGAAGGAACATCAAAAGTTCGAGAAGTTAAACTAAGCATGCTTATGCATGACTATGAGATGTTCAAACTTGAGAAATATGAAGCTATAAAGATGGCTCAAGCAAGATTCCTTGTTCTTCTGAACTCTTTAAAGCTACTGGACAAATCAATTCCACAAAGTGAGATTAATCGTAAGTTACTTCGGGCTCTATGCCTAAGAGGTTTGCATCTAAGATTACTACTCTTCAAGATTCCTCTACTATATCTACTATGGATACACTAACCCTTTTTGGTGAACTTGAGGAATATGAACATCAGTTAAAGAGGTATGATGATGAGGAGGAAACTCCTCGCAGAAAGGTTTTAACTCTTAATGCAGGAAATGAAGAAGAGCTTGATGATAATTCTGACGAAGAGATAGCTATGATGTCACGGAGACTCAAAGGACTTCTACAAAGAAAGAATAGAAGAAAGAATATTTTTAACTCAAATAAAGGCAAAGGAAAGCAAACTGAGGAAACGCGTTTTGAATGTGGACGTCCAGGGCACTTCAAGAAGGACTGCTTTCAACTAAAGAATAAAGGAAAAACATGCTTCAAGGACAACAAGAAAAACAAGGCACTGGTCATCTGGAGTGATGAAGAAGAATCTGAAGTTGAGGTCGATGCCAAGGATGAGATAGCTCAAGTATGCTTTATGGGAATAGAAGGTGAATCAAATGAGGTCTCTATTTTTGAAAATATTTCTTTGAAATAAGAAAATGAGAAATTGAAAGAAAAGAATGCATATTTGAAAGACTTAGATAACACATTAATAGGTGAAGTAAAATCTTTGATAGATGAAAAGAAAAATATTGAAAAGGAATCTATATGTAAAGAAGAAAAATTTTTGATTGCTAAAAATGATTTTCTTGAGAATTATAACAAATTTCTTTTCAACAAAGTGACTTACTTGAACAATGAAGTTGAAAAATTGACAAATGAATTGAAAATGCGAGATATATGTATTGATGCTTTTGGTAATGAATCTCTGTCTAAACCCATTCATACTAATGAACTTCAAAAGGAAGTAGATCCATTAAAAATATCTCTTGCTAGATTCGTTCAAGGAGAAGATAATCTAACTGTCATGTTAGGAAAGCAAAAACCTAGTTTTGATAGACAAGGAATAGGTTATAAACCCACTCATAAAACCGATAATGTGAATGTGCTTAGATCCAAGTCACGTTTCTAATTGAATTATTGTTCTCCTTTCACAACATGCAAAAACTGTGGTAATAAAGGTCACTTGGACATAAATTGTTTTAAGAAAAATAAGATTAAAAAGGTATGGGTTAAAAAGGTTGATTTACTTGTAACTAAACCTAAAGGACCCAAAAAGATATAGGTACCAAAAAGATGAATTATTTTTTCTTGACAGGTATATCTCAAGGCGAAGGTTCCATCTCAAAAATGGATTCTTGATCGTGGATGCTCTCATCACATGACTGGTGACAAATCAAAGTTCGTGAAACTAAAAATCAAGAAGAAAAATGGAACGGTCACATTTGGAGATAATTGAACTTGTGAGATTATTGGAAAAGGTAAAATTGGTAATGGTAAGGTTAACATCGATAATGTTCATCTTGTTAATGGTCTTGAATTTAATCGTATTAGTATAAGTCAATTAATGGACAATGGTCACCAAGTCAGTTTTGATAAAGAAAAATGCATTATTTCTCATGGTACTAACAATGTTTCTCTAGTTGCCCAAAGAGAAGGAAATATATATACTATTGACTTTGAGGAACAGGATGAAGAATTATGTCTTGCATCTGTGCAAGATGAGGCTAATTTGTAGCAGAAGAGGATGGGACATGTTCACATGGATCTAATCAAGAAATTATCCTCTAAAAACCTGGTCAAAGGATTGCTGAAGATAAAATTCAAAAAGAAAGGAGTAGGTGTTCCTTACCAAATCGGAAAACAAGTAAGAACGTCATTCAGTGCAAAGAATATGGTATCAACCTCCACTCCTTTACAAATACTTCATCTTAATTTATTTGGCCCAGAAAGGCATGCTAGTATTAATGGTAAGTTTTATGCATTTGTAATAGTTGATGATTTCTCTAGATATACATGGGTCTTATTTTTGAGAACCAAAGATGAAGCTTTTAAAGAGTTTGACAAGTTGATAAGAAATTTAGAGACTAAGTATAGTCTCAAACTTATAAAAATTCGGAGTGATCATGGTACAGAATTTCAAAAGGATTTTATAATATTTTGTGATCAAAAAGGAATAAGCCATGAGTTTTCAACTCCAAGAACTCCTCAGCAGAATGGAGTAGTGGAAAGGAAGAATAGAATATTACAAGAAACTGCTAGAACATTGCTGCAAGAGAGTAAGCTTCCACAGAAATTTTGGGCCGAGGCGGTAAGCACATCATGTTATGTTTTAAATAGAGTACTCATTCGTCCAATTATTTTGAAAACTCTTTATGAACTTTTGAATAATAAAATTCCTAATATAAGTTATTTCAAAGTATTCGGATCTAAATGTTATATATTAAATACAAGTGATAACTTGGGAAAATTTGATGCCAAATCTTATGAAGGTATTTTAATTGGTTATTCTCAAAACAGCAAAGCATATCGTGTTTTTAATATTTACAAATTATGTGTTGAAGAATCAATTCATATAACTTTCAATGAGACTAACAATGATCTTTCAAAAGAAAGAGAAGATGATGCAGGAAATTTGGAGATTTTCACAAATTCAGTAAACCGAAAAAAACCATTCAGCAGACCGAATGGACAAGCTCGACAGGCTGGATTGAACAGTCCACATGAAAATGAACATGATGCAACACAAGATCTTGAAAAGAATTTTCCTCAACAAAAAGAGGTAATACACGATGTTCCCAAAGACAGCAAAGTATCTCAAGGATCATCCACCGGAAAATATTATTGGAGATATAAACAAAGGAGTTACTACGCGAATAAATCTATAAAATCAATGCGCATTCTCTGCATTTCTATCACAAGTTGAGCCAAAGAATGCTAAAGAAGCTATACTTGATGAAAATTGGCTCATGGCAATGCAAGAGGAACTTCAACAATTTGAACGATGTCAAGTTTGGGAATAAATGCCTCCTCCTAAAGATAGTTCCGTCATTGGAATAAAATGGGTGTTCAAAAACAAGCTTGATGAGCATAGGACAATCACTTAAAATAAAGCAAGGCTAGTGGCTCAAGGATACAATCAATAAGAGGGGATCGACTATGAAGAAACCTATGCTCCAGTCGCAAGACTAGAGTCTATCTGTATCTTGTTAGCATTTGCTTGTTACAAGAAATTCAAGCTTTATCAAATGGATGTAAAGAGTGCGTTTCTCAATGGATACATCAATGAAGAAGTATATGTCAAGCAGCCTCCTGAATTCGAACATGAGAAATATCCAAGTCATGTTTTTAAGCTAAAGAAAGCTCTCTATGGTCTCAAACAAGCTCCTAGGGCTTGGTACGAGAGGTTGAGTAAGTATCTTCTTTCAAGTGGTTTTACTAGAGGTAAAATAGATTCTACATTATTTATTAAGCATGAAAAACAAGAAATAATCATTGTTCAAATATATGTAGATGATATAATATTTGGTGCTACTAATGATTTTCTCTGTGAGTGCTTTTCAAAATGTATGCATAAGGAATTTGATATGAGCTTAATGGGAGAGCTAAATTACTTTTTGGGACTTCAAATCAAGCAAACAAAGGAAGGGATCTATATTCATCAAACCAAATACACAAAAGAGCTTCTTAAAAGATTTGGTTTTGAAGAAACCAATCCAAAAGCTACACCAATGAGCACTTCAATAAAGCTCACTTCAGATGATAAAGGTATAGATGTAGAGTTAACCAAATATCGAGGTATGATCAGTTCTATACTATATTTAACTACAACTAGACTTGACATAATGTATAGTGTATGTCTTTGTGCTCGATTTCAAGCAAAACCCAAAGAATCCCATTTACAAGCAGTTAAAAGAATTTTTAAATATTTAAGTGGTACTATAAATTTAGGTTTATTTTATCCAATAAGTAATCATTTTGAACTAATAGGTTATTCAGATGCTGACTATGCAGGGTTTCAAGTTGATAAAAAAAGTACAAGTGGTGCTTGTACATTTTTGGGATAAAGTCTTGTTTCATGGCATAGTAAAAAAGCAAACTTCTGTTGCTTTATCAACTACCGGGGGTGAATATTTAGCTGCAGGGAGTTTTTGCTCTCAAATATTATGGATGAAACAAACTCTATGTGATTTTGACGTTATCTACAATAATGTGCCTATATATTGTGATAATTCTAATGTTATTGACATATCAAAGAATCCTGTTTTGCATTCACGTACAAAACATATAAAGGTAAGACATCATTTTTTAAGGGATAATGTTTCAAAAGGGTTAGTCAAATTGGTTTTTATTCCTACCAAAAAACAATTATCTGATATTTTTACTAAACCCTTGAGTGAGGACAGATTTTGTATGCTAAAGAGAGAACTTGGTATATGCATGATATAATTGTGTTTTTACGTGCTTAAAATTTTATGACATGCAGATTATATTTATTTTCTGCATGATATCTGATAACATATATATATATATATCTGTTTGATATTCCTTATCTGCTCAAATTATGTTCTAGATACATGTTTCCATTAAAATCGTCGGATGTCATTGGGAAAAGTAAAGGAATACGCCTTGAGAGACGGAACAGTAGCCTAACAGAGTTTTTGAAAGATGAAAAGACTCACGTCTTTCGGTGACAGAGTTATAATTAATTTTGTCTTTCTTTATCTGTTTAAATGATATTCTAAGATACACGCGTTAATTAATGGTCATATTTATCGCCAGATATCAGTTAAGTGGGAGACGTAAAAACCTCTACCTTGAAACTTGGTACCGCAGCCGAACAGTTCCTTTCGAAATTTAAAAAAAAACACGCTTTTCGGTTATGGACTCTTGAATAATTTCTATATCTTCAGACTTCATCATTACTCAGATTTTTCGTCTTCATCATTTATCCAAAACCTTTTGTTTCACTCACAACATCCATCACACCATGAAAACCAGAGCTAGCAATTGATCGTTTGGGAAATCAAATGAAGAAGGATCGTCACTGAAGCATCCAACGGGCACAAAGATGAAATCAAAACGAGTACAGAAGAAATCCTCTGTTCGTGAGTTATCCGATGCCACACTAATATCCGATGACTCAGATTCTAGTTTTTCTTTCTTAAAAGCTTCATGCGATAAACCTTCTCACAAGGGAAAGTTGAAACAATCAGTGGATGACGAACAATTTTTCTCACAGCCAGAATCTCCTTCGAATCTGGTAAATCTGTTTCCATCCTCTTTTGATTTGCAAGAGAATTTCTTTAGAGGCCCTAGTTCTGAAACACGTTTTAAAAACTCCATTGCTACAAAACAGTTTGCGTATGAAAAATCTTTGGATCTCTTTTATCTCAAACACTCTGTTTTAGAAAAACTTTTCACCGAGTGCAACATTTTTTCTTTGTTGTTTCCTCATGTTGTTGCCTATCCTCGGTTAGTCCAACAATTTTACACCAATCTTGAGTGTAATGGAGACTGTTTTACCACATTTGTCAAGGGTAAGTCTTTATTTTTTACCAGTATTGATTTTTGAAGTATTCTTGGTATTTCTTCTACTGGACCATGTCTTTTCACTCTCAAAGGAGCGGCCAACATTCCTTTTCATCCTTTAGAACAACTTCATATAGTCATGAATGACTATTCTATTTCATCTCTGTCTCTTCCAAAAACTGTCAGTGTCTGTCCTAATGCATGTGTATTACATAAATTGGTTCGGTATAATCTGTTTCCACGCCTTGGTGGGGGAACTGATTTTACTTACCAAGATTTGGTTATTATAGCTATGATTCTCAAAGGAACGATTTTTAATTTTTCAAAAATGGTGTTATCCCACATGCAAAGTTGCATTCGTCAAAGCAAGAAATGTATTTCTTACAGTAAATTTCTAACAAAACTTTTTCAACACTTTAAGATCTCTTTTGATGTAGAAATTTTTGTTACAAATCATGAGCTTATTGACACTGCAAATTTGAAAAAAATCTCACATCACTTTTCATGTTGGTGAATTCGTACGTCTTCTACCTGATCCTCCTCCTCCTCCTCTTTCTCATACTCCTGATTCATCTTCTTCTTCTTTGACAAATTCTAATGGATCTGATGTTATGAATGTTTTGACTGAAATTTTACAAAATCAAACTTCTTTGAAAGATGAGTTGGTGGACATCAGAAATCGTCTTGTTTGTCTTGAGAAAGGGAAGTTACCAATGGATGCCCCTGAGATTAATAAATCATATCATCGGGTTGAAGATGAATTTAGTGATCTTCAGGCGGGTTTTGAGATTCAGACGATGGCTATGGTTGAAGCACTCCAACGGAAGTTTAATCGGAACACATGTCAGTTAAGTCAAGAGGTGAAGTTTGTCAGTTATCAACTCGAGGAGCTTGCAGATTTTATGGCCACCAGGTTCAATGATATAGGCCAAAGGTTTCATGTTCTAACAATATATTCTTCAATTCCTGAATGGCCAATGAACAATTGGATGACTGAATACAAGGGTGACTTTCTGGATATGGAACTTCCTCCTGCAACCTTTATTCCTAGACCACCTTGACTTGCCAACGATTACACCTTGGAAGAGCAATTACATCATCTTCATCATCGACCATACTTTACCAATCGTGCAGAACAGAGGTCCAATCTCGAAGATATTGATTGATTGAGGTCTTCTCTTTTTGCATGATGACAAAGGGGGAGAGTTTCTGAGAATTCTGTTTTAATTTTCGTATGACTATGGTTTTTGGTAGGCATGGTTGCCTGGATGTTAAGACTATTGGTGATTTTGTTTTGCTACATGATAAGACTGTTGTCTTCATTTTGATAATATTATGATCTGATCTTTGATTGAGTATGATACTAACATATGTAGGTTACAAAAATTTTTTCTTCTGAAATTAGTTATATGCATGAATTTAGGGGGAGTTTCATTTATTTATGTTGTCATCATCAAAAAGGGGGAAAATGTTGATTATGTCACATTCTAGCCTAATGTTTTGATGATGACTTGGTTATTGGTAGTAAATTCTTTATTTTGAATTTCAGGAAATTGTTTCAAGAATTGTTTGATGGATTATTCAAGAAGAATGAAGATGCTTTGGGTCTTAAAAAAATGTGTAAGGTCATTGCAAATATTTAATTTTTCAATTCAAGGCTCTAGGACATTTTATGTGTTCATTAATTAATAGTTTGTGCATGTCCCAAATATGTTATTCACTGCTATTTGCTATCAAGAGAAAAGTTAGCATGCATGCGTAGGAGTTCTGTTCAAGTGATACACGTATTAATGCATTATGATCTTCTTTCCATTTATTACGGATTGGTTATATATTAGAAAGGAAGTATAATATATATGGTGGTAGTGGATATTGATTAGAAGTCTAAAAGTTGCATATATATTGAAAATTGATAGTAATGATTATCTTGGGAAGATGCATGTTGCCATTAATTACGGAATTAACATTTTCTAAGGAGTCTAGTGTTGATAAAGTTTTGTGCCAGTAGGAAATAGTCAGTTACTTTATTAAGGCGACAGTTATGATTATGGGCTACATGTTTTACACGGAACTTATTATCTTTTTGGCTTATCTTTGACATAGTCTATATCCTTTAAAATGTTTCCAACGGTAATAAAATCATAACTTATCTTTGGGATTTTTTGTTGGCAACATCATTATTTTTACAACGGGTCTATGAGAAACGGTATTATATTTTTGGCTTATAAAAGCAACTGAGAACAGTGAAAAGTTACAACACTTACATCACTTGAATCAATTATTGCATTTACATACTTGAAAAGTAACTTCATTATTTTCAGTGCAATATTTCCGGCTGTTGTGCTATTATATTCAGACTAATAATCAGCAATTTTTGTGGGCATAATATTGGTGATATCTTTTACTCTTTCTACTTGATCATTACATTCATTAGTTGAGCCTTGCATTGTTAAATTGCTTATTTGCTTTGATCATTAGACCTCTATCATTGTAATCTTAAAATTGTTTTTTAGACTAAGTGTTGTATAAGGGTTTTAATCCAGGTGGATTAAGGTTTGTTTACAATCAGGTTCAAGGAAGCATAGGTGCTTAAGGATTTCATTGGTGCACAAGGAGCAAGAGTGCTCAAGTGAATTATTGTTATTCAATTTTATAGAATCTGTGTTGTAACAGGAGTCTTTTAAAGAAATAAAAGAGAGTCTCCAATACTAGTTGGTATTGGACGTGGAGTAGGCTATTATTATAGAGGGTAATAGTCGAACCGCGTAAAAATCTTGGTGTTATTTGATTTAACTTAATTTCACTCAAGTTAATTGATTTGCTAAATAAACAAAATTTAATCGTGTGAATTTTTGTTTTATTTAGCTTACAAAAACACCAAGATATTTTCTTAAAACAAAAATTTAATTCGGTAGACCATATTCATTCAGCAAGCTGCATTCATCAATATAGGTGACTACATTCATTAACTTAGTTTAAATTTTTTTAAATTGGTCATAGTTTGTATCGACACTTATTCAACCCCCCTTCTAAGTGTGTCTTATCTGAATTTCATCATTCGTCTAAACTAAACACTATATCTGAATTCCCCAAATTCGGATTTATACTATCTAATTTTTGAGTCGTCAAAATATAAGCAATATACATAAATTCTCTTATTTATAATATAGTACGACAGCACACACTAAATTCTCACTCAAATTATTGTTATAATATTTTATAACTCGATAAGGCCTACTACAATTGCTAATTTGTATCATCATTCAATTCTCATGTTCTCCCCGTTAGCCCAACTACACTTTTGTTAGTTCTCGGATGCACGAAAGTTATTTATAAGTGGGGGTCAAATAGATATTTTAAAACTTTTTTTTCAAAGAGTAACTTAATAGATTTGTTAATTAAATGGTTAATTAAGCACAGCGGAAAATATGTTTTAGTTTTCCCCCTTAAGATAAAATCAAGGTTATAAATTAAACTGCAGTTATAGCAGATATAACAGTTAAAGAGACTGAAAGTAAATGACACAGCATTTTAGTGGTTCAGAGCACTCAAAACTCCTAGTCCACTCTTCAACTCCACAAGTAGAAAATCCACTAAGGATATTGATACAATCTTCGAATAATTGAGATTCCTTTAAGACTAGCAGTCTTGGAAAACTAGTTCATAAATAACTCTTCATGCCTAGCAGACTTGGAATGTTAGTACACTAAGTACTCTTCAAACCTAGCAGGTTTGGCAGCTCTGCAATGAGTGTAGTTGAGGTTGTTGTTGTTGTGTTACTAAGTTGCCTTAAACTCAAGTTCTGATGAACTTAGTAGCGAAGTAAGATTTTGTTGAATCGTGGAGTGAATATTTGTCAGATGTTCTTGTGATTTTCTTTTACGTTCTTGTTTCTTGCTTACTTGACATCTTCAATCTGTTAGCCTTATATAGGAGCCTTCGAAATCTTACCGCTGAGTGTCTTTTGTTTGAGCATTTAATGCTTCGGGCATTCTGAGCACTTTGATGTTGACATCTTGGGATGATGTGAAAACTTCTTTTTGATTTGTTTGACACAGCAGTCTGATTCTCACCTAACACCTTTGAAACGTCACTATCCGTAAGCTAGTTGGTAGACACATTTCTTCTTACTTTTTGATTCTTCGATTCAACTGTCGACGTTGTGATTTTTACTGTCCCTTTTCTGTTCTTGTCTTTTGGTGTTCTCATGTTAGGTGAGAGAAAAAATAAGTTGTGAAAAGGTCCGACATGTATATGTCGACGATTGGACTGTAAGAGTCGCCAGTTGATATTTTTAAATGGTTGCACCAATTCAATCGAGAAAAGGTTTGCACATTAATCCAGTGATGTGACACTTCTTAACAGGTTTGTGAAACTGAGATTCGTTAAGGTTCGGGGGCTTGATTATGCGGAGGGAAGGTGTTAGGCACCCCCCGACATTCATGTTACCAAGGTGACTGTCACTTTTTAATTAAACTGTTATATGAATGTGTGTGTGTGTGTGTGGGTCAATGTGCAATTATCTGGAAGTAGTGTTATGCCTCGTTTGCACCTATATACAAAGGGTTTGAATTTTGTATAAAATTTCAGTTTTAACAAGATATAGCAGTGATGTTTTGTAAACGAGGTTTTTCAAACCCTTATGCTCAATAGTAATTGAGGCCTTTGATACTTCCATTTTATTATATGCTCGGCTTGATTGCTTTTATTCTTGAGATGCGAGGCATCTTTGAGAAAATAATATATATAGCAGTGTCGAACTCCTTATGGGCATGAGAGCCGTCCAAGGAAATTCAAACACCGTGAATAATTTACAAGCTGATTACAGCAAAAAATGTCTATCACGGGAACCAAATCTAGATTCAGGAGACTGAATTTGTGATCACATGATTCCTAGGCTCACATGATATTGCAGTTTATATGAAAGCTGTAAGCAGTTATATATATAAAAGATGTAAATAAATATATGAATGATCGACCACCACGAAGTAAACTCCATGGGGGATTGGAAATGTAAATATATAAAAGCAATAAATATATAAAGAGAAACGATCAACCGCCATAAAGTAAACTCCAAGCGGGACTAAATGTAAAGAAAGCAGTAAAATACCACAAAGTAAACTCCAGGCCTGACAGATATGTAAATATATACATATATAAAAGCGGTAAACGCACTGGATATTATATCCATGCTCAATCAACAGAGTTTGATGGTAATAATATATATATATATATATATATATATATATATATATATATATATATATAAGCAGTAAACGCACCGGATATAAATTCAGGCTCATCGAACAGAGTTTGACAACAGTTTATATATATATATATATATATATATATATGTATATATATATATATATCAGCAATAAACGCCCGGATGTAAATCCAGGCTCATCGAACAGAGTTCGACAACAGTTTATATCCATCTATATATATATATATATAAGCAATAAACGCTCTGGATGTGAGTCCAGGCTCAATCGAGGCATAACTCGATAATGTTAGTACAAATATATATATATAAATATATACAAAAGAAATAAAAAGCCACGGACCGAAGTCCAGGCATACGCACACAACACGACTTTCAACGTGAATAACTGTGTGTGCAAAAAGTAAAGAAAGACTTTAAGAAATGCAAGAAGTCTTACAGTGGGCGGCCAAGAAGACTCAAATAGCTTTAATTGAATGAAAACTATGTTTCCACTGGTAAAATATAGCAAAGTATAAGCTCACACAAGTGTTTAAAATGAGAAAGCACTCAGTTTATAGTGTGTACATAGCAAAATAGACAGGGCTTCCTCGCCCTTTCTCTTCTCTAAATGGCCACCCCAAGCCCTCTATTTATAGATGGGGGAGCCACAGGTGTACCTACGGTTGCCTCTAGTTTACCTGCGGCTTCCCGGGCTTCCCCGGGCAGTGTGGGGCCTATTATCTCAAAGTACGTGCACTTGGACAATGCGATGTTCGCTCAAGCCTTTATAACTTTCAATCCAAGAGTCCGATGGAAGCGTGCCATACTATTCCAGAAAGCTCTTTTCGAGAGCTATGCAATGATCGAAATGGCATTTTCAGGTTTTTGTCAGGTAGTCCGTTGAGCTATTTTGCGTAGTTTGCACTCAGAAGTTAAGATATGGTTCTTGTGGGACTTATTTTGAAGCAATTTGAGTTGAAATGAATGTGTTTAATTTTATTTAAAATTGAGTTGGAAAAATGACCATTTTTCCCCTCCCAGGGTTCCAGTTTTGACGCAATTATAGCAGTCTTTTGTCAGGGTTATCTCTGAGATTGTCATACTGTTGACTCTGAATGTCCTCAAGGTTAGCACTGAGGTTGGCTCTGGGCATTGTACTTGATCTCCCGGGGTTATCTCTGGGGTTAGAACTAACTTTTCTGGGGTTATCTCCGGGGTTGGAAACTGGATCTCCCGGGGTTATCTCTGGGGTTGGGATTAACTCTCTCGGGGTTAGATTTGATGTTGTTGTCTTCCAGGGTTATCTTTAGAGTGTGAAAAAGATGCTTTTGCCCTCCTGCATAGTTAGTAACAGAAAAATGAAATTTCGAGTGTCTACAGATGCCTCTCTTTATCCCCTCTTTATCATGTTCATGTAATGCAATGGAATGAACATGATAAAGATTACTAGACACTTGAAATATTACAACGTAATTTTAATGATGCAAATCACAATGTAATGAATGTTATGATGGATTTTAAAATGTTTTCGCAAATCACACTTCACATTTTGCACTTCGTACTTCACACTTTGCTTTTGGTTAATCGCACTTCATAACTCACACATCGCATTTTGCATATCATAAATCATAAATCGCACTTCGCAAATCACAAATCACAAATCGCTTTACCTTTACCGATTATTGACTCCAACGGTTTGGCTCTTTATTTGTGTTGCAAATGCTTGTTTAATGAAGATAAGTTGAGATGTTTTCTACATCTCTGAAATTCAGATAAGGCACACTTAGAAGGGGAGGGGGGTTGAATAAGTGTGGGAGCAATCTATGACTAATTTTTAAACTTTAAACCAAACTACTAAATTCAGCCTACTATATTGATGAATGCAATAGTTGAATTAATACAGCCTATAGAATTGACTATTTGATTTTAAGAAAATTTCTTACTTGAAATTATAACTTAGAAACGAATATTTGGTGTTATTGATTTATCTCAAGATAATGCAAATATTAAAGCTTAGATAAAATAATTAACTAGCTTTAGTGAGTAAATAAAATAAAGCAAGTAATAAAATCAACACAAGAATTTTTTACGTGGTTCAGCTATTACCCTCTATAATAATAGCTTAGTCTACGTCCAATACTAACTAGTATTGGAGACTCAATTTTATTTCCTTAAAAATGACCTTTGTTATAAAACAGATTCTATTAAATTGAATAATTCACTTGAGCACACTTGCTCCTTGTGCACTACTGCACCCCTTAAGCACCTATGCTTCCTTGAACCTGTTTGTAAACAAACCTTAATCCACCTTGATTAAATTCCTTTAGACACCACTTAGTCTAAAAATATAAGATTACAAATATAGAGGTCTAATAATCAAAGCAAATAAAAATTTAACAATGCAAGGCTCAACTAATGAATGCAATGATCAAGTAGTAAGAGAGAGATATCACCAAAATTAAGCTCACGAAAATAGCTGATAAATAATTTGAATATAATCGCACAACAACTGGGAATTTTGCACCAAGAATAATGAAGTAGCTTTTCAATTATATGAGTGCAATAATTGATTCAAGTGTTGTTTCTTCTACAGAAAACAATTCTTCTTTTTATAGCCCAGAAAACAACCGTTGTAAAATAAAATATTTCCGTTGCAAATATTTGTTCTGTTATTAAAATTTTAACGTTGCCAACAGAATATAAATAGATAAGTGTCATTTTAAGTTTTTAGTCCGTTGGAAAGTAACAAAACAAATCTAATTTAACTTCGGTTGTACCAAATATTTTGGACTCTTTCAACAGTAATCCATAAAGAAGCTAAATCAGATACGTAATACTCTAGACTTAATAAAGTCAGCCGCCACTTATCATGTTGTTAAAATCAATCCTGAAGCAAAAGATATCATGACATAAATGTAGGAAAGTAACTCTTTCAAAGTCTATATAAAGCCAATAAATCAGAATATGCATACATGAAAGTATCGAGGCTTTAGTAATCACGACTCTTGAAAATTAAAATAACTTTTAAGTTTCCCACATTAACTTGCACATGCATCAATATTTTATATAATCAGAACTCTTTTAAATAATGATAATAAAATAATTATACCGGATAATAAGAATTTAAAGCATGCATAATACCAACCAACTAAGATAAGTCATGTAATAACAGTTAGCTTAAATTCTTAGGCATGCACAAAATATTAATCTCATTTTAATGCACACATAAAATGTCCTAGAGCCTTGAATTGAAAAATTAAGTATTTGCAATGACCTTACAAATTTTTCTTAAGACTCAATTCTTCAAAGTCTTTGACAATAATCCTTTCATCAACTTCCTGAAATTGCACAATAAACAAATTAGTCCACATAATTAAGTCATCATCAAAACAAAAAGGTTAGAATATTAACAAACCAACATTCTCCCCCATTTTGATGATGACAACACCAAAAATTATAACTCCCCCTGAATTCATGCATAAGAAAATCCAGAGATTTCAAACTAATTTCCAACATGCCTTTTGTTTAGGCATATATTATCCTGCAAATTTGTTAGCTGAAATAAATACTATAATCACAAAATATAACAGTGCAGTCATAAGCAATTATAATATATAGTACTGGCTCCAGCCATATTATTTTAAAACATCCCATCAAAACAAAAACTTAAACATATATTGGTACCAACCAAATCGTTTTAAACATAAAATCAAAAACATTCAAATATGTCTTCACAATCTTCACAGCAACCAGCAACCTTCAGAACTTGCACATCAACCTTCACAGCTTGTCTCCCCCTTTGTCATCACCAAAAAGATCGTCAGATATCAATATCATCGATGTGAATCACAATTAGAGGACGATTAGTGAAATAAGGACGATGGAGAACACGATGAATCCTTTCTTCTATAGAGAAGTCATGAACAAATCTAGGAGGATGAGGAATAAAGGTTTCATTGGGTAGAGGCAAATCAAGGAAATCGCCAATGTATTCGGCCATCCAATTACAATGAGGCCACTTAGGAATTGGAGAGTTCATTCTGTCAAAGTGTAACCTTCTACCAACATCATTCATACGATGAGCCATGAAATCAACAAATTCGCCAACCTGATAAATTACAAATTTCAGTTCTTGGCTTAGTTAACACGAATTTCTATTGATCTTTTGGTGTAAATATTCAACCATAGCCATGGTATGCAATTCGAAACCAGCTTGTAAATCGATGAATTCATCCTCAATTTGTGAAAAACATTTGGTCAAATCATTTGCCCGTATAGGCTGGTTCCCTTTTTCTAAAACCAAAATCCTTTGTTTAATATCAACAATATCAGAACGCATAAGTTCTTGATTTTTTAGGATTTGATTCAACATATCAATTACACTGGAGATGAAACTGAGGAAGTAGGAAGTGTAGAAGAAGCAGGATCAGATGAAATAACACTGGGTGGAGTAGGAATAGGATCATAAATAAGACGTGCAAATGAGCCATCAACAAAAGAAATATGAGACTGTTTGAGATTAGCAGAATCAATAAATTCATTGTGGGATACCACAATTTCATCATCAAGATAGAGTTTGAAATGCTAAAACATCTTTGTCAAAAACAAACCATAGGGCAAACACTTTTTAGTTTGGCGAATACAACTCATCATGTGGGACAACATCATAAGAGAAAAATTAAAACCGACTCCTTTTAAAATCATTGCAATAACAACCAAATCTTAGTAAGTGAAATCTACTCCACCACCTACTCGTGGAAATAGATTATAACGAAGGAGTTTGTGCAAAACACATGCAAGTGGGTAGACATCAACAATTTTAGGAGTAAATAGAGTTGTCAAAGATGAATCGTCCATCACTGTATGAAGTTGCTCAAGAGGAGGAAAGGGTATATTGGCAGCACCCTTAAGAGTAAATGGACAAGGACCAGATGAAGGAATATTAAAAATACTCCCAAAGTCTACCACTGTGAAAAACAGAGACTTGCCTTTCACAAAAGATGTATAACAATCCCCATTACACTCTAAATTTGTGTAAAATTGTTGTATCAAATGGGGATATACCCTAGTTGGGGGAAAAAGCATAGCAGAAATACCACAAGACATGAAAAGTTTTTCCAAAGATGAGTTTTTGAAATAAAACAAATCCAAAAGTTTAGTAGCAATAGAAGTCTTAAAATGAGCTTCGAAACTATGACCCCGAAAGAAATTATCTGGCGAATCAGAAGAAGTAGAGAAAGGATTTACCATATTTAATGGTGAGTCTGGTTGAGAAGGAGGAGTCTCCAAACTAGGAGATTGTGGGGATGTCTTTAAGAAAGAGAAGCTTGAGTTTGACCCATCTGAATCATCGGATGAAACATTAACAGATGGCTGGCGAGCTTGTCTTTTGGATTTCTTTGGTGATCGTGTGGTATAAGGAGATCGTGGATGACATCCTTCTTTGATTTGTATACCAAATGAACCTTTTTTTGCCCAAGTTTTCATGATTGGTGTTAAACAAAGAAGAAATATCAGTGTAGATATATGAGAAAAGAAGAAGGCGTTTTGTATTTAATGGAAAAGTGGTAGAAGCCGAAAGGACTCCTCGAAACAATAAATCTCTTAGCTTCTGTCTTTTCAAATTTCGAAACCCATAATAATAGTTATCGTGAATTATGCCAGAATAGATATGTCTCCCTTGGTCTCCGGTTACGTACAGATATTGTTTAGCAACAGAACACATTTAAAATAATAACATGCATATATACTGTAAGTATGAGATATTTTATGAATTATTTTAGTACGTAATCATATTATACCATGCACATTTCAAGTTCTCTTCTTAACATACAAAACCTTTCTTCACTTAATAGTTTAGTAAAAATGTCAGCCAATTGTTTTTCTGTAGGAATAAAAATTAATTTTATTAAACCTTTTGAAACATTATCTCTTAAAAAATGATGCCTAACCTCTATGTGTTTTGTGCGAGAATGCAAAACAGGATATTTTGAAATGTCAATAGTGCTAGAATTATCACAGTAAACAGGCACACTATCACATAAAATATCAAAATCACATAGAATTTATTTTAACCATAAAATTTGAGAGCAACAACTCTCTGCAGCTAGATATTCACCCTCAGTGGTTGATAAAGCCACTGAAGTCTGCTTTTTACTATGCCATGTAACAAGACTGTGTCCTAAAAATGTGCAAGCACCACTGGTACTTTTTCTATCAATTTGACATCCTGCATAGTCAGCATCTGAATAAACCATTAGTTCAAAATGATTGCAGATTGGATAAATTCGTTTGATAGCTTAAAAATGAGATTCCTTAGGTTTTGTTTGAAAACGTGCACATAAATAAACACTATACATAATATCTGGTCTAGATGTAGTTAAATATAATAAGCATCCAATCATACCTCGATATTTAGTTACTTCCACATCTATACCTTTTTCGTCAGTCGTAAGCTTTATTGAAGTGCTCATTGGTGTACCCTTTGAATTTGATCCTTCAAAACCAAACCTTTTAAGCAGCTCTTTTGTATATTTGGTTTGATGGACATATATACCTTCCTTTGTTTGCTTGATTTGAAGTCCCAAAAAGTAGTTAAGTTCTCCCATTAGACTCATATCAAACTCCTTGTGCATGCACTTAGAAAACCACTCACAGAGGAAATCATTAGTAGCACCAAAAATTATATCATCTACATATATTTATACAATAATAATATCTTTATTTTCATGCCTTATAAATAATTTAGAATCAATTTTTCCTCTATTAAAACAATTTGAAAGTAAATACTTACTCAACCTTTCGTACCAAGCCGTTGGAGCCTGCTTTAGTCCATAAAGAGCTTTCTTGAGCTTGTAAACATAGTTTGGATACCTCTCATGTTCAAATCTAGGAGGTTGTTTTACATATACCTCTTCATTGATGTATCCGTTGTGAAAGGCGCTCTTACGTCCATTTGATAGAGTGTGAACTTCTTGTAACATGCAAATGCTAACAAGATGCGAATGGAATCTAGTCTAGCAATTGGAGCATAAGTTTTTTCATAGTCTATCCCTTCTTGTTGATTATATCCCTGAGCTACTAGTCTTGATTTGTTACGAGTAATAGTGCCATTCTCATCAAGTTTATTCTTGAATACCCATTTTGTTTCAATGATTGAAACATCTTCAGGATGGGGGCATTAGTTCCCAGACTTGACATCGTTCAAATTGCTGGAGTTCTTCTTGCATTGCCATTAGCCAACTTTCATTGAGAATAGCTTCCTTAGCATTCTTTGGTTCAACTCGTGATAAAAATAAAGAAAAAGCACATTGATTTTGTAATCCTCTCCTTTTAGTGATTCCTTTGTTTATATCTCCAATGATGTTTTCAGGTGGATGGTTTTTGAGATATCTTGCAGTCTTTGGCATTTGGACATCATGTATTTCTTCTTGTTGAGAGATATCAATTTCAGACTCTTGTGTTGTTCTTTGTTCCACTTCTTGTGGGTTTTCCAATTCACCTTGTTGGATTTGTCCATTTGATTGGCTGAATTGATTTTTTCGGTGTGCTGGATTCACTAAGATCTCCAAATTCCCTGCATCCTCATCTCTTTCTTTTGGAAGATCATTGTGAGTTTCATTAAAAGTAATATGAATAGATTCTTCAACACATAACTTGTTAATATTGAATACACGATATGCTTTACTATTCTTTGAATACCCAATGAAAATTCATTCATAAGATTTAGCATCAAATTTTCCTAGGTTATCACTAGTATTTAGAATAAAACATTTAGATCCAAAAACTTTGAAATAACTTATATTATGAATCTTATTATTTAACATTTCATAAGGGGTCTTTAAAATAATCAGACGAATAAGTACTCTATTCAAAATATAATAAGAAGTGTTTACAGCTTCGGCCCAAAACTTTTTAGGAAGTTTACTTTCTTGTAATAAAGAACTAGCAGTTTCTTGTAATGTCCTATTCTTTCTTTCTACAACTCCATTTTGTTGAGGTGTTCTAGGGGCAGAAAATTCATGACTAATTCCCCTTTGATCATAAAATATTATAAAGTCTTTTTGAAATTCAGTACCATGATCACTTCTTATTTTTACGAGTTTGAGATTATATTTTGTTTCTAAGTTTTTTATTAATTTCTCAAACTCCTTAAATGCTTCATCTTTAGTTCTAAAAAATAATACCCATGTATATCTAGAAAAATCATCTACTATTACAAATGCATAAAACTTACCATTTATACTCAAATGTCTTTCTGGTCCAAATAGATCAAGATGAAGTAATTGTAAGGGAGAAGAAGTTGATACCATGTTCTTTGTCGTAAATGATGTTCTTACTTGTTTCCCAAGTTGACAAGGAACGCAAATTCCCTTCTTTTCATACTTTATTTTCGGCAATCTTTTGACAAGATTCTTTGAGGATAATTTCTTGATTAAATCCATGTGAACATGTACCATCCTCTTGTGCCACAAATTAGTCTCATCTTGTATAGATGCAAGACATAATTCTTCATCCTTTTCCGATTATCTCGCAGGTTTGATTATCTCTAAATGTAACTGTACCATTTTTCTTTTTTATTTTTAGCTCCACGAACTTTGTTTTGTCACCAGTCATGTGACGTGAGCATCCACTATCAAGAATCCATTTTTGAGATGGAACCCTTGCCTTGAGAAATACCTGTCAAGAAAAAATAATTCATCCTTTTGGTACCCATATCTTTTTGGGTCCTTTTATGTTAGTTACAGGTAAATCATTCTTTTTAACCCATACCTTTTTAATCTTATTTTTCTTAAAGTAGTTTATGTCCAAATGACCTTTAATGCCACAATTTCTACACGTTGTGAAGGGTGAACAATAATTTAATCTAAAACGTGATTTTGATTTTAGCATTTTCATATTACCCTTTTTAACATATATTCATTTGATGCTAAAGTTTTTTAGCATGACAAACTCCAAGAGATGTCTCATGTTGATGAGACATGGAGTGTATCTCTCTTAATAGTCCCCAAAGACTCCAAAAAGAGAGATCACATGAATAACTATCATGTATGCAATGAAATATACGAGACTTGATGTTGATCAGTCATATTCTGGAGAAGTTCACTATGAGTCAGTGAAAAACATCTTAAAGTACTTAACTGACACTAAGGATGTGATCATATTCATGGTGGGTCTAAGTTAAAAACTAGAGGGCTTAACAGGCTCAAGTTTTTTTCAGACAGACCAAGACGACAGTAAATCCACGTTAAGGTAAAACGTTATCTTGAACGATGGTGCAGTGAATTGGAAAGGTTTCAAAGAGTTGCTGGTTTAGTGATAAAGACAAAGTATATAGCTATAAATGAAGCTGCAAGTTGATTGTTTGGATGAAAAGATATTACAGAACTAGGAATAGTTCCTAAGTCTCATCTTGGATCTAAACATGTGTTGTGGAACTTTCATTTGATTATAGGAATCATTGAAAGATGGGAAATCACTATAGAGATAGTGGACTCTCAGGAACAACATTACATATCCATTAAATAAAGCTTATCCAACAGCAAGATAATTGTCACTTAGAGAAGAAGTGTGTGAGATACCATGGCGATTGGCTTTAGTGCAAGTGGGAGATTGAAAGTAGTATGAATACAAGCCAATCATGTTTGATGATAAACCATATACTTTGTAACAATCTTATTCATTTGTTAATAAAAAATATTAATTTATTAAAGGCTTTTAATTATCTACATGATGATGTTTTATAATATGTGATAAAACCATAGTTTTAAGCAATGCTTTTAGAATAATGACGATGATCATTCTAATGAGATCTAAATTCTTAGAAAGCTTAAAACTATATAGTTCCTAAACGTTGGATTACTAAATTGGGGATTAGTGAATCCGGATTGATTGGTACATACGTTGCTTGCTCGAATGAGGATGATTGATCTCATGATCATTTGTGTGGAGACACTAAAGCAAGTATGTAGGTGCTTATTAGAGAATAAGTTCACTGAACATGGCTCACTAAGGAATACCTAATGGAGTTTTATTTGTCTGTCAATAGGAATTCCTGTAGTGATAGTAGTACAAGTGATCCTTGGATTTGAGATCATCATAGTATCTTGTGTATGATGAGTTATACTTTGACTTATTCCTTAAGACCCTTAGGGTATATCAAAGGGTATGCTTCGGTATAATAAGTCGTACATAGGAGATAATGTATGATCAATAAAGAATCTACCGCTTCTACTAAAAGAAGAGAAATGTCCCTATGTGATTCGATAAATTACAACCCAGTAGTCCTTGGTCAAGGCAGAATAAAATTAGAAAGGAGTTTCTAATTTGCATTATTTGGAGTTGTGCATTTAAGAGTCGAAATACATATAATTAAATAAAATAAGACTTGACAGTAATTCCATGTCTTATATTTAATTGGGACATTGTATGGTGGAAGGATTGAATTGTACGGTAACTATTTACTCAAAGGTTCTTTTTTGATTAATGTTGAAATCTATATTATCTGGAAAGTCGTTAATCGCTAGAGAGGCTTATCCCTATTGTAAACTAAATATTATTTATTTAAATAAATTAATTGTTTAATTTATTTATTTAAATAAGATTAGAATGTTATAATTGATTTATTCTCAACCGGTTTAATATGGAGAACCTAAAGGGTCACACCATAAAAGGAAGAATAATTATTTAAGAAGTTAATGGCATAATCATAATAATAAGTTAAATATATTTAATTTAATCTATGATGATAGAATAAATTAAATAGCTTAATATTTATTATTTTAGAAATATTAAATATAAATTAATAAGAGGAGTCTTATTATTATTATTATTATTACTATTATTATTATTATTTAATTCCTAAAGGAGTTTGGGAATTAATTAATAAAAGTACTCTCATATATTTCTAATAAGATTAGGAGGTAAATTAATTAAAAGATTTTAATTAATTATTCCGAATAAGATTGGGAGGCTAATTAATTAAAGAATTTTAATTAATTAAAATAAAACTCAATTCCTTAATTGGTAAGGAGGGTTGCCTACATCTATAAATATGAGGAGTCTTATTATGGGTGAGGTGGTTGTTGACGTTTTCATAGAATACGTAATTCCAATAGTTGGAGAGTACGCTCCTTTTCTATGAGAGATAGAAAAACTAGGATTTTGCCAAACACCCATATTCTTGAATCTTTCTTCTTCCTTGGTGGATCACCTCTAGAGGCCAAACACTTGGGTGGCTAACATTGATCAAAGGAAGGAACAAAACCCAGTGGATTCAAGTTGAACGCGAAAAGATTGGAACTGAACTTGTACCTGAGGAAGGTCGAATCTTTAAGGGTATTGATTCTTGTTCTTTATATTTTCGTTTAATTAATAATTATGCATAAAGGATGATCCGGGTATATGGTTTGTGAAATTTTAAAATTCTGATTTTTCCACGTTTTCGCTTATTTTGTGCAATTTAATTGCGTTCATAAATATTACAAACCTAACAGCTGGACAAAGTTGTCTAAAAGGTCACGAAAACTGTTTTATGAAATTTCCAGAAAACATATGAACACTGCCTCTGACAGGGTTTGACCGACCTAGATCTCACGATTCTCTTGTTATTGTATTGATGTTTTGTAATGAATCTGTACCTTTACATGTTGGCCACACACTGCAACATTTAAATAACTAAAAGAACACATGGATTGCAAGTTGTGGAAGCCCAAATATGGCCAGTCGAACTATTCTTCATTTCTGGGTAACCCAGAAAATGAAAAACAGTTCTGACAGCCACTTTGGACGATCAAATCTCTTTCGTGCTATGTTGTTTGGTAAGGTTTTTTTGTTGGATCATGTAGTCCTACACTAGCAGTACACGATCTGACCAGAAACATGTCCAGAATAACATGATCAGTGTTTAATCTTTGGTCAAAGTAGCTAACTTGATCACTGACATGCATTTCTGGGTTTCATCAAGAACACTCAAGAACACCTATAGCGACGGTGATGTCGCTATAGGCAGTCTTTAGCGACACTTTATTTATAAAATTATTATTTTTATTAAATAATTAGAAAAAAATAGTTTTTAATTATAAAAATACATAATAAATTGCTAAAAATTATTTTAAAGCCTAAAAATTCGTTTTTAATAATTTTGAATATATTTCATTAATATTTTATATTTTTTCAATATTAATGGTATTTAATTAATTTAATTATAATATTAAATAAATTCTTTAAAAATGATTTAATACTTGAAAAATCATTTAAAAATTATATTATGTTATAAGAAAATATTTTAAGTTATTTTAATGACTTTTAATATTTTGTGATGAAATTTCATTAATAAGTTAATATTAATGATAATTAAGTTATTTAATAAATGTATTAAATAAATTATAAAAATTAGAATTAATGATTTAAAAATCATATAAAAATGATTTAAAGGTTAGAAAAATATTTTAATTTATAAAATATAACTTTTAATATTTTGTCATGAAAAATATTAATATTTTAATATTAATGATGTTAGATTTATTTAATAAATATATTAAATAAATTAGTTTAAAATAATTTTAATATTATAAAAATCATTTTAAATGAAAATAAAGTGTTTAAAAATATTTTAAGTTATAAAATATAACTTTTAATATTTAAAGGATAATTTCATTAATAATATAATATTAATGATATTAATTTTATTTAATAATTATCTTAAATAAATAGTTTAGAAATGGTTTTATTAATTTAAAAATCATTTCAAAAGCATATAAATAAATTAAGAATATTTTAAGTTATAATTAATGACATTTAATATTTTGATAAATAATACATTAATATTTAAATATTAATGGTGATTATTTGAAAATGATTTTAGTTATTTTAAAAATTATTTAAGGGTAATAGTAATACTTTAAAAATATCTTAAGTTATTATAAATAACTTTAATATTTTGAAAATGATTTCATTAATAGTTTAGTATTAATTAAATATTAATGATAATATAATTATTTGATATTTAAATCATTTTATAATGATTTCGGTGTTTGAAAAACTATGGTAAATTATAATAATTATTTAAAAATTATTATAAGTCAATTAAAAATAATATGACTGATATTTTTCAGTTATTAAACTACAGGATAGAGTCTTAGACTCGATAATTATCTGATAAAGCCGTCGGTACCCCGACATGTTTCAGAAATTGATCTGGACTTATATAATTTGTCTGTATACGTGTCTGTTCGTGATTCAATGACTGTTAAACATGTGTGATAATGTGATTAGGTTATGTGCTGACTGAAATAAGCAGTATTATGTATTACGATATGTTATTCTAATCGGTAAAGTAATATTATTAATGATAGGTTGCTATATAAAAGATAAAACTAAGTTGCGTATTGTAAGCAGCAGACCAGGTAAGTATCCTATCTTTGCATTTACTTTATGCAATGGACCTGCGTAAGCGAATATTTGAACTATTCTTTTTCATTGTTCAAATATCTTAACCTTTGTATATACATATGCAATGATTCTGTATAAGTAAGTTATTAAAACATTGACTGTTGTTCAAGTTCATTAATTCTATTGTTATAGATCAAGATATATATTTTGTTCGTTAATTTCTAAACATGGTTATACAAGTGACCTCACTTGGATAATCATTATATATTTTCACATGTTGGTACATACTTATTAGTTTCCAGTATGTATACATTGACTTCAAAGTCGTCTAAGCTATTTGCTTTGGCTGGACACAAACTTAAAAATTATTGTTGAACATGATAGAACTTTATTGCTATCCAATCGAATTGCTTTGGTTGGATTCCCGACTAAGTATGAACATCCCGTACATGGGAAAACTTTTGTGTGCCAAAGGCGGATAAGATGAACGATAATATCGTTCTTGCATGTAGTATTGATCAACAGGGCATAACGGGCTGATCACCCCCGTGCCCGTAAGTTATGACGGTTTGCAGATGAAGTTTTGTTTAACCTTTTTGAAAATAGAAAACAATGTTCATAGTCTGTCGACTAATCTCCAGTTATAGTCAGTATGTAGTTTCAAAAATTTGATATAGAATTAATATATTGTTATTAATGGTTCAGCTTACTTCATAACTGTTGATTCGTTGTAGAAGTGTCATTTAAAGAAAATATTTAATTCTTTCAGCTAACTTTTATTGTTGCTATTACTTGTTGGGCACTCAAATGCCCGTCCTTGCTTAATTTAAATGTTTTCAGCTAAGTGTGAACAACCTGAAGGCTATGCTAAGAACAAGGGAAAAGGAAAGGTTACTGAATGAGTTCAATGCTATCTTATGTAATAGTTTGATATTATTAAGACAATGATATATATTATCTATTATGTATTGTAATGAATGTTTAAAGGTTACGTACTTGGGAATAGACTATGATATGTATGTAATTAAGTTGGGTATTTATATTATGGTTATTATTATTAGTATTATTCCGCTCATAGAAATGGTATCATGAAGAACTGAGTTCGGGTTTCTAGTACCTGAATTTGGGGGCACCACAGGTTAGTATCAGAGATTTAGGGTTAGAAACCTTAGGTGGGATAGACCTTAGGCTATAACCTTAGGATAGAGGGAAACGTTGAAAATACAAACAACTCATATAGAGTTTAAAAAAAGGAGATGAATTGAATTAATTCATCGTCAAACAAAAAAAAATAACTTATATAAAACTATTATTATTTGTCGTGTGTATATATTATATGCTAATCAGGATAATTTATGTGTGTAGATGCCAGGTGAAAAAGGATTAGGATACCCTCGTATTGTAAAGATGGAGCCAATATCAAAGCTAATAGCTAAAATAGAGGCTCAAAGTGAAAGCAACCTCGATGAGGTGGTTATTGTGGAAAACGTAGTACCAGATCCAGAAATGGTGGAACTGACAGATAGTGATTCGGACACTGAAGTTGGAGCTGATCAAGCATTAACGAAAGTACAGAATCTAAAGGATAAGGTTTCTTCTCTGGAAAAGCTGTGGGAAATAGAAAATCAGCTAAATAGTCAATTATGGAAAGCATTAATAAAAATAATGGAAGAACAAGATAAACTTAAAATCCAAATTGACCAAATGGGAGCTAAAAGTAACAAGTCGGGTGCAATTCGAGAAAGAAGGGGAAAAGAAAGATAAAAGACCCCAATATAGGAAATCCTGATAACAACTAAGGAAAACTTAACCGAATAGAAAAGTGTACAAACTGTGACAAGAAACATGAAGGCGTATGCAGGAAAGGGAGAATGTATGCTACAATTGCGGACATGAGGGACATTTCTCTCCTTATTGTACCAATCCAAAGCAAGGTGTCTATTTTAATTGTGGGATAAAAGGTCATCAGGCGAAAAATTGTCCAAAATTAAGAAAAAGGCATAGTGAATAGGTAGTATAGGTTCTGTTGTGTAGGTGTGTTTAATGTAATATGTGTGATAAGTATGTTTGTGTAATGTAATATTTCCAACTTTTATATGAGTTAAAGATATAAATCTTGACTTTTGTGGTCACAAAGGGATAACAGTATGGCTATGAATCTATGTTTGATTAATGAAATTTATATAATAAGGTTTAGATTGTAAAGAATAATTTATGATCTTATTTAACCAGATAGTGCCGCCAAGATGTCAAACTCAAAATCAAAGGGCAGAAGAATCTGTCAATAATGTTGGGGGACAACAACCAGACCCGATGCAACACTTTGCAAATATGATAGCTCAGCCTATGCAGCAGGGGAACCATCCGGATAATCGCTTCGCAAACTTTAAAGACTTCAAGGCTGTAGGACCGCCTGAATTTAGAGGTACAACTGACCTTGTAGAAGCCCAAACTTGGGTTAAGAAAATTGAAAAGGTGTTTGTAATAGCTAGGGTAGCTGAGGGTCAAAAGATAAATTTTTCCACCTATATGATGAAGGGAGAGGCGGATTTTGGTGGGAAGCAAATCAAGCTAGGGCAGGATAAGGTGTAGTTACATGGACTAGGTTTAAAACTTTTTTTTTCAAAAATTATTTTTCATCTAGTATGCAGGCTAGGATGGAGGTGAAATTTGTGGAATTAAAACAGGAAAACCTAACTGTTGCGGAGTATGCCACAAAGTTTAATGAGTTGGCTAGGTTCGCTTCGCATCAAGTTGATACAGAGGCTAGAAAGGCGAGAAGGTTTGATTTGGGATTAAAACCCTGGCTCTACAACAAGGTGGCGGTGTTGCAGATCTCTACTTTTGCAGCATTTTTATGAAAAGATATTATTGCTGAGGGGGGGGGGGAGTGAGGCCATGAGCCTCTACAACAAGGAGAAAAGGAATAAGGGTAAGGTCGAGGGAGCTGGGAAGGTGGAAATTAATAGTGGAAGTAGGAATGGTAATGGCAAGAGGAAGGGGAGCAATTTTGAAAATGTTCAGGTGAAACAAGAAGGTGTGAAGAAAAAGAAGGTGGTTCAGTGTGGGAATTGTGGGAAGAATCACTTGGGCGAGTGTCTGAAAGGTAAGTTTGCGTGTTACAAGTGCGGGCAGGAGGGCCATCTCTCTCCCAACTGCCCCAATCTAAGAATGAATAATGGGTGTTTTCTATGCGGGTCAACGAAGCATAAGGTGAAGGACTGTCCAAAAAGGAAAATGGAGACAGGAAGCGTGAACATGGGGAAAGGCAGCGGGACTCTAGCGATCACGGGATCGACATCATCAAGCAAGCTGACAAAATCAACCTGCAAGGATCTTCAACATGACGGTCCAGGATACTGTGGCAGCTGGTGATGGAACTCCAGGTCGTATAACTTTATTTTTTTATACATGATTTTCCTATTTATAGTAAATTATTTTATAAAGAAATTTTGAAGAAGGAATTTGAGTTCTATTAGAAATCAAATTTCTGTTTAAACATATAGACAAGTTTTATATTGATTAGTTAAAAGAATAGTTCGATCAAATCTGATCTAGATCTACTTGAAATGACTATGTATGTTATATACCCTTATGTGTATAAGTTTTGAAATGGTGATTTCGGGGACGGAATCTTATAAGGGAGGGTGAATGTAACAACCCGATATTTTCTATATAATTAAAATCAGAAATTTTACGAATAAATTTTTTAAAGGTGGGGATACGTGTAAGGTAAAACTTATGTATTTATGTGATAAATAAAATATATTACATGAATAATTTCAAATAATTTTATTATATTCTAATAATAATTAATTTTATAGTAGAAATATTTTTATTATTTATTTTCCATGAAAATATGATTATTATATATATAATATATGAAATAATTATTAGAATTATTATAATAAATATTTTATTATATGAAATTGTTTACATTATTTAAGTTAATTATTTATTAACTTGATTAATAATGTTATGTATGAAAGATAAATCAGATATGAAATCCAAACCCTAATTTTGGATTTTAGTTAAGGAATGAAAATAAATATATAATATTATTTATAGTTCAGTGCTATAAATATGTGCAGTATATGTGTGGACTGATAATGGTTGGTCAATTATGTTGTATCATGACCAAACCATAACATTAATTTATTTAACCTTATTTTTAAATTCAAATGGGAAATTCAATACTGTGTTGTAATTGTGTTATATGAATTATTTCGCGTATTACAGAATTTATTGTTAATTAGTGAAAACCCTAATTATTGGAAAACCCTAATTGACAAATTAGTAACCCTGATTTGCTATGTATGAACCCTAATCTTTAAATTATCAAGCTTAATATTAATTAGTGGACTTTAAACCCTAATGTTCATGTATAATGTAATTAGAAACCTAACTAATTATCAAACCCTAATTTTCCATTTTTAGAAACTAATTTTGCTATTTTGAAACCTTAAATAAAAAGCCTAGAAAATTAATTTTTGGAACCTTAGGGTTAAACCCTAAGGGTCAAACCCTAAGGGCTTGTTAAGTTACTTTAGTTCCATTAAAATTGCTAGCCAATTGACTATTTTGCCCCTCTTATATTAATTTAGATAACTTGCAAATCTAGCAAAGATTGGAGTTGTCCAACAACTCTAGATTATCCCACATGCTAAAATATATACACATCAGCTTTATATCTCAGCAAAATACATTGTATGCAAGTCTTGTATAAGATCAAAGAGAGAGAAAAGTGCTCATATTTGCTCATTTGTGATCATACACTTCACCAAGACCATCTCTCTCTAAACCCATGAAATCCTAAGGTATTTCAGTCCCAAAATAAAGCCCCACTATTTTCTTTAACAAATCAGAAGCCTAGGATCAAGAATTTGTTCTTAAAGGTATAAAACCTAACCCTAGAATTTGATCTTTAATCTTATGTTAGATCTTGTGTTTTATTGTTAAAACACGTTGTTTGTAGTCTTTATTGATAATCTGGGTTGATAGATGTTAGATCCATAACATCTATAGGCTCAGATTTGATGTTTTTGCAAATCTGGAAAACTGAGAAATATGGTCTGACAACCAAATGTCAGGTCCCATAGATCTCAGTATGTTATGTGTTCTTGTTGTTTAAATGTTAGATCATGTAGTATGTCATGTGAACTTTACTCTGAAACTTGAATCAAGTCTAAAGCATGTACAAATTTCATTTTATTAATGGTCAAAGTCGATTGACCGACCATGACCAAGTGAAATCTGGGCAGCCATGAACTTGCCCAGAAAGCTCTAACAACTAGTTCATGGGCCCAGATCTTTCATGTTTTTGTTGATCTATGTTTTTTGTTGTATCTAGTTTGTATTTTGGTATATGGACTACATGTTTATGCCTTAAAATCTCTTAAGAATCAGTCAGGGTGAAGGTAGTGGCTGGTCAAATTTGTCTAAAAGGTCACGAAAATTATTTTCTAGAATTTCCAGAAAATAGATGAACACTGCCTCTGACAGGGTTTGACCGGCCTAGATCTCATGATTCTCTTTTTGTTGTATTGATGTTTTGTAATGAATCTGTACCTTTACATGTTGGCTACACACTGCAACTTTTAAATCAGAAAAACAACACATGGATTGCAAGTTGTGGAAGCCCAAATATGGCCAGTCGAACTGTTCTTCATTTCTGGGTAACCCAGAAAATGAAAAATAGTTCTGAAAACCACTTTGGACGATCAGATCTCTTTCGTGCTATGTTGTTTGGTCAGGTTTGTTGTTGGATCATGTAGTCTTACACTAGCACTACACGATCTGACCATAAACATGTCTAGGAACAACAGGATCAGTGTTTAATCTTTGGTCAAAGTAGCTAACTTGATCAACATGCATTTCTGGGTTTCATCAAGAACACTCAAGAACACCTATAGCGACGGTTCTGTCATTATAAGCAGTCTTTAGCGACACTTTATTTATAAAATTATTATTTTTATTAAATAATTAGAAAAAAATAGTTTTTAATTATGAAAAATACATAATAATTATTTTAATGACTTTTAATATTTTGTGATAAAATTTCATTAATAAGTTAATATTAATGATAATTAAGTTATTTAATAAATGTATAAAATAAATTATGAAAAATAGAATTAATGATTTAAAAATTATATAAAAATGATTTAAAGGTTATAAAAATATTTTAAGTTATAAAATATAACTTTTGATATTTTTTCATGAAAAACATTAATATTTTAATATTAATGATATTAGAGTCATTTAATAATTATATTAAATAAATTAGTTTAAAAATGATTTTAATATTATAAAAATAATTTTAAATGAAAATAAAGTGTTTAAAAATAATTTAAGTTATAAAATATAACTTTTAATATTTAAAGAATAATTTCATTAATAATTAATATTAATGATATTAATTTAATATTAATGATATTAAATTTATTTAATAATTATATTAAATAAATAGTTTAGAAATGGTTTTATTAATTTAAAAATCATTTAAAAAAGATATAAATAAATTAAAAATATTTTAAGTTATAATTAATGATATTTAATATTTTGATAAATAATACATTAATATTTAAATATTAATGGTGATTATTTAAAAATGATTTTAGTTATTTTAAAAATCTTTTAAGGGTAATAATAATACTTTAAAAATATTTTAAGTTATTATAAATAACTTTAATATTTTGGCAATAATTTCATTAATAGTTTTATATTAATTAAATATTAATAATAATAGAATTAGTTGATATTAAATCATTTTATAATGATTTCGGTATTTGAAAAATTATGATAAATTATAATAATTATTTAAAAATTATTATAAGTCAATTAAAAATAATATTACTGATATTTTCAATTATTGAACTACAGGATAGAGTCTTAGGTGGCGTTTGTTTACGTCTGAAAGCCTCTGTCCAACATAGCTTCTTTTTCGGTAAGAGGATAATCTTGTTTGACAAATTTTTTGATGCCTCTGTATGAATTTTTCTTCCTCCTTTTCGGTCAGACGTTAACCCAAGTCTAAATTATACAGAGGCAGCCAAATTCCTTCGTTGTCCCTCACATCTCCTCCCTCGCCGACTCCGACCACCCTGCCCGCTCCCTCTCCATCGGATACACACTCTTCCTCTGGTATTCCCGGCGAAAACAACTGCGATCTGACACGGGTTAACCTCGTAAAACCTCCGGGAACGTCAGTAGAGAACGGGATCATGTCAGGCTCCGAAAACGCTCGGCGAATTAGCTGGTGATTGACGTCCAAATGCAACGAAATCCTCGTCGAATTATTCTCGCCGGAGAAGACATCGGAAACCGGGACAGAATCAGGGATGAAAGAGGAATGAACCGTGACCGAACAATCGGAACTGGTTCGTGTAAGAATTGCTTTCATGGCGTATTATGTTATGTTAGAACTGAGAATTACGAATGAGGTTTTTTCAGGAGTGATGAAGACGTTGTGATATTTTTGAGTCCAAAGAGGGTATGTGACAGTGTAAGTTATATGTACTGACATTGTTGACCTGAGAGGGTGGGATGGAAGGACACATGTATTAATGCACGTGAGGGGTAAAGGGTGGGATGGAAGGACACTACGAAAGCAGAGGGTTAAAATGGTAAAATACCATTATTCAGACATTTTGAAAATATTAATCATCAAACAACATTTTTTTATTCAGACACAATTCTATTCAGATGCTCTATATTATTCAGACGTCTAAACTGTTCAGATCTTAACACTCAATTTTATCAAACACCACCTTAGACTCGATAATTATCCGATAAAGCCGTCAGTATCCCGACATGTTTCAGAAATTGATCTGGACTTCTATAATTTATCTGTATACGTGTCTGTTGTTCAAGTTCATTAATTCTGTTGTTGTATATCAAGATATATATTCTGTTCGTTAATTTCTAAACATGGTTATACAAGTGACCTCACTTGGATAATCATTATATATTTTTACATGTTGGTACATACTTATTGGTTTCCAGTATGTATACATTGACTTCAAAGCTGTCTAAGCTATTTGCTTTGGCTAGACACAAACTTAAAAATTATTGTTGAACATGATAGAACTTTATTGTTATCCAATTAAATTACTTTGGTTGGATTCCCAACTAAGTATGAACATCCCGTACATGGGAAAACTTTTGTGCGCTAAAGGCGGATAAGATGAACGATAATATCGTTCTTGCATGTAGTATTGATCAATACAGGGCACAACAGGTTGATCACCCCTGTGCCCGTAAGTTATGACGATTTGCAGATGAAGTTCTGTTTAACCTTTTCGAAAATAGAATATAATGTTCATAGTCTGTCGACTAATCTCCAGTTATAGTCAGTACGTAGTTTCAAAAATTTGATATAGAATTAATATATTGTTATTAATGGTCCAACTTACTTCACAACTGTTGATTCGTTGTAGAAGTGTCATTCAAAGAAAATATTTAATTCTTTCAGCTAACTTTTATTTTTGCTATTACTTGCTGGGCACTCAAATGCTCATCCTTGCTTAATTTAAATATTTTCAGCTAAGTGTGAACAACCTGAAGGCTATGCTAAGAACAAGGGAAAAGGAAAGGTTACTGAATGAGTTCAATGCTATGTTATGTAATAGTTTGATATTATTAAGACAATGATATATATTATCTATCATGTATTGTAATGAATGTTTAAAGATTACGTACTTGGGAATAGACTCTGATATTTATATAATTAAGTTGGGTATTTATATTATGGTTATTATTATTTGTATTATTCTGCTCATAGAAATGGTATCGTGAAGCACCGCGTTCAAATTTCAAGTACCTGAATTTGGGGGCGTCACAATCATGATATAGCAAGGGTGAGCAACAAATTTTCCCAGCAAGTTTAAGTTCAAAGAAAGATATATCATGATTGAAAGAATGAATAATAAGATGAAAAACTTTCAATAATATAATAGTTGTGAAAGAGCATAAATCAATTTTCATAACTGAATGACCGAATCAATAATGATGAATGGTTAACAATGAATATGAACAAATATAACTGGACCAAAAGGTAATGAAGGTGATTAGCCTTTCATACCTGATGAACATATGCAACATGCACAACGTGCGAATCAATAAATAATAGATGTGGTATAATAAACAATGATTGACCACGAACATGCTTTACAATAACACATCGAGTTTGATTTAGAGAACTTGTAACAACCTAGAGAATCCGGATTGTTCAGAATTTAAGATTTAAAGAATTAGTTATTAATAAAATAAATTTTTATTAATACTATTCTGTGCTATGTGTTTATTGATCGTTCTATAACCTAGGATGAATATTAATAAGGAGGATTCAGGCTATGTGGTAGAATTAAAGTGTTTGAATTTGCAAGATGCAAAATAAAAGTTTTTCGAGAAATTTCTGTAAAAACACTATTCACTAATTTTTGCTCGAGAATTATTTTTGAACTTCTGAGAAATACGTAACGATAGAATATCGAGATGAGATGGAATATTCAATAATATTTCAGTTATGGCAAATGAAGTTTTCGCCTACGGACTTAAAACCTAAGGGTTAGGGAAAGTGATTTCCGAGAAGGAAATGAAATGCGTATAATAATTAGGGTTATTATACGTGTGCTATACGAGTATGATACAAATTAGTATACGAGTATAGTACAAAGATTAATGCGACGTATGATATGAATATCGTACGAATACTGTACGAAGATAATACGAGAATTGTACAAGTAAAATTCGAATAGTTCTTAATGGACTTTAGTAATTAAGTGGACTTTATCATTATCCAATTGGACTTGGATTATTTCAAGCCCAATGTTAAGTAGAGTCAAGCCCAAAGTTATGTTAAGACAAGCCCAAGATAGGCCCAATGAGAATTAATGCTAAGGCCCAAAGTAAGAAACTAAACCGCGGATCGAACCGATGGGTTATCGGATGGTTAAAACCCATAGGGCGACCCATGGGTGACCCGAAGTGGTGGCCAAGTAAAGTGCTTATACTTGGTGGCTAAGTAAAGTGCTTATACTTGATGTCTAAGCAAGGTATAAGCTATGTGATGACCAAGTAAACTTAGTGGCTAAGTAAAGGATAAGTTATATGGGTGATCTTGGAGGGCAAGCAAAAGGATTGTTGTGAACTCCAAGTAATGAATTGTAAGGAGGTGGTTAAGGAGGTGGAATAAGGAGATGGGTAGCTTAATGACTAAACTAACCTAACTTTGTGATTTCTATAAATAGAAGATGTCTTAGTTCAATTGTTGGTTGTTAAAATTTCATCCAACAACATAAGTGCTTATTGGTTAGAGAGAAAAAGCTAAAAAGCTAAAAAAGTTAGACTTTGTTAGCTCAAGAAGCAAGAAGTAAGAACAAGAAAGAATCAAGTAATCTTCAAGGTTAAGATCTTAAACCATGATTCTCCCTCTCTTCAATTGTTAGAGAAGTGAGTAGTGGTAGAACTTGTATGCTAAGAAGAAGTAGGAATGGCTAATCAATGAACTTAAGCTTTGATAAGTCATGAATAAATAGTTTATACTTTTATAAGTTATAAACTCATGAAGAACAAGTAAGAAATTATCATGTATATAAGTTAATGAAATATGTATGTTAAGATGTTAGTATGATGGAATGAATCCATGTGAAATGATGAACAAATCTTAAGTAATGATGTTTTGGCTGAATTCATGAGTTCGGACGTTAATCGTCGAAATCGTGAAATATTTGGAATGGAAGTTAAATTTTGACATTTAGCTTAGAAACGTTGGTTTTCGGTGGAGAATAGTCTCATTTGGCATTCTAGAGTTGCAGACTCAAAAATGACCTTATTTCGACTTAGAACGAAGAAGCGAGCGTTGAACATTTATGAAAGTTTATCTTTTTCATTAAAATAAACTAATAGGTGAATTTTGAGTTAACAGATTTAAAAATGTAAAATTCTTGATTAAACACTTAGAGTATGTGATTTGTGAGATAATGGCTTTTGAACGAGCTAATTCGGACTTAAAATGAACAATTTAGGAGTCCGAGAAATTTGTTTATGTAAGAAAACTTTCATTACTATCTGGTGTAGAGGGCCGACGGCGCCAGCCAAGGCATAGCAGATGGCACTGTAATGCCAACCATGCCCAGAAGTTCTGAGGTTTCACGGCACATCGACGATTCTGGTCCCTGGTCACTAACGAGTGGCACCGCAGCGCGACTTAATGAAGAAAAACTGGCGTCGCAACGCCAACATTAGGTGAAGCACATAGAAGAATGTTTGTGAATGTAAAGAGAAAGCTGGTGAATTATATCCATACTAAACCTAAAGTAACATCAATTAAGATGTTGAAAACCTTAAGTTAATGACTAAAGGTTGAAAGAAAGATCAATTGAACGTAAGTTATTAATACTGAAATGATGAACGACAATAAGCCGTAAGGGCAGATAAATACTGGAAACAAGTTTTGTTAATGAAATAAGTATGATTAAGTTTATGAAATGAAAGATAGTTGATTGATGATGAATTAATTAAATTAAAGTAACATCTTCAATGATGACCATAACGTTGAGAATTACAACTAAAAGTTGTTAATGATTATGTGAACGTGAACTTAAGAATAATGTAATGCGATAACCGTAACAAATCTAATGAACAATTAGATTGAGAAGAAGGGTAAGATACGTTAGGTACCATATATATTTGATTATAACCTAATGTGGTATGTTATGTGGTTATGTATTATAGAGACTGTAAAGACCAAAAATTGTTGAATATAAGAATTGGAATGAGCAGTTCAGCGTAAGCTGTAGCTGTACGTAAGGTAAGTTTCCTAACTTCATTCATATTTTAAATGAATTCTAGTTTCTTAAGCTTCTTAGATGTTGAACTTGAGAAGTTCTGTCTATGTTCGAATGTGCAATAATTGTACAAGGTGGTAGAACGTATGAGGCCTTGTGTGACAATGTGAACACTTTGGTGTTTCTATGAGATGAACTATTCTTTGATTGAACTGTTCAAGATGAGAATGCTCTGTTTATACATGATCCATTATTGTTAAGTTTGTGCTAATGATTCTAGCCATACAGAATGAGTATGAAAAAGGTAGAAGTATGAATATATTACAAAGTGATTGTGACTAATGTTTTAAAATGATAGCAATCAAAATTATTCTTATTATTCAAGCTGCTTTATAACCTTTGTTTGGTTATTGGAGTTATTAAGGAATGTTTGAATTCTTGAAGTTGTTGTTCAATTGTTATGACTTACTAGGCAATTGAATGCTCACACTTGCTTTAAATGAAAAGTATTTTCAGCGAATGATGTTACAAGAACTTAAGGATCCCGTAAAGATCAAGCTGGCCGGTATCCAGAATAAGTGCTATTCAGTGGATGAATATGCATGAAGATCAAACGAAGACTTGTAATATAGAATGATAAAATTTAACTATAGACTAGTTTAATGAATTGTTATGTATCCTTGGCGATGGATAAAAGTCATTCATGTAAGATGTAAAGAATAATGTAATTATCATTATTTGTAATTAAAGAGGTTATAAGGTATTAGAACCTGGGAATTGAGAATGTATGTTGTTATATTTTAGGATATAATGATGTATGTTTGGATGAATGGTGTACTTGTGACGTACGAAATTCGGGTGTGAAGATAGACCAGATTTTGGGGCGCTACAAGTTGGTATCAGAGCTGATAGGTTATAAACCTTAGGTATGAGTTCCTAAGTCTATAATCGTAAAGAGAAGGATAAGAAGATCATTGAGTTCAACGATTAGGAAAGAAGATCACCACGTGATCATAGTGAATCGTAGTAACAAATGATCTATTAAACGATGAATGATTTATAACTAATGCTATGAATGAATGGTACTATGAATTAGTACGGGAAGAAGAACTAAGATTGAGTTACGAGGGATAGCATACAAATTAAAGAAAATTCGTATTAAGTAAAGAGAAATTTAGAAGTTTTAAAATTTCAATTGAAGACTCATGTGATAGCTGAGTTGTATGAGCATTTGTTATGGGCAGAGGTTTGTGCTTGGTGTAACAATTGCTTAGCTTATTGTTGATCGATTTCGCAATCAATGAATACGTGCAAGTATACACGGTCAACAAGTAATAAAGTGATAAGAAAAGTATTGTTCCCACGAGGAATTATTTAATAAAAATTATCAAGTACTAACTCTTAACCAAATCAATTTTATTTAAACAACTATAAATTGTGATTTTTCTAATTAAGAAAACTAAATTAACTAATTAAACTGAATTTCTTTATAAATGAATTCAAATATATAAAAGTTAAGACTACAATATCCCCAATTATGAACTATAAACTAATTATCCCAATTATTATGCCTAATGAATTGTTAACATGAATTCCCAAGTGTCAAAAGCCCTTTTCCAAGTGATCAATTAACTTCTATTTAATCCAATAATTCTTGTTATATTACTATGAAAAACAATTAAATTAAACGCATTAAATTTCAATTCCCTACGTGTTACATGCAGTGAACAGATATTTTCATTCCATTCACAACCCAAATTATTCTTCATGCAAATAATTAAGAATACATGTTATCATGTCCAGTTCTAACCCTTGATCTCCTCTTCTAATTCCTTCTAGACTAACAAGGTAATTACTGATCAAATAATTAATCAATAACCATAAAACATGATAAACAATTCACCTTAACATAAATACTTGGAATAAATCAAATAATTAATTCATAGACATAAAAGGTTCAATTGGTAGTCTTAATAAAAGAATTAGTTCATGATTAATGAATTAAAACCAAGAATCCACAATTGAATAGACATTAAAAGATAAAAGTAAGATTAGAGTGAAGAATAAAACTGTTGTCAGCAAATCTCCATCTTCATCAAGCTCCTGCTCCTTTTCTTCAATGGTCTCCAAGTTGCTTCAATCTCCAAAACTAATAAGAACTAGGGTTATGTTCTAATCTAATGGACTGTATCTCTAATCTAATCTAATCTCTCCCTATTTTATACTTTACATCATGTATTTATAGGTTACAAGTCTAATTTTTAGCTTAAGAACAAACCCAATCCAATTTGGATTAAAAAAAGTATCAAAATTCGCCCCAAAACGCGTCCAAGCCTCACCAATCACTTCCCCAGCGCCCCAGCGCTGGGACATTTTTTGACATTTTCTACTCTGACATTCTTTGGAAAAATGGCCATAACTTCTTCGTCCGAACTCCGATTTTGATGATTAAAGATGTTCTGGAAAGAGGAGACATAGATCTACAACTTTTATTCTTTAAATATTTCGAAATAAGGTCCTGAGAAATACTCAAAATGGCTCTGAAGTGGCTGCTATGTAAATGGCAAGCCGAAAACGCGAATCTAGCCACCCTAAACGTCGATTCAAGTAACTTTTGTCCCAATTCCTACAAAATAACGTAAAATATGCATGAATAGACAAAAACTTAAAAACATCAAAAAGATTAAGCTCAAACGCACTCAATTCATGTGTATAAAACTCACTCATCAAATACCCCCAAACTTAAACTTTTGCTTGTCCTCAAGTAAAAATACAAAAGAACTAAAAATAAACAACCGAACTCAACTACATGAATGCATATGCATGATCTACTTCCTAATATACCTACGGACCCAGTAATAAATCAGTATGATATATAGCAACAGACCTCAAAGATACCATTGATACTCAAATAATATATCCAATCAAGTCAAAATCCATAACCATAACCAATTAGTCAATCCAAACCAGTCATCACCCATGTTGTGTGTGTGTGTTTGTTAACCATTCTAACCAACCACAGTTCAAGATAATCACATAACAAACTTCTTAGAAGGAAAATTTCAGTTCCAATTTAATTACTTTTGTGAACATGATAACTCCAATTAAAACTAAGCAATTACCAAGTCTAAGGCAATTACCAAGTCTAAGGGTAAATACATGATTTATTTCTACTTTTATTCAATCATGAGGGCATTTTTGATCTTTCTCGTGTTTTATTCATTTTTTATTTTTCTCATGGCTATGCAATGTCTTATTCCCTTAGGCTTTTCAGTGCTACCTTAACGAGCTTTCGAATAACGACTCCCAAGACATTAAGACCTTAGGGCGCTAGGTGTAAAGACAATCCCCTCGGGTTTAGTTACTCAAGTAGCAAAGGCCACAAAACTAGACAAGCATGCCACGGTGTTTATTCATTTTTTTTTCTTTTTCTGGATTTTCTATTTATTTTTCTTTTCATCATCATTTTTTTAATTTTTATTTTGTATATATATACCCCATAGATTCCCCCAAACTCAAACTTTTACGTCATTCCAACCTTTATCGCCAGTTCACTAATTTCCTTAAATTTTAACCAATATTTTTCCTCAGAAACAAATTATGAAATCCTTGAACCAAGTGGATTATAACAGTTAAACTTTAAGTGCTAACCGGTTACATAAGTTTCTGACATGCTAAGATTATCATCATGATTAAAATTAGAACTCATCGTCAATTATCAACACTGTTCAAGTTAACAATTAATATCAATCTTATCATAGGCCGAGCTAAATTCAAACCAATCTATTTCCTAGATTTATGCAAAAAAATAAAAATTATTCTACATGAGCACATACTAATGCAACACATATATGAATATGCAAATAACTACCATGTATTATATGCAACCTAAAAAAAACACAATGCTAACACATGAAAAAAATGAACTACTATTCAGATAACTAACTATATGCAACACATATATGAATATGCAAATAACTACCATGTATTATATGCAACCTAAAAAAACACAATGCTAACACATAAAAAAAACGAGCTACTATTCAGATAACTAATATATGCAATATGAACTAAAATGCCCCCAAACTTAAACTAGACATTGTCCTCAATGGCTGAAATATAAAAAAAGTAAAGTAGAGGACTTCTTTGAAAATATAGCAATCTTCCTCCTTGTCCACTTAGTTTGGAGAATAGGCTAAGTACATGGAACAAATTGGGCACCACACTTGAATTTGACTTGAATAACCTGTAAACCATGATAGACACAATTTTATTAAATCCTAAATAAATGCAAATTCAAAACTAGTAATATAAAACCTAATAAAAACTAAAAATAAAAATTAAACTTGGGTTGCCTCCCAATAAGCGCTTGTTTTATAGTCTCAACCTGATTTCTACAATTCTCTATCCAATTCCCCTACGAAAATTGAGGAACCTTCCATCCATCAGTAATAATGTCTCTTTTGGGAGGTTCCCATTAGTAATGACCCTTGAATGAAAGTCACCTAGCATACTCTTTGTATATATGTTCCCCATTAAGAACATCCAAAAACTAGGTGTTTTCTCCATTATGTCTATGATCAGATTAGGGCATTGAAGCTTCAGGACGAAATATAAATAAAGCTGTAAAAACGATCAACTGCCATGAAGTAAACTCCAAGCAGGACGAAATATAAATAAAGCTGTAAAAGGCCAAAGAGGAAACTCCAGGGCTAACAGAAATGTAAATATATATATATATATATATATATATATATATATATATATATAAAAGCAGTAAACGCATTGGATGTGAATCCAGGCTCATCAGATATGTCCGACAATAATTATATATATAAGTATATATATATATATATATATATAAGCGAGTAAATGCACCAGATATAAAATCCAGGCTCATCAGATATGTCTGACAACAATTATATATATATAAAAGCAGATAAATGCTCCAGACTGAAGTCTAGGCTCAATCGAGGCATAACTCGATAAAGTTAGTATATATATAAAATATATACATATATAAGTATATATATACAGACAGAAATGAAAACCACGGACCGAAGTCCGGGCAAACACACACAACACGATTCTCAATGTGTATAACATTGTGTGCTAATATGAGAAGAAGACTTTATAAAATATGAGAAGGCTTACAGTGGGCTGCCAAAGTAGACTTCTATGACTTTATGTGGATAAACACTCAGCTCCTGTCGGATAAAAAGATAGCTATATGTGAGCTAACAAATGTTTATAGAAGAGGAAACACTCAATGCGGTGTATACAGAGTAAAATGGACAGGGCTTCCTCGCCTTTTCTCTCCTTCTCTCTCTCAAATGGCTGACCCCAAGGCTCATATTTATAGACTGATGGCCGCAGGTACACCGGCGGCAGCCGCGGTTGTACCTACGACTGGTCGTGGTGCATCCGGGGCCTCGCGGGTCCTTTCGTCTCAAAGTATGTGCACGCGTGCACTGTAATGTCCGCTCAAACTTGCAAAACTTCAATCTGAGTATCCGAACAAGGTATATCTGACCTTCTTCGGACCGCTTGTGTCGAGATTTACGCAATGACATGGATTAGAGGTTGTACGAAGTCAAGAAGAGGGGTCCATGCCCATGGTCTTCAAACTTAAAATTCTATCGAAAGTACTGTCATACGTAATAGTCACTCGGGATTGTTACTCCTCGGTTCTTGTGGGACATCATTGGATGTATGTATGTATGAAGTATTGAGACGACGCGCAAATGTTGAAGTGGCAAGATGACATTTGACTCTTCATTGGGGTTATCGCCGATTTTAGCTAAAAGTAGACGTTGCTCAGGGTTATATCTGAGATTGGACTACTTGTTTGTATGTCGCGATATCATCTTGTGAGAGAAAACGTTAAGGCGGTAAGATGACATTTCGACTCTTCACCGGGGTCATCGCCGGTTTGAGCTGAAAGCAGACGTTTCTCAGGGTTATATCTGAGAGTGGACTGCTTGTTTGTATGCCTCACTGTCATCTGTGGGTGTGCCTGTCTGCCCGTTGTTAGCTCTGGGTCTGAGGTATGAGTGCCTCGGTAGGAGGTTTTTGCTTGAAGCTGATCTCATATATTTGAAACAAGCATTTTCGGAGTTATCGCCGGAACTGCAATTGCATCCCTTGGGGCTATCACCAAGGATGGAGTCGCTACTCCCAGTGTTATTTCTGGGACTGGAACTGAGCGTCGCAGTGTTATTGTCGATCTTTTGATCTGCGTACCTCGGGGTTATCTCTGATATTGGAAATGACATTCCCAGTGTGTGTTCTGGGTTTGAGATGAAATTCCCGATTTGTGTTCTGGGTTAGAACTAAACTTCCGGTAGTATCCAGAATGGATATAAGCTGTCTTCCAGGGTTATCTCTAAAAGACAAATCTACCCTCCTGCAATGTTAGTAACAAGCATGAAGAAAATTTTGAGTGTCTACAGATGCCCCTCTTTATCATATTCATGCAATGTAAGGTATAGATAGGATAAAGAATCCTAGACACTTGAAATGCAAGCAAGATAAACATGATGTTATATGCAGCAACATGATCCAAATGTATGTAGCATGATTGCCAGGTAATCCTGTAGGGATGACAATCAGTGATGTCATGGACATGCGATCCAAGTCTTCAAGGATGTTGACGTTGTGGCTATCACCAAAGTCTTGAATCCTTGGCATTGGCTTATATTCTATAGAGGTACCTCTTGTGTTTAAGAGATATGTTGGGATAAAGCTTTGTCTATTTGAGGATGTGTATAACATATTCCCTTATTCTTTCAAAGTTACTGCCAACAGTTTTATTAATGTCAGGGTTGCCCGACCTTCGTTGATGTGTGTATCACCGGATAGATCCCTGCTGGGTGCATTGTCAAGGTTGCTTGACCTTCATTGATGTATGTGTCAATGGTCACATTGCGTTGTAACCCCCGTCAAGGATACGTGGATGATTTGCTTTGATGGGTTTACTTGCCATCGGTTGACATGACATCAAGGTTGCTTGACCTTCATTGATGTGTGTATTAATGGTTGTATTATGTTGTAACCCCCGCCGGCGATACGTGGATGTACGTTGTGACCCCCGCCGGGGATACTTGGATGCTTAAAAGATGTGCGTTGTGACCCCCGTCGGGGATATTTCATCAGTTAATAACTTCGGCGTTGTAACCCCAGCCGGGGAGGTTTGATATTTCATGGTTTTGCGTTGTAACCCCACCGGGGATGTTTAGCGTTGTGACCCTTCAAATGATGGCATCGGACCTTTGTGGGGTATTGCTGAGTATGATCTCTGAAAGCTGAGTTCATTGGTATAGTATACCCTGCATTCAGGAGAATACCATTGAGACGACGGGAGTTTAACTCTAACCGACAAGAAACCAGGAATTTCGGTTATTCCGCTCAATCGCGTAGCACTTTTATTCCTGATTTGGCCTTTTCAGCTTGTGAGACCTCCTTTGTAACTCTAACTGGAGCGAGTCAGAGGTGTGGGACCCATGTAGAAGTGTCGCAGGTACACCTGTAGGAGCCGCAGGTGAGCCTGCGGCCAACCGTGCCTATGTATGGGCGAATGGTTGTTTTCATAAGTCATTTTTAAGTTGCGCAGCGAAGGAAATCTGAGAGCTCTTCTTCAGATCTACTGAGCTCGGGCAACTTTCTGCATATTCTGCCACCGTACAAGCGTTCTTCATGGTCCTGGTAACGTATGCATGTATTTTTTTTCTAGTTTCTATCCGTTGGAAAATGACTTATCACATGAAATGCATTTAGAAACATAGTAGTGAATATGCATGCTGATATGACTTGATAAAAAATATTCAACATAGAAAATGTTAGTATTAAACCATGCTGAACATAATGATGTGAAAAAAAAGTTGGCTTTTGAAACAGTCAAATTGGCACCTTTTACTATCATTTCTTATCCTATCTGAGGACAAATGAGTATAGGTAGAAAAGTAAAATAATCCTGGTAATTAGACTACACTTACAGATTTTTTACTGTGATGTAATTAATGCATGTAGGATGTATATGAATATGTATAGGTGTGCTACTGAATAGCCACCTAGTCATGCCTATGTGCATGTGGATAGTCCCATTTACAAAGAGGGCTATGGCAAAATTTTCCCAAAATGTAGGTATTGGGTAGTCAAGCATTTTTAACTCTACTGTGGATGTATGTTAAAACAATGCATTTTGAAAAGCTCCAGGTAAGAATTTACCACACCCTTTCTGAGGTGATTTGGAGACTTGTTGTCCAGATATTATGGATCCGGATCAGTCGAGCAGTTCCCGCAGGACCACTTCTAGTGTACGGAGGTGAGCTTCTGAAGAGCCTCAACGCTGTTCTGTCAGATAGCCTCGTCGTTTAGTGGAGGCGGTGATACGTCCTATTCGGGTTGAAGTGCCGAATGTTGAGGATAAGGAGGAGGATGTACCGATCGAGGTTCCTGCTCTTGCTGTACGTGTTCCCCGTAGGGAATTGCCAGGTATTCAAGTGGCGAACCCATATCTTCTTGGTGACTTGAGTAGGCATCCTTCAGTATACTGCACGCAAACGAGGTATGAAGTTAGATCTTTAATCTTCCTTATTTCCTATTGATGAGGAGTTAAGGATCTTGATGTTGATTTGCATTTGATGTAGGTTCCCAGCTTCACACAGCCTCGAGGGAACTGGTTTAGCATCCACTCTATGTACCAGGCTTTGCATGATGACTACAGAGCGATCGTCCATTGCAGGGGATTTGGGATGTTCTTCTCCATTCTACCCCGTTGCTATCCCTTGGGTTACCTCAGGGCATTGTCTGAGCGGTGGTTTCACCAGACTCAATCACTCCATTTACTGGACTGTGAGGTGATGATGACGTCGATGGATTGGCGGTTTATCACAGGTATGGAGTTTGGAGGGGCGCCGGTGCCTTGCACGATGGATATCACCCCTACTGTCGTCAGATCCTTGTTGGGAGTTCCGGGGGAGACGCTCAAGGGCAGGACTGTTCGTAAACAGGGTCCTTTGAGCGTAGATGCTATGAACGGTCTGTTGAGTGAGGCCATACCCAATGATGTGAGAGTCAGGGATTACATTCTTCGGTGATTGTTCCTGATGATCATTCGGGCCTGCTTCATAGTAGATAATTCCTCTACGGTGTCCTTCGCATTGATCAGCGCCACTCGACATGTGGACCGTATATGGGAGTGTGATTGGGGTTCCTACACCTTTGCCTATTTCGTCAAGGGAATGCGCATGCGATCGCAGGGCTTGACCGAGGCGTGGTTAGGATTCTATCTGTTTCTGATGATGAGTGTTTCTCTTGTCTTTTCCCGTGTATAGGTTAAGAGTGTTGACTGACAGCAGATGTTGCCTTTGTGTTGGGAGTTTTGGGCCTATGAGAGGCTTCCATGTTTGCATCCTGTGAGTGTGTTAGGTTTAGACACCTATCCACGAGGAAGGAGATGACATCATTCTATACTAGCGGAGGTCCCTGTTCCTGAGGGTTTTACTCATTGTCGCCTACAGCTGGAGTTGTTGACAGCCGATGTCATCATATGGGTTCCCTACTCTGGAGAGCATTTGGGAGTTGGATTTGAGGATGGGTACCCGACTGGAGTAGAGTATGTCATTTCTACCCACAGGATTCCTCTCTTTACAGATGGAGGATGGGAGCTCTATTTAGGAGAGTGTGTTATCAGGAGCACTACATGAGAGATACGTATGCCGATCTTGCCTCCTGCCAGGCGTTATTGGCCTGTTTCGCAGTCACCCATCATTGACATTCCATTGTTGGGGATTAATGGTTTTACATTGTCAGACGGCCCCTGGTCTCAGGAGATGTTCCAGCATTGGTGGATCCCTCGTACTATTGGAGCTCAGACCCTCGTCACACAGTTCATGGGGGATATGGTTCCGGGATCTGTGATGATGACGGATTGGCTAGCCTGTGTCAGAGATCCGACTTATGTGATACAGATTGACCCGACAGTTGGACCGGACACATCTTTTCAATCAGCATTTGGGTAGAGATCCTTCAGAAGTAGATACTTTTGATCCTTCCAGCTTTGGCGCTGGCCCCTCAAGTGACCCATATGGCTTTGCCGGTGCAGATCCTCCCTTGTATCAGCCTGACATCCCTGTAGATAGAGATCCAGTGACTCAGGAGGAGTTACATCAGGTGGACAATATCGATGATGTAGACATCGACACCATTGACTTTTTCTAATGTATTTCTTGTTATCTCTTTTGATAGGCCTTTGTTAGCTGCTGGGTAACTTCGCCCTATTCTCGCTATATCTTTTCATAGGCCTCTGTTGGATGTTGGGTATCTTCACCCCATTTCCCTGTATTTTAGCTGTACAGAGATGTATTAGATGATGATATACTTAAGAATGCATGTACAGTTTTCCATTCCCTATATCATATTTCCATTTATTGTATTATGTTAGCTGTATTGATCATACCCCACCATTTTTGGTGGTATTTGGTATGCGTTCATGGTATGATAGTATATCACCATTAGACATGGTGATCATAGACGATTTACTGCAACATACTATGACCCTGTTGATGTTTCAGGTTCCCATAGGATTTGTAGAGGGTATGCTAGAGCATTGGGCACCGGATAGACAGGTATTCCGATTCAGGACCCATGAGTTGACTCCTACTTTGGAGGAGTATGCACGGTTGACGATGCTACCGCTAGACAGACCTTGCGTGCATATGGCTATCAGAGACATGAGCAGACCGTTCATGACCCTCACTGGATTGAGGCGTAGAGTGGTCCAGGACGAGATTACATCCGGCCACGTGATATCCTAATATTTTCTGTTTGACAGATTTGGCTCTAAGGATAGTTATGCACGGCATTCTGGGGATTTCACCACACTGGAGGATCATTGGCGTTCAGCCAGAGTGGATGTACTGCTTTTTTACGTATTGTCATACGTCTTCATGCCATGGTACATGGATGAGCTGGATATCGACGTCATTATGAAAGTGAGAGCTCTCAGGGAGGGTCATACCATTGTACCGATGATCATTGCAGAGACTATGAGGTCAACTACATACTGCTGCACTTATCCGACAGGAGTGTTCACAGGTAGCTCGGTCATGCTGTATGTGTGGTTTATGTCACACTTGAGACCGATTGGTACATTTAGATGGCAGGGGTTTTGTTTCACCCATAATATAGCCATGTCGTACTCCTTTCAGCCTGCAAAGTGTATAGATGTTGCATCGTGGTCAGCTTTTCTGGCAGGGATTAGAGACCTGTTTGTTATATTGTCATGTTCAAGGCTTATCTCACCCTACAACTTCATTACTCATTCTCCGGGCATGTATTATTTCCCTCTAGCTGGATTGAGGGGCATAATTACTTACCACCCACTGGCCGTGATGTGTCAGTTTGACCAATTTTATGATTTTCATCCTTATGAGGGGGCAGTGAGTCAGCGCTTCGCTTCTCACCATTTATCAACAAAGGACAGATCCAGGTTGTATGCCTGTTGGGATCAACGAGAGCTGGCTGAGTTTTCTATCAGTCATCCTGGTTGTTCTGCAGAGTATTCCACATGGATAGAGACAGAGACTGTGTTGGCTACGGTAGTATCCACAGTGCAGGAGACTGATTCCGATGATGAGGAGCCTATAGAGGAGGCTGACATTCCCATCGATGACTTGACTACTGGGCTGCCAGCATTTGTGATGGATTCTCCCACCTCGAGTGCCACTGTTACTCAGTATTCAGCACAACATTTGGAGCAAAGCTTACATCTGATGACCTATGATAGAGATCAGGCTAGGGTCGCGATGTTGACAGCTCTTGATGGGAGAGACGCCGCTCTGTTAGAGAGAGATGAGGCTAGATCAGCTAGGGATGCATTGATTGCGGAGCGGGATGCCACCTTACTGATAGGGATATGGCCATTGCAGATAGTACTTCAGTTAGATCCAAGATGACTGTCAGTCTTGCCGACATGAGTGCTTACATTGATGAGCATTATGCCACCATGCAGTTAGCCTCTGATCTGCTAGCTCGTGTAGATACCCTTGGGCAGGAGCTTGCAGTGCTACTTCCGTCTTCAGAGAGGGATGCTATGTTAGATCTGATAGTCCGCATACACACAGATCTATAGATAGCTTTGTATTTTCCTGCACAGACTAGCTTAGCCATTTTTTCATGTACAACACATATGTATATATCAAACAATATTATGTATGGCAGGGAAATATATTTTGATTCACTTCCCTTTTAGTTATGCCTTGATACTTGCTTGATATTTGCATGTTTCTTCTGGGCCTTGTGATCTTGATGCATTATGAACTTATCCTTGATAGATGGACATTGAGACGTCGCAAGATCTCTCAGAATGGAACATTGATTTCTGTATATCCCTACCATCTTTGGTGTCTTAGGACTGGTATCTGTATGGAAAAGTGGAGAGGAGGGTGGTTTCTTCCTCTCTGAGATTGACCGCACCACAGATGGCCGCTAGTACTTCTATTTGTGAGAAGCCTAGTTAATTCCATGACTCAATTGAGTGTGGATATTGTCTAGATGACAATATTTGCATTAAAACTCACAGCATATGTTTTGTCGTATTTTACATGACTGTTGTATAATTAAGTTGTATTTGAATTTTGTACCATGTATTTGGCGACTCAAGATAGGTGATGTATACCTATTTTGGGGGCGTCACAGATACAGCCTTCATACTCAGCTGTGTTATTGGTGCTGACAAACTATAATTTGATGGTGACGGGATACTGCTCCCCCGTACCGGATATTAGAACTGCTCCAGCTCCAGAGCCTTCTGCGTTAATTGCTCCATTAAAATACATTTTCCATATACGGCATGTATCATACTGATGTTGCAACTGAACTGTTATTACCCCCTGATTGGGGAAGTATGTTTCCAAGGGTTTGTAGTTCCCTGCAGGTGCGGCGGCCAATTGATCCGCAATTCCTTGACCTTTGACAGACTTTTGCGTCACGTAGACGATATCAAATTACTGTAGGATCAAGTGACATCTGGACAGTCCACAATTCAGTATGGGCTTGTTGAACACATACTTGAGAGGATCCACACGGGATATGAGATGGGTTGTATGACCATTGAGGTAATGTTTTAACCTCATGGAAGCCCATGCTAAAGCAAAACAAGTCTTCTCAATTAGAGTGTACTTGTGTTCACTGATGCTAAATCTTTTGCTAAGGTAATAGATAGCTCGTTCTTAGCCTCTATCGTCTTTTTGCCCCAGCATACAGCCCATGGCATTGTCATTTATGGACAGATACATGAATAAGGGAACATCATCCCCAGGAGGTACCAAAATAGGAGAATTAATCAGTTGCTCTTTAATGGTAAGGAAGGCTTTCTGGCACTCATCGTTCCATTTCATGGAGGAGTTCTTCCTTAACAGCTTGAAGATAGGCTCACAGGTTGTTGTGAGTTGAGAAATGAACCTGATAATGAAATTGATTATTCCTAAAAATCCCTGTATTTCCTTCTCTGTCTAAGGAATGGGCATTTCCTTGATGGCCTGGATTTTGGTAGGATCCAGTTCAATCCCTTTGTGGCTGACTAGGAAACCTAGCAACTTGCCTGACTTAACACTAAAGGCGCACTTGGCTGGATTCAACTTCAAGTTGTACTTACGCAACCTGTTGAAAAGTTTTCTGAGATTGTCTAAGTGGTCATCCTCCTTCCAGGATTTGACGATGATGTCATCCACGTAGATCTCTATCTCTTTGTGCATTAAATCGTGGAAAAGAGCCATCATAGCTCGTTGATAGGTTACCCCGGCATTGATGAGGCCGAATGACAATCGTCTGTAGCAAAAGGTTCCCCAAGGCGTGATGAAAGCAGTTTTCTCAGGATCTTTCTCAGCGACCATAATTTGATGGTACCCCACAAAGCAATCAGCAAAGGAGTACATGTCGTATTGAGTAGTATTGTCAATAAGAATGTGGATAAATGGCACGAGAAAGCTATCTTTAAGGAAAACTTTGTTCAAATCCCGATAATCCACGCAGACTCGCACCTTTCCTCCTGGTTTAGGCACGGGAACAATGTTGGATATCCACTCCAAATATGTAAACACCATGATGATGTCGGCTTGAAATTGTTTCACAATTTCTTCTTTAACCTTTAAACTCCACTCAGGTTTCAATCGCCTGAGCTTTTGCCTAACTAGCTTGAATCCTTCTTTGATGGGAAGGCGATGAAGAACAATGTCAGTGGACAAACCCACCATATCTTCATGAAACCATGCAAACATATCCTGGAATTGGGTTAATAGTGCAACCATGTCATTCCGCTGATTTGTGGTAAGGTCTGAACCAATCTGGATTAGCTTAGGGTTGTCTAAGGTTCCAAGATTGAAAGACGTGGTTTGATCAAGATTGGGTTTGGGTTTGTCTACGACCCATTCCATAATCTCCTGAGGTGTCTCAATATCCTCTTGGATGTCCATCAAGTCTAAGTCCAACTTTGCATCAAAGTTACAGCCCTTGTGGAGAGAAGGCACTACATCAGCAAGTACAGGCACATCTAAATTTAGAGTCCTAAAATAGAATATGCTTTCACTTAATATATGCAACTGTTCTATCATACAAAAGTATTAGCGTGTACTTGATAAAATAACTACTAGTACTGTAAAGATAAGCAAGCAATTAAAGTTATCTACAGGGCAGAGGGATTTTTCTGCCCACTTTACACTCGTCGACGAATGCATAAAGTGCTGCTCCAATTGTCGAAGGCAAATTCCTGATGGACTGCAGTGATGGAAGGATCGTCATTGTCCTCCTTCTCCCGAATGATAACCATGACATCTGGGCAATCATCGTCTAGTGTGTATCTGTTTGTATTTTCATCATGAACAATGACGCGTATGCCTGCCATCATCAAGGTAATGTCATATTTATATTTCCGTTCCTTTTCTTCCACTTCGGGATCAGGAATCAGCACCTCAATCGCTTTGATTGGTACTGATTTAGGAAATAGCATGGCCATAACATGAGCTGGCACCTTTACCGGAGACTGTATCAACTCATGAGGTAAAGGTATAGAAAATCGTCGTGCGGCGGAAGCTTGAGGAACCTGCTTGTGCTTATGAGGATTCCTGTGACTGGAACTGGTAGAGTAGCCTAGTCTAGCTATTCCAATTTAGCTAAACACTTAGATAGGGTGCTTAATACCCTGCTTATCTTTACCAAGCCCTTGTTCAGGTTGATAACCCAATGGCATCATTTCTTGAGTGGCCGACATAACCTCGACAAAAATCCTGGGTATGGGAAGTAGCGCTCCAATAGAATGGTATTGCGTGGTACTCACTTCCAGAGTATGAAAATTGATCGGCTCAACTTCAGAGTTAAAACTGATGATTGGTAGATCTCCTTGTTCAGGAAATTCCGGCTCAGCATTTATAATAACTACACTGTTGTTGATAATGTATTTGAGCTGTTGATGTAGTGTGGAGGGAATGGCTCCAGCCATGTGTATCCATGGTCTCCCCAATAGCAGGTTATATCCTGAATCTATCTTGAGAACGTGGAAGGATACATTGAATGTATTTGGACCAATCTCAATTGGCAACTAAATCTTTCCGATGGCATTTCGTCGGGATCCATCAAAATCTCTGATAACCGTATGGCTACTTTGGATCCGCTTGACATTGAAATTAATCTTCACCAAGGTGGCATAAGGACAGATATTTAGAGATGAGCCTCCATCTATCAAAACTCCAGCTAGCATGTACCCGGAAGATAAAACTGCAATGTGCAATGGCTTGGAATGATCGGTCCCTTCAGGCGGTATGTCGTCTTCAGTGAAGGATATCACATTGTTGTTGAAAATGTGATCAACCAAATGTTGAAATTTTTCCACATCCACTGATTTTGGCAAGTAGGCTTCTTCCAAAACCTTAAGTAAGATCTTTCAATGATCCTCGGAAGAGAAAACCATGTCCAGTATAGATATCTGGTGTAGAGCTTCTCGCAAGCTTAAAACCACTTTGGTTTCATTGTGGCCCATAGTGCGGAGGAATTTTTCAATTTTCTCCATGGGAATCTTCCCCTTTGCTTCGCAAGTAGGTTTTATAACCCGTTGAGGAAGATACAGTGGATTTTCCTTCGACACTATAGCAGTAGTATGAGACGTGGATCCTTCAACTTCTCCATAATTGCATGGAACTTTGTGTAAGCTGACAACAGGATATTGTGGTCTAAAATGTATAGAAATTGGCTCTGGTGCGGCTACTTTCAAAGGATTGTCAGCTCCTTTGAGTTGAATTGGTTGTATGGGAAATACTTTGGCAGTCTCATAATCCACTTCGGATATAAATGCTACTGATCCCTTCCATTTGGTAGGACATGCATTCCCACCCTTAAGTTGCACAGTGTAATCATCTACTATTTGTAGGACAACGCTATCAATAAGATTCTGAATGAGATGGCGGAGTGCCCAGCATTCGTCTGTACTATGACCGCGAGAATGTGAATGATATTGACACACTTTATCAGAATTGAAACGTCCTGAGCTGGGATTGATTGGAGGGAGAAGGAAAGCAATTCTTCCTTCGTTGATCAACATCTGCAGTATCTCCTCTATAGATTGGCCAAGATAGGTAAATTCCCTTTGATTGGCAAAATCCCGACGGGCTTTAGCATTGGCTCTCTTTGCAACCTTATTCTCCATAGCTTCGCTTTCTAAAGGTGGTGAGGAGGCATTCATAACAAAAGGAAGGAGATAGGCATGCTCCTGCCTGATTAATTGGCGTATGATTTGATGATGGTGGGTCACCAGTTCTGCCAGTTGCTCAATTTGTTTGTAAAGAGCTTTCATCTTTCGTTCCATTGTAAATTGGAACTTTGCATAATCACATCTGTCAACACCGTCTTTGATAGTTTGGGATGACTCGCCATTAGAATTGGAACCTTGTTCAGTGCTCTAACTGATCATGTTGACCTCTTCTTCTTTGTGTTGAGGAGGAGAGTTGTCTTGCACATGATGTTGATCTGGTTTTGTGACCACGATCTCACTGTTGTCGATTAAATCTTGGATCTTGTGTTTCAAAGCCCAACAATCTTAAGTATCATGTCCAGGTGCTCCGGCATGATAAGTACACTTTCGAGTAGCATTAAAACCCCTCCCATTAGGGTTGGCTGGTGGAAGAAGATGTGTAATTTTCTTCTGAGCAGTCAGAAGAGCAAGAATATTCTCAAGCGAGTTACCTAAGGGTGTGAACGTGCGAGGATGATTTGCATCTCCACCTTTAGATAATGGAGGATTTGAAGATTGTGATTGAAAAGGGGAGTAGTTTCTCCTCTGCATAGGCATGCTTTGATTACCTTTTTGACCTTATAGTATCAAGGTAACATCCTCCTCTTTCTTTTTATGGACCCTTTGGGGGTTGTTTCCATAAGATCCGGACTGGATGTGCTCAGCAACAGCTTTAAGAGCGGCTAGGTCTTGAATTTTACCGGACTTCAATCCCATTTCAGCCATTTCTCCTTGCTTAATCATTTCAGAGAATGGTTTACCGATACCAACTAAGACTCTTTTATAGAAAGGAGCTTCCTATACATTTATGAATGTCATGACCATTTCTAATTCCGTCATGGAAGGAATAACTTGAGCAGCATGGCACCTCCACCTTTGAGCATACTATCTGAAAGACTCATTAAACTATTTCTTGACCTTGGTGATTTGATACTGGTCAGGAGCCATCTGAGATTGAAAACTGTATTGAGTGAGGAAGGCGTGATCCAGCTCTTCCTAGCTATGGATCTTTGAGTTGTCTAATCTGGTATACCATGAACGGGCTTCTCCGGTCAGACTTTTCTGAAATAGCTGCATTCTGAGCTTTTCATTTTTCGCATAAGATCTGAGTTCTCCAATGAACACCTTTAAATGTGTATAAGGATCCCCTAATCCGTCATATTTCTTAAAATCAGGGGTCTTGAATTTCTCTAGATAATGAACACCAGGAAATATGCAAAGGTCTGCATATGAAACACTGCCATGTGTTCCAATCCCTTTGAGAACACGAATAGTTTCCTCCATTTGAAGGACCTTCTTCCTGATATCACCGGTGTCTGGATCTCTTTTGAGATGGGTGTTTTCAAGGTCTTTGTTGGTGGTATCCAACTGAGGTTATGGAATTGTCTTTTCCAAACCTTGAACTCTTCATTGTGTAGAGGATTCTGTATGTGTAGGTATCTTTGTACCCTGAGTGGACTGGTGCAATTCTTTCAGTAAAACAGCCAAGTCTGTAATTTGTTTACTCAATCCGTCAAATTCTTCTCGGGAAACAGCATTAGACTGGTCAGAAGAAGACATGAGTGGCTGTAGGCATGTGGCCTTTTTGGATTTTGAGCGGGTAACAAGCCCAATTGCTTCCCTACAAAAGACTTACGTAGTTTAGTCTTAGGGTAATGTAAATGTTATCATAACATGTCCGTTTTAGGAATTTTTGTCCTGCAAAATCGGTTGTTAATTGATAACATGCATGCATGCACAGATATTCTTCATATTTTCCATTACATATGGATGAACATGGAATAAAATTACAAGTAAATGCTTTTACAAGTAATTGAAAATGAAAAGTATGAAGAGATTTTCCTCCGCATTTGGTTTATCAGAGGTTAACCTATCTTAAGGTTACTCTCACGGCTTTTTGGCATGAAGGTTCCCAGATCATCGCAATTTACTTGACGGGAAGTTAATCTGGTCTTTCAACTGGAGCGAATCTGGGAGGTGCCTTTCCTGAGCCTCGCTGGAGTTATTCTTCCTACGAGTCCAGTAATCAAACACCGACATGATAGCCTCCTGATGGAGGAACCACACAACATACATTCACATACAACGTGTCTCACCGTTTATAAAAATGATGACATGTGCGAAGGACTAATATCACAGATAGATATAGTATAGTGCAGTAAGTAAATATGCATTCGTACACATTCATCAAAAATGTAAATGCAACATTCACACACAAGCATATAACAATTTTAAAAAGCTTGTAATAGCGGCTTAAGCCCTCTTACTGGAGTCCCCAGCAGAGTCGCCACCTGTCGACGTCGGGTGTTTGGTGTTCTCATGTTAATGTGAGATTTGTTTGAAAAAACAAGTGAAAAAGGTCCGACATGTATAATGTCGATGATTTGACTTTAAGAGTCGCCAGTTGGTGTATTTGACTAGTTGCACCAACGCAACCGAAAAAGGTTTGCACATTGACCCAGTGATTTGACACTGCTAAATGGGTCTGTGATACCGAGATTCATTTTGGGTCCGGGGGCTTGATTATGCGGAGGGAATGTGTTAGGCACCCCCCGACATCCGTGTTACCACGGTGACCGCCACTTTTTAAAGAAACTGTTATATGAATGTGTGTCTGTGTGTGTGTGGATCAATGTGCAATTATTTGGAAATAGTGATATTCCTCATTCGCACCTATATACATAGGGTTTGAATTTATAGAAAAATTCAGTTTTAAACAAGATATAGCAATGATGGTTTATAAAAAGAGGTTTTTCAAACCCTGTGCTCAATAGTAATTGAGGCCTTTGATACTTCCATTTTATTATTAAATGTTTGGCTTGTTTGATTTTATTTTCAAGATGTGAGGCATTCTCGAGAAAATAATATACAGCAGTGCCAAACTCCTCACGGGCATGACAGCCAACCACGGAAATTCAGACACTGAAAAGTAATGTACAAGCTGCTCACAGATGAAAAATGTCCATCATGGGAACCAAATCTAGATTCAGTAGACGGAATCTATGATCACATGATTCCTAGGCTCACATGATACTGCAGTTTGTATGGAAAGCAGTAAGCAGTTATATATATAAAAGCTGTAAATATATATATATATACAGATTTGATTAACCACCACGAAGCAACTCCATGGGGGATCGAAAATGTAAATATATAAAAGCGGTAAATATATATATATATGGACATAATCAACCACCACGAAGTAAACTCCAGGTGGGACGAAATGTAAATAAAGTTGTAAAAGCATTCAACTACCACGAAGTAAACTCCAGGCAGGACAAAATGTAAATAAAGTTGTAAAAGCGATCAACTGCCACGAAGTAAACTCCAGGCTGGACGAAATGTAAATAAAGCTGTAAAAGGCCACGGAGGAAACTTCAAGCCTAACAGAAATGTAAATATATATATAAGCAGTAAACGCACTGGATGTGAATCCAGGCTCATCGGATATATCCGACAACAATTATATATATAAGTATATATATATATAAGCGAGTAAATGCACCGGATGTAAAATCTAGGCTCATCAGATATGTCTGACAACAATTATATATATAAGTATATATATATATATACACAAAAGTAGATAAACGCTCCAGACCGAAGTGTAGGCTCAATCGAGACATAACTCGATAATGTTAGTCCATATATGAAATATATACATATATAAGTATATATATATATACAGACAGCAATGAAAACCACAGACCGAAATCCGGGCAAACGCACACAACACGACTCTCAATGTGTATAATAGTGTGTGCTAATATGAGAAGAAGACTTTATAAAATGTGAGAAGGCTTATAGTGGCCTGCCAAAGTAGACTTCTATGACTTTATATGGATAAACACTCAGCTCCCGCCGGATAAAAAGATAGCTATATGTGATCTAACAGATGTTTATAGAAGAGGAAACACTCAATGGGGTGTATACAGAGTAAAATGGATAGGGCTTCCTCTCTTTCAAATGGCTGACCCCAAGGCTCATATTTATAGATTGATGGTCGCAGGTACACCTACGGCAGCCGCGGTTGTACCTGCGGCTGGACGTGGTGCATCCGGGCCTCACGGGTCTTATCATCTCGAAGTACGTGCACTCGTGCACTGTAATATTCGCTCAAACTTACAGAACTTCAATTCGAGCATCCGAACGAGGTAGATTACTGGTGGGAATCTGTAAAATATACCCAGCCTAACGCACTCAAGATGTCTTGGGAGAAGTTCCAAGAGCTGTTCAATGACAAGTACTTTCCCGAAAGTATTCATCACATGAAGGAGGTGGAGTTTATCAAGTTGGAGCAAAACAACATGACCGTGTCGCAGTACGATTCCAAGTTATCCCGATTTACGTCTCATTTGGTTGATAATGAGGAGAGAATGACGCGAATGTTTCTAAGAGGTTTGAGACCTGAGATACGTCAATATCTTATCTCTCATAAACTGTGTTTGTATTCAGATGTTGTTAATGGGGCTCAGTTATTGGAGCGCGATAATGAGTCAACCCAACCAAAAGAGAGCAGCCAACAAAATGATAATACCGGTGATAATAGTCATCAAAGCGATGACAATAAGCATGGAGGGAATCAACATGCCAGAAATGGTAACCACTTCGCTGGTAATCATGGCCAAAACAATAAGAATGGACATTTCAAAAAGAGAAGGTTCAACAATTACGTGAAGACGTCGGCACCAGCACCTATTTCAAAGGAAGAAGAATGACCACTGGTCGTATGTTTCAAATGCAGACAGGAGGGACACATCCGTCCAAACTGTACGCAGCAATCCAAAGCGTGTTTTAATTGCGGAAGAGAAGGTCACCTAGCTCGATTTTGTCATATGGTGAAGTCAAGTCCAGCTGGGATAGTGATGCCAAAGGATGTCCCAGACAAGCCAAAACCGGTAGTTTAAGAGAGAGCGTTTTTTTTCATGACGAGGAACCTGAATAAAATTATCACGGGTAAGTTAATCATAAACGCTTACGAAGTCTATACCTTATTCGATACCGGTTCTACCTATTCTTTTATCTCTCTTACTTGCGTTCAACATTTAAATTTGACCCTAGAGAAGTTAGACTTTGACTTATTGGTTGAAACTTTGTTAGTAGAAACCTTTATTACCTCCACTGTTTATAAATCTTATTTGAGTCAAATCGACACTTTCACGTTACCTGTCGATCTTATATCTTTGAAAATACTTTCCCTTGATGTGATTTTTAGGAATCGATTGATTAATTACTCATCATGCCAAAATTGATTATTTTTATAAGGTTGTTAGCTTTCATATTCCTAACCAACCTGTTATTCGAATTCAAGTAACCAAACCACTAAAGTCAATCATTGTCATATCAAGCCATAAGTAAGAGCCCGATCCTTTCGTTGTTGACTTCCTTGTGTGGAATGCACCAAAGCCAGACTTTCTGTAGGCGACATCGTGAATGAAGATGGCAAGTTGATAGGTATCAATGTGACGTACTATCCAAGTCTTGGATGAGGGTCACAGTTTTGAATGATATTTCTATCGTTAATAAATTTCCTGACGTATTCATGAAGACTTCCTAGCCTATCCCTAGAGCGTGAAATCGAATTTTGTACTGACCCTAGTACAAAACCCCATTTCTAAAACCCTTAAATATTTCTTCAATTAAAATGAACGTAACATGCGCCAAAGACGTTGACTAGAGTTGTTGAAGATTACGATTGTACCATTCAATACCATCGTGGAAAAGCGAATGTGGTAGCTGACGCGTTGAGTAGAAGATCGTATGCGTTTACGAGTTCAAATATACGAACCCACGTGAAGATAACGAATATACGATTAGAATCGACTTTAATCGATAAAGATAAAGCCGCTCAAGCTACAAACGCAGAGCTGATGAATGTGAAGAAGAAGGTTCAAGAAGGCGTTATCTTAACCCTTGATTTAATTGGCCTATTTGAAATCCTCGATCAAGTAGGAACTGTGGGTTATAAACTCGTTTTACCGCCAAGTATGTCACGTGTTCATAACGTTTTTTTCACGTATCGATGTTACGTAAATATGTGGACGACCCGAACCACATTATTGATTTAGAACCGGACGAGATAGCAGATAATTTAACGCTATGAAGATATACCTATTAAAATCCTGGAATATATTCTACGCTTAAAGGTTATAAATCAAGAGTTAGAATCAGACGAAGTGTCCTCATCTGTTCGGCATACCAGTTACGTACGTAAATTTCGAGGGCAAAATTTCATAAGGAGGGGAGATTGTAAAATCCCAAATTTTACTAATAAAGATTTAAATTTCTCAAATTTTTTTATTTTTTTTGAATATTATGGTGTGGATTTAATATAATGTTATAGTTGTGGGTAATATTTATAAACTTTGCAAAGTATGCAAGTTGTTGTATTATATTCGATTGGTCGGGAAATATTCGTTTTAGCAGAGAATATTCATACAACGGCACAATCATTGGTGGACCCTACAACAGAATTATTGTCAGATTGAGAAAACGAAAAAAATATTTTTATGAAAATAACGGCGGAAGTTTACCGTTAATACTGTTGAACTACTCGGTAGTAAAAGTACAGTAATATGTGTGATTGCATAATAGCACACGGTATTGATTATTGACTGCTTACGTGAGAAAACACTCAGTTTTGTTCAATTATTGCTACAGTAGTTGCTGCATAGTATCTCACGTTATTTGATTCAATTATTGTCGATTGTTATATTATACTTATAAGTTTTATTTTATTAGTATTATTAGTGTAATAAAACAGAAAAGCTTTTTATATAAAACAGAATACTTTTATAAAGTTATTCGTTTTATTAGGCAATAATTAGAATATATTATATTCTATTATGCATAGTGTTTTGTATAGTAAAATCTTTTTATATAAAACAGAATACTTTTATAAAGTTATCTGTTTTATTAGACAATAATTAGAATATATTATATTTTATTATGCATAGTGCCTGCATAGTGTTTTGCATAGTAAAATCTTTTTATATAAAACAGAATAATTTTATAAAGTTATTCATTTTATTAGATTATAAATAGAATATATTATATTTTATTTAAAAGATTTTGCTTTAAATCTGGACCGTCTGTTTAAAAGTAAATCAATCTGGACCGTTCATGAATTAGTTACTATGCAGTCTATTCTTCTATAAATAGAAGCTCATTCCTTCATTATTTTTTACGAATTCACTGAAACTCTAGAGAGAGAAACTATAGATAGAATTCTTCTTCTATAATCTTGAGCGTATTTCTTTAGAGTTTAAGAAAGCTTTGAGCGTAGTGCAAGTTTTCTTCGAGTATATCATCGCCCTAGCGTCTGAGTACTCTTCTTTATAAGGTAAGGGGTATTATTTTTTTTCATATTCATGAAGAGAACTTCTGTTATTCCATTCTTTATTATTCTGTTGGAATAACCTGTATATGCGGTCTACCCTATACTTGGTGATTTCCGTTGTTATTCCATTCGTTATTTTTCTGTTGGAACATCCTGTCTGTGCGTTTTACGCCAGACCTGGTTCCGTCTTTATTATTCTGTTAGAATATCATGTCTGTGCATTATACGCCAGACCTGGTTCCGTCTTTATTATTCTGTTGGAATATCCTGTCTGTGCATTTTACGCCGGACCTGATACCGTTATTTATTATTCTGTTGGAATAACCTGTCTATATAAAGTACCGCATGTATGGTGATTTCAGTTGTTATTCCATTCTTTATTATTCTGTTGGAATATCCTATCGGTGCGTATTACGCCTAACCTGATTCCGTTATTTATTATTCTGTTGGAATAACATGTCTATGCGAAGTACAACATGTCTGGTGATTTCTTTTGTTATTCCATTATTTATCATACTCAGTTGGTTAAAGTTTTGACTTCTATACTCCATGAAATTAGTTGAATATCTTTGATATTTGCGCTTCATCCAGTATCTTTTCATGGAAATATTCTTCTGAGCATTCTTGAATTTTACTCTACAAAGAATTATCATGTTGACAATTTAGACGTTATTAGTTCCTGGATAAATTAATTCTTGAACTTGTTTTCTAGAATTCTTATATCATTGTCATCATCCTCATGTTTATATTTTATTGAAAGTCATATGTGGCCTGTAGTTCATAGATGGACTTGGTATGATTATGACCAGGGATTATTCGGTATAATCATGATCGTAATGTTACAAATGATGTGGTTAAAGTCCTCATTGGCCCAAAGTGCATTGATGGACAGTTGTTGGCATGATCATGACCATTGATGAATACACAAATATCCTTGGCCCGTAGTGCATGGATAATTTGTGGTCGTGACCCTAATGAATATCCTTGGCCGTAGTGCAGGGATGATGTGGATTATTTATTAAGCTGAGTCTCAGCGATAAAAATTGATGAAAACATTTTAAATCATAGAAGATAGTAGATATCATGCTCTACTTGACTCTTCTAATGGATTGCTTATTCCTCTGCAGTTAAACTTGATGTCTATTGTATTTTATCAGTTTAACATTATTAAAGACTAATGATAATTTATTTTGTATTATCTTAGTCATAATATTTCTTACTGGGCTAGTTGAGCTCACCCTTTCCTTCGCTGTTCTCTTCAGGAAATGAGAATATAGCTGGGACGAGTCGGGGAATGGATTGATAGTCCAGATGATAGCATTAGTAGTCCTCACTATTCAGATTAAATAGTGTTACAATAAATGTAATGAGGACTCCTTTGAGTTTGTATACTGTCTAGATGACAATATACGTATTAAAACTCTTAGTTTATGTTTTGTCGTATTTTACACGACAGCTGTATTATTAAGTTGTATTTGAATTTTGGACCATGTATTTGGCGACTCAAGATGGGTGATGAATACCTATTTTTGGGGTCGTCACAAGGTTGGTATCAAAGCTTAGGGATATGATCCCTGGCTGAGATGTGAGACAAGAAGTAGGAGGGGAGAGACGGGAAATTCCTTCGCTAGTATGACCTACCTAAGTTTAGTTGGTATTTATTTGGTCGGTCAGAGTATAGGGATAATATGTGATATGTTATTTAACCCTTGTTTTGTTACAGTATTTGAAAATGGCATCCGAAAATGTTGAGAATAGCAATGGAGCACAGGAGATCGTTGAGTCTCCACAGATCAATAATCAGGATAATGTGCAACAGGAATGAGATAATCCTCCTGTAAACAACAACACTGATCAAATGATGAACGATGGAACGTTTAGGAGCTTTTTAGAATACATGCAACACCAAACGAGAGAGACTCCTATTCATAATGCAGGTGAAATCAATGGCAACCCACGGTCGGTCACCGCTAAGCAATTCAAGGAGCTGGGACCACCTAGAGTTTTTGGGAAAGACAGAACCACTTAAGGTGGAGACGTGGTTAAAGCAGATCACCAAGATATTTGATGTCTTGGGATTCTCCGAGGAGCAAAAGGTTCCATTCGCCACCTTATGTTGCGTGTAGAGGCAGATTACTAGTGGGAATCTGTAAAACGTACCCAGCCTGACGCACTCAAGATGTCTTGGGAGAAGTTCCATGAGCTGTTCAATGATAACTACTTTCCCGAAAGTATTCGTCACATGAAGGAGGTGGAGTTTATCAAGTTAGAGCAAAACAACATGACCGTGTCGCAGTACGAAGCCAAGTTTGCCGAGTTGTCCCGATTTACGTCTCATTTGGTTGATAATGAGGAGAGAATGACGCGAATATTTCTAAGAGATTTGAAACCTAAAATACGTCAATATCTTATCTCTCATAAACTGTGTTTGTATTCAGATGTTGTTAATAGGGCTCAGTTATTGGAGAGCGATAATGAGTCAACCCAACCAAAAGAGAGCAGCCGGCAAAATGATAATACCGATGATAACAGTCATCAAAGTGGTGAAAATAAGCATGGAGGGAATCAACATGCCAGAAATGGTAACCACTTCGGTGGTAATCATGGCCAAAACAATAAGAATGGACATTTCAAAAAGAGAAGGTTCAACAATGACGTGAAGACGTCGGCACCAGAACCTGTTTCAAAGGAAGAAGAACGACCACCGGTCGTATGTTTCAAATGCAGACAAGAGGGACACATCCGTCCAAACTGTACGCAGCAATCCAAAGCGTGTTTTAATTGTGAAAGAGAAGGTCACCTAGCTCGATTTTGTCGTATGGTGAAGTCAAGTCCAGCTGGGATAGTGATGCCAAAGGATGTCCTAGACAAGCCAAAACCGGTAGTTTAAGAGAGCATTTTTTTTTTCGTGACGAGGAACCTGAATAAAATTATCACGGGTAAGTTAATCATAAACGCTTACGAAGTCTATACCTTATTCGATACCGGTTCTACCTATTCTTTTATCTCTCTTGCTTGTGTTCAACATTTAAATTTGACCCCAGAGAAGTTAGACTTTGACTTATTGGTTGAAACTTTGTTAGTAGAAACCTTCATTACCTCCACTGTTTATAAATCTTATTTGATTCAAATCGACACTTTCACGTTACCTGTCGATCTTATCTCTTTGAAAATACTTGCCCTTGATGTGATTTTTAGGAATAGATTGATTAATTACTCATAATGCCAAAATTGATTATTTTCGTAAGGTTATTAGCTTTCATATTCCTAACCAACCTGTTATACGAATTCGAGTAACCAAACCACTAAAGTCAATCATTGTCATATCAAGCCATAAGTAAAGAGCCCGATCCTTTCGTTGTTGACTTCCTTGTGTGGAATGCACCGAAGCCAGACTTTCTGTAGGCGACATCGTGAATGAAGATGGCAAGTTGATAGGTATCAATGTGACGTACTATCCAAGTCTTGGATGAGGGTCACAGTTTTGAATGATATTTTTTATCGTTAATAAATTTCCTGACGTACTCATGAAGACTTCCTAGCCTATCCCTAGAGCGTGAAATCGAATTTTTTACTGACCCCAGTACAAAACCCCATTTCTAAAACCCTTAGAATATTTCTTCAACTAAAATGAACGTAACATGCGCTAAAGACGTTGACTTGAGCTGTTGAAGATTACGATCGTACCATTCAATACCATCGTGGAAAAGCGAACGTGGTAGCTGACGTTTTGAGTAGAAGATCGTATGCGTTTACGAGTGCGAATATACGAACCCACGTGAAGATAACGAATATATGATTAGAATCGACTTTAATCGATAAAGTTAAAGCCGCTCAAGCTATATACTCAGAGCTGATGAATGTGAAGAAGAAGGTTCAAGAAGGCGTTATCTTAACCCTCGATTTAATTGGTCCATTTGAAATCCTCGATCAAGTAGGAACTATGGCTTATAGACTCGTTTTACCACCAAGTATGTCGCGTGTTCATAACATTTTTTTCACGTATCGATGTTACGTAAATATGTGGACGACCCGAACCACATTATTGATTTAGAACCGAACGAGATAGCGGATAATTTAACGTATGAAGATGTACCTATTAAAATCCTAGAATATATTTTACGCTTAAAGGTTATACCTCAAGAGTTAGAATCTGACGAAGTGTCCTCATCTGTTCGGCATACCAGGTACGTATGTAAATTTCGAGAGCAAAATTTCATAAGGAGGGGAGATTGTAAAATCCCAAATTTTACTAATAAAGATTTAAATTTCTCGAATTTTTTTTTGAATATTATGGTGTGGATTTAATATAATGTTATAGTTGTGGGTAATATTTATAAATTTTGCAAAGTATGCAAGTTGTTGTATTATATTCGATTAGTCGGGAAATATTCCTTTTAGTAGAGAATATTGGTACAACAGCGCAATCATTGGTGAACCCCACAACGGAATTATTGTCAGATTGAGAAAATGACAAAAATATTTTTATGAAAATAACGGCGGAAGTTTACCGTTAATACTGTTGAACTACTCGGTAGTAAAAGTACAGTAATACGCGTGGTTGCATAGTAGCACACGGTATTGATTATTGATACTTACGTGAGAAAAGTCTCAGTTTAGTTCAATTATTACTACAGTAGTTGCTGCATAGTATCTCACGTTATTTGATTCAATTATTGTCGATTGTTATATTATATATATAAGTTTTTTTTATTATTATTATTAGTGTAATAAAACAGAAAAGCTTTTTATATAAAACAGAATATTTTTATAAAGTTATTCGTTTTATTAGGCAATAATTAGAATATATTATATTCTATTATGTATAGTGTTTTGCATAGTAAAATCTTTTTGCATAAAACAGAATACTTTTATAAAGTTATCTGTTTTATTAGACATTAATTAGAATATATTATATTTTATTATGCATAGTGTTACATAGTGCATGCATTGTGTTTTGCATAGTAAAATCTTTTTATATAAAACAGAATACTTTTATAAAGTTATTCATTTTATTAGATTATAAATAGAATATATTATATTTTATTTAAAAGATTTTGCTTTAAATCTGGACCGTCCGTTTAAAAGTAAATCAATCTGGACCGTTCATGAATTAGTTACTATACAGTCCAATCTTCTATAAATAGAAGCTCATTCCTTCGTTATTTTTTACGAATTCACTGAAACTCTAGAAAGAGAAACTATAGATAGAATTCTTCTTCTATAATCTTGAGCGTATTCTTTAGAGTTTAAGAAAGCTTTAAACGTAGTGCAAGTTTTCTTTGAGTATATCCTCGCCCTACCGTCTAAGTACTCTTCTTTATAAGGTAAGGGGTATTATTTTTTTCATATTCATGAAGAGAACTGCTGTTATTCAATTCTATATTATTCTGTTGGAATAACCTGTATACGCGGTCTACCCTATACTTGGTGATTTCTATTGTTATTCCATTCGTTATTATTCTGTTGGAACATCCTGTCTGTGCGTTTTACGCCGGACCTGGTTCCGTCTTTATTATTCTGTTGGAATATCATGTTTGTGTGTTATACGCTGGACCTGGTTCCGTCTTTATTATTCTGTTGGAATATCCTGTCTGTGCGTTTTACGACGGACCTAATTCTGTTATTTATTATTCTGTTGGAATAACCTGTCTATGCGAAGTACCACATGCATGGTGATTTTTGTTGTTATTCCATTCTTTATTATTCTATTGGAATATCATGTCGGTGTGTATTACGCCTGACCTGGTTCCGTTATTTATTATTCTGTTGGAATAACCTGTCTACGCGAAGTACCGCATGCTTGGTGATTTCTTTTGTTATTCCATTCTTTATTATACTCAGTTGGTCAATGTTTTGACTACTATACTCCATAAAAATTAGTTGAATATCCTTGATATTTGCGCTTCATCTAGTATCTTTTCATGAAAATATTATTCTGAGCATTCTTGAATTTTACTCTACAAAGAAGTATCATGTTGACAATTTGGACATTATTAGTTCCTGGATAAATTAATTCTTGAACTTGTTTTCTTGAATTCTTAAATGATTGTCATCATCCTCATGTTTATATTTTATTGAAAGTCATATGTGGCCTATAGTGCATAGATGAACTTGGTATGATTATGATCAGGGATTATTCGGTATAATCATGACCGTAATATTACAAATGATGTGGAAAAAGTCCTCATTGGCCCGAAGTGCATTGATGGACAATTGTTGGCATGATCATGACCATTGATGAATACACAAATATCCTTGGCCCGTAGTGCATGGATAATTTGTGGTCGTGACCCTAATGAATATCCTTGGCCGTAGTGCAGGGATGATGTGGATTATTTATTAAGCTGAGTCTCAGCGATAAAAGTGATGAAAAACTTTTTAAATCATAAAAGATATTAAATTTTATTCTCTACTTGACTCTTTTAATGGATTGTTTGTTTCGCTGCAGTTAAACTTGATGTCTATTGTATTTTATCAATTTAACATTGTTGATGACTAATGATAATTTATTCTGCATTATCTTAGTCATAATATTTTTTATTGGGCTAGTTGAGCTCACCCTTTCCTTCGTTGTTCTCTTCAGGAAATGAGAATATAGCTGGGACGAGTCGGGGAATGGATTGATAGTCTAGATGATAGCATTAGTAGTCCTCACTATTCTGATTAAATAGTGTGACAATAAATGTAATGAGGACTCCTTTGAGTTTGTATACTGTCTAGATGACAATATACGTATTAAAACTCTTAGTTTATGTTTTGTCGTATTTTACACGACAGTTGTATTATTAAGTTGTATTTGAAGTTTGGAACCATGTATTTGGCGACTTAAGATGGGTGATGAATACCTATTTTTGGGGGCGTCACAAGGTTGGTATCAAAGCTTAGAGATATGATCCCTGGCTGAGATGTGAGACAAGAACTAGGAGGGGAGAGACGGGGAATTCCTTCGCTAGTATGACCTACCTAAGTTTATTTGGTATTTAATTGGTCGGTCAGAGTATAGGGATAATATGTGATATGTTATTTAACCCTTGTTTTGTTACAGTATTTGAAAATGGCATCCGAAAATGTTGAGAATAGCAATGGAGCACAGGAGACCGTTGAGTCTCCACAGATCAATAATTAGGATAATGTGCAACAGGAAAGAGATAATCCTCCTGTAAACAACAACACTGATCAAATGATGAACGATGGAACGTTTAGGAGCTTTTTAGAATACATGCAACACCAAATGAGAGAGACTCCTGTTCATAATGCAGGTGGAATCAATGGCAACCCACGGTCGGTCACCAGCTAAGCAATTCAAGGAGCTGGGACCACCTAGAGTTTTTGGGAAAGCCAGAACCCCTTAAGGTGGAGACATGGTTAAAGCAGATCACCAAGATATTTGATGTCTTGGGATGCTCCTGAGGAGCAAAAGGTTCCATTCGCCACCTTTATGTTGCATGTAGAGGCAGATTACTAGTGGGAATCTGTAAAACGTACCCAGCCTGACGCACACAAGATGTCTTGGGAGAAGTTCCATGAGCTGTTCAATGACAAGTACTTTCCCGAAAGTATTCGTCACATGAAGGAGGTGGAGTTTATCAAGTTAGAGCAAAACAACATGACCGTGTCGTAGTACGAAGCCAAGTTTGCCGAGTTATCCTGATTTACGTCTCATTTGGTTGATAATGAGGAGAGAATGACGCGAATGTTTCTAAGAGGTTTGAAACCTAAGATACGTCAATATCTTATCTCTCATAAACTGTGTTTGTATTCAGATGTTGTTAATAGGGCTCAGTTATTGGAGCGCGATAATGAGTCAACCCAACCAAAAGAGAGCAGCCGGCAAAATGATAATACCGGTGATAATAGTCATCACAGCGGTGACAATAAGCATGGAGGGAATCAACATGCCAGAAATGGTAACCACTTCGATGGTAATCATGGCCAAAACAATAAGAATGGACATTTCAAAAAGAGAAGGTTCAACAATGACGTGAAGACGTCGGCACCAGCACCTATTTCAAAGGAAGAAGAACGACCACCGGTCGTATGTTTCAAATGCAGACAAGAGGGACACATCCGTCCAAACTGTACGCAGCAATCCAAAGCGTGTTTTAATTGTGAAAGAGAAGGTCACCTAGCTCGATTTTGTTGTATGGTGAAGTCAAGTCCAGCTGGGATAGTGATGCCAAAGGATGTCCTAGACAAGCCAAAACCGGTAGTTTAAGAGAGAGCATTTTTTTTTCGTGACGAGGAACCTGAATAAAATTATCACGGGTAAGTTAATCATAAACGCTTACGAATTCTATACCTTATTTGATACCGGTTCTACCTATTCTTTTATCTCTCTTGCTTGCGCTCAACGTTTAAATTTGACCCCAGAGAAGTTAGACTTTGACTTATTGGTTGAAACTTAGTTAGTAGAAACCTTTATTACCTCCACTGTTTATAAATATTATTTGATTCAAATCGACACTTTCACGTTACCTGTCGATCTTATCTCTTTGAAAATACTTGCCCTTGATGTGATTTTTAGGAATTGATTGATTAATTACTCATCATGCCAAAATTGATTATTTTCGTAAAGTTGTTAGCTTTCATATTCCTAACCAACCTGTTATACGAATTCAAGTAACCAAACCACTAAAGTTAATCATTGTCATATCAAGCCATAAGTAAAGAGCCCAATCCTTTCGTTGTCGACTTCCTTGTGTGGAATGCACCGAAGCCAGACTTTCTATAGGCGACATCAAGAATGAAGATGGCAAGTTGATAGGTATCAATGTGACGTACTATCCAAAGTCTTGGATGAGGGTCACAGTTTTGAATGATATTTATATCGTTAATAAATTTTGTGACTTATTTATGAAGACTTCTTAGCCTATCCCTAGAGCGTGAAATCGAATTTTTTACTGACCCCAGTACAAAACCCCATTTCTAAAACCCTTAAATATTTCTTCAACTAAAACGAACGTAACATGCGCCAAAGACGTTGACTCGAGCTGTTGAAGATTACGATTGTACCATTCAATACCATCGTGGAAAATCGAACGTGGTAGCTGACGCGTTGAGTAGAAGATCGTATGCGTTTACGAGTGCGAATATACGAACCCACGTGAAGATAACGAATATATGATTAGAATTGACTTTAATCGATAAAGTTAAAGTCGCTCAAGCTATATACTCAGAGCAGATGAATGTGAAGAAGAAGGTTCAAAAAGGCGTTATTTTAACCCTCGATTTAATTGGTCCATTTGAAATCCTCGATCAAGTAGGAACTGTGGCTTATAGACTCGTTTTACCACCAAGTATGTCGCGTGTTCATAACATTTTTTTCACGTATCGATGTTACGTAAGTATGTGGACGACCCGAACCACATTATTGATTTAGAACCGGATGAGATAACGGATAATTTAACGTATGAAGATGTACCTATTAAAATCCTAGAATATATTTTACGCTTAAAGGTTATACCTCAAGAGTTAGAATCTGACGAAGTGTCCTCATCTGTTCGGCATACCAGGTACGTACGTAAATTTCGAGAGCGAAATTTCATAAGGAGGGGAGATTGTAAAATCCCAAATTTTACTAATAAAGATTTAAATTTCTCGAATTTTTTTTTTGAATATTATGGTGTGGATTTAATATAATGTTATAGTTGTGGGTAATATTTATAAATTTTGCAAAGTATGCAAGTTGTTATACTATATTCGATTGGTCGTAAAATATTCCTTTTAGTAGAGAATAATGGTACAACAGCGCAATCATTGGTGAACCCCACAACGGAATTATTGTCAGATTGAGAAAATGACAAAAATATTTTTATGAAAATAACGGCGGAAGTTTACCGTTAATACTGTTGAACTACTCGGTAGTAAATGTATAGTAATACGCGTGGTTGCATAGTAGCACACGGTATTGATTATTGATACTTAAATGAGAAAAGTCTCAGTTTAGTTCAATTATTGCTACAGTAGTTGTTGCATAGTATCTCACGTTATTTGATTCAATTATTGTCGATTGTTATATTATATATATATAAGTTTTTTTATTATTATTATTAGTGTAATAAAACAGAAAAGCTTTTTATATAAAACAGAATACTTTTATAAAGTTATTCGTTTTATTAGGCAATAATTAGAATATATTATATTCTATTATGCATAGTGTTTTGCATAGTAATTTTTTTTACATAAAACAGAATACTTTTATAAAGTTATCTGTTTTATTAGACAATAATTAGAATATATTATATTTTATTATGCATAGTGTTACATAGTGCATGCATAGTATTTTGCATAGTAAAATCTTTTTATATAAAACAGAATACTTTTATAAAGTTATTCATTTTATTAGATTATAAATAGAATATATTATATTTTATTTAAAAGATTTTGCTTTAAATCTGGACTGTCCGTTTAAAAGTAAATCAATCTGGACCGTTCATGAATTAGTTACTATACAGTCCAATCTTCTATAAATAGAAGCTCATTCCTTCGTTATTTTTTATGAATTCACTGAAAGTCTAGAAAGAGAAACTATAGATAGAATTCTTCTTCTATAATCTTGAGCGTATTTCTTTAGAGTTTAAGAAATCTTTAAGCGTAGTACAAGTTTTTTTCGAGTATATCCTCGCCCTACCGTCTGAGTACTCTTCTTTATAAGGTAAGGGGTATTATTTTTTTCATATTCATGAAGAGAACTGCTGTTATTCAATTTTATATTATTCTGTTGGAATAACCTGTATACGCGGTCTACCCTATACTTGGTGATTTCTATTGTTATTCCATTCGTTATTATTCTGTTGGAACATCCTGTCTATGCGTTTTACGCCGGACCTAGTTCCGTCTTTATTATTCTGTTGGAATATCATGTTTGTGTGTTATACGCCAGACCTGGTTTCGTCTTTATTATTCTGTTGGAATATCCTGTCTGTGCGTTTTACGCCGGACCTAATTCTGTTATTTATTATTCTGTTGGAATAACCTGTCTATGCGAAGTACCACATGCATGGTGATTTCTGTTGTTATTCCATTCTTTATTATTCTATTGGAATATCATGTCGGTGCGTATTACGCCTGACCTGGTTCCGTTATTTATTATTCTGTTGGAATAACCTGTCTACGCGAAGTACCGCATGCTTGGTGATTTCTTTTGTTATTCCATTCTTTATTATACTCAGTTGGTCAAGATTTGACTTCTATACTCCATAAAATTAGTTGAATATCCTTGATATTTGCGCTTCATCTAGTATCTTTTCATGAAAATATTATTCTGAGCATTCTTGAATTTTACTCTACAAAGAAGTATCATGTTGACAATTTGGACATTATTAGTTCCTGGATAAATTAATTCTTGAACTTTATTTCTTGAATTCTTATATCATTGTCATCATCCTTATGTTTATATTTTATTGAAAGTCATCTGTGGCCTATAGTGCATAGATGGACTTGGTATGATTATGACCAGGGATTATTCGGTATAATCATGATCGTAATGTTATAAATGATGTGATAAAAGTCCTCATTGGCCCGAAAGTGCATTGATGGACAGTTGTTGGCATGATCATGACCATTGATGAATACACAAATATTCCTTGGCCCGTAGTGCATGGATAATTTGTGGTCATTACCCTAATGAATATCCTTGGCCGTAGTGCAGGGATGATGTGGATTATTTATTAAGCTGAGTCTCAGCGATAAAGTGATGAAAAACTTTTTAAATCATAAAAGATAGTAGATTTTATTCTCTACTTGACTCTTTTAATGGATTGTTTGTTTCGCTGCAGTTAAACTTGTTGTCTATTGTATTTTCTCAGTTTAACATTGTTGAAGACTAATGATAATTTATTCTGCATTATCTTAGTCATAATATTTCTTACTGGGCTAGTTGAGCTAACCCTTTCCTTCACTGTTCTCTTCAGGAAATGAGAATATAGCTGGGACGAGTCGGGGAACGGATTGATAGTCTAGATGATAGCATTAGTAGTCCTCACTATTCTGATTAAATAGTGTGACAATAAATATAATGAGGACTCCCTTGAGTATGTATACTGATCTAGATGACAATATACGTATTAAAACTCTTAGTTTATGTTTTGTCGTATTTTACACGATAGTTGTATTATTAAGTTGTATTTAAATTTTGTACCAGTGTATTTGGCGACTCAAGATGGGTGATGAATACCTATTTTTGGGGGCATCGCAAGGTTGGCAAAACTTAAACATAGATACGTTTAACGGGTGAGTGTTGATAAACATAGAGTACTATAGGCTGATCACCTAGAAGTGCTCATAAGATATATTGGACTTACGGACTTAGTGTCGGGTTGACCTTTTCATGAATGAAAATCAAAGTGAATGTTCATGATCTTTTAACCTGCTCAGAATTCCTAAGTTACTGTACGTACCCGAGAATTATTTTATGAGAATGAAAAATGTTATTTCAATGTTTCATAGTACGTCATAACTATTAGTTCAGTTAATGAAGATTAATCATATGATTCTTGATGTTGTGGTTGTGTTATATATTTCTAGACTTGTTGACCTAGTTATGCTCACTTCTTGCTTGAATTATATGATTGCAGGTAAGACCGAGCGAACCGAGGGTTCCGATAAGGATAGTGGCAAAGCCAAGATGGATAAATAGATTATCTTGTAATAGACTAGTATATTTGTATGAACTTATACTATGACAATGAAGAATGTATTGGTTAACAGAACCTGGGAAAGAATTATTATTATTATTGTAATAAGAATGTAGTAGATACACTCATTTTTATGTTGTTTTAGTTGAAATGAATGTGTACTTAGTAGTACTGTGTACCACCATATCTGTGAGTTGAAAGTACCCGAATTTGGGGGAATCACATAAGTTATTTTAAATTTTAACTTATAAGTCATTTTAAAATAAGTAGAAATTTTAACAAGTGGTAAAACTATTTTGTTCTTATTTTAGTAATATTTATAATTTATTTTATCTTATAATTCATTTTAACTAAACACTTTTATAACACATTTTAACTTAATTAATAATTATAAATTAAAATAATGTATAATATTTTTATTTATAAGTCACAACTTAAAAATATTATAAATTATTTTAAATTATAACTTATAAGTGTACTAGTAATTGCTCGTGTCTGAAGGCACAACGTAATGAAAAATTAGATTAAAATTTTAAAAATACTACATCACCTAGAGACTATTTGCAATCTAAAAAAACTTACAATCAGACATAACAGTTATCATAATTCACCATACCACCACAATAATTAATACGTACTCAATCATCAACACATATCCAACCACCAAAATATCAAGCTAGTCGCTACTAATTTCAAGAAATTTCGGCATAATTTTCTTTAAAAATACATATTCAGAAAATTATAAACATGTTTATAAAACTTACAATCATCAATACATATATAAACTACAAAACAACCATCATTCCATACCCAAAATCATCATAACCATGTATAATTAGTTAACTTTACAAAAGACGAAACACAAAAAATACACAGATGCAAAAAATAGAGAAACAACTTCGTATTCTTTACATCTTACGCCAAGTATCGTTCAATGTATACATGAAAATATTTTAAATATAAAGATTATAGCAACATGTGAGTCAAAATAAAATAATTATAAATCCAAAACTTAAGCCCTTTACTTTTTTCTTTAGTTTGATTCAAATCTAAACATAAGACCCCTTTCACACGCATTTGTATGTAGTGGGGGGGAATGATTTAGATTGATATAATTAGGAATCTAGAGAGATTGTAACAAATTATCAATTTATTTAGGAAAAGATATGGATGAATGTAAACTTACAATCAAATAAGATTTTCTTAGTACCATTTCAACAAATGGATCATTTACTTAATGATTTAAATCCAAAATCTGTATTAATATTAACTTAGAATATTTTTAATTCCCCAATATTCTCCTTAAATAATTTTTAAAATAATTAAAATCATTTTTAAATCATCACCATTAATATTTAAATATTAATGAATTTCTCATCAAAATATTAAAATTCATTAATTATAACTTAAAATATTTTTAAATTACTTTTCTCATTTTAAAATGATTTTTAAATCAATAAAACCATTTTCCCATCATTTATTTAATTTAATAATTATATAAATCTAATATCATTAATATTAAATTATTAATAAAAATTCTCCAAAAGTATTAAAAGTTATATTTTATAACTCAAAATATTTTCTAACACTTTATTCTCATTTAAAATAATTTTTATAATATTAAATCATTTTTCTCTAATTTATTTAATATACTAATTAAATAAATTAAATACCATTAATTTTCAAATAATTATAAATATTAATGAAAAATATTCTAATTTCTCAAAAATTATTTTTCATAACTGAAAATAATTTTTAAAATCATTTTTGTAATTTTTAGAAATTATATTATATTTTTAATCATTTCCAGAAATTCAGAAAATAAAAATAATTAAACTCGTCGCTGTAGCCTTTAGCGACGCTTTCTGTCGCTGTTGGTGTTCTTGAGCTCAAGAACACTGATAGTCCAGTTCTCAAAGGCCTCGGATTGACCAACTTTGATTCTCACCTCAGTCATGTTCTGGGCTAGCTAAGACACTGATTTTGTAGTGTTTATGTAACACTACAAATAGCAACAACAATATAGGTCATACAATCAAACATCATAAAGATCTAGGCTTTCAAAGTCATTGTCAGACATTCCCTGGGTTTTTTGGATAACCTAGAAACCCAGGCAGTTTCATGGTGCCACTTTCCAGTTCAATTAGTCATATGTTCCGGTCATGATTCATGTGGTCTCATGGTTCAAATCTGTAGTCCTTATGTCAAGGAACATATACATAACATGATCTCAGTCCAACAATAACAGAATCACAATTTATGATTCAGTCAAACTCTGTTAGAAACTTAGTTCATCTAGTTTCTGGGTTTTTCAGAAACTCCACTTCGTGATCGAATGGTCTAGTTTGACCACTCACTATACTCGATCTATTACCTGTTAGTGGAAACTAAATCCATGGATCTAGAGTCCATATAACACACTACAATCTAGATGCAATAACATCAACAAAACACATACAACTTGACAAATCTATGCCTTAGAAAATCTTGTCAGACTCGGTTTATGGATTTTTGGGTTACCTAGAAATCACCAGTCATACTCGGTCAACTGAGTTTGACCAACAATAACATGAAATCTGGACATGGAATGGCTATGATTCCACTTCCAGATTACAGTCCTTGTGTCAAACTTAAAGTCTAAAACATAAAACAACCCAAAGCTTTAACAAAGAAGAATCTATGGACTCTAATTTTAGCTTGTCAGACCACTTTTAGTGTTCATGGACAGTTTTGAAAAACTTCGATTTTTACCCACTTTGATGCTATAGATCTATGATAGATCATCATAAATCATCATATAACATCTTCTAACATGTATTAATACACAAAAACATGAACTCTATCTTAGCATACATGATCAAAATATGAGTTTAGGTTTATACCTTTCTAGTCCAATCTTTAATCCTTGATCTCTCCTACTGTTCTTGATGATCTAGAGGCTTACTTGGTGACTGAAACACATAAGATTTTCGGAAGTTTGGAGAGAGAGAGTAGGTTGAGTGTTTGAGAGAAAAATGACCAAATGTTTAGACTTTCTCTCCCTTTAATTCTCCAAGTTAGATACAATATGTAAGACCCCAACTTTTATGAATAAAGATTAATTTCTCTCGAAATATATTTTTGAATATTATGGTGTGGATATAATATAATATTATAGTTGTGGGTACTATTTACAAATTTTGCAAAGTAAGCAAGTGGTTATATAATATTCGATTAGTCGGGAAATATTCGTTTTAACAGGGAATATTCGTATGACGGCACAATCATTGGTGGACCCCACAATGGAAGTATTGTCGTAGTTAAAAAACGACATAATTATCTTTTTATAAAAATAACGGCGGAAGTTTTACCGTTAAACTGTTGAACTACCTGGTAGTAAAAGTACAGTAATACGCGTGGTTGCATAGTAGCACACGGTATTGGTTATAGATGCTTACATGAGAAGTCACTCAGTTATACTCAATTATTGCTACAGTAATTGTTGCATCATATCTCTCATATTATTGATTCGATTATTGTCGTAGTATCATCTGCATAATATGTTATATTATTAAATCAATAATTGAGACGATAAAGGTATTTATATTATTAAATTGCAATATTTACAATGTCTAGAAGTTCTGTCAAGGAGAGGTTTGGTCATCTAATTGTGCACCAATAAGGAGAAATCCTTATCGGAAAGCCCCCTCTTTCCTGGGAACGACCTGGTTGTTAAATATTGTGAGTTATAATATTAATGATGAATAAGTTCGTGTTGATTAAAGATGAATTTGATAGTTCCATTGTGTTGGGATTATTAGTGTTAGTGGAAATCGACATCTATTCCGATGATAATTGATGTATGGGGGTTATATTGATAAATCGGGTAATTAATCGGATAAATGAGCAATTAATTGCTACTAATTCACATGCTTATATAACTATTTGTTCACATGTGTGTACTATTGAATCATATTCATGTACTATTAGGGGAGTTGGTGCAAGATTGATAATACTTGCATGACTAAGTTAAAAATGGAGGTACTATACTATAATTCGTATTTTCACATGATTATAACTATTTGTTCACATGATTGAACTATTGATTCATATTATTTACTATTAGGGGAGGTGATGCAAGTTTGATAATACTTGCAGGACTAAATTAAAAATGAAAGAAAAGTTGGAGGTATTGTACTGTAATATTTCGAGCCCCAAAATGTGCAATTATTGAAACTATATTTTCCTATAAATAGAAGTTCATTCTTCCTTCATTTCTCACCAATTCACTAAAGCTATAGAGCAATTATTATAGAGAGAAATTATAGAGAGAAAGAAGAAGAGAAGTCTGCTACCTCTCTACTCCAGTATCCAATTTCTTTCTAAGGTAAGTGGTATTATTTCGTTCGTATTCATGAAGAGAGCTTCTGTTATTTCATTCTTTATTATTATGTTGGAATAACTTGTCTATGCGAAGTACCGTATACATGGTGAAATTCTTCTGTTATTCCATTCTTTATTATTCTGTTGGAATATCCTATCTGTGCGGATTACGCTAGACCTGGTTCCATTCTTTATTATTCTGTTAGAATAACATGTCTATGCGGTCTATCGCATGCATGGTGAATTCTTGTTATTCTATTTTTTATTATTCTGTTGGAATATCCTGTCTGTGCGGATTACGCTAGACCTGGTTCCATTATTTATTATTATGTTGGAATAACCTGTATGTGCGGTCTATCGCATGCATGATGAATTCTTTGTTATTCCATTCTTTATTATTCTGTTGGAATATCCTGTCTGTGCTGATTACGCTAGACCTGGTTCCATTCTTTATTATTCTGTTGGAATAACCTGTATGTGCGGTCTATCGCATGCATGGTGAATTCTTCTGTTAATCCATTCTTTATTATTATGTTGGAATATCCTATCTGTGCGGATTACGCATGACCTAATTCCATTCTTTATTATTCTAGTTGGAATAACATGTCTATATGGATTATCACATGCATGGTGAATGATCCTTCGTATTCATTCCTTATTAAATTATGGAAATAATCTGTCTACGTGGATTACCGCATGGCGGGTGAAAATCTATTTGCAGTTTCATATATTCTATGATACTCATTTGGTTAAAGTTTTGGCTTCTATACTCCATGAAATTAGTAGAATATTCTAGATATTTGGGCTTCATCCGGTATCTTTTCATGGAAATATTCTTCTGAGCATTCTTGAATTTTACTCCACAAAGCAATATCATGTTGACAATTTGGACGTAATTGATTTCAAGATAAATTAACTTATAAATCTTTAAAATTTATTCTTAAACTTGTTTTATTGAATTATTATGTCATTGTCATCATCCTCATGCTTATATTGTGATGAAAGTAATCTTTGACTTACGTGAATAGATGGACTTGATATGATTATGACCAGGGATTATTCGGTATAATCATGACCTGTAATGTTATAAATGATGTGGTAAAAGTCCTCAGTAGCCTGTAGTGCATTGATGGAAAGTTTTTGGTATTATTATGACCAGAGAGTTTTCGATATAGTCATAACCATAGATGATTTAATGAATATCCTTGGCCCGTAGTGCAGGGATGACTCGATGATGTGGTTTATTTATTAAGCTGAGTCTCAACGATAAAAATTGATGAAAACATTTTAAATCATAGAAGATAGTAGATATCATGCTCTAATTGACTCTTCTAATGGATTGCTTATTCCGCTGCAGTTAAACTTGATGTCTATTGTATTTTATCAGTTTAACATTGTTGAAGACTAATGATAATTTATTCTGCATTATCTTAGTCATAATATTTCTTACTGGGCTAGTTGAGCTCACCCTTTCTTTCACTGTTCTCTTCAGGAAATGAGAACGTAGCCGGGACTAGTCGGGGAACGGAGTGACGGTCCAGATGATAGCATTAGTAGTCCTCACTATTCTGTTAAATAGTGTGACAATAAATGTAATGAGGACTCCATTGAGTGTGGATATTGTCTAGATGATAATATTCTTATTAAAACTCTTAGATTATGTTTTGTCGTATTTCACACGACTGTTGTATAATTAAGTTGTATTTGAATTTTGTACCATGTATTTGGCGACTCAAGATGGGTGATGTATACCTATTTTGGGGGTGTCACAGTTGGTATCAAAGCTTAGGGATATGATCTCTGGCTGAGATGTGAGACAAGAACTATGAGGGGAGAGACGGGGAATTCCTTCGCTAGTATGACTTACCTAAGTTTATTTGGTATTTAATTGGTCGGTCAGAGTATAGAGATAATATGTGATATGTTAATTAACTCTTGTTTTGTGGCAGTATTTAAAAATGGCATCCGAAAATATTGAGATAAACAATGAAGTACATGAGACCGTTGAGTCACAAAATATTAATGCCCAGGATAATGTGCAACGGGAAGATAATAATCCTCATGTTAACAATAACACCGATGAAATGGTGAACGATGGGATGTTCAGAGGCTTTATGAAATTCATGAAACATCAGGCGAAAGCGGCTCTTGTCCAAAATGCAGGTGGAAACACTGACAACTCTCGGACGGTCACCGCTAAGCAGTTGAAGGAGCTGGGACCACCTGGAATTTTTTGGAGAGCCAAAACCACTTAAGGCGGAGACATAGATAAAGCAGATCAACAAGATATTTGATGTCTTGGGATGCTCCGAGGAGCAAAAGGTTCCCTTTGCCACATTCATGTTGCGAGCAGAGGTAGATTACTGGTGGGAATCTATAAAGCGTACTCAACCTGCCGCACTGAAGATGTCTTGGGAGAAGTTCTAAGAACTGTTCAACAACAAGTACTTTCCTGAAAGTATTCGTCACATGAAGGAGGTAGAGTTCATCAAGTTTGAGCAAAACAATATGACCATGACGCAGTACGAAGCTAAGTTTGCCGAGTTATCTTGGTTTGCGTCCCACTTGGTTGATAATGAGGAGAGAATGACACGGATGTTTCTAAGAGGTTGGAAACCCGAGATACGTCAATACCTAATTTCTCACAAATTGTGTTTGTATTCAGATGTTGTGAATAGGGCTCAGTTATTAGATCGTGATAATGAGCCAACCCAACCAAGAGAGAGCAACCGACAAGTCGATAATACCAGTGGTAGCAGTCATCGAAGCAGTGACAACAAACTTGGAGGGAACCAACATGCCAGAAATGATAATTACTTCGGTGGTAATCATGGCCATGACAATAAGAGTGGACATTTCAAGAAGAGGAGACTTAACAAGAATGAAAAGACATCAGAACCAACACCTGTTGTTAAGGAATGAGAACGACCACCGGTCGTATGTTACAAATGTAAAAGGGAAGGACATATAAGTCCAAACTGCACGATGCGGTCCAAAGCGTGTTATAATTGTGGAAAAGAAGGTCACCTAGCCTGATTTTGTCGTGCACCAAAGTCAAGTCCAGCTGGGATGGAGGCATCAAAGGGTGTCCCAGACAAGATAAAATCGATAGTTCAAGGGAGAGCATTTGTCGTAACCTCCCAAAAAGCGAGGAATCTGAATGAGGTGATCGCGGGTAAGCTAATCATAAACTCTAGCGATGTTTATACTTTATTTGATACCGGTTCTACCCATTCCTTTATTTCTCCTACTTGCGCTCAACGTTTAAATTTGACTCTGGAGAAATTAGACTTTGACTTATCTATTGAAACTCCATTGGGAGAATCCTTCATTACATCCACGGTTTATAAGTCTTTTTTGATTCAAATCGGTAACCGCACGTTACCTTTCGATCTATTTCTTTGAAAATACTTGCATTTGATGTGATTTTGGGGTTGATTGGTTAACTACTCATCATGCTAAAATCGATTATTTTCGTAAGGTTGTTAGCTTTCATATTCCTTAACGAACCTATTATGTGAATTCAAGCAACCAAAACACTAAAATCAATCATTGTCATATCAAGTCATAAAGCTATTCGTTTATTGAAAAATGGATGTCAAGCTTTCTTAGCCCATGTCACGGATTTAAATAAAGATACGTCAGATTTGAATGATATTTCTATTGTTAATAAATTTCCTGACGTATTCCCTGAAGAACTTCCTGGCATACCCCCAGAACGTGAAATTAAATTTTGTATCGACCTTGAATCCAGTACAAAACCCATTTCCAAAGCCCTATATTGAATGGCTCCTATTGAACTTCAGGAGATTAAAAACCCAACTACAAGAATTGTTAGACATCGGTTTCATTCGTCTAGTACGTCTCCTTGGGGTGCTCTTGTTCTACCCATAAAGAAGAAAGATGGAAGTATGAGACTTTGTATTGATTATCCGGGAGTTGAATCATGTCACCATCAAAAATAGGTACCCGTTGCCTCACATTGATGACCTGTTTGATCAATTACAAGGAGCCAAATTCTTTTCAAAGATTGATCTTCGTTCCGGATATCATCAGTTGAAGATTAAAATTGATGACATTCCAAAGACTGCTTTCAGAACTCGGTACGGGCATTATGAATTCCTAGTCATGTCTTTTGGATTGACTAATGCTCCTGCTGCCTTCATGGATATGATGAACCGAGTATAATGAATATTTGGATCATTTTGTGGTTTCTTTATTGATGACAACCTCATATACTTCCAAAACCCGCGAAGCCCATGAGCAACACTTGAGGCTGATACTCCAAAAACTTCGTGAAAACAAGCTTTATGCCAAATTGAAGAAATGCGAGTTCTGGCTTGAGAAAGTTGCATTCCTTGGGCACGTGATATCAAATCATGGAATATCTGTTGACCCGACAAAGATTGAAGCAATTCAAAGCTGGGAGCAACCTAAGTCAGTGACCGAAGTACGTAGCTTTCTCGGCTTAGCTGGTTATTATCGGAGATTCGTAGAAGGGTTTTCTCGAATCGCTACTCCATTAACTCAGCTGACTCGAAAAGATACTAAATTCGGTTGGAGCGAAGAATGTGAAAAGAGTTTTCAAGAACTCAAGAGGAGACTCATTTCAGCACCTGTTCTGACAATACTATCTGGCTCGGATGGATTTGTCATCTATAGTGATGCTTAAGGCAAAGGGTTAGGATGTGTTCTCATGCAACATGGGAAAGTCATAGCCTATGCCTCTCGATAACTCAAAGAATATGAGAGGAATTATCCTACCCATGATCTAGAGTTGGCAGCAGTCATTTTTGCGCTTAAGATTTGGAGGCATTACTTGTATGGAGAGAAGGTGGAGATCTATACGGATCATAAAAGCCTTAAATATTTTTTCACTCAAAAGGAACTCAACACGTGGCAACGACGATGGCCTGAGTTTTTGAAAGATTATGATCATACCATCCAATACCATCCTGAAAAAACGAACGTAGTAGCTAACGCATTAAATAGAAGATCATATGTGGGTACGAGTGCAATATTGTCAACGCAAAGACCCATTTTGTATGACTTGGAAAGGATGGAAATAGAGTTAAAGACTCCAGGGACCCATGTGATGATGGCGAATATACGAGTGGAACCGACTTTAATCAATAAAGTTAAAGCTGCTCAAACTACAGACCTGGAGCTGATTCGTATGAAGAAGAAAGTGCAAGAAGGTGTTATTCTGGAAGCAAGAATCAATGAAGAAGGAATACTTCGAGTCAACTCCACACTTTGTGTTCCTAACGATTCTGACTTGAAGTATAAAATCATGATGGAGACGCACAACACACCGTTTGCAATCCATCTTGGGAGTACCAAAATGTATCGTGATCTTCGACATACATTTTGGTGGACCAATATGAAGAGAGAGATAGTGGGGTTTATCTCAAGATGTCTAACTTGTCAACGAGTCAAGGCGGAGCATCAAGTGCCAAAAGGTCCATTGCAACCACTTGAAATTCCAGAATGGAAGTGGGAGTACATTACCATGGATTCCGTTACTGGTCTTCCCAAGGTTTCTCAAGGCATAGATGCGATTTGGGTCATTGTTGATAGATTGACCAAGTCTGCTCATTTCTTACCGATACAAGAAACTTATACACTTGAACGTCTTGCTAGTATGTATATAAACGAGATTGTAAGATTGCATGGTATACCAGTATCCATAGTTTCTGATCGAGACCCAATATTCACTTCAAGATTTTGGGTTAGTTTGCAAAAAGATATGGGCACGGATTTACGATTTAGTTCGGCATATAATCCTCAAACGGATGGGCAGTCGGAAAGGACTATTCAAACTCTTGAAGATTTATTAAGACTCTGTGTCCTTGACTTCAAGGGAAGTTGGGACAAGTTCTTACCATTGGTGGAGTTTTCCTACAACAGCAGTTATCAAGCAAGTATTGTCATTGCTCCATTTGAGGCGTTGTATGGAAGAAAGTGTCGTTATCCACTATGCTAGGATGAGATGGGTGAAGCAACGTTGTTAGGACCGGATTTGGTACGTATGACTACGAAAAAGATTCAAACGATCCGACAACGTATAAAAACCTCACAAGATCGACAAAAGAGTTATGCTGATCTTCATCGAAAAGACGTGGAATTCAATATTGGAGATCATGTGTTGTTACGTGTTGCTCTATGGAAAGGAGTTACGAGATTTGGAAAGAGAGGAAAGCTCAATCCTCGATTCATTGGCCCATTTATAATCCTCGAACGAATAGGAACTGTGGCCTATAGACTCGCCTTACCGCTAAGTATGTCTCATGTTCATAACGTTTTCCACATGTCTATGTTACGTAAATATGTGAAAGACCCGAACCACATTATTGAATTAGAACTAGACGAGATAGAGGAAGATTTAACGTATGAAGAATTACCTGTTAAAATCTTGGATAAAAAGGATCATATTCTACGCTCCTAGGTTATACCTCAAGTCAAAGTTTTGTGGAGAAACCACGATGTGGAAGAAATGACCTGGGAGTTAGAATTTGAGATGAAGTCAAAATATCCTCACCTCTTCGATATATCAGGTACGTACACTAATTTTGAGGATAAAATTTCATAAGAATGGGAGGTTGTAAGACCCCAACTTTTATGAATAAAGATTAATTTCTCTCGAAATATATTTTTAAATATTATGGTGTGGATATAATATAATGTTATAGTTGTGGGTAATATTTATAAATTTTGCAAAGTAAGCAAGTGGTTATATAATATTCGATTGGTCGGGGAATATTCGTTTTAACAGGGAATATTCGTACGACGACACAATCATTGGTGGACCTCACAACGAAAGTATTGTCGTAGTTAGAAGATGACATAATTATCTTTTTATAAAAATAACGGTGAAAGTTTTACCGTTAAACTGTTGAACTACCCGGTAGTAAAAGTACAGTAATACGCGTGGTTGCATAGTAGCACACGGTATTGGTTATTGATGCTTACGTGAGAAGTCACTCAGTTATACTCAATTATTACTACAATAATTGCTGCATCATATCTCTCATACTATTGATTCGATTATTGTCACAGTATCATCTGCATAATATGTTAGAGTAAATCCAATGGGGGTGTTATAATTGGTTCTATAGTCAAATTATAGCACCAAATGGCAAAAACACAAATCCAACCCAATTCTATAATTAGTTCAAAAATAGCAAAATGCTATACTTGGTTCTAAATATAGAACCAAGGATGACTATAGTCATCCTTTGACAATACAATAATTATAATAATAATGATAATAATAGTAATAATTTTAATAATAATAATTTATTACAATAATTATAATAATAATACTAATAATTTTAATAATAATAATAATAATAATAATAAAACAATAGTAATTATAATAATATTAATATTAATAACAAAAATAATACCAATAATAATAATTACAATAATAGTAGTAGTAATAAAAATAAAAATTGGAAAGTTAGATAGGAAAGTTAGATAAATTTGAAACAATTTGGTGCTAAAATAGAACCAACCACTGGAGACTGGGTTCTATTTTAGCACCAAAAAGAACTTTTTGGTGCCAAAATATAGCAATGGTTATAGCCATTTTGACATTACCATTGGATTTGCTCTTATATTATTAAATCAATTATTGAGACGACAAAGTTATTTATATTATTAAATTGCAATATTTACAATGTCTAGAAGTTCTGTCAAGGAGATGTTTGGTCATCAAATTGCGCGCCAATAAGGAGAAATCCTTATCGGAAAGCCCTCTCTTTTCTGGGAACGACCTAGGTGTTAAATATTGTGAGTTATAATATTAATGATGAATAAGTTCGTGTTGATTAAAGATGAATTTGATAGTTCCATTGTGTTGGGATTATTAGTGTTAGTGGATATCGACATCTATTCCAATGATAATTGATGTCTGGGGTTATATTGATAAATCGGGTAATTAATAGGATAAATGAGCAATTAATTGCTACTAATTCACATGCTTATATAACTACTTATTCACATGTGTGTACTATTGAATCACATTCATGTATTATTATGGGAGTTGGTGCAAGATTGATAATACTTGCATGACTAAGTTAAAAATGGAGGTACTATACTGTAATTCGTATTTTCACATGATTATAACTATTTGTTCACGTGATTGAACTATTGATTCACATTATTTACTATTAGGGGAGGTGATGCAAGTTTGATAATACTTGCAGGACTAAATTAAAAATGAAAGAAAAATTGGAGGTATTGTACTGTAATATTTCGAGCCCCAAAACGTGTAATTATTGAAACTATATTTTCCTATAAATAGAAGCTCATTCTTCCTTCATTTCTCACCAATTCACTAAAGCTATAGAGCAATTATTATACAGAGAAATTATAGAGAGAAAGAAGAAGAGAAGTCTGCTACCTCTCTACTCCAGTATCCAATTTCTTTCTAAGGTAAGGGGTATTATTTCTTTCGTATTTATGAAGAGAGCTTCTGTTATTCCATTCTTTATTATTATGTTGGAATAACCTGTCTATGTGAAGTATCGCATACATGGTGAAATTCTTCTGTTATTCCATTCTTTATTATTTGTTAATGGAATATCCTGTCTGTGCGAATTACGCTAGACATGGTTCCATTCTTTATTATTCTGTTAGAATAACCTGTCTATGCGGTCTATCGCATGCATGGTGAATTCTTGTTATTCCATTCTTTATTATTCTGTTGGAATATCCTGTCTATGCGAATTGCGCTAGACCCGGTTCCATTATTTATTATTCTATTGGAATAACTTGTCTGTGCGGTCTATCGCACGCATGATGAATTCTTTGTTATTCCATTCTTTATTATTCTGTTGGAATATCTTGTCTGTGCGGATTACGCTAGACCTGGTTCTATTCTTTATTATTCTGTTGGAATAACCTGTATGTGCGGTCTATCGCATTCATGGTGAATTCTTCTGTTATTCCATTCTTTATTATTCTTTTGGAATATCCTATCTATGCGGATTACGCATGTCCTGATTACATTCTTTATTGTTCTGTTGAAATAACCTGTCTATGTGGATTATCACATGCATGGTGAATGATCCTTCGTATTCATTCCTTATTAAATTGTGGAAATGATCTGTCTACGTGGATTATCGCATGGCGGGTGAAAATCCATTTGCTGTTTCATATATTCTATGATACTCATTTGGTTAAAATTTTGGCTTCTATACTCCATGAAATTAGTAGAATATTCTGAATATTTGCGCTTCATCCGGTATCTTTTCATGAAAATATTCTTCTGAGCATTCTTGAATTTTACTCCACAAAGCAATATCACGTTGACAATTTGGACGTAATTGATTTCAAGATAAATTAACTTATAAATCTTTAAAATTTATTCTTTAACTTGTTTTATTGAATTATTATGTCATTGTCATCATCCTCATTCTTATATTGTGATGAAAGTCATCTTTTGTTTACGTGCATAAATGGACTTGGTATGATTATGACTAGGGATTATTCGGTATAATCATGACCTGTAATGTTATAAATGATGTGGTAAAAGCCCTCAGTAGCCTGTAGTGCATTGATGGACAGTTTTTGGTATGATTAGGACCAGAGATTATTCGGTATAGTCATGACCATTGATGATTTAATGAATATCCTTGGCCCGTAGTGCATGGATGACTCGATGATGTGGTTTATTTATTAAGCCGAGTCTCAGCGATAAAAATTGATGAAAATATTTTAAATCATAGAAGATAGTAGATATCATGCTCTAATTGACTCTTCTAATGGATTGCTTATTCCGCTGCAATTAAACTTGATGTCTATTGTATTTTATCAGTTTAACATTGTTGAAGACTAATGATAATTTATTCTGTATTATCTTAGTCATAATATTTCTTACTGGGCTAGTTGAGCTCACCCTTTCTTTCACTGTTCTCTTTAGGAAATGAGAACGTAGTCGGGACTAGTCGGGGAACAAAGTGACGATCCAGATGATATCATTAGTAGTCCTCACTATTCTATTAAATAGTGTGACAATAAATGTAATGAAGACTCCATTGAATGTGGATATTGTCTAGATGAAAATATTCTTATTAAAACTCTTAGATTATGTTTTGTCGTATTTTACACGACTGTCGTATAACTAAGTTGTATTTGAATTTTGTACCATGTATTTGGCGACTCAAGATGGGTGATATATTTCTATTTTGGGGTCGTCACATAATACATGTATGTAATGCAAGTTGTCATGCTAGATCAGATTTGCTGATATTTTAAGAGTACATGGTCTTACCTAATGTGATGACTCATTGCATTCTAGAATTTTTTTTTGCTTACAAGTAAGAAAAGGGTAGTTTGGTCTTTTTTCTTCTAATTTCAATGGCATTCTAGACAATTGATCTAACCCTTAGGGTTTAATCCTAATATTCTAACCCTTTAGTTTTACAACTTTAGTTTCTAGAATTTTTTAATTAGGGTTTAAAAATAGAAATTAAGATAACTAAAATATAATTAGTGTTTTCTAATTATATTAAAGTTTACTAATCACATTAGGGCTTGCTAATTAGGATTAGTGTTTCTTAATTAGGGTTTAGGATTTTTGAATTTAAAATTAGGGTTTTCCAACATTCGATTAAGGTTCCTAACTGTACGTTAGGGTTTTTAAATGTGAGATTAGAGTTTCTAATCTCTTATTAAGGTTTACTAAATTCATTCCCTATCCGATCAATCACTGATCACAAATTCTATACAGTATAAACACATACTCATAATTACCTTTATTATAACTGTGATTTCTATCGAATCCCTATCTGGACTTAAGGTTAGGGTTTCTATTCTCGGTTAAGCACAACTTTGTGAAATGTGATTTATATCGAATCCCTATCTGAACTAGTGAACAGGAGATAGAGATGAAATGTGAGATTTTTTTTGGGCATGATTTTTTTTGTGTAAGATGAAATGTGAGCCTATAGATTAAGTTAAAATAATTAAGTTAGAATAAATCTAAATCGTCATTGTGCTTTCCCAAATGTTTAAATTAATAATTCAAATTGAGTTCTATCTTATAGATATAGATAAATTAAAGATTCAAATTGGGTTCTATCTTATAGATATAGATATTCCCTCAATTCCAAATTTATAGATGCATTTTTCAAAACAAAGACTTCTAACAAAACATGAGAAGTTATGGTATGTTGGGTTATCAGCCAAGTTTTATCATATATTCAAATCCTTTTTTCTAATATTTGTTGTCAGTTTTCTTTTTCTTTTTCTTTTTTACTTTTCTTTTAACGACCATGTGTTTAGCTACAATATTTGAGAAATCAATTGAAATGGACTTCATGTCAATGAGAGTTATTAAATAACATAAAAACTTGATCTTTATGAGATATTTTTTTACTTTTATGATACATGTGAAAACAATTGAAATGGACTTCATGCTATCTTCCAAATTGTTAGTTTACTGAAAATATCTCCTGAGAGCATAAAAAAAAATTTAAGCATGTATTCCAACATTTTTTAAAAGGCTATGAAAACAGAACCTCAATATTATATAAATTAGTTATCATTCCATTTAATTATGGTTTTCATGCTCTGCATAAATAAACATTATATAGAAAATAATACCAAACTGCATTGTTGGGCCATGATATAAGCCTATTTATTTGGTTAGTCCACTGGGCCTAGTAATTGTATTATCCTTGTTAAGTACTTGCAATATTGGGTCGGATCAGTGGACTGACCCATCAGACATTTAAATATCTCCATCCTTGACCAGTAATGATGAAAAAGGATTGTTGTTGATCGATATCTCTGTCATGCATTAATGTAGATAGAATTATAGTCGGTCGACCGAAGAAACAGTGTAGAAAAGGTGACAGTCTGCATGCAATCGACTGAGATTACTGAGGAATGGAGAGCTGTGTCTGACGGTAGTGAGTGGCACGGTAAACCGGATCTGAGAGTATATTATAGCAATGAGGTCTTCCAAGTACATGTAACTGATAATTTTATCTCTCAATACACTAGATATTTTATTCTCTATTGTTAACCATGTGATTGTCATGTACTGACTCTACGCCTGAGCTATTCGCCAACAGTCGAAGCCGTCATGCGTTTAGTGTTGATCGTGTTTATTTGTGTTTATTGTGCAGGATCAAGCCGTCTTACGTGATTAAGACGTGACAGAAAATCTTAAGCGTTAACATGCATAAAATTTCTTTTACAAAAATGTATACATCACATTGTTCCACAATTCTATCTACCTCTCCCTCCTCACAGTTTCTCACCGATCAAAACAACATACATTATCCAAAAAGAACAATTTTCAGGAAGATATGCTCAGACTAACCTTCTCAGAAAGAAAGCTTCTTAAATTATTTGAGCTCCACTTCATAGGTAATTCACCAAACACCTCTGAAGTCCCAAATCCGAATTAGAACCCTCGGCAATGGCTTCCGTCAATAGCTTCTTCCCCCTCTCCAAAGTCGGGTACCACGTCTTATCGGGCCTCGGTCGGAGGTTTTATTCACCGTGGGCGTTCCGCCGGTCTGCCGAAAATACGAACAGAGGCGGGTGTTTCTCTTTCTCTCTGGCGGGTTTTGTTTCGGACTCGGGTTCTGTTCGCTTTCGCTTCTCGCTAGCTTCAATTTCAATCTCTTCTGTTGGTTGAGTGACGGTGGAGGACTAATGAATGCTGTTGTTTGGAGGTTGTGGTAGTATTGACTGATCGGAGGAGGAGGAATCGTGGTCGTCCATTGGGGTTGTAGGGTTTAGGATTTCAGTTGCTGAAAGAGAGGAAGACATTAGGGTAGGGGTAGGTTGGGTTAGTGACTTTCGCAATCAACCTGACCAGGATTTAGGGTTTCAGTTGCTGAAGGAGAGGAAAACATTGGGGTAGGGTTTTCTCAATCAACCCGCCCACTTCCACCATGTTCCTTCTCTTTCTTTCTCGTTCAATAGAGCGGTAAGGAGAGCAGTGAAGAGGAGAGAGATGAAATTTAAGATTTTTTTGTGTGAGATAGAATGTGAGTTTTTAAATTAAATTAAAATAAATTTGAACTTTGTACGGTGAAAAAAGATTTAAAATGTTTTATTATATAGACTTTAAAACAAGTTACTGCGGAACAGGAGAGCGCATAAGATGCACACGAATCCATCCGACCATTTCCCAAATTCAAAACAAAATGGTGACTCTTTTCAAAACCCGCCTCACTCTCCTGTCTTGCAAATTTCAAAATTTAAACCTAAATGTCCTTCTCCCTAAATATACTATATGTATGTAATACGTAATATATAACTCTATATATCAGTCAATCTTCTCTCTCTATACATCAATGGCGCAAGTTAGCCAACTGCCATGCGACGGTGACGGCATATGTATGCTATGCAAGAGCAAGCCGTCGGACGAGGAGAAACTCACCTGCAACACCTGCGTAACGCCGTGGCACATGCCCTGTCTTGCCGTGCGACCCGAAACCCTATCCTCCACTCTGCAGTGGGACTGTCCCGACTGTACAACACTACCCTCCGCCGGAGCTCCGACTAATTGTGCCGGCGGAGAGAACCGCGAGCTCCTTGCTACGATCCGTGCGATCGAAGCCGACTCGTCGCTGACGGAGCGACAGAAGGCGAAGAAGCGACAGGAGCTATTGAGCGGACGAGAGGCGTCGCCGGATCACGGGAAGGGGAAAGGAAAGGAGAGAGAAAGTAAAAATGAAGTTATGGATATTATTGATGAGTCCGTCAAGTGTTCATTTTGCATTCAGTTGCCTGAGAGACCTGTGACGGTAATGCTATGGCCTTTATATTAATTATTGTTTGGGATTGATTTTGAGTTCTGCCTAAGAGTTCATTTTTTTGGTACATTTGGATGCTGTTTATTTTGGTTGATCAGGCATTCTTTGTTTATTTGACATGATTAATGCAATTTCTAGAATGTCCAAGTTCTCTTTTTGATAAAAGGTATGCAGGTTTGTATGAAGCAGTGAATATCTTATTTTCCAAGTTCTCTTTTTGATAAAAGGTATGCAGGTTTGTATGAAGCAGTGAATATCTTATTTTCCAATTTCTCTTTTTGATAAAAGGTATGCAGGTTTGTATGAAGCAGTGAATATCTTATTTTCTGTAAACTAATTTGCTAACTTTGTTGGTTATGGGTTTGCTAAAATAACTGTATCAGGTGTTTTCATTTGTTTTGTTTTTGGCTAAATTTTTGAAAGTAAACCAAAGCTTTGATGTCTTGCTGTGTTGTGATTTCTTCTTTTATATCTACTTGGGTTGCTTTTGGGAGCATGTATTCATTCTTTGGAATTGAATTTGGAGCAGAACTTTTCTTTGTTTTGAATCCGAATTTCAATTGAGATGTGAGGGCATGGTTTTGTTATCCTGGACAGAGGGTTATTGCACTTTATAACTGAATGTTGTTTTCATGCTTCTGGTGATTTGTTTTCTCATAGGGTAGGTTTAGATCTCAGCTAAATTATTGTTTTACTTGTCTTCTTAGTGATGTTTTTGCTTTTGTGCCCATTTTTCTGAACGTTGTGCTTTTCCACTAGTGTAACTCTTCCTTTTAAACTTGTATGACTGTCTGGGTAGTAGGGAAAGGGATTGTCAGTGGCATGTATTATGATGATTAAATTTTTTTGAAAATTTTATTTCCTTTCTGATTATTGTTTAAGAAGTAAAACTAGAACTCTCATATGCTGTTTTGATGTTTGAAGGACTTGCAGTACCAACTGCTGAAATTTTAAGGTGTGATCCTGCTATCAGCAGAAGCTCATTAGTACATTTTTGAACACAATGGGCTGGCTAGAACTGTAGTCCAGTTTTTCTGCTAATGGATTTGACAATCTATGACTTATCTTTCTTGTTACCTCATGCAACTAGAATATGTTGAATATCTACTAAAAAAAATTCATGGAATATAACTGTAGAATGCTGTAGTTTTCTGATCTCTCATCACTCACCTCATTGCTTCTGTTAATCGTGAACTTGGTATGTACAATGTCAACTGTTGTGAGGTTGAAACTGGAAGAACTAATTTAGATGTCTTCAATTGATGGTGAATTTCATGTTTAAGACACCTTGCGGCCACAATTTTTGCTTGAAATGCTTCCAAAAGTAGATCGGGCAAGGGAAGAGTACTTGTGCAAAGTGTCGGCGCAGTATCCCCCCTAAAATGGCAAGTCAGCCACGCATAAACTCTGCGCTTGTAGTTGCCATCCGAATGGCCAGGATGTCAAAGTCAATTGCTACCGAAGGGCCACTGAAAGTTTATCATTTTGTGCATAACCAATACCGGCCTGATAAAGCATATACTACAGAACGGGCCAAGAAAAATGGAATGGCCAATGCTGCTAGTGGACGGATTTTTGTCACTACTCCATCTGACCATTTTGGACCTATCCTTGCCGAGAATGATCCAGAAAGGAACAAGGGTGTTTTGGTAGGAGAGTCCTGGGATCTTCGCATGGAGTGCAGGCAATGGGGTATTCACTACCCGCCTGTTTCGGGGATTGCTGGACAATCCAATTATGGCGCTCAGTCTGTGGTGATTTCTGGTGGTTATGAGGATGATGAGGATCATGGCGAATGGTTCCTCTATACTGGAAGGTTTGTCTAGACCTTTAATTGAACTGCAGTTATTATCTCTAATCTCAATTTTGGAGATCACTTCATTGAATGCAGCAAGTTTATATTTTATTGAACTACATATGGTTACTGTAGTAGATTGGCATTATGTAATCTACAATTTTATGTTTGATTATATACAACAAACATGTCAACATAATTTCATTATTTTGATCAGCGTTTATTGGAAATCATATGGAGTAGTTCTAATCATGTTGCTAATCTTGCTTAATGTTGTCCTCTTAGTAAATCCATCAATGCTACGGTATATGATCGATGTACACTGTTTCTGAATATCAACATCTTACATATACAAGAGGACCGTATGGTTATTGTCCATGCTGCACCTGTTTATGATGGTGTATAGTGACAGTAGGGAATTCTTTCCCACATCTTTTTCCTCTAGCAGAGAACCTTAAATAGCTGTAAATGTGATTATTGTTTTTAGATAAAACTACCATGATTATTTGATGCCTAATGTTTTTGTTGTTTCTTTTTATTTTAGGATTTCTAATATTCTTCTGTTCTTTATGAATGTGTGTGGCAGTGGCGGTAGAGATCTTAGTGGGAACAAAAGGACCAACAAGGATCAGTCATTTGACCAAACTTTTAAGGACTACAATGAGGCTTTACGATTTAGCTGCAAAAAGGGCTATCCTGTTCGAGTAGTTAGGTAAATATATTTTTGCAGGATAGCTGAACTTATTTGTTTACATCTCGAATGTTTGAATTATTTATTTCTTCTTTGTATGTCAATGAATCAAAATCATGTCCATTGAGATTAATTAAAACCAGTTCAAACTTCTCTTAGTATGCAAAAAATGCCGTTCAGTAGTGAATATTGGCTCTAGTTTGAAAAAGAAGAATTTAGCTGATGATCATTAGAAAGTACTCATGATCTTTCAGCATGTACTCATTGAGATATTCTATTCTTAATGTGAATTAATCATCAGATGGCACCTACTATCAGCTCAATTCAACAGAGTATGAATAGTTGGGGTATGCTGCAATGAATATGACAAAACTAATGCTTATCCAAGTATAGCTGACATCTTTTACTTATTAACCTATTGAACTTTTAAAAATTCAATTACCCAATTAAAGTTATTAAAATTTTGAAATTGTCTCATTCTGTTTAAATTCAGGAAGTTTATTTTTTCCTATGTGGCTTTGTAAAAAATGAAAGGAAATAAAAACTTAAAATACATGGAAAAAAGACAGAAATTGCATGTTTGTAGGAGGCAACTGCTGAGACCTGAATCTCTAAACTCAATAGAATCTCGAACTAGATTAATGTAACAACTAAGGATATGGTGAAGTGGTATGAAATCTATCTATAGGTTACTTACTGATTTATGCTAGGGTTTCCAAATGGAATCTCAAATTTGGGGTCTTGAAAACACTTGTCGTCATTACATTGGTTAACATCTATATGCATTACATAGGACTTGCCATGATGATGAGTAACCAATGTAATGAGACCCTAAATATGAAAATAAGAAAACTACCTCAGAATACTCAAATTTCATATCCAAAGCGAGTTTGCAAGAATTAGCTCTAGTTTTAGCAAAAAACATCACTACCTTGGGACCCCAAGCATTACTTGTCATTTAAAGGTAATTTAATAGAAAGCATTGCATGCTATAAAATCCTTCATGAAGTTTGAGCTGGTAACTTAGTGAATGGTGTATAGCAACCAGCTCAAATTTCTTTAAGGATTTGGTAGCGTGTATGTGTGCGTACACAAAAACACGTGTTATATATATATGCTAAAAAATCCTTCATGAAGTAGACTTGGTATATTGTTCTATGAGGTGAATTTGAATTTTGGAAAGTGCAAGTCTGTTATTGGCTTATTATTGTCTAGTGTTAGTTATCTGGGTCATAGATTGAGTAATACAACGTTTCACATTGAGAGGTCAAATTTTCTTTTTAAACATTACAAAATGAGTCTACTTTCAAAATCAATCTAAAAATCTCAATAGATATGAATTTTCTTTTCATATTTGTTCTTTATTATGTTTATGAGAGAGGTTTATAGATTCCTACTGAATCCATTCTATCCTAAATTTGTATTTTGATGGCAGATCCCATAAAGAGAAGCGATCTAGCTATGCCCCTGAGAAGGGGTTGCGATATGATGGAATCTACAGGATTGAAAAATGCTGGCGAAAAGTGGGAAAACAGGTAACTATTGACATTGATATGTTTTGAAAGAAGCCAATTAGTTTTTTCTCTTGCCTCTAAATATCTAATAACAGTGTTTTGCTGTGTTAGGGCTTTAAGGTTTGTAGATACTTATTTATAAGATGTGACAATGACCCTGCACCGTGGACAAGGTTTGTGCTAGTTATGCTTGTGAGTTTCTTCAACAAAGAAATATTTTTTCAATGTTTTTCACCAAATTTAATTGCAGCGATGAGCATGGTGACCGGCCTAGACCCCTGCCAACAATATCAGAGCTTAAACGGGCAATTGACATTTTTGAGAGGACAGAGAGTCCATCCTGGGATTACGACGTGAGTAGAGAAACATAAAATTCCCCATTTCCTGAAGTGTTAATTCTCTGCTTTGAAATATTTTGTGCTGATTCTGTTAAGGAAACCATAACCTAGTGTTGAATATTCTTAAATATTTAGTTATGCCTATACTTGGATTTTAGGAAGATGATTGTTGGAAGTGGAAAAGACCACCACCCCCTAGCCGAAAACGAGTTACGACAGGCAATCCTGAAGAGAGACAAGAAGTGAGGAGAGCAATAAGAAAAGCAGAATACGTGTCTGTAAAAGATAAACTTCTAAAAGGTTTTGTTCCCTAGCTTGCTATGTTTTCTTGTCATCATTTTTGGATTGGGGAAGTAAGGTCATTGACATGCTAGACGGGACTAAGTATAAATTTTTGTGTAATCTATTTGTGATTCTTGTTTTATGTAGTTTGTTGCTATACCTCAATTTTGCAAGTACTGGTTCATTATTCAGTTTTTATGCACTAGGTATTTATTAAATCTAGCTCCATCATTGGGGTTTCTAGAGTACTTAGAATTTTTGTTTCACTTGAAGGCACTACATGTTCCTTGATAATGCAGAAGCTATAGATTTATTATTATAGTAATGTTTCTCATGCAGAATTCAGTTGCCTCCTTTGCAAAAATGTGATGACTCTCCCTCTCACGACACCTTGTGCGCATAACTTTTGCAAGTCTTGTCTAGAAGGAAAATTTGTTGGACAGACATTCACCAAAGAGAGGAGTCGAGGTGGGCGGACTCTTCGATCACAGAAGAATGTCATGAACTGCCCAGAATGCACTAATGACATATCTGATTTTCTTCAGAGTCCACAGGTGTGGCTCACATTATTTTTGCTACTGATAGGAAATAGAGTTTACTCGCGTTATGTTTCTTTAAGAGCCAAGTCTTCTAAAAGACCACATTTACAACTGCTAATATATTTTTGCCCACAAATATAGGTCAATAGAGAAATAATGGATGTTATAGAGAAACTTCAAGAGTCCACCAAGGAGGAAGCTCATTCTTCTGAAGAGGCTTTGGAGGCTTGGTCAGTGGAAAAAGAAAATGAAGTTTCGAATCCTCGAGCTGAGGAAAAGATTGAAGGCACTCATAAGCGGAAGGAAGCTGACTCTCTAAGGAGAAATTTGACGAAGAATCAAAAACAAAGATAAAGAAGGTTAATGAAGTTGCGGATGAAGGAAATGATTCACCTTCAAGTCCTCTCCATCTTTCCTCAGCAGATGCGGATCATTTTCAGTAATTTGCCCTTCTAAGTTACCCGTAAAACTTTTTACTTACATTTGCAACTTATACATTACTATTCGCGGTTTAGCAAATCCGGCCTTCAACATTTGGTATAACTATTCTTTTTGTGCTGACTTTTGCGTTTGGTTGAGCCAAACTTGTTTCTACGCACTTGGTCCTTTTTGTTGTTCTGCTTTTGTGGAGTTGGACGTGTGGAATTTCTCTAAAACATTGCTTTTTATATATTGGGTGCTTCGGAGTTTTTTTGAATAGAAATGAAAACATTTATGCAAATGTGAGAAAAGCGGAGCTCAATATTTATATAATGTTGTTAGAAAGCATGTAAGATTGACATTATTTTAAGCAAATGCTTATTCATTTAAAGTCACTTTCCCAAAATTATTAAAATTAAAAATCACTCATCTCACTTTTCCTCCCGAATCTCTTTTCCTCCCACTCTAATAGTGAATGTTTAAAGATAATATTAGTGATTTCAATTTTTTTCTGTACCAAAAGAAACAATAGTGTGTTTTAAAAAGATAATGTAAAATTATTTTGTTTTTGGTGTTGTGGTCACATGAACCTAATAAAAATTGAATAAAATGAGGAGATAACCATAATATATGTAAAGCTGGTGAATATATTTGCTATGGAGGACTTGTTATGAAATAATCTTTCATCCTCAAAGTAATTTAAATTGCTGAAATAACTAATTTGTGATTGGTAAAATGAAATCTGTCTTTTGAAGAAAACTTCTTTGAATTTTCCTGCAGCTTGTTTCATGAGCACTTTTGTAGCATTCTGAAAATCAGTTTAATATTTTCTTTATTGAAAATTTGAAATGATTTACTTCAATTTTTTTTTACCAATTAACTTATCTGTTCTACAAGTTGATTGTTAATTTCTTTACCCTTTTCTGCTAGCTAAAAGTAAGCCATCACATAAATATGTGATGTCCCAAATATACACCACAACAAAAATTGAGTTTAAACCCACTAAACAGGAATATATCAGTTAACCAACCTCTTAGGTTGCAGACGAATTGTTAATATGAAGACTTCTACAATCATTATTACCAAAAATGAAGTCCATTACAAAGGCTTTTAAAGACATTAAATTTACATGTAAGAAAACTAGAATAATTTACAAACTGCAACCAAAAGATACATGCATGTCTTAACCTCCATATGCCTGAATAGAAGGTAAAATTTGAAATTTTAGTAGGCTAAGAGTTCTAGCCTTTACAAGAAACAGAAAGCACAAATATATAACCAACAACCCACCACACAAGAACCTATTAAGCCTCATATTTTTTTCGGGAAGGATGAAAAGAGTCCAAAGTAAGCTTCCCATTTAGGAACCCCACAGTTTCATACACAAAAGGGTCACTTGGGATTTAGTAATTTAATGGGTACACATTTCAAGCTGAAAACACAAATGTCAAGTCCTAACCCACAACAGTATTGAATACGGGCCCAACGTAGCATCCTGAGAAGGCATCCGGGCCCCATCTGGCCCACCATGACTTGCCATGGAGACATCAACAAAGTCCCTAATGCTACGTTTGGATCGATGGAATAGGAGAGAGAATGGAATGAATCATTCTATTGAAATGATAAAAATGTTGTTTGGTTTGTTTATTCTAACAGAATAATGTATTCCTCCTGGAATGATAGTTAACTTAAAATTTTAATTTTCATTCCTTGAGGGGTGGCCAGGAATAAATCATTCCATCCATTATTTTTAAGTAATTGACAAATATACCCCTAAAGATATAATATGGCTTTTTACATATTCATTCAATTCGATCGATCTGGGAATGACGAGAGAGAAGGGACCGAGATTTGATAATTTCTTCGGAATTTCCATATTTCTATTTTTTCGTAATTTACCTAACTTACCTCCACCCAGCCACCCCACCCCACCCCACCCCACCCCACCCCTAACCCACATACCCACCTACGCCCACCCCTACCAACCTACCCCCACCCACCCCACCTACTCCCACCCCACCCCACCCCTACCAACCTACTCCACCTACCACCACTCCCACCCACCCTTTACCCACCAACCCCACCCCACCGTATCCTACCCCCACCTACCCCACCCCATCCCATCCACCCACCCCACTCCACCCCACTCCACCCCACCACACCCCACTCCACCCCACCACACCTACCCCACCCCACCTGTGACAACCCGATATTTTCGGTATAAATAAATCTTAAATTTTTGCGTAAATTTTTTTTTATTTTATTTTAAGGATGAGGATTTGTACAAGATTATGTGTATATGTATTTACGTGATAAATAAAAATATATTTATTACATGAATATCTACAAGTAAATTTATTTTAGAATTATTGATTATTGTAAAGAATATTTTTATAATAATTAATTTTAAGATAGAAATATTTTTATTAATTATTTTCCATGAATATATAATCTAAATGATATATGAAGTGATTTTTTTGAATAGATATAATAATTATTTTATTATATGAATTTTTGTACATATTATTAAGTTAAATATTTTACCTTAATTATTAAGGTTAAATTGAAAAGATAAATCAGATATGGAATCCAAACCCTAATTTTGGATTATTGTCAAGGTATGAGAATAATAATATAATATTAATTATATTTTGATTTTTCAGTGCTATGTATATGTACGATATGTCCGTATTGAAAATAGTTGGTCAATTACGGTGTATTTTGACCCAAACCCTAGTAATGATGTTAAACCCTAATTTGAGATCCAAATTAGAGTATAAGGTTATTTTATAAGTGTATAATATTAATTATGTCGTGTATTAATGAATTAATTAGGTAAACCCTAATTAAAATTTTGGAAACCCTAATTGCTAAATTAGCAAAGTTAATTGTGATTAAGGGTTTTAAACCCTAATGTCCATGGGTTAGATAACTACAAACCTATTTTAATTAACAAAGTTAATTTTTCCAAAATTTAGAAACTAAAATTTTAGTTTATTATTTTAGTTTATTTTATTTTTGTGCAAAACCTAAATTGGAAATTTTTGAAATCCTAGTTGCTAAATCTTTAAGGGTTAATGTTAAAACCTAAACACTAAAATATCTAAACCCTAAACCCTAATTTTTCTAGGAATTAAGGAAATGACCATTGTGCCTTTTTAGCATTTATGAGGCTAGTTATAGGTTTTGACAAATTTGAGAAGTGGTTCGCCAAATCCAACAACTTCACATGCCTATCTTGCCAGCAAACCACTCTACTTCAGATCATACATGCATCCATGTTGCCTATAAATAGATTAAGAGAGAGAAAAAGTGATTTTTGCTAGCCAAACTTATACAAAACTCAACCAACCCTTATTTTCTCTCAAACCTCCGAAAATTGCTAGTAATATCAGTCAAGAAACAAGCCCCACGAACAGCAACAACAAAACAACAACAACAAATCGAAAATCAAGCTCAAAAGGTATAAAACCCTAATTTAATTTCTGTCCGAAATTTGATGTTAGATGTTGGTTTTTCTTGTTGTAATATGTTGAATCTAGTGTATAATCATGATCTGGGTTGTTAGAAACTAGACCCATAACATTTAAATGGTCAAAATCACGTTTTTTCAAAAATCTGAGAAAGTTTTTCTGGTGATTTTCAGTCAAATGTCAGACTCTATAACTCTCGGATTATTTATGATTTTTGTTGTTTGTAAGCTTTTATATGTATTATGTAAGGAGATCTTTAATATGACAAAAGAATCAAGCTCATATCTGTTATAGATTGCAAGATATTCACGGTCAAACCACGTTGACCGAACTGCCTATTTTAGCGAACCCAGAAACTTGATGGACAGTGTCCGTGTCATAGTTTGACCGTCCATAACTTGTTCATTCTGTGATTTTTTTGTGTTATTTTTCTTTATAGTTGTAGTACTGCATGTTATCTACAACTTGTAATTTATAGATCGCATAAAGGTTACACGATCATCAAGTTATTAAGCGTCAAAGGAGGTACCCTGACTGTTCTTCATTTTCTGGGTAACCCAGAAAATGAAGAACACGTCTGATAGGTATTTTGAGAGCCCAGATCTTGCTAATTATGTTATTGTTTGGCCAAAAACTTGGTTTCATGTTGTAGTATTGCAAAAGTAAAACAATCTAAGAGTTTTAGTAAGCCAGAAAAACGTAGGGATCACTGTTTAAATTCCGGTCAAAGTAGCAACCTAGCCCTGCCGGAAAATTTCTGAAAAAGCTCAAGAACACCTATAGCGACAGATTTAATTAATAATTTCAGAAATTAATAAAAAATAGAAAAAAATAGTTTTTAATTATTAAAAATACAAAATAAATTATGAAAAATTATTTTAAATTCTGAAAATTAATTTTTAATTATTTTAAATATATTTCATAAATATTTAATATTTTTGGAATATTAAAAGTAATTAATTTATTTAATTACAATATTAAATAAATTATTTAAAAATAATTTTATTATTTGAAAAATCATTTAAAATTATATTATAGTATAAGAAAATAATTTAAGTTATTTTTGATAACTTTTAATATTATGTGATAATTTTCATTAATAAATTAATATTAATAATAATTAAGTTATTTATTAAATGAATTAAAAATGATTTTATTATATTAAAAATCATTTTAAATAATAATAAGGTATTTAAAAATATTTTAAGTTATAAAATATAACTTTTAATATTTAAAGGTAAATTTCATTAATTAATTATTATTAATGATATTAAAGTTATTTAATAAATATATTAAATAATTTAGTTTAAAAATGATTTTAATATTATAATAATCATTTTAAATGAAAATAAAGTGTTTAAATATATTTTAAGTTATAAAATATAACTTTTAATATTTAAAGGATAATTTCTTTAATAATTTAATATTAATAATTATTAAATTATTATTAATGATATTAAATTTATTTAATAATTATATTAAATAAATAGTTTAAAAATGGTTTTATTTATTTAAAAATCATTTAAAAAGGATATTAATGTTTTAAAAATATTTTAAGTTATAATTAATAACTTTTAATATTTGAATAGATAGTTCATTAATATTTAAATATTAATGGTAATTATTTAATAATGATTTTAAATGTTTTAAAAATCATTTAAAGGTATTATTAATACTTTAAAAAAAATATTTTGAGTTATTATACATAACTTTAATATTTTGACAATGGTTTCATTAATAGTTTAATATTAATTAAATATTGTTTAAGGTTTAAATCATTTAATAATGATTCTGATATTTCAAAAATTATAAATGATAATAATTAGTTAATAATTAATATAAGGCCATGAAAAATAGTGTGACTGGTGTATAAGTTATCCAAAGGATATTGAACTACGGATTAGAGTCTTAGACTTGATATTTAACCGATAAAGCTGTCGGTAGACCGACATAGATCAGAAATTGATCTGGACTTAGATAATTGGTTAGTTAACTGTTTATTTGTGATTCAATGGTTATTAAGGTTGTATGATAATGTGATTAGAAAGGTGTTGATGTTTGATTATGAGTCAACGATTGTTGAACATATGTGCTAATGTGAATAGGGAATGTGCTGACTGCCATAGGCAGTGTTATGTGTACGATATGTTATACTAATCAGTAAAATAATCTGATTAATGTTAGGCGATTTCATAAAAGATAAAACTAAGTTGCAAAGTGTAAGCAGCGCATCAGGCAAGTATCCTAACTTTGCATTTTCTTTATGCAATGGACAGAAGTGAGATATTCAGAATTAATGTTATTATTGTACAGATTGTTAAACTTATATTATATAAGCCCATTGACTATCAACATGCTAGTATATGATAATTCAGTTATATATTCTGTTCGTTAATTTCTATAAATGATTATTCAAGTGTCCCCACTTGGATAAATATTGTATTCAATCGCATGTTGATACGCCTTTGATATACATATATGTTGAATTATATAAGACCTTTGTTATGAAAACCAGACATGAATGAACATCCCAATAATGGGAAAAATTTTATGCGCTACGGCGGACAAAGGATGAACGATAATATCGTTCTAACAATGTAGTATTGATCAATACAGGGTACAACGGGGCTGATCACCCTCCGTGCCCGTAAGCAATGGCCGGTTTACAGATGAATTTCTGTTCAAACCCTTTCGAAAATGAAAACAATGTTCAAAGTATGTCACATAAACCTCATCTATAAACAATACACAGTTTCAAAAGTTTGAACGAGGGTTGTTATGTTAATAATCTTGGTACAGATTACTTCACAACTACTGACTAGTTGTAGAAGATATTATAAAGAAAACATTTAAATTTCTTCAGTATATATATATATATATATATATATATATATATATATATATATATATATATATATATATATATATATAATACTTGCTGGGCAATCAAATGCTCATTCTTGCTTAATTTAAATATTTTCAGCTAAGAGTGAAGGATCAGAAGGAACTGTCAAGAACAAGGGAAAAGGGAAAGTTGCTGAATGACTTTATATGCTTCTGTTTGTAATAGTTATAGATTATGAAGACTATGATATATATATTTATATTTATTAAGACATGTAATGAATGTTTAAAGGTTACGTACTTGGGAGAGAGACTCTGATGTAATTATAAATTTAAGTTTAAGTTTTATATTATTGTTATTATTATTAGTAGTATTCCGCTCATAGAAATGGTATCGTGAAGTACCGAGTTCGGGTTTCAAGTATCCGGGTTCGGGGACTTCACAGGATGGTATCAGAGCTATAGGGTTAGAAACCTTAGGTGGGTTAGACTTTAGGCTATAACCTTAGAACAGAGGGAAACGTTGAAAATATAAATAACTCATATAGAGTTTAAATAAAGATGGATTGGATAAATTCATCGTCAAACAAACTAAAAGATAACTTATATGAAACCTTTATGTGTTATGTGTATATATTATATGCTAATCAGAATAATTGCTGTGTGTAGATGTCAGGTGAAAAAGAACTAGGATACCCACGGATCGTAAAGAAGGAGCTAATATCGAAGCCAATAACGGAAATAGAAGCTCACAATGAAACAAACTCGGACGAGGTGGTTATCGTGGAAAACATAGTACCAGATCCGGAAATAGTAGATCTGACAGATAATGATTCAGACTCTAAAACTGAAGCTGGTGAAGCATCAATGGAGATGCAGGAATTGAGGAACAAGGTTTCTTCTCTAGAAGGGTTGTGGAAGACAGAAAAACTGCTTAACAGTCAATTGCGTCAAGCGTTAATAGAAACAATGGAAAAGAAGAATAAGCTTCAAATCCAAATCAATCAGATGGGAGCCTCAAGCAACACTTCGTTTGCAGCTCCAAAAGATAAGGGAAAAAAGGAAGGTAGAAGACCATGATTTAGGAAAACCTGGGAAGAAGAAATGGAAAAGAATATGTTATCTTTGCGGCTATGAAGGGCATACTACTCTGTATTGTCCTGACTATAAACGAGGAGCATGTTTTGTCTGTGGAAAGGAAGATCATCAGGCGAGAAGCTGTCCAAGAAAGAAGACTTAGTAAATAGGTAGTATAGGTTATGTTGTGTAAGCATGTTTAATTTAATATGTGTGCTTAGTATGTCTGTGTAATGCATTATTATAAAACTTTTGTACAAGTGGTAAAGTAAATCCCGACTTTTGCAGTCACAAAGGGATAACTGATGTTTAAAAACACTATGTGCTATGATATGTAAAATATTTTGAAAGCAATAAATGAATATGAATCAAAGTTTGAGTTATGAAACAAGTTTAATAAGTTTAAACTTATATGATAAGGTTTAGAATGTAAGTTAATTTATGGTTTTTACTTAATCAGATAATGCCGCCAAGACGTCAAACTCGTAATCAAAGAGCAGAAGAATCTGTCAACAACGTTGAAGGACAACCACAAGCCAGATCCAATGCAGCAATTCGTAAATATGATAGCTCAGGCCATGCAACAAGGGACGGCAGCAGCAGATAACCAACAGGACAACCGCTTGGCAAATTTCAAGGACTTCAAAGCTGTAGGACCTCCCAAATTTAGAGGTACAACTGACCCTGTAGAAGCCCAAACTTGGGTTAGGGAAATTGAGAAGGCGTTTATAATAGCTAGGGTAGCTGAGGGGCAAAAGACCTCTTTCGCCACTTACATGATGAAGGGTGAGGCAAATTTTTGGTGGGAAGCTAATCAGACAAGGGCTGGGGAAGGTGTAGTTGCTTGGGAAAGGTTCAAAACGTTATTTTTCGAAAACTATTTTTCATCTAGTATGCAAGCTAGGATGGAAGTAAAATTTCTTGAATTAAAACAAGAGAATATGACTGTTGCGGAATATGCCGCAAAATTTAATGAATTGGCTAGGTTCGCCCCGCATCAAGTTGATACGGAGGCTAGAAAAGCGCGGAGGTTTGAGCTGGGATTAAAACGCTGGCTTTACAACAAGGTGGCAGTATTGCAAATCCCTACATTTGCAACACTCATGGAGAAAGCACTTATTGCTGAGGAGGGAAGTGATGCTATGAGCCTTTACAACAAAGAAAGGAGGAACAAAGGAAAAGTTGAGGGAACTGGGAAGGTGGAAGCAAATACTGGGAATAGGAGGGATAAAAGGAAGGTGAACAACTTTGGTGGGGTACAAGTAAAACAAGAAGGTGCAAATAAGAAGCCGTTGGTACAATGTGGGAATTGTGGGAAAAATCACTTAGGAGAGTGTCTGAAGGGAAAATTTGCATGTTTCAAGTGAGGGCAGGAGGGCCATATCTCTCCCAACTGCCCCAACTCTAAGACAACTGGTGGGTGTTTTCTGTGCGGATCAAAGGATCATAGGGTGAAAGACTGTCCGAAAAGGAAAGCGGAGGTAGCAAGTGTGAACCTGGGGAAAAGTGGTGGAACCTTGGCAATCACGGGACCAACTTCATCCAGCAAGCCGACAAAATCTACCGCACGAGTCTTCAACATGACGGTTCAAGACACGGTGGCAGCTGGCAATGCAGTTCCAGGTAATATTTGAATAACTTTTATTTGCGTAATTAAAATTTTTCTAATTATGGTAAATTATTTTATAGAGAAATTTGAGGGAGGAATTTGAGTTCTTTTAGAAACCAATATTTTCGTTTAATCAGAAAGACAAGCTTAATGTGATTAATTAAAGATCGGTTCGATCAAAGTTGATCGAGATCTATTTGCGAAGAATATGTATGCTATGTAACTAGTTATGTGTAGGTTTTTAAGTGGTGATTCCGGGGACAGAATCCTTATAAGGGAGGGTGAATGTGACAACCCGATATTTTTGGTATAAATAAATCTTAAATTTTTGCGTAAATTTTTTTTTTTTTATTTTAAGGATGAGGATTTGTACAAGATTATGTGTATATGTATTTACGTGATAAATAAAAATATATTTATTACATGAATATCTACAAGTAAATTTATTTTAGAATTATTGATTATTGTAAAGAATATTTTTATAATAATTAATTTTAAGATAGAAATGTTTTTATTAATTATTTTCCATGAATATATAATCTAAATGATATATGAAGTGATTTTTTTGAATAGATATAATAATTATTTTATTATATGAATTTTTGTACAGATTATTAAGTTAAATATTTTACCTTAATTATTAAGGTTAAATTGAAAAGATAAATCAGATATGGAATCCAAACCCTAATTTTGGATTATTGTCAAGGTATGAGAATAATATAATATTAATTATATTTTGATTTTTCAGTGCTATGTATATGTACGATATGTCCGTATTGAAAATAGTTGGTCAATTACGGTGTATTTTGACCCAAACCCTAGTAATGATGTTAAACCCTAATTTGAGATCCAAATTAGAGTATAAGGTTATTTTATAAGTGTATAATATTAATTATGTCGTGTATTAATGAATTAATTAGGTAAACCCTAATTAAAATTTTAGAAACCCTAATTGCTAAATTAGCAAAGTTAATTGTGATTAAGGGTTTTAAACCCTAATGTCCATGGGTTAGATAACTACAAACCTATTTTAATTAACAAAGTTAATTTTTCCAAAATTTAGAAACTAAAATTTTAGTTTATTAATTTAGTTTATTTTATTTTTGTGCAAAACCTAAATTGGAAATTTTTGAAATCCTAGTTGCTAAATCTTTAAGGGTTAATGTTAAACCTAAACACTAAAATATCTAAACCCTAAACCCTAATTTTTCTAGGAATTAAGGAAATGACCATTGTGCCTTTTTAGCATTTATGAGGCTAGTTATAGGTTTTGACAAATTTGAGAAGTGGTTCGCCAAATCCAACAACTTCACATGCCTATCTTGCCAGCAAACCACTCTACTTCAGATCATACATGCATCCATGTTGCCTATAAATAGATTAAGAGAGAGAAAAAGTGATTTTTGCTAGCCAAACTTATACAAAACTCAACCAACCCTTATTTTCTCTCAAACCTCCGAAAATTGCTAGTAATATCAGTCAAGAAACAAGCCCCACGAACAGCAACAACAAAACAACAACAACAAATCGAAAATCAAGCTCAAAAGGTATAAAACCCTAATTTAATTTCTGTCCGAAATTTGATGTTAGATGTTGGTTTTTCTTGTTGTAATATGTTGAATCTAGTGTATAATCATGATCTGGGTTGTTAGAAACTAGACCCATAACATTTAAATGGTCAAAATCACGTTTTTTCAAAAATCTGGTTTTTCTGGTGATTTTCAGTCAAATGTCAGACTCTATAACTCTCGGATTATTTATGATTTTTGTTGTTTGTAAGCTTTTATATGTATTATGTAAGGAGATCTTTAAGATGACAAAAGAATCAAGCTCATATCTGTTATAGATTGCAAGATATTCACGGTCAAACCACGTTGACCGAACTGCCTATTTTAGCGAACCCAGAAACTTGATGGACAGTGTCCGTGTCATAGTTTGACCGTCCATAACTTGTTCATTCTGTGATGTTTTTGTGTTATTTTTCTTTATAGTTGTAGTACTGCATGTTATCTACAACTTGTAATTTATAGATCGCATAAAGGTTACACGATCATCAAGTTATTAAGCGTCAAAGGAGGTACCCTGACTGTTCTTCATTTTCTGGGTAACCCAGAAAATGAAGAACACGTCTGACAGGTATTTTGAGAGCCCAGATCTTGCTAATTATGTTATTGTTTGGCCAAAAACTTGGTTTCATGTTGTAGTATTGCAAAAGTACTACAATCTAAGAGTTTTAGTAAGCCAGAAAAACGTAGGGATCACTGTTTAAATTCCGGTCAAAGTAGCAACCTAGCCCTGCCGAAAAATTTCTGGAAAAGCTCAAGAACACCTATAGCGACAGAAAGCGTCGCTATAGGCCTTTAGCGACAGATTTAATTAATAATTTCAGAAATTAATAAAAAATAGAAAAAAATAGTTTTTAATTATTAAAAATACAAAATAAATTATGAAAAATTATTTTAAATTCTGAAAATTAATTTTTAATTATTTTAAATATATTTCATAAATATTTAATATTTTTGGAATATTAAAAGTAATTAATTTATTTAATTACAATATTAAATAAATTATTTAAAAATAATTTTATTATTTGAAAAATCATTTAAAATTATATTATAGTATAAGAAAATAATTTAAGTTATTTTTGATAACTTTTAATATTATGTGATAATTTTCATTAATAAATTAATATTAATAATAATTAAGTTATTTATTAAATGAATTAAAAATGATTTTATTATATTAAAAATCATTTTAAATAATAATAAGGTATTTAAAAATATTTTAAGTTATAAAATATAACTTTTAATATTTAAAGGTAAATTTCATTAATTAATTATTATTAATGATATTAAAGTTATTTAATAAATATATTAAATAATTTAGTTTAAAAATGATTTTAATATTATAATAATCATTTTAAATGAAAATAAAGTGTTTAAATATATTTTAAGTTATAAAATATAACTTTTAATATTTAAAGGATAATTTCTTTAATAATTTAATATTAATAATTATTAAATTATTATTAATGATATTAAATTTATTTAATAATTATATTAAATAAATAGTTTAAAAATGGTTTTATTTATTTAAAAATCATTTAAAAAGGATATTAATGTTTTAAAAATATTTTAAGTTATAATTAATAACTTTTAATATTTGAATAAATAGTTCATTAATATTTAAATATTAATGGTAAATATTTAATAATGATTTTAAATGTTTTAAAAATCATTTAAAGGTATTATTAATACTTTAAAAAAAATATTTTGAGTTATTATACATAACTTTAATATATTGACAATGGTTTCATTAATAGTTTAATATTAATTAAATATTGTTTAAGGTTTAAATCATTTAATAATGATTCTGATATTTCAAAAATTATAAATGATAATAATTAGTTAATAATTAATATAAGGCCATGAAAAATAGTGTGACTGCTGTATAAGTTATCCAAAGGATATTGAACTACGGATTAGAGTCTTAGACTTGATATTTAACTGATAAAGCTGTCGGTAGACCGACATAGATCAGAAATTGATCTGGACTTAGATAATTGGTTAGTTAACTGTTTATTTGTGATTCAATGGTTATTAAGGTTGTATGATAATGTGATTAGAAAGGTGTTGATGTTTGATTATGAGTCAACGATTGTTGAACATATGTGCTAATGTGAATAGGGAATGTGCTGACTGCCATAGGCAGTGTTATGTGTACGATATGTTATACTAATCAGTAAAATAATCTGATTAATGTTAGGTGATTTCATAAAAGATAAAACTAAGTTGCAAAGTGTAAGCAGCGCATCAGGCAAGTATCCTAACTTTGCATTTTCTTTATGCAATGGACAGAAGTGAGATATTCAGAATTAATGTTATTATTGTACAGATTGTTAAACTTATATTATATAAGCCCATTGACTATCAACATGCTAGTATATGATAATTCAGTTATATATTCTGTTCGTTAATTTCTATAAATGATTATTCAAGTGTCCCCACTTGGATAAATATTGTATTCAATCGCATGTTGATACGCCTTTGATATACATATATGTTGAATTATATAAGACCTTTGTTATGAAAACCAGACATGAATGAACATCCCAATAATGGGAAAAATTTTATGCGCTACGGCGGACAAAGGATGAACGATAATATCGTTCTAACAATGTAGTATTGATCAATACAGGGTACAACGGGGCTGATCACCCTCCGTGCCCGTAAGCAATGGCCGGTTTACAGATGAATTTCTGTTCAAACCCTTTCGAAAATGAAAACAATGTTCAAAGTATGTCACATAAACCTCATCTATAAACAATACACAGTTTCAAAAGTTTGAACGAGGGTTGTTATGTTAATAATCTTGGTACAGATTACTTCACAACTACTGACTAGTTGTAGAAGATATTATAAAGAAAACATTTAAATTTCTTCAGTATATATATATATATATATATATATATATATATATATATATATATATATATATATATATATAATACTTGCTGGGCAATCAAATGCTCATTCTTGCTTAATTTAAATATTTTCAGCTAAGAGTGAAGGATCAGAAGGAACTGTCAAGAACAAGGGAAAAGGGAAAGTTGCTGAATGACTTTATATGCTTCTGTTTGTAATAGTTATAGATTATGAAGACTATGATATATATATTTATATTTATTAAGACATGTAATGAATGTTTAAAGGTTACGTACTTGGGAGAGAGACTCTGATGTAATTATAAATTTAAGTTTAAGTTTTATATTATTGTTATTATTATTAGTAGTATTCCGCTCATAGAAATGGTATCGTGAAGTACCGAGTTCGGGTTTCAAGTATCCGGGTTCGGGGACTTCACAGGATGGTATCAGAGCTATAGGGTTAGAAACCTTAGGTGGGTTAGACTTTAGGCTATAACCTTAGAACAGAGGGAAACGTTGAAAATATAAATAACTCATATAGAGTTTAAATAAAGATGGATTGGATAAATTCATCGTCAAACAAACTAAAAGATAACTTATATGAAACCTTTATGTGTTATGTGTATATATTATATGCTAATCAGAATAATTGCTGTGTGTAGATGTCAGGTGAAAAAGAACTAGGATACCCACGGATCGTAAAGAAGGAGCTAATATCGAAGCCAATAACGGAAATAGAAGCTCACAATGAAACAAACTCGGACGAGGTGGTTATCGTGGAAAACATAGTACCAGATCCGGAAATAGTAGATCTGACAGATAATGATTCAGACTCTAAAACTGAAGCTGGTGAAGCATCAATGGAGATGCAGGAATTGAGGAACAAGGTTTCTTCTCTAGAAGGGTTGTGGAAGACAGAAAAACTGCTTAACAGTCAATTGCGTCAAGCGTTAATAGAAACAATGGAAAAGAAGAATAAGCTTCAAATCCAAATCAATCAGATGGGAGCCTCAAGCAACACTTCGTTTGCAGCTCCAAAAGATAAGGGAAAAAAGGAAGGTAGAAGACCATGATTTAGGAAAACCTGGGAAGAAGAAATGGAAAAGAATATGTTATCTTTGCGGCTATGAAGGGCATACTACTTTGTATTGTCCTGACTATAAACGAGGAGCATGTTTTGTCTGTGGAAAGGAAGATCATCATGCGAGAAGCTGTCCAAGAAAGAAGACTTAGTAAATAGGTAGTATAGGTTATGTTGTGTAAGCATGTTTAATTTAATATGTGTGCTTAGTATGTCTGTGTAATGCATTATTATAAAACTTTTGTACAAGTGGTAAAGTAAATCCCGACTTTTGCAGTCACAAAGGGATAACTGATGTTTAAAAACACTATGTGCTATGATATGTAAAATATTTTGAAAGCAATAAATGAATATGAATCAAAGTTTGAGTTATGAAACAAGTTTAATAAGTTTAAACTTATATGATAAGGTTTAGAATGTAAGTTAATTTATGGTTTTTACTTAATCAGATAATGCCGCCAAGACGTCAAACTCGTAATCAAAGAGCAGAAGAATCTGTCAACAACGTTGAAGGACAACCACAACCAGATCCAATGCAGCAATTCGTAAATATGATAGCTCAGGCCATGCAACAAGGGACGGCAGCAGCAGATAACCAACAGGACAACCGCTTGGCAAATTTCAAGGACTTCAAAGCTGTAGGACCTCCCAAATTTAGAGGTACAACTGACCCTGTAGAAGCCCAAACTTGGGTTAGGGAAATTGAGAAGGCGTTTATAATAGCTAGGGTAGCTGAGGGGCAAAAGACCTCTTTCGCCACCTACATGATGAAGGGTGAGGCAAATTTTTGGTGGGAAGCTAATCAGACAAGGGCTGGGGAAGGTGTAGTTGCTTGGGAAAGGTTCAAAACGTTATTTTTCGAAAACTATTTTTCATCTAGTATGCAAGCTAGGATGGAAGTAAAATTTCTTGAATTAAAACAAGAGAATATGACTGTTGCGGAATATGCCGCAAAATTTAATGAATTGGCAAGGTTCGCCCCGCATCAAGTTGATACGGAGGCTAGAAAAGCGCGGAGGTTTGAGCTGGGATTAAAACCCTGGCTTTACAACAAGGTGGCAGTATTGCAAATCCCTACATTTGCAACACTCATGGAGAAAGCACTTATTGCTGAGGAGGGAAGTGAGGCTATGAGCCTTTACAACAAAGAAAGGAGGAACAAAGGAAAAGTTGAGGGAACTGGGAAGGTGGAAGCAAATACTGGGAATAGGAGGGATAAAAGGAAGGTGAACAACTTTGGTGGGGTACAAGTAAAACAAGAAGGTGCAAATAAGAAGCCGTTGGTACAATGTGGGAATTGTGGGAAAAATCACTTAGGAGAGTGTCTGAAGGGAAAATTTGCATGTTTCAAGTGCGGGCAGGAGGGCCATATCTCTCCCAACTGCCCCAACTCTAAGACAACTGGTGGGTGTTTTCTGTGCGGATCAAAGGATCATAGGGTGAAAGACTGTCCGAAAAGGAAAGCGGAGGTAGCAAGTGTGAACCTGGGGAAAAGTGGTGGAACCTTGGCAATCACGGGACCAACTTCATCCAGCAAGCCGACAAAATCTACCGCACGAGTCTTCAACATGATGGTTCAAGACACGGTGGCAGCTGACAATGCAGTTCCAGGTAATATTTGAATAACTTTTATTTGCGTAATTAAAATTTTTCTAATTATGGTAAATTATTTTATAGAGAAATTTGAGGGAGGAATTTGAGTTCTTTTAGAAACCAATATTTTCGTTTAATCAGAATGACAAGCTTAATGTGATTAATTAAAGATCGGTTCGATCAAAGTTGATCGAGATCTATTTGCGAATAATATGTATGCTATGTAACTAGTTATCTGTAGGTTTTTAAGTGGTGATTCCGGGGACAGAATCCTTATAAGGGAGGGTGAATGTGACAACCCGATATTTTCGGTATAAATAAATCTTACATTTTTGCGTAATTTTTTTTTATTTTTTATTTTAAGGATGAGGATTTGTACAAGATTATGTGTATATGTATTTACGTGGTAAATAAAAATATATTTATTACATGAATATCTACAAGTAAATTTATTTTAGAATTATTGATTATTGTAAAGAATATTTTTATAATAATTAATTTTAAGATAGAAATGTTTTTATTAATTATTTTCCATGAATATATAATCTAAATGATATATGAAGTGATTTTTTTGAATAGATATAATAATTATTTTATTATATGAATTTTTGTACAGATTATTAAGTTAAATATTTTACCTTAATTATTAAGGTTAAATTGAAAAGATAAATCAGATATGGAATCCAAACCCTAATTTTAGATTATTGTCAAGGTATGAGAATAATAATATAATATTAATTATATTTTGATTTTTCAGTGCTATGTATATGTACGATATGTCCGTATTGAAAATAGTTGGTCAATTACGGTGTATTTTGACCCAAACCCTAGTAATGATGTTAAACCCTAATTTGAGATCCAAATTAGAGTATAAGGTTATTTTATAAGTGTATAATATTAATTATGTCGTGTATTAATGAATTAATTAGGTAAACCCTAATTAAAATTTTGGAAACCCTAATTGCTAAATTAGCAAAGTTAATTGTGATTAAGGGTTTTAAACCCTAATGTCCATGGGTTAGATAACTACAAACCTATTTTAATTAACAAAGTTAATTTTTCCAAAATTTAGAAACTAAAATTTTAGTTTATTATTTTAGTTTATTTTATTTTTGTGCAAAACCTAAATTGGAAATTTTTGAAATCCTAGTTGCTAAATCTTTAAGGGTTAATGTTAAAACCTAAACCCTAAAATATCTAAACCCTAAACCCTAATTTTTCTAGGAATTAAGGAAATGACCATTGTGCCTTTTTAGCATTTATGAGGCTAGTTATAGGTTTTGACAAATTTGAGAAGTGGTTCACCAAATCCAACAACTTCACATGCCTATCTTGCCAGCAAACCACTCTACTTCAGATCATACATGCATCCATGTTGCCTATAAATAGATTAAGAGAGAGAAAAAGTGATTTTTGCTAGCCAAACTTATACAAAACTCAACCAACCCTTATTTTCTCTCAAACCTCCGAAAATTGCTAGTAATATCAGTCAAGAAACAAGCCCCACGAACAGCAACAACAAAACAACAACAACAAATCGAAAATCAAGCTCAAAAGGTATAAAACCCTAATTTAATTTCTGTCCGAAATTTGATGTTAGATGTTGGTTTTTCTTGTTGTAATATGTTGAATCTAGTGTATAATCATGATCTGGGTTGTTAGAAACTAGACCCATAACATTTAAATGGTCAAAATCACGTTTTTTCAAAAATCTGGGAAAGTTTTTCTGGTGATTTTCAGTCAAATGTCAGACTCTATAACTCTCGGATTATTTATGATTTTTGTTGTTTGTAAGCTTTTATATGTATTATGTAAGGAGATATTTAAGATGACAAAAGAATCAAGCTCATATCTGTTATAGATTGCAAGATATTCATGGTCAAACCACGTTGACCGAACTGCCTATTTTAGCGAACCCAGAAACTTGATGGACAGTGTCCGTGTCATAGTTTGACCGTCCATAACTTGTTCATTATATGATGTTTTTGTGTTATTTTTCTTTATAGTTGTAGTACTGAATGTTATCTACAATTTGTAATTTATAGATCGCATAAAAGTTACACGATCATCAAGTTATTAAGCGTCAAAAGAGGTACCCTGACTGTTCTTCATTTTCTGGGTAACCCAGAAAATAAAGAACACGTCTGACAGGTATTTTGAGAGCCCAGATCTTGCTAATTATGTTATTGTTTGGCCAAAAACTTAGTTTCATGTTGTAGTATTGCAAAAGTACTACAATCTAAGAGTTTTAGTAAGCCAGAAAAACGTAGGGATCACTGTTTAAATTCCGGTCAAAGTAGCAACCTAGCCCTGCCGGAAAATTTCTGGAAAAGCTCAAGAACACCTATAGCGACAGAAAGCGTCGCTATAGGCCTTTAGCGACAGATTTAATTAATAATTTCAGAAATTAATAAAAAATAGAAAAAAATAGTTTTTAATTATTAAAAATACAAAATAAATTATGAAAAATTATTTTAAATTCTGAAAATTAATTTTTAATTATTTTAAATATATTTCATAAATATTTAATATTTTTGGAATATTAAAAGTAATTAATTTATTTAATTACAATATTAAATAAATTATTTAAAAATAATTTTATTATTTGAAAAATCATTTAAAATTATATTATGGTATAAGAAAATAATTTAAGTTATTTTTGATAACTTTTAATATTATGTGATAATTTTCATTAATAAATTAATATTAATAATAATTAAGTTATTTATTAAATGAATTAAATAAATGAATTAAAAATGATTTTATTATATTAAAAATCATTTTAAATAATAATAAGGTATTTAAAAATATTTTAAGTTATAAAATATAACTTTTAATATTTAAAGGTAAATTTCATTAATTAATTATTATTAATGATATTAAAGTTATTTAATAAATATATTAAATAATTTAGTTTAAAAATGATTTTAATATTATAATAATCATTTTAAATGAAAATAAAGTGTTTAAATATATTTTAAGTTATAAAATATAACTTTTAATATTTAAAGGATAATTTCTTTAATAATTTAATATTAATAATTATTAAATTATTATTAATGATATTAAATTTATTTAATAATTATATTAAATAAATAGTTTAAAAATGGTTTTATTTATTTAAAAATCATTTAAAAAGGATATTAATGTTTTAAAAATATTTTAAGTTATAATTAATAACTTTTAATATTTGAATAGATAGTTCATTAATATTTAAATATTAATGGTAATTATTTAATAATGATTTTAAATGTTTTAAAAATCATTTAAAGGTATTATTAATACTTTAAAAAAAATATTTTGAGTTATTATACATAACTTTAATATTTTGACAATGGTTTCATTAATAATTTAATATTAATTAAATATTATTTAAGGTTTAAATCATTTAATAATGATTCTGATATTTCAAAAATTATAAATGATAATAATTAGTTAATAATTAATATAAGGCCATGAAAAATAGTGTGACTGCTGTATAAGTTATCCAAAGGATATTGAACTACGGATTAGAGTCTTAGACTTGATATTTAACTGATAAAGCTGTCGGTAGACCGACATAGATCAGAAATTGATCTGGACTTAGATAATTGGTTAGTTAACTGTTTATTTGTGATTCAATGGTTATTAAGGTTGTATGATAATGTGATTAGAAAGGTGTTGATGTTTGATTATGAGTCAACGATTGTTGAACATATGTGCTAATGTGAATAGGGAATGTGCTGACTGCCATAGGCAGTGTTATGTGTACGATATGTTATACTAATCAGTAAAATAATCTGATTAATGTTAGGTGATTTCATAAAAGATAAAACTAAGTTGCAAAGTGTAAGCAGCGCATCAGGCAAGTATCCTAACTTTGCATTTTCTTTATGCAATGGACAGAAGTGAGATATTCAGAATTAATGTTATTATTGTACAGATTGTTAAACTTATATTATATAAGCCCATTGACTATCAACATGCTAGTATATGATAATTCAGTTATATATTCTGTTCGTTAATTTCTATAAATGATTATTCAAGTGTCCCCACTTGGATAAATATTGTATTCAATCGCATGTTGATACGCCTTTGATATACATATATGTTGAATTATATAAGACCTTTGTTATGAAAACCCGACATGAATGAACATCCCAATAATGGGAAAAATTTTATGCGCTACGGCGGACAAAGGATGAACGATAATATCGTTCTAACAATGTAGTATTGATCAATACAGGGTACAACGGGGCTGATCACCCTCCGTGCCCGTAAGCAATGGCCGGTTTACAGATGAATTTCTGTTCAAACCCTTTCGAAAATGAAAACAATGTTCAAAGTATGTCACATAAACCTCATCTATAAACAATACACAGTTTCAAAAGTTTGAACGAGGGTTGTTATGTTAATAATCTTGGTACAGATTACTTCACAACTACTGACTAGTTGTAGAAGATATTATAAAGAAAACATTTAAATTTCTTCAGTATATATATATATATATATATATATATATATATATATATAATACTTGCTGGGCAATCAAATGCTCATTCTTGCTTAATTTAAATATTTTCAGCTAAGAGTGAAGGATCAGAAGGAACTGTCAAGAACAAGGGAAAAGGGAAAGTTGCTGAATGACTTTATATGCTACTGTTTGTAATAGTTATAGATTATGAAGACTATGATATATATATTTATATTTATTAAGACATGTAATGAATGTTTAAAGGTTACGTACTTGGGAGAGAGACTCTAATGTAATTATAAATTTAAGTTTAAGTTTTATATTATTGTTATTATTATTAGTAGTAATCCGCTCATAGAAATGGTATCGTGAAGTACCGAGTTCGGGTTTCAAGTATCCGGGTTCGGGGACTTTACACCACCTACCCAACCCCACTTACCCAACCCAACCCCACCCCACCCCCACCTATCCATCCACCCACCCCACCCCATCTACCCCACCCCACGTACCCCAACCCACCCAACCTACCCCCACCCAGTCACCCCAATCCACCTACCCTACCTACCAACCCACCCCACCCCACTTACCCCACCTACCCCCACCCCCTACAGACCTAACCCCACCCAACGACCTCAACCCACCCACCCTATCTACTAACCTACCCCACCCTACCTACCCCACCTACCCCCACCCAGCCACCCCAACCAACCTACCCTACCTACCCCCCACCCCCTACTAACCCACCCCCACCCAGCCACCCCAACCCACCTACCTTACCTACCCACCCCACCCACCCCACCTCACTTACCCCACCTTACCCCTACCCCACTACACCCTACCCCACTCCCACCCACCCTACCCATCCCCTCCCCTTTATTTCTAAGAATGCAATATGTGTTAAATTTTTAATATAAATTGAATTTAAGTTAAATTTGAACATTTGAGGGTATTTAGGTCACTTTCTAATTATTTATTTCATTCTTAGATGCATTCCTAATATCAACCAAACATGTACATGGAATATTAAAAAATCATTCCATTGCCTTCCTCATTCCATTCCCTACTCTATTCCATTCCTTCAATCCAAATGTAGCATGAGAATTGCCCCCAAGCATGGACTGTCAACCCTAAGATTGAAGGGCTGATAACACAAGGCCAAGTGAAACTAACGTGAAAATCAGCTCTTGAGCCAAAGTAAAAGTCCATGTGATACTAATAATCACAAACCCTGCTGCAAACCAAGCCGACAAACACTTCCTTGGTGGGCTAGATTTCTCAGTGGTAAAAAAGCCCACAAAAAAGTCCAACTGAGCCACCAATTCCATATATAACCAGGCCTAGTTTTGGGCCATGAGAGCTTTAAATCACAGACAAGAGAATGGGAGCTATTTGTAAATAACATAACTGCAAGTGGTTTAGAACATCTTTCTGCAGAAACCACTGGAATTGTTAACCTTCTTGGAACGACTTCATTCCGAGTTATAACGAATAAGATATGAGATTGCAAAGTAGGCGGTTCAAACATGTGCAGAACTTAGAAATTCTAAGTTCTTGGTCAGTCACTGTAGCGTCGGCCAAGGCATGAAAAGAGGCGCTACAGCGCCAGCCCCGGCCACAACTTCTGGTAATATGTGCTGCAACGCCAACAAAAGCAAAGGAAACCGACGCCGCAAGTGCCATTGTAAAGAAAAATCCATAAATGAGGTTTTATCTGCTTAATTCTTGGGGAACATGTACGGAATAATAATGTGAAAGTAGTACGCATACAAGTCAATCATGTTTGATGATAAAGCATATACTTTGTAACAATCTTATCCATTTATTAATAAAATAATTATTTATTAAATTCTTTTAATTTATCTACATAACAGTGTTTTTATTAATATGTGATAAACCCATAATTTTATGCAATGCTTTTAGAATCATGATAATGATCATGCTAATGAGATCTAATTCTTAGATAGCTTAAAACTAAAATTGTTCCAAATCGTTGGATTACTAAAAAAGGGATTAGTGAATCTGTATAGATTGGTACATACATTGCTTGCTCATTAGATGAGGATGATTGATCTCATGATCATATTGTGTGGAGACACTAAAGCAAGTATATAGGTGTTTATTGGAGAATAAGTTTACTGAATGTGGATTGCTAAGAAACTTAATGGAGTTTTACTTGCATGTCAATAGGAATTCCTGTAGTAATAGTAGTACAAGTGATCATTGGACTTTGAGATCATCATAGTATCTTGTGTATGATGAGTTATGCTTTGACATACCTTAAGACCCTTATGGTATATCAAATGGTATACTTGGGTATTATAAGTTGTACATGGAGGTAATGTATGATCAATAAAGAATCTACCGCTTCTAGTAAAAGGAGAGAATGTCTTACGTGATTCGATAAATGACAATCCAGGAGTCTTCGACTAAGGCAGAATAAAATTAAAAAGTACTTTCTAATTACATTATTTGGAGTTGTGCATTTGGATATCGAAATATATATAATTAAATAAAATAAGAATTGACAATAATTACATGTCTTATATTTAATTGGGACATTGTACAATGGAATGATTGAATTGTACGGTAACTATTAACTCAAAGGTTCTTTTATGATTAATGTTGAAATCTATATTATCTGAAAAGTCCTTGATCGCTAAGGGGGCTTGCCCTTATTGTAGAATAAATGTTATTTATTTACATAAATTAAATAGTTTAATTTATTTACTTAAATAAGGTTAGAATTCTTTTAATTCATTTATTCACAACCGGTTTAATATGGAGAACCTAAAGAGTTACACCATAAAAAAATAGTTGTTTAAGAAGTAAATGACATAATCGTAATAATAAGTTAAGTGTATTTAATTTAATCTATGGTGATAGAATAAATTAAATAGCTTAATATTTATTATTTAATATTTTAGAATTATTAAATATAAATTAATAAGAGGAGTCTTATTATTATTATTACTATTATTATTATTATTATTATTTAATTCTTAAAGGAGTTTGTAAATTAATTAATAAAAGGTATTCTCATATATTCTTAATAAGATTAAGAGACTAATTAATTAATTATTCCTAAAAAGATTAGGAAGCCTAATTAATTAAAGAGTTTAATTAATTAAAATAAAATCCTATTCCTTAATAGTTAGGGAGGGTTCCCTACATCTATAAATAAGAGGAGTCTTATTATGGGAAAGGGTTACACACACAAAATGACAATTTCAAGAGTTGGGAGAGTACTGACATATTCTCTAGAGAGAGAAAAATTAGGATTTTGCCAAACACCCATCTTCTTGAATATCTGTTCTTCCTTGATGGATCACCTCTAGAGGCCAAACACTTGGGTGGCTAACGTTGATCAAAGGAAGGAATCAAATCCCGATGAATTCAAGTTGAACATGAAAAGGAATAGGAGGTAAACTCGTACCCGAGGAAGCTAGTTTCTACAAGGGTATGAATCTAATCTCTTCTTTTCTTGTGATAACCCAGGATTTCAAATAATCCAAATTTTTTGAATAATTTTTTTTATTTAATATTGATATTGAGTATTATTATTGTGCTGAGAATCTGTGATACGAGTTTATAGAAGTAGTCAATTTATGTATTGACTGAGAAAATAAGAGTAGAGTTGTGCTTAATAGAGAATAGAAACCCTAACCCTAGTTACGGATAGTGATTCAGTAAAAAATACAATTATAATAATTATATTAATGAGTACGTGTTTGTACTTTATAGAATTTTTTATCAATGATTTGATCAGATAGGGTATAAACATAGTAAACCCTAATGATTAATTAGGAAACCTAACATGATTAGGAAACCTTAATTTCTAATATTAGAAAGCTTAATTTATATTTTAAACCCGAATTAGAAATTCTAGATTTTTTTAAACCTTAGGGTTAAACCCTAAGGGTTGGGATAAAATGACAAGGATGCCATTAAAATTATAAGTAAAAAGACAAAAATTCCCTTTACTTAACTTTTAAGTTAAAAGAGATATGGTTAAAATTGTTACCACATCTCTTGAATTACCACCAATCACCCTGAATCAGCTAATTGAAGCCACATAATAACAAATTTAACCACAAGAATCAAGTATAAGTGATTTAGGAGAGAGAAAGTTCATTCACTTAGCACATTTGTGTTCTTACTCTCAACCAACTCTCTCTCTCTCTCTCCAAACCTCCGAAAATCTTAAGTGTTTTAGTCACTAAATAACCCTCTAGATCATCAAGATAAGTGGAAGAAAGGACATGATCAAAGCTTGGAACTAGAAGGTATAACCCCTAACTTGACTTTTGATCTTTCATGCCTAGACCAAGTGTAACGACCCCAAAATTCATACAATATAATTCTCAATTTCGATCGTTAATAACACATCTACCTTCTGATTTTACATCATTATTCGATGTTAAACTTTATAAAATGCTGAATAATTTAAATTTTTATGTCTTTCTACTTTAATTCCCTGAATCAAAACCTTTATCATCTACATGTCTTTGAATCAATCTTATTTTATGATTCACTTTATCACTGTTATTATATAAAATTTTACATTTCACTCTGATAACCTTTATATATCAGATAACTCTGACTTTATCTTTACAACTCAACATAAAACTATACATCATAAAATATTTAGTACATCTCATGAATCTTAATCATGGTATAAAGAAATAACAACTTTAGATAAAATATTAATCTTCGTGTATTATTTCTGATCCACGTCATTCAAGTAGCACATAGTGTTACCTTCAATCCTTAACCTGCAAAAAGGGTTATTTGCAAGGTTGAGCTCGACAGCCCAGCAAAATCTAACAGTTTTCATGCATCACGTAGCACATAATACATGCTCAACATATATCTCATAAACATTAGACTAAATAACATACATTTTACATTTCATATAATCAAGTATAAAGATTGAGTTCCTTACTCAATCAGCATGCTTTACTCAATCAACGTAGTCATAAGTTGACTTTAACATTTCATACATTAACATATATATAACATATCATGCTCTTTGCAATAAAGATTTAAAACAGTTAATCACCAATTCACATAGCAAATAGGAACTGAAAGACTTGCCTTTACCGGTGTTTTACCAACACGCTAATACTTCGCATCCTTGCACAACCTACACTGTATGTGAGATTGATAATAAACAAAATCAATACTCGATCTCATGGTCAAATATATTCTAAGACCTTACTTTATCTTATTATCCTTTATAATGTCTTTATAGACATCTAACTGTGTTTTATATGCAACTCGGTTTTATTTTCATTTTCATCACCATACATGCTAGACTATCGCACTTGTAGTTTAATGTGTGTATATCACACCATTTTATTATACCAATTTGGTTTCAAAAATGCATATTCAACACATTGTTTACATGCTTAATTTTCCTTCAAAAATCAAAAATCGCCCTTTTCGATTTCTTTCCATTATTATTCTTGTATTATCATATTTTCATACTCCTGCACATAACATCCAATATTATCCATTAGTTAGAAACTTTGTATACCAAAGTTTAGAAACACTATTATTCTTAGGCATTTTATCGAGCACGTTATGTGCATACATTAACTTATCTCAACTCTTGATCTTAAATGGTTAATTATGCATAGATTATGATAACACATATCTATACTCATTACATATGTCAAAACATATTGTTAATCATCAAAATATATCATCACCCAAAATCTTAATGCAAACAGAATTATAAAACTCATCTTCACAATTTCTTTAACATAACGTTATTTTCGTTTTTAACGTAACTCCTTAGTTAAATTTCTGTTTTTATTCCTTCTTATATAGAATTAACCCTTACTCAGTCTACTACAACCTCATCTAGGCCTTAAAGACAGACCCTTGTCCATCTAAAACAGATTCTGCAATTCATCGACTACTCTAGAATTTTTTTCTGGACAACTTTACTAAACAATTTATTACAGACATGATTCGGTCTATAAAATGGCTCAATCTTGGGAGTCTAGCTTAGTAAACTTCCATATCTACAACTTTTCAGTTTAAAGTTTCTTCAGATTCAAAACACACGAACTTATATGAATTTTTCAAAGTCAGAAATCGTAACAGTTTTGATTTTTTGGGCAGATTGTTTTCCCTTCGGACCATCCTTACTAAAATAGACACTACAATAAATCTACAAGGAGTTTTTATGTGATTCCACTTTTAGAATATATCTTACTTCCATAGCTTCGATTTGATATAAGGCTCACTTTTTAACTCATTATACCCAAAGTGATATGAATTTCACAAGATCTGTCCACAATTACTCATAACCGACGAATTTTGTTCTTCAAATTTTCTTTCCATTTTATTTAGTTTCTTGAATCCTCTTGTTTGATTCTTGATAATCCAAGAGTAAACCAATACAAACAAGACTAAGCATGATCTACTACCCTAGAACATAAATCTACCCAAAAAAAATTAAAGATTAAACAAGGGTTTAGAAGTTACCTTCTTCTAGCTTTTTTCTTCTTCTTCTAGCTCCTCTCAAATCCTCTATTTCTCTCTATCTCTCTCAATTTCTCTATTTCTCTCTTCCACCAAGACTCTTGCTCTAAAAAAACTCTAGGATTTCTTCTTGTGTAACTCCTCATTTGGGTAATAGTTATGTTAATAATTAATATAATAGTAACCCCCACTAATAACATAAGGCTTATGTTACAAAACTCTTACATGCATGACCGATATCACATTAAGCCATCTTAGTAGTATAACCTCACTTTTTCATCATCAGTTAAGCAACATAATGGTTAGGCTATTCTTTATATAATATTATTACTTTACTATGACATATAACATATTTCTAATGTCACACTTAAATAATTTAAAGTTATTTTATTAGTAAAATCAATTAAACTTTAATAATAAAATGCACATCAATTATAAAATTATCTATCAAATTATAATGCTTAATTAAATTAAGCCATAACAACCAACATCAAATATTTATTATTCAATAAATAAATCAACTAAAATATTTATCTAACTCAAATAAATATTTAATTAATTATAAAAATCACATTCGTTACATTTTTCCCTCCTTAATAGGATTCCATCCTCGAAATCACTAAAATCTCCCTTACCTAGTTTTCATCTCGTCTCTTTTAGAAGTCTATTGTAGAACAACTTCAACGCATTACCTTAACATAGGTTCTATATTTTCTGTTCCTCTCAACAATTCTTGAAAGTTTTTATTTCATAACATTTACTTAGACTTAACTATATTCTAAGTATTATACATTCTTTAACCCATCCATTATCTTTTATTCAACTTATAAACACTCGGGATATCACATTCACCCCTTCTTCTAAAAATTTCGTCCGTCAAAATTTTATTTATTAATCTTCATTCATTCGATTTATCAAAATAGATTTTACATTACTCTTCATTTATTCATTGAGTTCTATGACAAAAATCCCTCCTCTAAGGATCTTCCCATCATCACCATAATCTTCACATCTCATTCTTCGAAGAACTTCATATTCTCTTTAGATAATTCATCTCTTTCTTTATTTAGTTCGTTTACGGATTTGTTATAGTTTTCTCAATTCTCCCATCACCACATGTCATATTCTCCAACTTTTCTTTTCTAAGGAATACTCTCTTTTCACTTCCATCTTCCAGAATAACAAGAATCTTCCATAATTGTTCAATAATTGGGAAGTAGTATGAATAACTCAGGAATTTAATAGATTCCGAATCGTGCTGAGGGGTCACAAGACCTTGAACTATGTCCATAGGTTATCAAGTATCTCGACTTGAACCTTTAACAAGCATAAGACTATATGGACCTTGAACTCTTCTCCAGGTTTAACAGTGCATCACCACCATAAACCATCTTTAACAGAATGTTTAGCAATCACACAGACTGAAAATACTCTCTGCAAGTACTCTAGGTGATCAGCCTATCGTACCCCTACGTCGTGCACAACGTATTACATCTTAACATCGTAACGACTATATGCGTTACTTTCGGAACCATTGTCTTTGATAACATGTCCCCTTTTACAGGATTGTTCACCTCAGCTTTTCAACATCTGAATCCACACCAAAACAATTTGGTTTGGCATAACTTCTCAAGAAACGCTTGAATTTCATGAACATCTTTCAATATTCGCCTAGCTAAATTAAATAGCATAGACTTCTACACCAATCCGGACATTAATCTAAATATACATATACATATATATATATATATATATATATATATATATATATATATATATATATATATATATATATATATATATATATATTCTCATATCTTAAAGAAATCTCAAAAATATTTTTATGATGTCATGATACCGCACTGTATTTACAGTTCATTTGAGGATTCTGTCATTTGGTGATTTTATCATACTACATCATACCATAGTGGGCTGACGATCCTTAGATCACATCCAACACTAAGTAATACTGCATTGATGACTCCATCGTTTTTATTATCTCTACACCAGGTTCCATGATGCATTGATGATATAAAAAAAATACATTTTGATATATTTCAAACCATTTTTGTCTAGCCAAAGCAATTAGCATAGACATACGAATTACGGTATTGTTTTTAAAACTCATTGGTTTCATCATTTGATCCAATGTTTTTCAAGAAAATAGAAGTGCAAACATTAGCACGAAGTCAATAAATTTCGAATGTCTAACGTAGCTAGTAGATTTAGAATATCCAGGTATCCATCAACTTCAATCATTACTCCATTACTTCATTACTTAACTATTCTATCAATCTTCAACTTCATCAATGCTCTCTATACTATAATCATTTTCTACCCAATATAGTTCATCAAACTTATCGCACATTGGAAATCCAGGAACTTGCCACAATAATATGAGTTTAAGAACTTGTCCTAGTCAGACCATAGGCGTCCATTCGCTGAGGGGTTCAAAGCATACCATATTATTGTGAGTCACGGACTTACTATATGCATTAGTTTTAAGAACTGCACCTGATCTTAATAATATCTGACTAATCTTAATAGTTTCTAACTATCAAATATACACATGAGAAAAACATCACCTTTTCGCCACATATACATCGATAGCGCGACACCAACATTCCAATGATTATCAATGTGATAAACTGAGTGCAAGCACAAAACCCTCGCCCATACAAAGATTTGTACAACTTAGCCATCACATGAGTCCTCAATTAAAATCCCACCTAACTCTATTTTACTCTTAACTTGCTCTTTGCTCGATACGAATTCCTTGTATCACATCATCTATAACTCCTCGTGAGTTATCTCGTACTATTTCATAGTACATCATCTTCATAGCATCAAGCTATAATTATTCAATCATTACAGACCATCTTTCTTTTATACCTTAAATAGATCACATCGTGATCTTATTCTATAATCATCTCCCTTAAAATACTTTTATTAACTCGTGATCGTTTTGTTTTACGATCCTCTTTCTTTCCTTTTTCATCATTTATGACTTTATTTGTTATCTTGGCTATTCTTTATATCTCTTCAAGATTCTTCTTTGAATTTTCTTGTTTATATAACAATTCTTCCTTTAAGAATTTCTAACTTCAGTTACATTGCTCAACATTTCATTCGAGTTCCATCTCGGCGAGGACAGTTCTAACCCTGAGGTACGCAGATCAAAAGACCAGTAACAACACCAGAGAGGACAGTTCTATCTTGGCGATAACACCGTGACATTCAGTTCCAGTCCCAGAACCAACACTGGGAGTAGCGACTCCATCCTTGGTGATAGCCCCAAGGGATGCCATTGCAGTTCCGGCGATAACTCCAGAAATGCTTGTTTTAAACACATGCGATCAGCTTCAAGCTCAGACCTCCTGCCGAGGCATTCATACCTCAGACCCAGAGCTAACAACGGGCAGACAGGCACACCCATAGATGATAGTGAGGTATACAAACAAGCAGTCCAATCTCAGATGTAACCCTGAGCAACGTCTGCTTTCTACTCAAACCGGTGATAACCTCGGTGAGGAGTCAAAATGTCATCTTACCTGCCTCAACTATTTTCTCTCACAAGATGATATCTCGGTATACCAACAAGTAGTCCAATCTCAGATGTAACCCTGAACAACGTCTACTTTCAACTCAAACCGGCGATAACCCCGGCGAAGAGTCAAACATCATCTTGCCCCTTCAACACCTGCGCGTCATCTCAACACTTCATACATACATACATCCAACAATGTCCCACAAGAACCGAGGAGTAACAATCCCGAGTGACTATTACGCGTGACAGTACTTTGGATAGAATTTGAAGCTTGAAGACCATGGGCATAGACCCCTCTTCCTGACTTCGTACAACCTCTAATCCATGTCATTGCGTAACTCTCGACACAAGCGGTCCAAAGAAGGTCAGATATACCTCGTTCGGATGCTCGGATTGAAGTTCTGCAAGTTTGAGCGGACATTACAGTGTATGAATGCACGTACTTCGAGATGACAGGACTCGCGAGGTTCGGATGCACCACGACCAGCCGCAGGTACAACCGCGGCTGCCGCATGTGTACCTGCGGCCATCAGTCTATAAATATGAGCCTTGGGGTCAGCCATTTAAAGAAGAGAAGGAGAGGAAAAGGTGAGGAAGCCCTGTCTATTTTACTTTGTATACACATCTTTTGAGTGTTTCCTCATCTTTAAACACTTGTTAGCTCACATATAGCTATCTTTTATCCGGCGGGAGTTGAGTGTTTATCCATTTAAAGTAATAGAAGTCTACATTGATAGCCCACTATAAGCCTTCTCACATTATATAAAGCCTTCTTCTCATATTAGCACACATTGTTATACACATTGAGAGTCGTGTTATGTGCGTTTGCCCTGGACTTCGGTCTGTGGTTTTCATTTCTGTCTGTATATATATACTTATATATGTATATATTTTATATATGGACTAACATTATCGAGTTATGCCTCGATTGAGCCTAGACTTCGGTCTGGAGCGTTTATCTACTTTTGTATATATATATATATATATATAATTGTTGTCAGACATATCTGATGAGCCTGGATTTTACATCTGGTGCATTTACTCGCTTATATATATATATATATATATATATATTTATATATATAATTGTTTTCGGACATATCCGATGAGCCTGGATTCACATCCAGTGCGTTTACTGCTTATATATATATATATATATATTTGTATATATATATATATATATTTACATTTCTGTCAGGCCTGGAGTTTACTTCGTGGCTTTTTACAACTTTATTTACATTTCGTCCTGCCTGGAGTTTACTTTGTGGCAGTTGATCACTTTTACAACTTTATTTACATTCCGATCCCCCATGGAGTTGCTTCGTGGTGGTTGATCATGTCCATATATATATATATATTTACATTTCTGATCCCCCATGGAGTTGCTTCGTGATGGTTGATCATGTCTGTATATATATATATATATATATATATATATATATATATTTACAGCTTTTATATATATAACTGCTTCCTGCTTTCCATACAAATTGTAGTATCATGTGAGCCTAGGAATCATGTGATCACAGATTGAGTCTACTGAATCTAGATTTGGTTCCCATGATGGACATTTTTCAGCTATAAGAAGCTTGTACTTTATTTTACAGTGTCTGAATTTCCTTGGATGATTGTCATGCCCGTGAGGAGTTTTGCACTGCTGTATATTATTTTCTCGAGAATGCTTCACATCTGAAAAATAAAAGTAACATTTAATAATAAACTGGAAGTATCAAAGGCCTCAATTACTATTGAGCACGTGGTTTGAAAAACCTCTTTTACAAAATGTCATTGCTATATCTTGTTTAAAATCGAATTTTTCTATAAATTCAAACCCTATGTATATAGGTGTGAACGAGGTACAACACTACTTCCAAATAATTGCACATTAATCCACACAAACAAACCTTTTCGGTTGCGTTGGTGCAACCAGTTAAATACACCAACTGGTGACTCTTAAAGTCATATCGTCGACATTATACATGTCAGACCTTTTTCACTTATTTTTTCAAATAAATCTCACATTAACATGAGAACACCAAAGAACAAGTAACGAAAAGGGATACTAAAAAATCCCGACGTCGACATGTGGCGACTCTGCTGGGGACTCCAGTAAGAGGGCTTAAGCCACTATTACAAGCTTTTGAAATTGTTATATGCTTGTGTGTGAATGTTACATTTACATTTCTGATGAATGTGTACGAATGCATTTTTATTTACTGCACTGCTAAATATCTATCTGTGATATTAGTTCTTCGAACATGCCATCATTTTGCATAAATAGTGAGACGCGTTATATGTGAATGTATGTTGTGTGGTTCTTCCATCAGGAGGCTATCCTGTCGGTGTTTGATTACTGGACTCGCAGGAAGAATAATTCCAGCGAGGCTCAGGAAAGGCACCACCCAGATTCGCTCCTAGTTGAAAGACCGGATTAACTTCCCGTCAAGTAAATTGCGATGATCTGGGAACCTTCACGCCAAAAAGCCGCAGAGAGTAACCCTAAGATAGGTCAATCTCGGATAAACTAAACGCGGAGGTAAGTCTCTTCATACTTTCCATTTTCAATTACTTGTAAAAGCATTACTTGTAATTTTATTCCATGTTCATCCATATGTAATGGACAATATGAAGAATATCTGTGCATGCATGCATGTTATCAATTAACAACCGGTTTTACAGGACAAAAATTCCTAAAACAGACATGTTATGATAACATTTACATTACTCTAAGACTAAACTACGTAAGTCCTTTTGTAGGGAAGCAAGTTGGGCCTGTTACCCGCTCAAAATCCAAAAAGGCCACATGCCTACAGCCACTCATGTCTTCTTTTGACCAGTCTAATGCTGTTTCCCGAGATGAATTTGACGGATTGAGTAAACAAATTACAGACTTGGCTGTTTTACTGAGAGAATTACACCAGTCCACTCAGGGTACGAAGATACCTACACATACAGAATCCTATACACAATGAGGAGTTCAAGGTTTGGAAAAGACAATTCCAGAACCTCAGTTGGATACGACCAACAAAGACCTTGAAAACACCCATATCAAAGGAGATCCAGACACCGGTGATAGCAGGAAGAAGGTCCTTCAAATGGAGGAAACTATTCGTGTTCTCAAAGGGATTGGAACACATGGCAGTGTTTCATATACAGACCTTTGCATATTTCCTGGTGTTCATTATCTAGAGAAATTCAAGACCCCTGATTTTGAGAAATATGACGGATTAGGGGATCCTTATACACATTTAAAGGTGTTCATTGGAGAACTCGAATCTTATGCGGAAAATGAAAAGCTCAGAATGCAGCTGTTTCAGAAAAGTCTGACTGGAGAAGCCCGTTCATGGTATACCAGATTAGACAACTCAAAGATCCATAGCTGGGAAGAGCTGGATCACGCCTTCCTCACTCAATATAGTTTTCAATCTCAGATGGCTCCTAACCGGTATCAAATCACTAAGGTCAAGAAATAGTCTACTGAGTCATTTAGAGAGTACGTTCAAAGGTGGAGGCGCCTTGCCGCTCAAGTTATTCCTTCTATGACAGAATCAGAAATGGTCATGACTTTCATAGATGTACAGGAATGCTCCTTTCTATGAAAGAGTTCTAGCTGGTATTGGCAAACCATTCTCTGAAATGATCAAGCACGGAGAGATGGATGAGATGGGATTGAAGTCTAGTAAAATTCAAGACCTAGCCGCTCTTAAAGCTGTTGCTGAGCACATCCAGTCCGGATCTTATGGAAACAACCCCCGGAGGGTCCATAAAAAGAAAGAGGAGGATGTTTTCTTGATACTACAAGGACAAAAAGGCAATCAAAGTGTGCATATACGGAGGAAAAAATACTCCCCTTTTCCAGCACAATCTTCAAACCCTTCATTGCCTAAAAGTGGAGAAGTAAAGCGACCTCGAACATTCACACCCTTAGGGGACTCGCTCGAGAATATTCTTTCTTTTCTGACTGCTCAGATAAAAATTGCACATCTTATTCCACCAGCCAACCTTAATGGGAGGGGTTTTAATGCTACTCGGAAGTGTGCTTATCATGCCGGAGCACCTGTACATGATACTCAAGATTGTCACCAAACCAGATCATGGTCACCAAACATAAGATTCAAGATCTAATAGACAACGGTGAGATCATGGTCACCAAACCAGATCAACCTCATGTGCAAGACAAACCTCTTCCTCAACACAAAGAAGAAGATGTCAACATGATCAGTTGGAGCACTGGACAAGGTTCCAATTCTAATGGCGAATCATCCCAACCCATCAAAGACGGTGTTGACAAATGGGATTATGAAAAGTTCCAGTTTACCATGGAATGAAAGATGAAAGCTCTTTGCAAACAAATTAAGCAATTGGCAGAACTGGTGACCCACCATCATCAAGTCACACGCAAATTAATCAGGCAAGAGCATGCCTATCTACTTCCTTTTGTTATGAATGCTTCCTCACCACCTTCAGAAAGCGAAGCTATGGAGGATAGGTTGCAAAGAGATCAAATGCTAAAGCCCGTTGGGATTTTTCCAATCAGAGGGAATTCACCTATTTGGACCAATCTATGGAGGAGATACTACAGATGTTGATCAACGAAGGAAGAATTAACTTCCTTCTCCCTCCAATCAATTGCCGTTCAGGACGGTTTAATTCTGATGAAGTGTGTCAATATCATTCACATTCTCGCGGTCACAGCACAGAAGAATGCTGGGCACTCTGCCATCTCATTCAGAATCTTATTGATAGCGGTGTCCTGCAAATAGCAAATGATTACACTGTGCAACTCAAGGGTGGGAATGCATGTCCTACCAAATGGAAGGGATCAATGGCAGTTATATCCGAAGTGGATGATGAGACTGTCAAAGTATTTCCCATACAACCAATTCAACTCAAAGGAGCTGATAATCCTTTGAAAGTGGACCGCACCAGAGCCAATTTCTTTATCTTTCAGACCACAATATCCTGTTGTCATCTTACACAATGTTACACTGGAATTATGGAAAAGCTGAAGGATCTACGTCTCATACTACTGCTACAGTGTCGAAGGAAAATCCATTGTATCTTCCTCAACGGGTTATTAAACCTACTTGCGAAGCAAAGGGGAAGTTGCCCATGGAGAAGATTGAAAAATTCCTCCGTACTATGGGCTAAAATGAAGCCAAAGTGGTTTTAATCTTGCGAAGAAGCTCCACACCAGATTTCAATACTATACTTGGTTTTCTCTTCTGAGGATCATCGGAAGATCTTACTGAAGGTTTTGGAAGAAGCCTACTTGCCAAAATCAGTGGATGTGTAAAAATTTCAACATTTAGTTGATCACATTTTCAACAACAATGTGATATCCTTCACTGATGATGACATACCTCCCGAAGGGACCGATCATTGCAAGCCTATGCATATTACAGTTTATCTTCCGGGTACATGCTAGCTGGAGTTTTGATAGATGGAGGTTCATCTCTAAATATCTGTCCTTATGCCACCTTGGTGAAGATGAATGTCAATCTCAATCGGAACCAAAGAAGCCATACGGTTATCAGAGCTTTTGATGGATCTCGATGAAATTCCGTTGGAAAGATTGAATTGCCAATTGAGATTGGTCCAAATACATTCAATGTATCCTTCCACGTCCTCAAGATAGACTCAGATACAACCTGTTATTGGGGAGGCCATGGATACACATGGCTGGAGCTGTTCCCTCCACCTTACATCAACAACTCAAATACATTATCAATAACAGTCTAGTCACTGTCAATACTGAGCCGGAATGTCCTGAATAAGGAACTCTACCAATCATCAGCTTCAATTCAAAAGTTGAACTGGCCAGTTTCCATACTTTGGAAGTGAGTAACACACAATACCATTCTATTGGAGTGCTACTTCTCGTACCCAAGATTTCTGACGAGGTTATGTCGGCCACACAAGAAATGATGTTATTGGGTCATCAACCTGGACAAGGGCTTAGGTAAAGATAAGCAGGGTATTAAGCACCCTATCCAAATGTCCAGTCAAATTGGAACAGCCGGGCTAGGATATTCTACCAGTTCCAGACACAGGAATCCTCATAAGCACAAGCAGGTTCCTCAAGCTTCCGCCGCACGGCGATTTTCTATATCTTTACCTCATGAGTTAATGCAATCTTCAGTAAAGGTTCCAACCCATGTTGTGGCTATGCTATTTCTAAAACTAGTGCCAATCAAAGCAAAAGAGGTGCTGATTCATGATCCCGAGGTGGAAGAAAAGGAACAAAAACTGTAAACATGACCTTGCCTTGATGATGGTAGGCATACACGTCATTGTTCATGATGAACATACAAACAGATACACTCCAGACGATGATTGCCCAGATGTCATGGTTATCATTTGGGAAAAGGAGGACAATGACGATCCTTCCATCATTGCAGTCCTTCAGGAATTTGACCTCGATAATTGGAGCAGCACTCCATGCATTGGTCGACGAGGGTAAAATGGGCAGAAAAATCCCTCTGCCCTATAGATAAATTTAATTGCTTGCTTTCCTTTACAGTACTAGCAGTTATTTTATCAAGTACATGCTAACACTTTTGTATGATCGAACAGTTGCATATATTAAGTGAAAGCATCTTTTGTTTCAGGACTCTGAATTTAGATGTGCTTGTACTTGCTGATGAGGTGCCCTCTCTCCACAAAGGCTGTAACTTTGATACAAAGTTAGACTCAGACTTGATGGACATACAAGAGGACAATTGAGATACCTCAAGAGATTAAGGAATGGGTCATAGACAAACCCAAACCCAATCTTGATCAAACCACTTCTTTCAATATTGGAACCTTAGACAACCCTAAGCTAATCCAAATTGGTTCAGACCTTACCACAAATTAGCAGAATGACATGGTTGCACTATTAACCTAATTCCAGGATGTATTTGCATGGTCTTATGAAGACATGGTGGGTTTTTCTACTGACATTGTTCTTCATCGCCTTCCCATTAAAGAAGGATTCAAGCCAGTTAGGCAAAAACTCAGGCGATTAAAACCTGAATGGAGGTTAAAGGTTAAAGAAGAAATTGTGAAATAATTTCAAACTGGCATTATCATGGTGTCTACATATCCGGAGTGGATATCCAACATTGTTCCCGTGCCTAAACTAGGGGGAAAGGTGCGAGTCTGCGTGGATTATCAGGGATTTGAACAAAGCTTGCCTTAAAGATAGCTTTCCCGTGCCCTTTATGCACATTCTTATTGACAAAACTGTTCAATACGTCATGTACTCCTTTGCTGATTGCTTTAGCGGGATACCATCAAATTATGGTCGCTGAGAAAGATCATGAGAAAATTGCTTTCATCATGCCTTGGGGAAACTTTTTGCTACAGACGGTTGTCATTCAGCCTCATCAATGCCGGGGTAACCTATCAGCGATCTATGATGGCTCTTTTCCATAATTTAATGCATAAAGAGATAGAGATCTACGTGGATGACATCATTGTCAAATCCCGAAAGGAGGAAGACCACTTAGACAATCTCAGAAAACTTTTCAACAGGTTGCGTAAGTACAACTTGAAGTTGAATCCCGCCAAGTGCGCCTTTGGTGTTAAGTCAAGCAAGTTGCTAGGTTTCCTAGTTAGACATAAAGGTATTGAATTGGATCCTACAAAAATCCAGGCCATCAAGGAAATGCCCATTCCTCAGACAGAGAAGGAAAATACAGGGATTTTTGGGAAGGATCAACTTCATTAGCAGATTTATTTCTCAACTCACAGCAACCCGTGAGCCAATCTTCAAGCTAGTTAAGGAAGAATTCCTCCATGAAATGGAATGATGAGTGTCAAAAAGCCTTCCCTCACAATCAAAGAGCAACTGATTAACGATCCTGTTTTGGTACCTCCTAGGGATGATGTTTCCCTGTTCATGTACCTGTCCATAAATGACAATGCCATGGGCTGTATGCTGGGGCAAAAAGATAATAGAGGCCAAGAACGAGCTATCTATTACCTCATCAAAAGATTCAGCATCAGTGAACTCAAGTACACTCTAATTGAGGAAGACTTGTGCTTTAGCATGGGCTTCTATGAGGTTACAACATTACCTTCATGGTCACACAACCCATCTCATATCCCGAATGGATCCGCTCAAGTATGTGTTCAGTAAGCCCATACTGAATTGTCTACTGTCCAGATGGCAGTTAATCCAATAACAATTTGACATCGTCTACGTGATGCAAAAGTTAGTCAAAGGTCAAGGAATTGTGGATCAACTGGCCGCCGCACCTGCAAGAGACTACAAACCCTTGGAAACATACTTTCCCGATTAAGGGATAATGACCGTTCAGCTATAACATCAGTACGATACATCCCAGTACGTGGAGAATGTATTTTGATGGAGCTGTTAACACAGAAGGCTCTAGAGCTGGAGCAGTTCTAATATCCGGTATGGGGGAGCCAGTATCCCGTCGCCATCAAACTGCAGTTTGTCAGCACCAACAACATAGCTGAGTATGAAGGCTGTATCATGGGGCTAAAATTTACCCGTTCAATGGGCGTCAGGTGGTTAACTGTCTTTGGGGATTTTGAATTGGTAATCAGACAATCCACAGGAATCTATCAAACCAAATAATTACATTTGCTGATGACTTTGGAGTTCGAAGAAGTCTCCTTTCTACACATTCCTCGTAATAGGAATGATTTTACAGATGCATTAGCAACGTTGGCCTCCTTGGTTTACATACCTGACAAGGAAAACATGCCAAGCATCACATTGGAGAAGTATCGGATGAGCTACCTCCCATCCACAACCCTTGGTATCAGCACATCAAGGAATATCTACGAGATGGATCTACACCCGCTGAGGTGAGCCTAACTGAGAAGAGGCGGATTCATCGACTTGTTATGAAATTCTACCTGAGCGGAGATGCACTCTACAAAAGAGATGCTGGATTAGGTCTCCTCAGATGTCTAGATAAAGACCATGCTCAGAGACTCATGGATGAAATCCATGGTGGAGTATGTGGCCCTCACATGAGCGAACCCCTACTTGTCAAGGAGATCCTCAGAATGGGGCATTATTGGCTTACACTCAAAGCTGACTGTGATGATCACGTCAAGAGGTGCAATAAATGTCAGATTCATGGGAATGCCATCCACTCCCCTCCAAGGGAACTCCATAATATGAGTTCGCCATAGCCCTTCTCAATGTGGGGAATGGACGTGATCGGGCCCATCGAGCCCAAAGCCAGTAATGGACATCGATTTATATTCACCATGATCAACTACTTCACCAAATGGGTAGAAGCAACCTCCTTCCCCAGGGTTACTAAAGAAGTCATCATTGCTTTCATTAGAAACAATGCTGTTTGTCGATATGGATAACCATAGGTCATTGTGTCAGACAATGCTAAGAACCTCAACAACAAAATGATGGAAGGAGTTATGCAAAAAATTCCACATCAAACACCTCAATTCTGTCATCTACCGTCCAAAGATGAATGGTGCTTGTTGAAGCGGCTAATAAAAACATCAAAAAGATCATGCAGAAAATGTCTGCCAATCACAAAGGATGGCCTGACCTCTTGCCTCTGACTTTATTAGCCTACAGAACTTCCATGCGTGCTTCCACTGGGGCAACCCCCTTACTCATTAGTCTATGGGATGGAAGCAGTGCTCCCCATAGAGGTGGAAATAGAATCCTCAGAGTATTGATGGATGCTCAGTTGGATGAAGACCAATGGGTACAAGACAGGTATCACCAATTGTCTTTAATAGACGAAAGGCGATCCGAGGCTATCTTCTATGGTCAGTTATATCAGCAAAGGATCGTACGATCCTACAACAGAAAAGTTAGACTAAGGTAATTCAAACAACATAACTTGGTTTTGAAGAAGATCATTGACAACCAAGATCAATCTAAGGGAAAATTCGCTCCTAACTGGGAAGGCCCATTTGTTGTCATGGAGGTATTGACAGGAGGTGCTCTCAGATTGCAGGAAATGGATTGGTGATGAATTTCCACAGCTTATCAACTCAGACACCGTGAAACGGTACTATAGTCTGAAGTTACCATCAAACAAACATCCTGGTTTTGATCATCAAATCACCAGTCATTCTGGTTTTGAACCCTCTCCTTTTTACATACTTTTCTGCCCATCAATGAAACATACACTTCAAATCAGCAACATGGTATTACTTCATTTCAAACCTTCCATACAATTTCGTTTATCCTGAAGACGGGATTTAATCTTTCACAATTTTGGTTATCCTGAAGATGGGATTGAACCACCTTTCACACTTGTAGTTTATCCTGAAGACGGGATTAAAATTTTCACACTTGCAGTTTATCCTGAAGACAAGATTAAACTTTTCTACGCCTGCAGTTTATCCCGAAGATGGGATTAAACTTTTCTACGCTTATAGTTTATCCTAAGGACGGGATCAAACTTTTTCCACACTTGCAGTTTATCCCCATTATGGGATCAAACTTTCTTCTCCCCGCAGTATAGCCCTGCACATGGGATTCACGCTTTTTTTTCAGCTGCGATTCGTCCTGAGGGGCGAACTACAGTCGACTTGATCTCCCTAATACTCGGGGGTACGTAGACAACCATATTCTACATGGCCCGATCACAATAAAGAAAAACAACAAAAACATTTCTGCCCTTTCTATACAAAAACACAAAAACATTTCTACACCCATCTGCCTTTCACATTCAACGTTGAACCTCTTACACCTAGGTTAGAACTACGCAGACTTGATCTCCTCTTCAATAGGAGTACGCAGGCATCCATTTATGGTTTAGTCTAACCCCTACCAGAACAAAAATTCTTGTCATGCGGTACTGGGATCAACCTTCAATTCACCATAAGAGATTGAATTACCCAACCTCTTCTCACAAATAGAAGATTCGGTGACCATCTAAGCTGTGATCGTGCCTCAAAGAGCAATACCAACCCATAAGAGATTGAATTAACTAGGCTTCTCACAAATAGAAGTACTGACGACCATCTGTGGTGCGGTCAATCTCAGAGAGGAATAAACTACCCTCCTCTCTACTTTTCCATATAGATAGCAGTCCCAAGACACCAAAGATGGTAGGGATTTATAAAAATCAATGATCCGTTCTGAGAGATCTTGCGACGTCTCAATGTCCATCTATCAAGGATAAGTTCAGAATGCATCAAGATCACAAGGCCCTGAAGAAATAGGAAAATATCAAGCAAGTATCAAGGCATAACTAAAAGGGAAGTGAATCAAAATATATTTCCCTTCTATACATAATACTGTTTGATATATACATATGTGCCGTACATGACAAAATGGCTAAGCTAGTCTGTGTAGGAAAATACAAAGTTATCTACAGATCTGTATGTATGCGGACTATTAAATCTAACATAGCACGCCTCTTTGAAGACAGAGGTAATGCTGCAAGCTCCTGACCAAGGGTATCTACACGAGCTAGCAGATCAAAGGCTAACTACATGGTGGCATAATGCTAATTAATGTAAGCACTCATGTCGGCAAGACTGACAGTCATCTAGGATCTAACGGAAGTACTATCTATAATGGCCACATCCCTAGCAGATAAGGCGGTATCCTGCTCCCCAATTAATGCCTCCCTGGCTGATCTAGCCTCATCCCTCTCTAACAAAGTGGCATCTCTCTCATCAAGAGCTATCAACATTGTGGCCCTAGCCTGATCTCTATCATAGGTCATCAGATGTAAGCTCTGCTCCAAATGCTGTGCCGAATACTGAGTAACAGTGGCACTCGTGGTGGGAGAATCCATCACAAATGCTGGCAGGCCAGCAGTCAAATCATCGATGGGAATGTTAGCCTCCTCTATAGGCTCCTCATCGTTAGAATCAATCCCCTGCACTGTGGATACTTGCCACAGCCGATGCAGTCTCTGTCTCTATCCATGCAGAATACTCTGCAGAACAACCTGGATGACTGACAGAAAACTCAGCCAGCCCTCGCTGATCCTAACAAGCATACAACCTGGATCTGTCCTCCGTTGATAAATGGTGTGAAGCAAAGCGCTGACTCACTGCCCCCTCATACGAATGAAAATCCTAAAACTGGTCAAACTGATACATAACGGCCAATGGGTGGTAAGTGATCATGCCCCTCAAACTAGATAGAGGGAGATAATCCATGCCCGGAGCATGAGTAATGAAGCTGTAGGGTGAGATAAACCCTGAACACGACAATATAGCATACGGGTCTCTAATCCCTGCCAGAAAAGCTGACCACGATGCAGCATCTGTACACTCCGTAGGCTAAAAGGAGTACGACATGGCTATATCATGGGTGAAATAAAACCCCTGTCGTCTAAATGTGCCAATCGGTCTCAATTGTGACATAAACCACACATACAACATGACCGAGCTACCTGTGAACACTCTTGCCGGATAAGTGCAGCAGTATGCAGCTAACCTCAGAGTCTCTGCAATGATCATCGGTATAATGGTATGACCCTCCCTGAGAGCTCTCACTGCCATAATGATGCCGATATCCAACTCATACATGTACCGCGGTGTGAAGACGTATGATAATACACAAAAGTAGTACATCCACACTGGCTGAACGCCAATGGTCCTCTGGTGTGGTGAAATCCCTGGAATGCCGTGCATAGCTATCCTCAGAGCCAAACCTATCAAACAGGAAATGCTGGGATATCACGTGGTCGAATGTAATCTCGTCCTGGACCACTCTACGTCTTAATCAGGTGAGGGTCATGAACTATCTGCTTATGTCTCCGATAGCCATATGCAAGCAAGGTCTGTCCAGCGGTAACATCGTCAATCGTGCATACTCCTTCAAAGTAGGAGTCAACTCCTAGGTCCCAAATCAGGAAAACTTGCCTCTCTGATACCTAAGTGCTCTAGCATACCCTCTACAAATCCTATGGGAACATGAAACATCAACAAGGTCATAGTATGCTATAACAAATCATCTACGATCACCATGTCTGATGGTGATATACTATCATACCATGAGCGCATACCAGATACCACCAAAAATGGTGGGGTATAATCAATACGGCTAACTGTCAAAGAAGACATCTGTACGGGCCATGCTATAAGACCATCCAGGGGTCAATACTGAATATCTCTAGGACATACATACATATGCATAACATAATAACATGCATGATACAATAGATGGCAATATGATATAGGGAATGGAAAACTGTACATACATTCCTAAGTATATCATCATCTAATACATCTCTGTACAGCTAAAATGCAGGGAAATGGGGTGAAGCTACCCAACATCTAACAGAGGCCTATCAAAAGATATAGCGAGAATGGGGCGAAGCTACCCAATTGCTGATAGAGGCCTATCAAAAGAGATAGGGGGAAATAAATTAGAAAAAGTCAATGGTGTCGATGTCTACATCAATCGATACTGTCCACCTAATGTAACTCCTCTTGAGTCACTAGATCTCTATCTAGAGGGATGTCAGGCCAATACAAGGGAGGATCTGTACCGACAAAGCCATATGGGTCACCTGAGGGGCCAGCGCCAGAGCTGAAAGTATCAAAAGTATTTGCCTCTGAAGGATCTCTGCACAAATACCGAATGAAAAGATGTGACCAGTCCAGCTGCCGGGTTAATCTATCAATCCGTGTCACATAAGTTGGATCTCTGACACAGGCTATCCAATCCGTCATCATCACGAATTCTGGAACCATATCCCCCATAAACTGTGTGGCGTGGGTCTAAGCTCCAATAGTATGAGGGATCCACCAATGCTGGAACATCTCCTGAGACCAGGGGCCCTCTGATAATATAAAACCGTCAATCTCCATCAATGGGATGTTAATGACGGGTGACTGGGAAATAGGCCAATAACGCCTGATAGAAGGCAAGATCGACATACAGATCTCTCCTGTAGTGCTCCTGATAGCACGCTCTCCTAAATAGAGCTCCCATCCTCCATCTGTGAAGAGAGGAATCCTGAGGGTGGAAATGATGTACTCTACTCCAGTCGGGTACCCATTCTAAAAACCAACTCCCAAATGTTCTTCAGAGTAAGGAATCCATGTGATGACATCGGCTGTCAATAACTCCAGCTGTAGGTGACAATGAGTGAAACCCTCAGCAACAGGGACCTCCGCTAGTATGGAATGATGCCATCTCCGTCCTCGTGGATAGGTATCTAAACCTAACACGCTCACAGGATACAAACATGGAAGCCTCTCATATGCCCAAAACTGCCAACACAAAGGCAAACATCTGCTGTCAGTCAACACTCTTAACCTATACATTGGGAAAAGACAAGAGAAACACTCACCAGTAGAAACGGGTAGAATCCTAATCATGCCTTGGTCAAGCCTTGCGATAGCATGCGCATTCCCCTGAGGAAGTAGGCAAAGGTGTAGGAACCCCAATCATACGCTCCTATACGGTCCATGTGTCGAGTGGCGCTGATCAAAGAAAATGACACCGTAGAGGAGTTATCTGCTATGAAGAAGCCCCTAATGATCATCAGGAATAATCGTCAAAGAATGCGATTCCTAACTCTTACATCATCGGGTATGGGCTAACTCAACAGCCCGCTCATAGCATCTACGCTCAAAGGACCCGTACGAAAAGTCCTGCCCTTGAGCGCCTCCGCCGGAACTCCCAACAAGGATCTGACGCTTGTAGGGGTGATATTCACCGTGCAAGGCACCGGCTCTCCTCCAAACTTCATACCTGTGATAAACTGCCAATCCATTAGCGTCATCATCACCTCACAGTCCAGTAAATAGAGTGACTGAGTCTGGTGAAACCACCGCTCAGACAACGCCCTGAGGTAACCCCAGGGACAACGATGGTGTAGAATGGAGAAGAACATCCCAAATCCCCAGCCATGGACGATCACTCTGTAGTCATCATGCAATGCCTGATACATAGAGTGGATGCTAAACTAGTTCCCTCGAGGCTGTGTGAAGCCGGGAACTTACATCAAATGCAGATCAACATTAGAATCCTTGACTCTTCATCAATAGGAAATAAGGAAGATTAAAGATCTAACTTCATACCTCATTTGCGTGCAGGTATACTGAAGGATGCCTACTCAAGTCACCTAGAAAATCAGGGTTCGCCACTTGAATACCTGGCAATTCCCTATGGGGAACACGTACAGTAGGAGCAGGAACCTCGATCGGTACATCCTCCTCCTCGTCCTTAACATTCGACACTTCAACCCGAATAGGACGTATCACCGCCTCCAATAAACGACGAGGCTGTCTGACAGAACGACGTTGAGGCTCTTCAGAAGCTCTCCTCCGTACACCAAAAGTGGTCCTGCGGGAACTACTCGGTGATCCCGATCCATAATATCTGGACAACAAGTCTCCAAATCACCTCAGAAAGGGTATAGTAATTTCTTACCTGGAGCTTTTCAAAATGCATTGTTTTAACATACATCTACAGTAGAGTTAAAAATGCATGACTACCTAATACCTATATTTTGGTAAAATTTTGCCATAAACCCCTTTGTAAATGGGACTATTGTTGCCTCTTTTTCAGTTCTGATAAAAGAGCTCTAAATCATGCAAGCATACATGTGTCAGCAAGTAATACAGAGTAAGTAGAGTATCGATTCCACAAAGAAAGTTGTTAAATTTAAACTACTATGCATCAATTAACTCACTGTATTTATATGTTTAGACTAATGAATATAATTATTTAATTAATCTAATTGTAACTAACAACTTAAAATAAGTATACTAATGGAATGAATATAATCTGGAAATAATGAGACCCTAACTTCATTTAATATTTCATCTAATCGCTACTATCATGCAAGAAGTGTTCACATATCATAGGAAAATAGCCAAGAGCACGAATAGAGTTATAACCTTTTTTCAATGCACTATAACCTACTTACATAGCATCCCCAGATGATAGACTCCATGTAATCATTAATACAACCAAAATCACTATATGTCTATGTAAAATTGCTATTATATTGATTTTAAGCACAAGCCCTTACTCTAGCTCATACGGTGAAACAGTATATGTCTATCTGGTTCACAAAATACGCAAGCCATATACAATAGCTGTAAGGCCCCAACTTTTTATAAATGAAGATTTAATTTTTTCTATTTATTATTTTGAAATAGTAAGGTTTGAATTGATTAATGTGGATAGTTATGGGTAAAATGCGCAAATATTTCAATTAAGCAAGTGGTTATAAAATACTCATTGTTGTCGGAGAATATTCGTTTGGTCGTAGAATATTCTTGCTGTCGGGGAATATTCGTACGACGGCGCAGCCATGTATGGGCCCCATAACGAAAAGCGATTGGATGAAGAAAATGACAAGTATAAGTTGTTTATAAATAACGACGTAGTTGTTACCGTTAATACCGTTGGAATACCCGGTGGTTAAAATACAGTAATACGCGTTGTTGCACAGTAGCACACAGTATTGCACCAATTATTGATTATTACGTAAGAAGGCACTACTCAATAATTGTTACAGTAATTAACGTTCAGTATTTTATTTTATTGATTCAATAATTGATGCGTTGATATTTTATATTACTGTTGTTTTAATAATTGTCACTACACAATATTTTCTATTATCGGAGCAATAATTCATATTATCTGAATAATATTATCAGATAACATTATTGGCAATGTCTAGAAAGTTCTGTCTAAGGAGAGATTTGGTCACCTAATTGCGCGCCAGTAATGAAAAATCTTTATTAGAAAGCCCCCTCTTTCCTGGGAACGGCCTGGTTGTCAGTACTGTGATTCTGTAATATTATTTATGAATAATTAATTATTGATTTATATGATGAGGGAAATATTGATTTTTTGTGGATATAGATGGAGAAAATATTTAAAGTGACAATTGTTAAAAATTGATATTTTATCTTTTCTGATAAAATAATATTTTATTATATTATTATAATATAATAATGATAATATTTTTACAAGGAATGTGGGATATATGAGTATATGAGGAGGAAGAGTATTTTTGTTGCAAAAGTTGTTTAACACATGTTTTGTGTGTCAGTGGATCCCATTTCTTGACTGAAATTTGATTATAGCCTGTAAAATTATCCGTATGTGAATTTCTGTCAATTTCTGTTTGGAATTTGGAAAAACTTTCTTCTGCAAAGTTGTAGAGAATTGAATTTCCTATAAAAATTCGCCAAGATTCGAATTTTCTGACAAAGGGCTATTTGTTATGAATTATTGAAGTTTCGAAGTTCCGAAATAATTGATTTTTGGAAGTTTTAGTTAATTATTTTGAGAAAAACGTTTTTTGTGCAAATAGTGGGCTCACGTGTGTTATAAATGATCTGAATTAAGATCTTCAAAGTTGGGCTAAGGAAATTTATAATATATATTAATATTTTATTAAATTTTCTGCTTTGGTGTTCTAAGCATTTTTCTATAAATAGGGTGCTTAGGTTAGAATTGAAAATCACACCAGAAACTGAAATTTTCTCTCTATTTCTCTCTCTATAATATCGAGCGTATTTTGTGAGTATTTTAGTACTTTGAGTATTGCTATACGGTGCAAGTTCTTTTAGCACTATATCCAGTATTCCGGTCAGAAGTACTATTCTTCCGAGGTAAGGGATGTTATTTTATTCGAAAATGATATTATTTCTTCAATATCACTATGCCGAAATATTTGTTGGAAATTTTTATCAAATTTAGAACTTTTTCATGTCGGGGTTACTATTCATGAGTTACTATTCATGAGTTACTATTCACGAGTTACTATTCACGAGTACTATTCGCGAAGCATGATAATATTTTTTATGAAATTTCTTTCTTTTAGTGTCGGAGTTACTATTCATGTATACGGCACTATTCACGTATATGACACTATTTACGAATACGACACTATTCAAAGAAAAATTAAATTTTCTTTTCTGTGTACAAAATTGTGTGTTATGATTCCTATCTTTGATTGGATCTATGTTTTTATCTTCATTCTTGAATTTTACTCCAATCTGGTTATTTATGAAGTATTTTTGAACTTTAATCATTTAAAGTACGAATCCTTAATACTTGTTCTTTTGTTTCACTGGATTCGTTTTTTTTAAAATATTTTTCATCATCCTCAGTCCTAAATGATGATATTAATGAATATCTTTGGCCTGTAGTGCAAAGATGAATGATTTCTTGATGAATATCTTTGGCCCGTACTGCAAAGATGAACAGGTGTTGAAATAAACATGACCAACTGATGAATATCTTTGGCCCATAGTGCAAAGATGACTATTTGATTCAAGATATATATTGATTGATGTTACAGGGATAAAATATCGATGATGGATATTTAAATTCATAGATGATAGTAGATTTTATTCTCTACTTAACTCTTCTAATGAATTATTGTTTCCGCTGCAGTTGTTGATCTAAAACTTGTTGTCTATTGTATTCTATTAGATTTTTCCCTGTTGAGGACTAACGATAATTTGTTCTATATTATCTTAGTCATAATATTCTTTTACTGGGCTAGTTGAGCTCACCCTTTTCCTTGTTGTTCCATTTTTCTTCTCAGGAGGCGAGAATGTAGCGAGTACTAGTCGGGGTGTGGAATGATGGTTGTAGAAGTGGTTCTAGTAGTCCTCACTATTCTATAAAATAGTGTATTAATAATTGTAATGAGGACTTATTTGAGGTGGGATATTGTCTAGATGACAATATTTGTTTTAGTCTCACAATTTTTATGTTGTATTATAATGTTGTAGTTGTTTCTGTACCATGTATTTGGCGACTTAGAATAGGTGTTGTATACCTATTTTGGGGGCGTCACAATTGGTATCAGAGATTAGGGATATGATCTCTGGCGGAGATCGGGGAATAGAACTAGGAGGGGGAGAGACGAGTAAATCCTTCACTAGTGTGTCCTACCTAAGCTTATTTGTTGGTTGGTCAGTATATAGGGATATTATGTGGTATGTTAATTTATTTAATTAACCCTTATTTTATGGCAGTATTTAAGAATGGCAGCTGGGAATGTTAACAGTGGAGTAAATGAGACTGTGGAGACACCTTTACTCACTAATCAGTAGAACGTGCAACAAGACGACAATGTTCCTCCTGTAAACAACACTACTGATCAGATGATGAACGACAGAATATTTAGAAGCTTTTTGTAGTTCGTGCAAAATCAGACGAGGGAGACTTGAGTTCAAAATATAGGTGGAAATGATAACAACGCACGGTTTGTCACAGCCAAGCAGTTCAAAAGTTGGGACCGCCAGAATTCTGGGGAAAGCCATATCCGATTAAGGCGGAGACGTGGGTCAAACAAATTACCAAGATATTCAATGTCTTGGGATACACGGAGGAACAAAAGGTTCCATTCGCCACTTTTATGTTCCGTAATGAGGCAAATTATTGGTGGGAATCTGTGAAGCATACTCATCCAGCTGCACTCAGCATGTCTTGGAAAACATTTCAGAAATTGTTCAATGACAAGTACTTTCCTGAAAGTATTCGTCATATGAAGGAGGTAGATTTTATTAGACTAGAACAGAACGACATGACGGTGTCCCGGTATGAGACGAAGTTCGCGGAGTTATCCAGGTTTGCACCTCATTTGGTTAAGAATGAGGAACGTATGACGCGAATGTTTTTGAGAGGTTTGAAACTCGAAATTCGTCAATACCTCATTTCTCATAAATTTTCTCTATATTCAGATGTTGTGAACAGGGCTCAAATATTAGAGCGAGATAATGAGTCTGTTCAACTGGGCGACCAACAACACGATAAAAATCATACTGGTGGCAACGACCATCGGGACAATGATAACAATCGTGAAAGAAATTATCAGGCAAGAAATGGTAACCACTTCGGTGGTAATCGTGGCCAAGTTAATAGAAGAAATAATTCAAGTGGAAATTTCAAGAAGAGAAGATTAAACGATGACGGGAAGACATCGGCAGCAGCATCAGTACCAACAACAAATTCTAGGGGAGGAAAACGACCGCCAGTTAGATGTTACAAATGCGGAGAGGAGGGACATATAAGTCCAAACTGTTCACAGTCTTCCAAGGTATGTTTTAGTTGTGGAAAAGATGGTCACATAGCTCAATTTTGTCCTGTAGCGAATTCAAGCTCAGCTGGAACGGTGGCACCAAAGGCGGATACGGAAAAGACAAAGTCAACGATTCTTGGAAAAGCGATTGTCGTGATCGATCAGAATGTGAGGAACCCAAACGAAGTTAGCATGAGTTAGTTAATTATAAATTCTTGCGAAGTTTATACCTTATTAGATACCGGTTCTACCCATTCATTTATCTCTCCTACTTATACTCAATATTTAAACTTGCCTCCGGAGAAAATTAGACTTTGACTTATAAATCTTGCTTGATTCATGTTGGCACTATCACATTACCTGTTGACCTTATTTCTTTAAAGATACTTGCTTTTGATGTGATTTTGGAGATTGATTGATTAACTACTCATCATGCCAAAATTGATTGCTTTTGTAAGGTTGTTAGTTTTCATATTCATAAGCAACCTGTTATTCAAATTTAAGCAACCAAACCATTGAAGTCAAACTCTTTTATATCAAGCCATAAAGTCATTCGTTTATTGAAAAACAGATGTTAAGTTTTCTTAGCCCATGTTATGGACTTGAACAAAAATACGTCAGATTTGAATGATATTTCTGTTGTTAGTAAATTTCCTAAAGTGTTTGCTGAAGAATTTCCTGGCCCACCCCAAATTGTGATATTGAATTTTGTATCGACTTTGAACCTGATACAAAACCCATTTCTAAAATCTCATGGCTCCTATTGAACTTCAGGAATTAAAAATTCAACTGTAGAAGTTTGTACCCGAGCCTTTATCTGGTGACTTCCTTTGTGGAATGCACCGAAGCCAGACTCTCCGTAGAGGTTGCCATATTCATGTGGTAGTAAACTGATAGGTGCCATTATGACGTGATTTCCAAGATTGGGATATAAGTCACAGTTGAGAGCAACCTAAGTTAGTAATCAAAATATATAGCTTTCTAGGCTTAGTTGGTTATTAAAGGAGATTCGTGAAAAGATTTTCTCAAATCGTTAGTCCATTAACACAGCTGACTCGTAGAGATACAAAATTCGAATGGAGCAAGAAATGTGGGAAGAGCTTCGAAGAACTCAAGAGGAGACTCATTTCGGCACATGTTCTGACCATAACATCCTGAAAAAGCGAACGTGGTAGATGTCGTATTGAGTAGAAGATCGTATGCGAGTACGAGTGAGATGTTGTTAAAGACCCATTTCGTATAACTTACAAATAATAGAAACAGAGTTAAAGACTCTAGGTACCCACTTGATGATCGACTTTAAACGATAAAGTTAAAATCGCTCAAGCTACACACCGGAGCTGATGAATTTGAAGAAGGAGGTACAAGAAGTTGTTATTCCAAAAGCAAGAATCAACGATGTGAGAAAAGCTCAAACCTTCGATTTATTGGTCGATTTGAAATCCTCGATCGAATAGGAACTGTGGCCTTTAGACTCGTTTTACAGCTAAGTATGTCGTGTGTTCGTAACTTTTTTCACGTACCGATGTTACGTAAATATGTGGATGACCTGAACCACGTTATTGAGTTAGAACTAGACGAGATAGCGAAAGACTTAACGTACAAGGAGGTACCAGTCAAGATCTTGGATGGGAATGAGCATGTCCTACGCATGTCAATTTCGAGGACGAAATTTCATAAGGAGGGGAGGTTGTAAGGCCCCAACTTTTTATAAATTCAGATTTAATTTTCTCTATTTATTATTTAGAAATAGTAAGGGTTGAATTGATTAATGTGGTTAGTTATGGGTAAAATGCGCAAATATTTCAAATAAGCAAGTGGTTATAAAATACTCATTGTTGTCGGAGAATATTCGTTTGGTCATAGAATATTCTTGGTGTTAGGGAATATTCGTACGATGGCGCAGCCTTGTATGGCCCCCATAACCGGAAGCGATTGGATTAAGAAAACGACAAGTATAAGTTGTTTATAAATAATGACGTAGTTTTTACCGTTAATACCGTTGGAATACCCGGTGGTTAAAATACAGTAATACGCGTTGTTGCACAGTAGCACACGGTATTGCACCAATTATTGATTATTACGTAATAAGGCACTACTCAATAATTGTTACAGTAATTAATGTTCAGTATTTTATTTTATTGATTCAATAATTGCTGCGTTGATATTTTATATTACTGTTGTTTCAATAATTGTCAATACACAATATTTTCTATTATCGGAGCAATAATTCATATTATCTGAATAATATTATTAGATAACATTATTGGCAATGTCTAAAAAGTTCTGTCTAAGGAGAGGTTTGGTCACCTAATTGCGCGCCAGTAAGGAGAAATCTTTATTGGAAAGCCCCCTCTTTCCTGGGAACGGCTTGGTTGTCAGTACTGTGATTCTGTAATATTATTTATGAATAATTAATTATTGATTTATATGATGAGGGAAATATTGATTTTATGTGGATATAGATGGAGAAAATATTTAAAGTGACAATTGTTAAAAATTGATATTTTATCTTTTCTGATAAAATAATATTTTATTATATTATTATAATATAATAATGATAATATTTTTACAATGAATGTGGGATATATGAGTATATGAGGAGGAAGAGTATTTTTGTTGCAAAAGTTGTTTAACACATGTTTTGTGTGTCGGTGGACCCCATTTCTTGACTGAAATTTGATTATAGCCTGTAAAATTATCCGTATGTGAATTTCGGTCAATTTCTGTTTGGAATTTGGAAAAACTTTCTTCTGTAAAGTTGTAGAGAATTGAATTTCCTATAACAATTCGCAAGATTCTAATTTTCTGAAAAAAGGGCTATTTGTTATGAATTATTGAAGTTTCGAAGTTCTGAAATAATTGATTTTTGGAAGTTTTAGTTAATTATTTTGAGAAAAACGTTTTTTTGTGCAATTAGTGGGCTCACATGTGTTATAAATGATTTGAATTCAGATCTTCAAAGTTAGGCTAAGGAAATTTATAATATATATTAATATTTTATTAAATTTTCTGCTTTGGTGTTCTAAGCATTTTTCTATAAATAGGGTGCTTAGGTTAGAATTGAAAATCACACCAGAAACAGAAGTTTTCTCTCTATTTCTCTCTCTATAATATCGAGCGTATTTTGTAAGTATTTTAGTACTTTGAGTATTGCTATACGGTGCAAGTTCTTTCAGCACTATATCCAGTATTCCGATCAGAAGTACTATTCTTTCGAGGTAAGGGATGTTATTTTATTCGAAAATGATATTATTTCTTCAATATAATTATGCCAAAATATTTGTTGGAAATTTTTATCAAATTTAGAACTTTTTCATTTCGGGGGTACTATTCATGAGTTATTATTCACGAGTTACTATTCATTAGTTACTATTCACGAGTTACTATTCACGAGTACTATTCGCGAAGCATGATGATATTTTTTGTGAAATTTCTATCTTTTAGTGTCGGAGTTACTATTCATGTATACGACACTATTCACGTATACGACAAAATTTACGAATACGATACTATTCATAGAAAAATTAAATTTTTTTTTCTGTGTCCAAAATTGTCTGTTATGATTCCTATCTTTGATTGGATCTATGTTTTTATCTTCATTCTTGAATTTTACTCCAATCTGGTTATTTATGAAGTATTTTTGAACTTTAATCATTTAAAGTATGAATCCTTAATACTTGTTCTTTTGTTTCACTGGATTCGTTTTTTTTTAAAAATATTTTTCATCATCCTCAGTCCTAAATGATGATATTACTGAATATCTTTGGCCTGTAGTGCAAAGATGAATGATTTCTTGATGAATATCTTTGGCCCGTACTGCAAAGATGAACAGGTGTTGAAATGAACATGACCAACTGATGAATATCTTTGGCCCATAGTGCAAAGATGACTATTTGATTCAAGATATATATTGATTGATGTTACAGGGATAAAATATCAATGATGGACATTTAAATTCATAGATGATAGTAGATTTTATTCTCTACTTAACTCTTCTAATGAATTATTGTTTCCGCTGCAGTTGTTGATCTAAAACTTGTTGTCTATTGTATTCTATTAGATTTTTCCCTGTTGAGGACTAACGATAATTTGTTCTATATTATCTTAGTCATAATATTCTTTTACTGGGCTAGTTGAGCTCACCCTTTTCCTTGTTGTTCCATTTTTCTTCTCAGGAGGCGAGAATGTAGCGAGTACTAGTCGGGGTGTGGAATGATGGTTGTAGAAGTGGTTCTAGTAGTCCTCACTATTCTATAAAATAGTGTATTAATAATTGTAATGAGGACATATTTGAGTTGGGATATTGTCTAGATGACAATATTTGTTTTTAGTCTCACAATTTTTATGTTGTATTATTAATGTTGTAGTTGTTTCTGTACCATGTATTTGGCGACTTAGAATAGGTGTTGTATACCTATTTTGGGGGCGTCACAATTGGTATCAGAGATTAGGGATATGATCTCTGGCGGAGATCGGGGAATAGAACTAGGAGGGGGAGAGACGAGTAAATCCTTCACTAGTGTGTCCTACCTAAGCTTATTTGTTGGTTGGTCAGTATATAGGGATATTATGTGGTATGTTAATTTATTTAATTAACCCTTATTTTATGGCAGTATTTAAGAATGGCAGCTGGGAATGTTAACAGTGGAGTAAATGAGACTGTGGAGACACCTTTACTCACTAATCAGTAGAACGTGCAACAAGACGACAATGTTCCTCCTGTAAACAACACTACTGATCAGATGATGAACGACAGAATATTTAGAAGCTTTTTGTAGTTCGTGCAAAATCAGACGAGGGAGACTTGAGTTCAAAATATAGGTGGAAATGAAAACAACGCACGGTTTGTCACAACCAAGCAGTTCAAAGAGTTGGGACCACCAGAATTCTGGGGAAAGCCAGATCCGATTAAGGCGGAGACGTGGGTCAAACAAATTACCAAGATATTCAATGTCTTGGGATACACGGAGGAACAGAAGGTTCCATTCGCCACTTTTATGTTCCGTAATGAGGCAGATTACTGGTGGGAATCTGTGAAGCGTACCCATCCAGCTGCACTCAGTATGTCTTGGGAAACATTTTAGAAATTGTTCAATGACAAGTACTTTCCTGAAAGTATTCGTCATATGAAGGAGGTAGAGTTTATTAGACTATAACAGAACGACATGACGGTGTCCCGGTACGAGGCAAAGTTCGCGGAGTTATCCAGGTTTGCACCTCATTTGGTAGAGAATGAGGAACGTATGGCGCGAATGTTTTTGAGAGGTTTGAAACTCAAAATTCGTCAATACCTCATTTCTCATATATTTTCTCTATATTCAGATGTTGTGTACATGGCTCAAATATTAGACCGAGATAATGAGTCTGTTCAATCGGGCAACCAACAACATGATAAAAATCATACTGGTGGCAACGGCCATCGGAACAATTATAACAATCGTGAAAGAAATTATCAGGCAAGAAATGGTAACCACTTCGGTGGTAATCATGGCCAAACTAATATAAGAAATAATTCAAGTGGAAATTTCAAGAAGAGAAGATTAAACGATGACGGGAAGACATCGGCAGCAGCATCAGTACCAGCAACATATTCTAGGGGAAGAGAACGATCGCCAGTTAGATGTTACAAATACGGAGAGGAGGGACATATAAGTCCAAACTATTCACAGTCTTCCAAGGTATGATTTAGTTGTGGAAAAGATGGTCACATAGCTCAATTTTGTCCTGTAGCGAAATCAAGTCCTGCTGGAACGGCGGCACCAAAAGCGGATACGGAAAAGACAAAGTCAACGGTTCTTGGAAGAGCGTTTGTCGTGACCGATCAGAATGCAAGGAACCCAAACGAAGTTAGCACGGGTTAGTTAATTATAAATTCTTGCGAAGTTTATACCTTATTAGATACCGGTTCTTCCCATTCATTTATCTCTCCTGCTTATACTCAATATTTAAACTTGACTCCGGAGAAAATTAGACTTTGACTTATCTGTTGAAACTTCGTTAGGAGAAACTTTCATCACATCCACTGTTTATAAATCTTGCTTGATTCAAGTTGGCACTATCACATTACCTGTTGACCTTATTTCTTTAAAGATACTTGCTTTTGATGTGATTTTGGGGATTGATTGATTAACTACTCATCATGCCAAAATTGATTGCTTTTGTAAGGTTGTTAGTTTTCATATTCCTAAGCAACCAGTTATTAAAATTTAAGCAACCAAACCATTGAAGTCAAACTCTTTTATATCAAGCCATAAAGTCATTCGTTTATTGAAAAACAGATGTTAAGTTTTCTTAGCCCTTGTTATGGACTTGAACAAAAATACGTCAGATTTGAATGATATTTCTGTTGTTAGTAAATTTCCTGACGTGTTTCCTGAAGAATTTCCTGGCCCACCCCAAATTGTGATATTTAATTTTGTATCGACTTTGAACCTGATACAAAACCCATTTCTAAAATCTCAAGGCTCCTATTGAACTTCAGGAGTTAAAAATTCAACTGTTGAAGTTTGTACCCGAGCCTTTATCAGGTGACTTCCTTTGTGGAATGCACCGAAGTCAGACTCTCCGTAGAGGTTGCCATATTTATGTGGCAGTAAACTGATAGGTGCCATTTTGATGTGCTATCCTTGATTGGAATATGAGTCACAGTTGAGAGCAACCTAAGTTAGTAATCGAAATATGTAGCTTTCTAGGCTTAGTTGGTTATTAACGGAAATTCGTAAAAAGATTTTCTCAAATCGTTATTCCATTAACACAGCTGACTCGTAGAGATACAAAATTCGAATGGAGCAAGAAATGTGGGAAGAGCTTCGAAGAACTCAAGAGGAGACTCATTTCGGCACATGTTCTGACCATACCATCCTGGAAAAATGAACGTGGTAGCTGTCGTGTTGAGTAGAAGATCGTATGCGAGTACGAGTGCGATGTTGTTAAAGATCGTATATCTTACAAATGATAGAAATAGAGTTAAAGACTCTAGGTACCCACGTGATTATCGACTTTAATCGATAAAGTTAAAATCACTCAAGCTACACACCGGAGCTGAGGAATTTGAAGAAGGAGGTACAAGAAGTTGTTATTCCAAAAGAAAGAATCAACGATGTGAGGAAAGCTCAAACCTTTGATCTATTGGTCGATTTGAAATCCTCGATCGAATAGGAACTGTGGCCTATAGACTCGTTTTACTGCTAAGTATGTCATGTGTTCGTAACGTTTTTCACATACCGATGTTACGTAAATATGTGGACGACCCGAACCACGTTATTGAGTTAGAACCAGAAGAGATAGCCAAAGACTTAACGTACGAGGAGGTACCAGTCAAGATCTTGGATGGGATGGAGCATGTCCTACGCATGTCAATTTTGAGGACGAAATTTCATAAGGAGGGGAGGTTGTAAGGCCCCAACTTTTTATAAATGAAGATTTAATTTTCCCTATTTATTATTTTGAAATAGTAAGGGTTGAATTGATTAATGTGATTAGTTATGGGTAAAATGTACAAATATTTCAAATAAGCAAGTGGTTAGAAAATACTCATTGTTGTCGGAGAATATTCGTTTGGTCGTAGAATATTCTTGCTGTCGGGAAATATTCGTACGACGGCGCAGCCTTGTATGGGCCCCATAACTGAAAGAGATTGGATGAAGAAAACGACAAGTATACGTTGTTTATAAATAACGACGTAGTTGTTACCGTTAATACTGTTGGAATACCCGGTGGTTAAAACACAGTAATACGCGTTGTTGCACAATAGCACACGGTATTGCACTAATTATTGATTATTACGTAAGAAGACACTACTCAATAATTGTTACAGTAATTAATGTTCAGTATTTTATTTTATTGATTCAATAATTGCTGCGTTGATATTTTATATTACTGTTGATTCAATAATTGTCACTACACAGTATTTTCTATTATCGGAGCAATAATTCATATTATTTGAATAATATTATTAGATAACATTATTGGCAATGTCTAGAAAGTTTTGTCTAAGGAGAGGTTTGGTCATCTAATTGCGCGCCAGTAAGGAGAAATCTTTATTGGAAAGCCCCCTCTTTCCTGGGAACGGCCTGGTTGTCAGTACTGTGATTCTGTAATATTATTTATGAATAATTAATTATTGATTTATATGATGAGAGAAATATTGATTTTATGTGGATATAGATGGAGAAAATATTTAAAGTGACAATTCTTAAAAATTGATATTTTATCTTTTCTGATAAAATAATATTTTATTATATTATTATAATATAATAATGATAATATTTTTATAATGAATGTGGGATATATGAGTATATGAGGAGGAAGAGTATTTTTGTTACAAAAGTTGTTTAACACATGTTTTGTGTGCTGGTGGACCCCATTTCTTGACTGAAATTTGATTATAGCCTGTAAAATTATCCGTATGTGAATTTCGGTCAAATTCTGTTTAGAATTTGGAAAAACTTTCTTCTGCAAAGTTGTAGAGAATTGAATTTCCTATAAAAATTCGCGAGATTCGAATTTTCTGACAAAAGGGCTATTTGTTATGAATTATTGAAGTTTCGAAGTTCCGAAATAATTGATTTTTGGAAGTTTTAGTTAATTATTTTGAGAAAAACGTTTTTTTGTGCAATTAGTGGGCTCACGTGTGTTATAAATGATCTGAATTCAGATCTTCAAAGTTGGGCTAAAGAAATTTATAATATATATTAATATTTTATTAAATTTTCTGTTTTGGTGTTCTAAGCATTTTTTTATAAATAGGGTGCTTAGGTTAGAATTGAAAATCACATCAGAAACTGAAGTTTTCTCTCTATTTCTCTCTCTATAATATCGAGCGTATTTTGTGAGTATTTTAGTACTTTGAGTATTGCTATACGGTGCAAGTTCTTTCAGCACTATATCTAGTATTCCGGTCAGAAGTACTATTCTTCCGAGGTAAGAGATGTTATTTTATTCGAAAATGATATTATTTTTTCAATATTATTATGCCGAAATATTTGTTGGAATTTTTTTATCAAATTTAGAACTTTTTCATGTCGGGGTTACTATTCATGAGTTACTATTCATAAGTTACTATTCATGAGTTATTATTCATTAGTTACTATTCACGAGTACTATTCGCGAAGCATGATGTTATTTTTTGTGAAATTTCTATCTTTTAGTGTCAGAGTTACTATTCACGTATACGACACTATTCACGTATACGACACTATTTACGAATACGACAATATTCACAGAAAAATTAAATTTTCTTTTCTGTGTCCAAAATTGTCAGTTATGATTCCTATCTTTGATTGGATCTATGTTTTGATCTTCATTTTTGAATTTTACTCCAATCTGGTTATTTATGAAGTATTTTTGAACTTTAATTATTTAAAGTACGAATCCTTAATACTTGTTCTTTTGTTTCACTGGATTCGTTTTCTTTAAAATATTTTTTATCATCCTCATTCCTAAATGATGATATTACTGAATATTTTTGGCCTGTAGTGCAAAGATGAATTATTTCTTGATGAATATCTTTGGCCTGTAGTGCAAAGATGAACAGGTGTTGAGATGAACATGACCGACTGATTAATATCTTTGGCCCGTACTGCAAAGATGAACATGTGTTGAAATGAACATGACCAACTGATGAATATCTTTGGCCCATAGTGCAAAGATGACTATTTGATTTAAGATGTATATTGATTGATGTTACATGGATAAAATATCGATGACGGACTATTAAATTCGTAGATGATAGTAGATTTTATTCTCTACTTAACTCTTCTAATGAATTGTTGTTTCCGCTGCAGTTGTTGATCTAAAACTTGTTGTCTATTGTATTCTATTAGATTTTTTCCTGTTGAGGACTAACGATAATTTGTTCTATATTATCTTAGTCATAATGTTCTTTACTGGGCTAGTTGAGCTCACCCTTTTCCTTGTTGTTCCATTTTTCTTCTTAGGAGGCGAGAATGTAGCGAGTACTAGTCGGGGTGTGGAATGATGGTTCTAGAAGTGGTTCTAGTAGTCCTCACTATTCAATAAAATAATGTATTAATAATTGTAATGAGGACTTATTTGAGTGTGGATATTGTCTAGATGACAATATTTGTATTTAGTCTCACAGTTTTTATGTTATATTAATAAAGTTGTAGTTGTTTCTGTACCATGTATTTGGCGACTCAGAATGGGTGTTGTATACCTATTTTGGGGGCATCACAGTTGGTATCAGAGCTTAGGAATATGATCTCTGGCGGAGATCGGGGAATAGAACTAGGAGGGGAGAGATGAGTAAATTCTTCGCTAGTGTGTCCAACATAAGCTTATTTGTTGGTTGGTCGGTATATAGGGATATTATGTGGCATGTTAATTTATTTAATTAACCTTTATTTTATGGCAGTATTTAAGAATGGCAGCTGAGAATGTTAACAGTGGAGTAAATGAGACTGTGGAGACACCTTTACTCACTAATCAGGAGAACGTGCAACAAGACGACAATGTTCCTCCTGTAAACAACACCACTGATCAGACGATGAACGACAGAATATTTAGAAACTTTTTGCAGTTCGTGCAAAATCAGACGAGGGAGACTTGAGTTCAAAATATAGGTGGAAATGATAACAACGCACGGTTTGTCACAGCCAAGCAGTTCAAAGAGTTGGGACCACCAGAATTCTGGGGAAAGCCAGATTCGATTAAGGCGGAGACATGGGTCAAATAAATTACCAAGATATTCAATGTCTTGGGATACACGGAGGAACAGAAGGTTCCATTCGCCACTTTTATGTTCCGTAATGAGGCAGATTACTGGTGGGAATCTGTGAAGCGTATCCATCCAGCTGCACTCAGCATGTCTTGGGAAACGTTTCAGAAATTGTTCAATGACAAGTACTTTCCTGAAAGTATTTGTCATATGAAGGAGGTAGAGTTTATTAGACTAGAACAGAACGACATGACGGTATCCCGGTACGAGGCGAAGTTCGCGGAGTTATCCAGGTTTGCACCTCATTTGGTAGAGAATGAGGAACGTATAACGCGAATGTTTTTGAGAGGTTTGAAACTCGAAATTCGTCAATATCTCATTTCTCATAAATTTTCTCTATATTCAGATGTTGTGAACATGGCTCAAATATTAGAGTGAGATAATGAGTCTGTTCAACCGGGCGACCAACAACACGATAAAAATCATACTGGTGGCAACGGCCATCAGAACAATGATAACAATCGTGAAAGAAATTATCAAGCAAGAAATGGTAACCACTTCGGTGGTAATCATGGCTAAGATAATAGAAGAAATAATTCGAGTAGAAATTTCAAGAAGAGTAGATTAAACAATGACGGAAAGACATCGACAGCAGCATCAGTACCAGCAACAAATTCTATGGGAGGAGAACGACCGCCAGTTAGATGTTACAAATACGGAGAGGAGGGACATATAAGTCCAAACTGTTCACAGTCTTCCAAGGTATGTTTTAGTTGTGGAAAAGATGGTCACATAGCTCAATTTTGTTCTGTAGCGAAATCAAGTCCAGCTGGAACGGTGGCACCAAAGGCGGATACGGAAAAGACAAAGTCAACGGTTCTTGGAAGAGCGTTTGTCGTGACCGATCAGAATGCGAGGAACCCAAACGAAGTTAGCACGAGTTAGTTAATTATAAATTCTTGCGAAGTTTATACCTTATTAGATACCGGTTATACCCATTCATTTATCTCTCCTGCTTATACTTAATATTTAAACTTAACTCCAGAGAAAATTAGACTTTGACTTATCTGTTGAAACTGAAAGTAGTATGCAGATAAGCCAATCATGTTTGATGATAAAGCATATACTTTGTAAACAATCTTATTCATTTATTAATACAAAGTATTAATTTATTAAAGGCTTTTAATTATCTACATGATGCTATTTTATAATATGTGATAAACCTTTAGTTTTAAGCAATGCTTTTAGAATAATGATGATGATCATTCTAATGAGATCTAAATTCTTTGAAAGCTTAAAACTAAAATAGTTTCCAATCGTTGGATTACTAAATTGGGGATTAGTGAATCCAGATAGATTGGTACATACGTTGCTTGCTCATTGGATGAGGATGATTGATCTCATGATTATTTGTGTGGAGACACTAAAGCAAGTATGTAGGTGCTTATTAGAGAATAAGTTCACTGAACGTGACTCGCTAAGGAATACCTAATGGAGTTTTACTTGCGTGTCAATAGGAATTCCTGTAGTGATAGTAGTACAAGTGATCCTTGGACTTGAGATCATCATAGTATCTTGTGTATGATGAGTTATACTTTGACTTATTCCTTAAGACCCTTATGGTATATTAAAGGGTATGCTTGGGTATAATAAGTTGTACATGGAGATAATGTATGATCAATAAAGAATCTATCACTTCTAGTAAAAGAAGAGATATGTCCTATGTGATTCGATAAATGACAACCCAGTAGTCCTTGGCCAAGGCAGAATGAAATTAGAAAGGAGTTTCTAATTTGCATTATTTGGTGTTGTGCATTTAAGAGTCGAAATACATATAATTAAATAAAATAAGACTTAACAGTAATTCCATGTCTTATATTTAATTGGGACATTGTATGGTGGAAGGATTGAATTGTACGGTAACTATTTACTCAAAGGTTCTTTTATGATTAATGTTGAAATCTATATTATCTGAAAAGTCGTTGATCGCTAGGGAGGCTTATCCCTATTGTAGAATAAATATTATTTATTTAAATAAATTATTAGTTTAATTTATTTATTTAAATAAGATTAGAATTGTTCTAATTGATTTATTCACAACCGGTTTAATATGGAGAACCTAAAGGGTCACACCATAAAAGGAAGAATAATTATTTAAGAAGTTAATGGCATAATCGTAATAATAAGTTAAGTATATTTAATTTAATCTATGGTGATAAAATAAATTAAATAGCTTAATATTTATTATTTAATATTTTGAAAATATTAAATATAAATTAATAAGAGGAGTCTTATTATTATTATTACTATTATTATTATTTAATTCCTAAAGGAGTTTGGGAATTAATTAATAAAAGTACTCTCAAATATCCTTATAGGATTAGGAGGCTAATTAATTAAAAGTTTAATTAATTATCTCTAATAAGATTAGGGAGCCTAATTAATTAAAGGAATTTAATTAATTAAAATAAAACACAATTCCTTAATTGTTAAGGAGGGTTGCCTACATCTATAAATAAGAGAGTCTTATTATGGGTGCATAAGAGTTGTTGTTGACTTTTACAACATACGTAATTTCAATAATTGGGAGAGTACGTCTTTTCTATAAAGATAGAAAACTAGGGTTTTGCCAAATACCCATCTTCTTGAATTCTTCTCCTTCCTTGGTGGATCACCTCTAGAGGCCAAACACTTGGGTGGCTAACGTTGATCAAAAGAAGGAACCAAACTCGGTGGATTCAAGTTGAACGCGAAAAGGATTGGAGGTGAACTTGTACCTGAGGAAGCTCGGATCTTCAAGGGTATGGTTCTTGTTCTTTCTTTTTCGTTTAAATAAATAATTGCGCATAAAGGGTGATCCGGGTTTATGGTTTGTAAAATTTTTAAACTCTGATTTGTACACGTTTCCGCTTTATTTATGCAATTTGATTGCGTTCTTGAATATTACAAATCTAACAGTGGTATCAGAGCCAAACCTTTATGCGAATTATTAATTGTTTTAATTTGATATGTATGTTAATATGTGTTTAGAACAATTTAATTGGGCATAATTTATTGTATAAAATTTATTTAATTTTTTTTTACTAAATTATGGATTCGATAATCCTCGCTATGCATGATTCACCTGTTACAAGTGCTTAATCTTCGAAATTACTAAATCCTGTTACATGGGATGCTGCTGATCATGCGGCCATATCAATGATTCACGGATTCAAAGAAGCTACTAACACATTACAGGAGCTTGGATTCTTATTATATATAATATATATATTTATGCCATATATGGTGATTCAAGTGATATGGGGTGATTCATGGTTCAGGCTTGTTTCTAAGTAAGCAAGTTATATTTGTAGAATGTTAACAGCAGCAGGTTACATGGCTTTTATTAAAATAGACTTGTTTCATGTTATCCCAAGTAATTAGGAATCCTTGACCACGTGAATCACTTATATCATGGGCCACGTTTTATCTTATATGTGATAAGGTATACACGGTTGGTAAATATATATGTATATTATTCATAATAATTTTATTATTAAAATAAAAGAGTTTATTTTAATTTTAAAATTGAATTTCATGCTAACTAATTAGAGTTGGAATTAGATTCCATGATAACTAATTAGAGTTGAAATTAGATTCCATTTTTTCTTAAATAAAGGAGTTTATTTAGATATGAAATAAGATTTCATATTATTCAAAATAAGGAGTTTATTTGTGAATAGAAAAAAGAATCAGTTTTTCCTTAAATAAAGGAGTTTATTTAGATATGAAATAAGATTTTATATTATTCAAAATAAAGGAGTTTATTTGTGAATAGGAAAGATAATCCGTGTTTCATTTGATGAATTTTTATTTTTTTGTACATGGAATTGGATTCCATAATTAATTAAAATAAAGGAATTTATTTTGATTAAAGATTTTGATTAAAATAAAATAGTTTATTTTATTCAAAATTGGATAAATTAAAATAAAATAGTTTTATTTTGATTTAAATTTGGATTAAAATAAAGGAGTTTATTTTGATTCAAAATTAGATTTTATACTAACTAAATTTGCCCATTAAATGATATCAATATATATATTAAATGTTTATTATTCATGAGATGAATGTTGTTTATTGATGCATATGGTGATGTGTATGATAATAAATGGGATTGATTATGGACTATTGACCAATGTGATTGGATTTTATTTTAGTTGGATGCATGAATGTATGAGTTTTATTAAATGGGGTCTGCGTACCTCGTCTTCTTTAATTTTTTCTTAATGTAAATTCTAACTCCCTCCTATGTACTTCCCCTTGACTGCTGATCAAGGTTTCTATTTATTTTTAAATAGTTTTGTAATAGGAATAGTTAGAATTAATTTTGAAGAATTGGAGATCAAAGAGCAAAGAGCGCTTGAAGACCCGTTTGTAATGGAGCCCGGGTTTAAATGTAATAGTTATATTTAAATATTAATTCTTGCACCCCTAGGGTTTGACCTTTTGGTTCACTTGGTGGCTCTAGTGAACCAAACTAGAATAAAAGTCCATAATCAATCCGGGTAGAATATAGTATTCTATATGTGCATGCTTATACTATATATATATATATATATATATATATATATATTATATTATGCAAACATGCTTCGCATGTTTATTAATATGACGCGTATTTTATATATATATATATATATATATATATATATATATATATATATATATATATGTGCATGCGCGCTAAATAAGATGAAACAAATTAATAGCAAACCCCTCAAATATTTTATATTTAGTTGTAACGTTCAAAGATATTTGGAATATCGAACGTCGCCTTCTAGCATGATAGAAACAATAGAGTATTGAATATTTAATATGAGTTTGTTGTGCACACACAAGGCGAGTATTAAATATTTAAGATGTTATTTTTATTACATATGATGTTTATAAGGAATTGAACATTACTGCTTTGTTGTGCACACACAAGGGCTGTATTTTTCTCTTCACTTATATGGAAATGCTGGGTCTGACTTAACTTAAATCATTTTAGTTCGGATGTGCACACACTTGACCATTACGATTTAAGAGGCAAAATACAAGGAGTTACATAGTTGATGTAATTGACAAGAGTTGTCTACCTATTTATTTATATATAGTTTGTTGTGCACACACAAGGCTATATACATTTGAAATGGGATCCTTATTCTCACTAGCATATCTTTAATTGGATTTTGCCGAACTATATAAGTGAGGGTAATATAGTTTGAAGAAAATAGTGGGAGATACCAATTTAAAACAAGACCTAATTTATTTTGGTAATTAATAAAAGAATGTAAGTTAAAATATTGTTAATTACAAATTCATTTACAGAATTTTACAATGTCTAAATTACTATCACTGCATAGAATATTAGATGCTAAATTAACCGAACCGAATTAAACGGATTGGTTATGGTAATTGAGAATAGTTCTCACGGCTAAAAAGCTATCTTATGTCCTTAATACGCCTATCCCTGCAATGGTTGCAGACAATGCCTCCGAGGAAGAGATTGCTACTTTTAGAAAGTGGCAAGATGATGCACAGTTGGCTCAATGCATCATACTTGCATCCATGAGTAACGAGCTTCAGCGTCAGCATGAAACTATGGATGCTCTCTTACTATATTCCTGCACATCAAGTTGTTGATGGTGAGGAAAGTAGGACTGATAGATATCAGATATCTAAGGAGCTCTTCCGATCTAGAATGGCCAATAACACTATAGTACAGACAAAAGTCCTTAACATAATCAATTTGATTGATCAATTAGGACAAATGGGTTTTGTCATGGATGGAGAGTTGAGCCAAGATTTGATCTTGCACTCACTTCCGGACTCCTTTCACAATTGTTGTGAATTTTTCATATGAACAAGCTAGATATCAGCCTCGCTGATTTGCTTAACATGTTGAAAAATGTTGAGAGTCACTATCCAACCAAGAAAGACCAAGTCTTACTGGTAGGGGTCAAAGGATCTTCTGAAAAGAAGAACGATTCTAAGAAGGTAAAAAAAAGGCATAAAGAAAGGATAATAAGAACAAAACTGATACAGATAGCAAAGGAGTTTGCTTCCACTGCAATAAGTCAGGACACTGAAAAAGAAACTGCGAGAAGCATCTTGCAGAGGCTAACCAAAGAAGCTTAGTGAAGTTTCGGTTACAAATACAAAATTTGTTCATGATTTAAAATAAATTTTTCTTTAAGTCAAGGTTCTACTTGGGTATTGGATACCGACTTTGGTTATCATAAATATAGATTTATGAAGGGACCAAGCAAAAGTAGAAAGCTAAACAAATATAAGTAAACCTATGTGTGGGAAATGAGGCAAAGGTTGCCACATTAGCCATAGAAACTTATAGTTTAGCAATGCTTACGGGAAAATCTATTAAGTCAATAAGTAGTTATTGTATTTCAGTTCTTATTATAAACATTATTTCTATTTTATTGTTAGACAATAAAATCTTTGATATTATATTTAAGAATAATTGTTGTTCTATTTATAATAATAATGTTTTGTATAGAACTGGAATATTACTTAATGGATTTTATATACTTGACTTACGTAAAAATTATTTTATAAATTGAACAAACTAATATAAGAAAAGGAGATGATCATTCAAAGAGTTGAATGTATGTATTTGTTGAAATACAAGTGTGAATTATTTGAAAGGTTCAAAGAATTCAGAAGTGAAATAAATTGACAAAGTATTAAGATTCTTTGATTAGATCAAGGAATAAATACTTGTGCAATAAGTTTCTAGATCATCTCAAATGGTTTTCTCACAATGGACGCCTCCTGTTACGCAATAATTGATTGATGTATCTGAGTGGAAAAATCGTACCTTGTTGGACATGGTACGGTCCATAATGATTTTACCGACATTCTAGTATCCTTCTGGGTAATGTCCTAGAATTGGCTGCATATCTACGAAAAGGTAACCTCAAAATCCGGCCCCAAGACTCCATAAAAGTTATGGACAGGGAGGATTCCTAATCTTAAGTATATTAAGATAAGGGGTTGTCCAACTTATGTGAAACGGTTTCAAAGGATAAGCTTGGGACAAAATTTGATAAGTACAGATTTGTGGGACATCCTAAAGTAAGTTTAGGGCATATGTTCTATAATCCTACTTAGCAAAAGGTGTTTGTTGCGAAACATGCTGCCTTCTAAGATAAAGGTGTTTATCATTGAAGGGGCTAGTGGGAGGATAATACATCTTGAAAAGTTCAAGAACCACAAAACACTATAAGTCAAATAAGAGGGACCTGTAGATGGACCTATTGTACCACAACCGAATCGTAAATCTGGAATATTACTGAAGATACCTGGGAGGTATGGATTCATCATGGATGATGATGATGAGGTACGTATCATAGAAGATGATGATCCAGTTACATACGATGAGGTAAGAGTTATAGACACTCTCAAAAATGGAACATTCATTTTGATGAAAGAATCAAAAGAGTTTGATTTTATCAAAAACAAGAATGAACCTAGTGTGTACAAAAGGGTCAGTGGGAGCATCGTGAAATTTCTAGTATTATATATTGATATACTACGGATGAGGAATAACATACCAATGCTACAATCAGTAAAGATAAAGTTGTCTAAACATTCCTCCATGAATGATTTGGGAAGAGTATCTTAATTGGGGATGCAAATATATATAGATAGATTTAAAAGAATGCTCGACTTAACCCAAGGAACGTATATTCATTTGATGCTAAAGTCGTTTAGCATGGAAAACTCCAAAGGATATCTCATGTTGATGAGCCATGGAGTGTATCTCTCTTAATAGTCCCCATAGACTCCTAAAAGAGAGATCGCATGAGTGACAATCATGTATGCAATGAAATATATGCGACCTGATGTTGATCAGTCATATTCTGGAGAAGTTCACTGTGAGACAGTTAAAAATATCTAAAAGTACTTAGCCGGTACTAAGGATGTGATCATAATACATAGTGGGTCTGAATTAAAACTAGAGGGCTTAACAAACTCAAGTTTTTCAGATCGACCAAGACGACAGAAAATCCACTTTAAGGTAAATCGTTACCTTGAATGGTGGTGCAGTGAATTGGAAAGGTTCCAAACAACAAAGAGTTGTTGGTTTAGTGATAAAGACAAAGTATATAGCTGTAAATGAAGCTACAAGTTGATTGTTTGGATTATAAGTTCATTACAGAACTAGGAATAGTTCCTAAGTCTCATCTTGGATCTAAACATGTGTTGTGGCACTTTCATTTTATTATAAGAATCATTGAAAGATGAGAAATCACTAAAGAGATAGTTGACTCTCAAGAACAACATTACATATCCATTTACTGAAGCTTATCCAACAGCAGGATAATCGTCACTTAGAGAAGAAGAGTATGAGATACCATGACGATTGGCTTTAGTGCAAGTGGGAGATTGAAAGTAGTATGCACACAAGCCAATCATGTTTGATGATAAAGCATATACTTTGTAAACAATCTTATTCATTTATTAATAAAAAGTATTAATTTATTAAAGGCTTTTAATTATCTACATGATGCTGTTTTATAATATGTGATAAACCCATAGTTTTAAGCAATGCTTTTAGAATAATGATGATGATCATTCTAATGAGATCTAAATTCTTTGAAAGATTAAAACTAAAATAGTTCCCAATCGTTGGATTACTAAATTGGGGATTAGTGAATCCAGATAGATTGGTACATACGTTGCTTGCTCATTGGATGAGGATGATTGATCTCATAATCATTTGTGTGGAGACACTAAAGCAAGTATGTAGGTGCTTATTAGAGAATAAGTTCACTGAACGTGACTCGCTAAGGAATACCTAATGGAGTTTTACTTGCATGTCAATAGGAATTCCTATAGTGATAGTAGTACAAGTGATCCTTGGACTTGAGATCATCATAGTATCTTGTGTATGATGAGTTATACTTTGACTTATTCCTTAAGACCCTTATGGTATATTAAAGGGTATGCTTGGGTATAATAAGTTGTACATGGAGATAATGTATGATCAATAAAGAATCTACCGCTTCTAGTAAAAGAAGAGATATGTCCTATGTGATTCGATAAATGACAACCCAGTAGTCCTTGGCCAAGGCAGAATGAAATTAGAAAGGAGTTTCTAATTTGCATTATTTGGTGTTGTGCATTTAAGAGTCGAAATACATATAATTAAATAAAATAAGACTTGACAGTAATTCCATGTCTTATATTTAATTGGGACATTGTATGGTGGAAGGATTGAATTGTACGGTAACTATTTACTCAAAGGTTCTTTTATGATTAATGTTGAAATCTATATTATCTGAAAAGTCGTTGATCGCTAGGGAGGCTTATCCCTATTGTAGAATAAATATTATTTATTTAAATAAATTATTAGTTTAATTTATTTATTTAAATAAGATTAGAATTGTTCTAATTGATTTAGTCACAACCGGTTTAATATGGAGAACCTAAAGGGTCACACCATAAAAGGAAGAATAATTATTTAAGAAGTTAATGGCATAATCATAATAATAAGTTAAGTATATTTAATTTAATCTATGGTGATAGAATAAATTAAATAGCTTAATATTTATTATTTAATATTTTGGAAATATTAAATATAAATTAATAAGAGGAGTCTTATTATTATTATTATTACTATTATTATTATTTAATTCCTAAAGGAGTTTGGGAATTAATTAATAAAAGTACTCTCAAATATCCTAATAGGATTAGGAGGCTAATTAATTAAAAGTTTAATTAATTATTTCTAATAAGATTAGGGAGCCTAATTAATTAAAGGAATTTAATTAATTAAAATAAAACACAATTCCTTAATTGTTAAGGAGAGTTTCCTACATCTATAAATAAGAGGAGTCTTATTATGGGTGCATAAGAGTTGTTGTTGACTTTTACAACATACGTAGTTCCAATAGTTGGGAGAGTACGTCTTTTCTATAGAGATAGAAAACTAGGATTTTGCCAAATACCTATCTTCTTGAATTCTTCTCCTTCCTTGGTGGATCACCTCTAGAGGCCAAACACTTGGGTGGCTAACGTTGATCAAAAGAAGGAACCAAACTCGGTGGATTCAAGTTGAACGCGAAAAGGATTGGAGGTGAACTTGTACCTGAGGAAGCTCGGATCTTCAAGGGTATGGTTCTTGTTCTTTCTTTTTCGTTTAAATTAATAATTGCGCATAAAGGGTGACCCGGGTTTATGGTTTGTAAAATTTTTAAACTCTGATTTTTACACGTTTCCGCTTTATTTATGCAATTTGATTGCGTTCTTGAATATTACAAACCTAACAGAAACTTCGTTAGGAGAAATTTTTATCACATCCACTGTTTATAAATCTTGCTTGATTCAAGTTGGCACTATCACATTACCTTTTGACCTTATTTCTTTAAAGATATTTGCTTTTGATGTGATTTTGGGGATTGATTGATTAACTACTCATCATGCCAAAATTGATCGCTTTTGTAAGGTTGTTAGTTTTCATATTCCTAAGCAACCTGTTATTCAAATTTAAGCAACCAAACCATTGAAGTCAAACTCTTTTATATCAAGCTATAAAGTCATTCGTTTATTGAAAAACAGATGTTAAGTTTTCTTAACCCATGTTATGGACTTGAACAAAAATACGTCAGATTTGAATGATATTTCTGTTGTTAGTAAATTTCCTGACGTGTTTCCTGAAGAATTTCCTGGCCCACCCCAAATTATGATATTGAATTTTGTATCGACTTTGACCCCGATACAAAACCCATTTCTAAAATCTCATGACTCCTATTGAACTTCAGGAGTTAAAAATTCAACTGTAGAATTTTGTACCCGAGCCTTTATCTGGTGACTTCCTTTGTGGAATGCACCGAAGCCAGACTCTCCGTAGAGGTTGCCATATTCATGTGGTAGTAAACTGATAGGTGCCATTGTGACGTGCTATCCAAGATTGGGATATGAGTCACAGTTGAGAGCAACCTAAGTTAGTAATCGAAATATGTAGCTTTCTAGGCTTAGTTGGTTATTAACGGAGATTCGTGAAAAGATTTTCTCAAATCGTTAGTCCATTAACACAGCTGACTCGTAGAGATACAAAATTTGAATGGAGCAAGAAATGTGGGAAGAGCTTCGAAGAACTCAAGAGGAGACTCATTTCGGCACATGTTCTGACCATACCATCCTGGAAAAGCAAACGTGGTAGCTGTCCTGTTGAGTAGAAGATCGTATTCGAGTACGAGTGCGATGTTGTTAAAGACCCATTTCGTATAACTTACAAACGATAGAAATAGAGTTAAAGACTCTAGGTACCCACGTGATGATCGACTTTAATCGATAAAGTTAAAATCGCTCAAGCTACACACCGTAGCTGATGAATTTAAAGAAGGAGGTACAAGAAGTTGTTATTCCAAAAGTAAGAATCAACAATGTGAGGAAAGCTCAAACCTTCGATCTATTGGTCGATTTGAAATCCTCGATGGAATAGGAACTGTGGCCTATAGACTCGTTTTACCGCTAAGTATGTCGTATGTTCGTAACTTTTTTCACGTACCGATGTTACGTAAATATGTGGATGACCTGAACCACGTTATTGAGTTAGAACTAGACGAGATAGCGAAAGACTTAACGTACGAGGAGGTACCAGTCAAGATCTTGGATGGGAAGGAGCATGTCCTACGGATGTCAATTTCGAGGACGAAATTTCATAAGGAGGGGAGGTTGTAAGGCCCCAACTTTTTATAAATGAAGATTTAATTTTCTCTATTTATTATTTAGAAATAGTAAGGGTTGAATTGATTAATGAGGTTAGTTATGGGTAAAATGCGCAAATATTTCAAATAAGCAAGTGGTTATAAAATACTCATTGTTGTCGAAGAATATTCGTTTGGTCATAGAATATTCTTGCTGTCGGGGAATATTCGTACGATGGCGCAGCCTTGTATGGGCCCCATAACGGGAAGCGATTGGATGAAGAAAACGACAAGTATAAGTTGTTTATAAATAACGACGTAGTTTTTACCGTTAATACCGTTGGAATACTCGGTGGTTAAAATACAGTAATACGCGTTGTTGCACAGTAGCACACGGTATTGCACCAATTATTGATTATTACGTAATAAGGCACTACTCAATAATTGTTACAGTAATTAATGTTCAGTATTTTATTTTATTGATTCAATAATTGCTGTGTTGATATTTTATATTACTGTTGTTTCAATAATTGTCAATACACAGTATTTTCTATTATCGGAGCAATAATTCATATTATCTGAATAATATTATTAGATAACATTATTGGCAATGTCTAGAAAGTTCTGTCTAAGGAGAGGTTTGGTCACCTAATTGCGCGCCAATAAGGAGAAATCTTTATTGGAAAGCCCCCTCTTTCCTGGGAACGGCTTGGTTGTCAGTACTGTGATTCTGTAATATTATTTATGAATAATTAATTATTGATTTATATGATGAGAGAAATATTGATTTTATGTGGATATAGATGGAGAAAATATTTAAAGTGACAATTGTTAAAAATTGATATTTTTCTTTTCTGATAAAATAATATTTTATTATATTATTATAATATAATAATGATAATATTTTTACAATGAATGTGGGATATATGAGTATATGAGGAGGAAGAGTATTTTTGTTGTAAAAGATGTTTAACACATGTTTTGTGTGTCGGTGGACCCCATTTCTTGACTGAAATTTGATTATAGCCTGTAAAATTATCTGTATGTGAATTTCGGTCAATTTCTGTTTGGAATATGGAAAAACTTTCTTCTGCAAAGTTGTAGAAAATTGAATTTCCTATAAAAATGCGCAAGATTCGAATTTTCTGAAAAAAGAGCTATTTGTTATGAATTATTGAAGTTTCGAAGTTCTGAAATAATTGATTTTTGGAAGTTTTAGTTAATTATTTTGAGAAAAACGTTTTTTTGTGCAATTAGTGGGCTCACATGTGTTATAAATGATCTGAATTCAGATCTTCAAAGTTGGGCTAAGGAAATTTATAATATATATTAATATTTTATTAAATTTTCTGCTTTGGTGTTCTAAGCATTTTTCTATAAATAGGGTGCTTAGGTTAGAATTGAAAATCACACCAGAAACTGAAGTTTTCTCTCTATTTCTCTCTCTATAATATCGAGCGTATTTTGTGAGTATTTTAGTACTTTGAGTATTGCTATACAGTGCAAGTTCTTTCAGCATTATATCCAGTATTCCGGTCAGAAGTACTATTCTTTCGAGGTAAGGGATATTATTTTATTCAAAAATGATATTATTTCTTCAATATCATTATGCCGAAATATTTGTTGGAAATTTTTATCAAATTTAGAACTTTTTCATGTCGGGGGTACTATTCATGAGTTACTATTCACGAGTTACTATTCATTAGTTACTATTCACGAGTTACTATTCACGAGTACTATTCGCGAAGCATGATGATATTTTTTGTGAAATTTCAATCTTTTAGTGTTGGAGTTACTATTCATGTATACGACACTATTTACGAATACGCCACTATTCATAGAAAAATTAAATTTTCTTTTCTGTGTCCAAAATTGTCTGTTATGATTCCTATCTTTGATTGGATCTATGTTTTTATCTTCATTCTTGAATTTTACCCCAATCTGGTTATTTATGAAGTATTTTTGAACTTTAATTATTTAAAGTACGAATCCTTAATACTTGTTCCTTTGTTTCACTGGATTCGTTTTCTTTAAAATATTTTTTATCATCCTCAGTCCTTAATGATGATATTATTGAATATCATTGGCCTGTAGTGCAAAGATGAATGATTTCTTGATGAATATCTTTGGCCCGTACTGCAAAGATGAACAGGTGTTGAAATGAACATGACCAACTGATGAATATCTTTGGCCCATAGTGCAAAGATGACTATTTGATTCAAGATGTATATTGATTGAGGTTACAGGGATAAAATATCGATGATGGACATTTAAATTCATAGATGATAGTAGATTTTATTCTCTACTTAACTCTTCTAATGAATTATTGTTTTCGCTGCAGTTGTTGATCTAAAACTTGTTGTCTATTGTATTCTATTAGATTTTTCCCTGTTGAGGACTAACGATAATTTGTTCTATATTATCTTAGTCATAATATTCTTTTACTGGGCTAGTTGAGCTCACCCTTTTTCTTGTTGTTCCATTTTTCTTCTCAGGAGGCGAGAATGTAGCGAGTACTAGTCAGGGTGTGGAATGATGGTTTTAGAAGTGGTTCTAGTAGTCCTCACTATTCTATAAATAATGTATTAATAATTGTAATGATGACTTATTTGAGTGTGGATATTGTCTAGATGACAATATTTGTATTTAGTCTCATAATTTTTATGTTGTATTAATAATGTTGTAGTTGTTTCTGTACCATGTATTTGGAGACTCAGAATGGGTGTTGTATACCTATTTTGGGGGCGTCACAATTGGTATCAGAGCTTAGGGATATGATCTCTGGCGGAGATCGGGGAATAGAACTAGGAGGGGGAGAGAAGAGTAAAACCTTCGCTAGTGTGTCCTACCTAAGCTTATTTGTTGGTTGGTCAGTATATAGGGATATTATGTGGTATGTTAATTTATTTAATTAACCCTTATTTTATGGCAGTATTTAAGAATGGCAGCTGAGAATGTTAACAGTGGAGTAAATGAGACTGTGGTTACTCATTAATCAGGAGAACGTGCAACAAGACGACAATGTTCCTCCTGTAAACAACACTACTGATCAGATGATGAACGACAGTATATTTAGAAGCTTTTTGTAGTTCGTGCAAAATCAGACGAGGGAGACTTGAGTTCAAAAAATAGGTGGAAATGATAACAACGCACGGTTTGTCACAGCCAAGCAGTTCAAAGAGTTGGGACCACCAGAATTCTGGGGAAAGCCATATTCGATTAAGGCGGAGACGTGGGTCAAACAAATTACCAAGATATTCAATGTCTTGGGATACACGGAGGAACAGAAGGTTCCATTCGCCACTTTTATGTTCCGTAATGAGGCAGATTACTGGTGGGAATCTGTGAAGCGTACCCATACAGCTGCACTCAGCATGTCTTGGGAAACATTTTAGAAATTGTTCAATGACAAGTACTTTCCTGAAAGTATTCGTCATATGAAGGAGATAGAGTTTGTTAGACTAGAACAGAACGACATGACGGTGTCCCGATACGAGGCGAAGTTCGCGGAGTTATCCAGGTTTGCACCTCATTTGGTAGAGAATGAGAAACGTATGGCGCGAATGTTTTTGAGAGGTTTGAAACTCAAAATTCGTCAATACCTCATTTCTCATAAATTTTCTCTATATTCAGATGTTGTGTACATGGCTCAAATATTAGACCGAGATAATGAGTCTGTTCAATCGGGCAACCAACAACATGATAAAAATCATACTGTTGGCAACGGCTATCGGAACAATTATAACAATCGTGAAAGAAATTATCAGGCAAGAAATGGTAACCACTTCGGTGGTAATCATGGCCAAAATAATAGAAGAAATAATTCAAGTGGAAATTTCAAGAAGAGAAGATTAAACGATGACGGGAAGACATCGGCAGCAGCATCAGTACCAACAACAAATTCTAGGGGAGGAGAACGACCGCCAGTTAGATGTTACAAATGCGAAGAGGAGGAACATATAAGTCCAAACTGTTCACAGTCTTTCAAGGTATGTTTTAGTTGTGGAAAAGATGGTCACATAGCTCAATTTTGTCCTGTAGCGAAATCAAGTCCAGCTGGAACGGTGGCACCAAAGGCGGATACGGAAAAGACAAAGTCAACGGTTCTTGGAAGAGCGTTTGTCGTGACCGATCAGAATGCAAGGAACCCAAACGAAGTTAGCATGGGTTAGTTAATTATAAATTCTTGCGAAGTTTATACCTTATTAGATACCGGTTCTACCCATTCATTTATCTCTCCTACTTATACTCAATATTTAAACTTGACTCCGGAGAAAATTAGACTTTGACTTATAAATCTTGCTTGATTCAATTTGGCACTATCACATTACATGTTGACCTTATTTCTTTAAAGATACTTGCTTTTGATGTGATTTTGGGGATTGATTGATTAACTACTCATCATGCCAAAATTGATTTCTTTTGTAAGGTTGTTAGTTTTCATATTCCTAAGCAACCGATTATTCAAATTTAAGCAACCAAACCATTGAAGTCAAACTCTTTTATATCAAGCCATAAAGTCATTCGTTTATTGAAAAACAGATGTTAAGTTTTCTTAGCCCATGTTATGGACTTGAACAAAAATACGTCAAATTTGAATGATATTTCTGTTGTTAGTAAATTTCCTGACGTGTTTCCTGAAGAATTTCCTGGCCCACCCCAAATTGTGATATTGAATTTTGTATCGACTTTGAACCTGATACAAAACCCATTTCTAAAATCACATGGCTCCTATTGAACTTCAGGAGTTAAAAATTCAACTGTAGAAGTTTGTACCCGAGCCTTTATCTGGTGACTTCCTTTTTGGAATGCACCGAAGCCAGACTCTCCGTAGAGGTTGCCATATTCATGTGGTAGTAAACTGATAGGTGCCATTGTGATGTGCTATCCAAGATTGGAATATGAGTCACAGTTGAGAGCAACCTAAGTTAGTAATCGAAATATGTAGCTTTCTAGGCTTAGTTGGTTATTAACGGAGATTTGTGAAAAGATTTTCTCAAATCGTTAGTCCATTAACACAGCTGACACGTAGAGATACAAAATTCGAATGGAGTAAGAAATGTGTGAAGAGCTTCGAAGAACTCAAGAGGAGACTCATTTCGGCACATGTTCTGACCATACCATCTTGGAAAAGCGAACGTGGTAGCTGTCGTGTTGAGTAGAAGATCGTATGCGAGTACGAGTGCGATGTTGTTAAAGACCCATTTCGTATAACTTACAAATGATAGAAATAGAGTTAAAGACTCTAGGTACCCACGTGATGATCGACTTTAATCGATAAAGTTAAAATCACTCAAGCTACTCACCGGAGCTGAGGAATTTGAAGAAGGAGGTACAAGAAGTTGTTATTCCAAAAGTAAGAATCAACGATGTGAGGAAAGCTCAAACCTTCGATCTATTGGTCGATTTGAAATCCTCGATCGAATATGAACTGTGGCCTATAGACTCATTTTACTGCTAAGTATGTCATGTGTTCATAACGTTTTTCACGTACCGATGTTACGTAAATATGTGGACGACCCGAACCACGTTATTGAGTTAGAACCAGAAGAGATAGCCAAAGACTTAACGTACGAGGAGGTACCAGTCAAGATCTTGGATGGGATGGAGCATGTCCTACGCTTGTCAATTTCGAGGACGAAATTTCATAAGGAGGGGAAGTTGTAAGGCCCCAACTTTTTATAAATGAAGATTTAATTTTCCCTATTTATTATTTTGAAATAGTAAGGGTTGAATTGATTAATGTGATTAGTTATGGGTAAAATGTACAAATATTTCAAATAAGCAAGTGGTTAGAAAATACTCATTGTTGTCGGAGAATATTCGTTTGGTCGTAGAATATTCTTGCTGTCGGGAAGTATTCGTACGACGGCGCAGCCTTGTATGGGCCCCATAACTGAAAGAGATTGGATGAAGAAAACGACACGTATACGTTGTTTATAAATAACGACGTAGTTGTTACCGTTAATACTGTTGGAATACCCGGTGGTTAAAACACAGTAATACGCGTTGTTGCACAGTAGCACACGGTATTGCACTAATTATTGATTATTACGTAAGAAGACACTACTCAATAATTGTTACAATAATTAATGTTCAGTATTTTATTTTATTGATTCAATAATTGCTGCGTTGATATTTTATATTACTGTTGATTCAATAATTGTCACTACACAGTATTTTCTATTATCGGAGCAATAATTCATATTATTTGAATAATATTATTAGATAACATTATTGGCAATGTCTAGAAAGTTTTGTCTAAGGAGAGGTTTGGTCATCTAATTGCGCGCCAGTAAGGAGAAATCTTTATTGGAAAGCCCCCTCTTTCCTGGGAACGGCCTGGTTGTCAGTACTGTGATTCTGTAATATTATTTATGAATAATTAATTATTGATTTATATGATGAGAGAAATATTGATTTTATGTGGATATAGACGGAGAAAATATTTAAAGTGACAATTGTTAAAAATTGATATTTTATCTTTTCTGATAAAATAATATTTTATTATATTATTATAATATAATAATAATAATAATTTTACAATGAATGTGGGATATATGAGTATATGAGGAAGAAGAGTATTTTTGTTGCAAAAGTTGTTTAACACATGTTTTGTGTGTTGGTGGACCCCATTTCTTGACTGAAATTTGATTATAGCCTGTAAAATTACCCGTATGTGAATTTCGGTCAATTTCTGTTTGGAATTCGGAAAAACTTTCTTCTGCAAAGTTGTAGAGAATTGAATTTCCTATAAAAATTCGCGAGATTCAAATTTTCTGACAAAAGGGCTATTTGTTATGAATTATTGAAGTTTCGAAGTTCCGAAATAATTGATTTTTGGAAGTTTTAGTTAATTATTTTGAGAAAAACGTTTTTTTGTGCAATTAGTGGGCTCACGTGTGTTATAAATGATCTGAATTCAGATCTTCAAAGTTGGGCTAAGGAAATATATAATATATATTAATATTTTATTAAATTTTCTGCTTTGGTGTTCTAAGCATTTTTTTATAAATAGGGTGCTTAGGTTAGAATTGAAAATCACATCAGAAACTGAAGTTTTCTCTCTATTTCTCTCTCTATAATATTGAGCGTATTTTGTAAGTATTTTAGTACTTTGAGTATTGCTTTACGGTGCAAGTTCTTTCAGCACTATATCTAGTATTCCGGTCAGAAGTACTATTCTTCCGAGGTAAGAGATGTTATTTTATTAGAAAATGATATTATTTTTTCAATATCATTATGCCGAAATATTTGTTGGAATTTTTTTTATCAAATTTAGAACTTTTTCATGTCGGGGTTACTATTCATGAGTTACTATTCACGAGTTATTATTCATTAGTTACTATTCACGAGTACTATTAGCGAAGCATGATGTTATTTTTTGTGAAATTTCTATCTTTTAGTGTCAGAGTTACTATTCACGTATACGACACTATTCACGTATACGACACTATTTACTAATACGACACTATTCACAGAAAAATTAAATTTTCTTTTCTGTGTCTAAAATTGTCTGTTATGATTCCTATCTTTGATTGGATCTATGTTTTGATCTTCATTCTTGAATTTTACTCCAATCTGGTTATTTATGAAGTATTTTTGAACTTTAATTATTTAAAGTACGAATCCTTAATACTTGTTCTTTTGTTTCACTGGATTCGTTTTCTTTAAAATATTTTTTATCATCCTCAGTCCTAAATGATGATATTACTGATTTTTTTGGCCTCTAGTGCAAAGATGAATGATTTCTTGATGAATATCTTTGGCCTGTAGTGCAAAGATGAACAGGTGTTGAGATGAACATGACCGACTGATTAATATCTTTGGCCCGTACTGCAAAGATGAACAGGTGTTGAAATTAACATGACCAACTGAGGAATATCTTTGGCCCATAGTGCAAAGATGACTATTTGATTTAAGATGTATATTGATTGATGTTACAGGGATAAAATATCGATGACGGACTTTTAAATTCATAGATGATAGTAGATTTTATTCTCTACTTAACTCTTCTAATGAATTGTTGTTTCCGCTGCAGTTGTTGATCTAAAACTTGTTCTCTATTGTATTCTATTAGGTTTTTTCCTGTTGAGGACTAACGATAATTTGTTCTATATTATCTTAGTCATAATATTCTTTACTGGGCTAGTTGAGCTCACCCTTTTCCTTGTTGTTCCATTTTTCTTCTTAGGAGGCGAGAATGTAGCGAGTACTAGTCGAGGTGTGGAATGATGGTTCTAGAAGTGGTTCTAGAAGTCCTCACTATTCAATAAAATAGTGTATTAATAATTGTAATGAGGACTTATTTGAGTGTGGACATTGTCTTGATGATAATATTTGTATTTAGTCTCACAGTTTTTATGTTATATTAATAAAGTTGTAGTTGTTTCTGTACCATGTATTTGGCGACTCAGAATGGGTGTTGTATACCTATTTTGGGGGTATCACAGTTGGTATCAGAGCTTAGGAATATGATCTCTGGCGGAGATCGGGGAATAGAACTAGGAGGGGAGAGACGAGTAAATTCTTCGCTAGTGTGTCCTACCTAAGCTTATTTGTTGGTTGGTCGGTATATAGGGATATTATGTGGCATGTTAATTTATTTAATTAACCCTTATTTTATGGCAGTATTTAAGAATGGCAGCTGAGAATGTTAACAGTGGAGTAAATGAGACTGTGGAGACACCTTTACTCACTAATCAGGAGAACGTGCAACAAGACGACAATGTTCCTCCTGTAAACAACACCACTGATCAAACGATGAACGACAGAATATTTAGAAACTTTTTGCAGTTCGTGCAAAATCAGATGAGGGAGACTTGAGTTCAAAATATAGGTGGAAATGATAACAACGCACGGTTTGTCACAGCCAAGTAGTTCAAAGAGTTGGGACCACCAGAATTCTGGGGAAAGCCAGATTCGATTAAGGCGGAGACGTGGGTCAAACAAATTACCAAGATATTCAATGTCTTGGGATACATGGAGGAACAGAAGGTTCCATTCGCCACTTTTATGTTCCGTAATGAGGCAGATTACTGGTGGGAATCTGTGAAGCGTATCCATCCAGCTGCACTCAGCATGTCTTGGGAAACGTTTTAGAAATTGTTCAATAACAAGTACTTTCCTGAAAGTATTTTTCATATGAAGGAGGTAGAGTTTATTAGACTAGAACAGAACGACATGACGGTGTCCCGGTACGAGGCGATGTTCGCGGAGTTATCCAGGTTTGCACCTCATTTGGTAGAGAATGAAGAACGTATAACGCGAATGTTTTTGAGAGGTTTGAAACTCGAAATTCGTCAATACCTCATTTCTCATAAATTTTCTCTATATTCAGATGTTGTGAACAGGGCTCAAATATTAGAGCGAGATAATGAGTCTGTTCAACCGGGCGACCAACAACACGATAAAAATCATACTGGTGGCTACGACCATCGGAACAATGATAACAATCGTGAAAGAAATTATCAGGCAAGAAATGGTAACCACTTAGGTGGTAATCATGGCCAAGATAATAGAAGAAATAATTCAAGTAGAATTTCAAGAAGAGAAGATTAAACGATGACGGAAAGACATCGGCAGCAGCATCAGTACCAGCAACAAATTTTAGGGGAGGAGAACGACCGCCAGTTAGATGTTACAAATGCGGAGAGGAGGGACATATAAGTCCAAACTGTTCACAGTCTTCCAAGGTATGTTTTAGTTGTGGAAAAGATGGTCACATAGCTCAATTTTGTCCTGTAGCGAAATCAAGTCCAGCTGGAACGGTGGCACCAAAGGCGGATACGGAAAAGACAAAGTTAACGGTTCTTGGAAGAGCGTTTGTCGTGACCGATCAGAATGCAAGGAACCCAAACGAAGTTAGCACGGGTTAGTTAATTATAAATTCTTGCGAAGTTTATACCTTATTAGATACCGGTTCTTCCCATTCATTTATCTCTTTTACTTATACTCAATATTTAAACTTGACTCCGGAGAAAATTAGACTTTGACTTATCTGTTGAAACTTCGTTAAGAGAAACTTTCATCACATCCACTGTTTATAAATCTTGCTTGATTCAAGTTGGCACTATCACATTACATGTTGACCTTATTTCTTTAAAGATACTTGCTTTTGATGTAATTTTGGGGATTGATTGATTAACTACTCATCATGCCAAAATTGATTGCTTTTGTAAGGTTGTTAGTTTTCATATTCCTAAGTAACCTGTTATTCAAATTTAGGCAACCAAACCATTGAAGTCAAACTCTTTTATATCAAGCCATAAAGTCATTCGTTTATTGAAAAACAGATGTTATGTTTTCTTAGCCCATGTTATGGACTTGAACAAAACTACGTCAGATTTGAATGATATTTCTGTTGTTAGTAAATTTCCTGACGTGTTTCCTGAAGAATTTCCTGGCCCACCCCAAATTGTGATATTGAATTTTGTATCGACTTTAAACCCGATACAAAACCCATTTCTAAAATCTCATGGCTCCTATTGAACTTCAGGAGTTAAAAATTCAACTGTAGAATTTTGTTCCCGAGCCTTTATCTGGTGACTTCCTTTGTGGAATGCACCAAAGCCAGACTCTCCGTAGAGGTTGCCATATTCATGTGGTAGTAAACTGATAGGTGCCATTGTGACGTGCTATCCAAGATTGGGATATGAGTCACAGTTGAGAGCAACCTAAGTTAGTAATCAAAATATGTAGCTTTCTAGGCTTAGTTGGTTATTAACGGAGATTCGTGAAAAGATTTTCTCAAATCGTTAGTCCATTAACACAGCTGACTCGTAGAGATACAAAATTCGAATGGAGCAAGAAATGTGGGAAGAGCTTCGAAGAACTCAAGAGGAGACTCATTTCGGCACATGTTCTGACCATACCATCCTGGAAAAGCGAACGTGGTAGCTGTCGTGTTGAGTAGAAAATCGTATTCGAGTACGAGTGCGATGTTGTTAATGACCAATTTCGTATAACTTACAAATGATAGAAATAGAGTTAAAGACTCTAGGTACCCACGTGATGATCGACTTTAATCGATAAAGTTAAAATCGCTCAAGCTACACACCGGAGCTGATGAATTTAAAGAAGGAGGTACAAGAAGTTGTTATTCCAAAAGTAAGAATCAACGATGTGAGGAAAGCTCAAACCTTCGATCTATTGGTCGATTTGAAATCCTCGATCGAATAGGAACTGTGGCCTATACACTCGTTTTACCGCTAAGTATGTCGTGTGTTCGTAACGTTTTTCACGTACCGATGTTACGTAAATATGTGGACGACCCAAACCACGTTATTGAGTTAGAACCAGACGAGATAGCCAAAGACTTAACGTACGAGGAAGTACCAGTCAAGATCTTGGATGGGAAGGAGCATGTCCTACACATGTCAATTTCGAGGACGAAATTTCATAAGGAGGGGAGGTTATAAGGCCCCAACTTTTTATAAATGAAGATTTAATTTTCTCTATTTATTATTTTGAAATAGTAAGGGTTGAATTGATTAATGTGGTTAGTTATGGGTAAAATGCGCAAATATTTCAAATAAACAAGTAGTTATAAAATAGTCATTGTTGTCGGAGAATATTCATTTGGTCGTAGAATATTCTTGCTGTCGGGGAATATTCGTACGACGGCGCAGCCTTGTATGGGCCCCATAACGGAAAGCGATTGGATGAAAAAAATGACAAGTATAAGTTGTTTATAAATAACGACGTAGTTGTTACCGTTAATATTGTTGGAATACCCGGTGGTTAAAACACAATAATACGCGTTGTTGCACAGTAGCACACGGTATTGCACCAATTATTGATTATTACGTAAGAAGGCACTACTCAATAATTGTTACAATAATTAATGTTCAGTATTTTATTTTATTGATTCAATAATTGCTGCGTTGATATTTTATATTACCGTTGTTTCAATAATTGTCACTACACAGTATTTTTTATTATCGGAGCAATATTTCATATTATTTGAATAATATTATTAGATAACATTGTTGGCAATGTCTAGAAAGTTCTGTCTAAGGAGAGGTTTGGTCATCTAATTGCGTGCCAGTAAGGAGAAATCTTTATTGGAAAGCCCCCTCTTTCCTGGGAACGGCCTGATTGTCAGTACTGTAATTCTGTAATATTATTTATGAATAATTAATTATTGATTTATATGATGAGGGAAATATTGATTTTATGTGGATATAGAAGGAGAAAATATTTAAAGTGACAATTGTTAAAAATTGATATTTTATCTTTTCTGATAAAATAATATTTTATTATATTATTATAATATAATAATGATAATATTTTTTCAATGAATGTGGGATATATGAGTATATGAGGAGGAAGAGTATTTTTGTTGCAATAGTTGTTTAACACATGTTTTGTGTGTCGGTGGACCCCATTTCTTGACTGAAATTTGATTATAGCCTGTAAAATTATTCGTATGTGAACTTCGGTCAATTTCTGTTTGGAATTTGGAAAAACTTTCTTCTGCAAAGTTGTAGAGAATTGAATTTCCTATAAAAATTTGAGAGATTCGAATTTTCTGACAAAAGGGCTATTTGTTATGAATTATTGAAGTTCCGAAGTTCTGAAATAATTGATTTTTGGAAGTTTTAGTTAATTATTTTGAGAAAAACGTTTTATTGTGCAATTAGTGGGCTCACATGTGTTATAAATGATCTGAATTAAGATCTTCAAAGTTGTGCTAAGGAAATTTATAATATATATTAATATTTTATTAAATTTTCTGCTTTGGTGTTCTAAGCATTTTTCTATAAATAGGGTGCTTAGGTTAGAATTGAAAATCACACCAGAAACTGAAGTTTTCTCTCTATTTCTCTCTCTATAATATCGAGCGTATTTTGTGAGTATTTTAGTACTTTGAGTATTACTATACGGTGCAAGTTCTTTCAGCACTATATCCAGTATTCGGTCAAAAGTACTATTCTTCCTAGGTAATGGATGTTATTTTATTCGAAAATGATATTATTTCTTTAATATCATTATGCCGAAATATTGGTTGGAAATTTTTATCAAATTTAGAACTTTTTCATGTCGGGGTTACTATTCATGAGTTACTATTCACGAGTTACTATTCATTAGTTACTATTCACAAGTACTATTCGCGAAGAATGATGATATTTTTTGTGAAATTTCTATCTTTTAGTGTCGGAGTTACTATTCACGTATACAGAACTATTCACGAATACGACACTATTCACAAAAAAAATTAAATTTTCTTTTCTGTGTCCAAAATTATCTGTTATGATTCATATCTTTGATTGGATCTATGTTTTGTTCTTCATTCTTGAATTTTACTCCAATCTGGTTATTTATGAAGTATTTTTGAACTTTAATTATTTAAAGTACGAATCCTTAATACTTGTTCTTTTGTTTCACTGAATTCGTTTTCTTTAAAATATTTTTCATCATCCTCAGTCCGAAATGATGATATTACTGAATATCTTTGGCCTGTAGTGTAAAGATGAATGATTTCTTGATGAATATCTTTGGCCCGTAGTGCAAAGATGAACAGGTGTTGAGATGAACACGACCGACTGATTAATATCTTTGGCCCGTACTGCAAAGATGAATATGTGTTGAGATGAACATGATCAACTGATGAATATCTTTGGCCCGTATTGCAGAGATGACTATTTGATTCAAGATGTATATTGATTGATGTTACAGGGATAAAATATCAATGATGGACTTTTAAATTCATAGATGATAGTAGATTTTATTCTCTACTTAACTCTTCTAATGAATTGTTGTTTCCGCTGCAGTTGTTGATCTAAAACTTGTTGTCTATTGTATTCTATTAGATTTTTCCCTGTTGAGGACTAACGATAATTTGTTCTATATTATCTTAGTCATAATGTTCTTTACTGGGCTAGTTGAGCTCAACCTTTTCCTTGTTGTTCCATTTTTCTTCTCAGGAGGCGAGAATGTAGCGAGTACTAGTCGGGGTGTGGAATGATAGTTCTAGAAGTGGTTCTAGTAGTCCTCACTATTCTATAAAATAGTGTATTAATAATTATAATGAGGACTTATTTGAGTGTGGATATTTTCTAGATGACAATATTTGTATTGAGTCTTACAGTTTTTATGTTGTATTAATAATGTTGTATTTGTTTCTGTACCATGTATTTGGCGACTCAGAATGGGTGTTGTATACCTATTTTGGGGGCGTCACAATAGCCCCATATTCGCATGCTATCATGATTACAATACATACTCGCATGTTCATTGTCAATTCCATACAAGTACTGAGACGAATGGTGATCAAGCATTCATTCATGTAAAACAATCATAACAGAATTCCCATATGATATGAAAAACAACCCTAGCATTTAAGTATGCAACCAAACTACATATTATAATCCGTTAGAATCCCATAATGGAGTTTAGTTCATTTCTGAACAAAAAGCCATTATGGGACCAACGTTGAACATGATTACAAAACAAACAATTGAAAGATGAAAGATAGAACGATCAAACCCAATTGCAGATTTGGAACCAATAATAACATTCAAATCCTCATAAAAATTCAGTAAACAATAATAAAGAACCACAATGACAGAGAATCCTAAGAAGAATTGGAAAAGTAGACATTTTGGCCTCGTTTTATGTTAGAATCTCCCTCATAGTGTAAACCCTAGTTCTGATATGAAAAATACGCTAAAAGTATCAATCCTTCTTTCTGACACCATTCATAATCGTTTTAAAAACCAATTACAACTCATTTAATTAAAAATTAAAATAAAACAAATACACAGCTTTAGCATCGCGCGCGGCCGCGCGCTTCTCCAGTATGTTTCTCGCTCGGGCGCGAGACTTGCAGAAAGTATGCCCTGTCCAGCCGAGTCCTCGCGCGATAGAGCTTTCAAGGCTTTTATGCCGCGCGACCTTCAGTCTGCAAGTTCTGGTTCTGGTTCTGTCATGCTGCTACTGATGCGACTTGTTCATTCATGCTTAGTTTTCTTCCATGCTTGATCTCCCTGCTTCATAGTACCTTCATGTCATGCAAATCCCCGCTTGTGCCTCGGCTTCATGCATTCATTAGCCTCGTGCTCTCTAATTCCACCAAAATTAAGCCAATTCCTGCACTTATTCACCAAAAGGAGTTTTAAGTAAATGTAATGCAAAATATTATGAAATGCAAGTAAAACACAATAAAATGTACTTGAGATGAGCATAGTTCGCATGAATTGGTATTCAATAAGTAGGTAAAAATATAACTTATCAACTATCCACATGCACATAGGCATGACTAGGTGGCCATTCAATAGCACACCTATACACATTCATATACATCCTATATGCATTATCACATCACTGTAAAAAAGTTCCATAAGTGTAGTCTAATTACCAGGATTATTTTACTTTTATATGCCTTTACTCATTTGTCCTCAGATAGGATAAGAAATGATAGTAAAAGGTACCAATTTGACTGTTTCAAAAGTAAAATTTTTTTTTCACATCATTATGTTTAGCATGATTTAATACTAACATTTGTTATGTTGAATATTTTTTATCAAGTTATATCAGCATGCATATTCACTACTATGTGTCTAAATACATTTCATGTGATAAGTCATTTTCCAACGGATAGAAACTGGAAAAAAATACATGCAGACGTTACCAGGACAGTGAAGAACGATTGTACAATGGAAGAATATGCAAAAAGTTACCCGAACTCAGCAGATCTGAAGAACAGCTCTCAGATTTATTTCATTGCGCAACTTGAAAATGACTTATGAAAGAAACCATTCACCTATACATAGGCATGGTTGGCCATAGGCTCACCTGCGGCTCCTGAAGGTTTACCTGCAACACTTCTACATGGGTCCCACACCTCCAACTTGCTCCAATTAGAGTTGCAAAGGAGGTCTCACAAGCTGAAAAGGCCAAATCAGGAATAAAAATGCTACGCGATTGAGCGGAATAGCCTGAAATCCTGGTTTCTTGTCGGTCAGAGTTAAACTCCCGTCATCTCAATGGTATTCGCATGAATGCAGTGTATACTATACCAATGAGTTCAGCTTTCACAGATCATGCTCAGCAATACCCCACAAAGGTCCGATGCCGTCATTTTTAGGGTCACAAGCCTAAACATCCCCAGTGGGGTTACAACGCAAAACCATGAAATACCAAACCTCCCTGACGGGGGTTACAACACCGAAGTTATCAACTGATGAAATATCCCCGGCGGGGGGTCACAACACACATCTTTCAAGCATCTACGTATCCCCGGTGGGAGTTACAACGCAATGCAACCATTGATACACACATCAATGAAGGTCAAGCAACCTTGACGTCATGTCAGCCGATGGCAAGTAAACCTATCGAAGAAACTCTTCTACGTATCCCTGGTGGGGGTTACAACGTAATGCTACCATTGACACATACATCAATGAAGGTCAAGCGACCTTGACAATGCACCCAGCAGGGATTTATTCGGTGATACACACATCAACGAAGGTCGGGCAACCCTGATATCAACAAAACTGTTGCCAGTAACTCCGACAGAATGAGGAAATATGTTATACACATCCTTAAACAGACAAAGCCTTATCCCCATAGATCTCTTACATAGAAGAGGTACCTCTATGGAATATAAGCCAGTGTCTAGAATTCAAGACTTTGGTGATAGCCCTAACGTCAACATCCTTGGAGACTTAGATCACATGTCCAAGACATCACTGATTATCATCCCAACAGGATTACCTGACAATCATGCATTATACATTTGTATCATATTGCTGCATATAGCATCATGTTTATCTTGCTAGCATTTCAAGTGTCTAGGATTCTTTATCCTATCCATGCCTTGCATTGCAAGAATATGATAAAGAGGGGCATCTGTAGACACTCAAAATTTTCTGTACGCCTGTTACTGACATTGCAGGAGGGCAGATTCGTCTTTCAGAGATAACCCTGGAAGACAGCTGACATCCATTCTGGATACTACCGGAAGTTTAGTTTCAACATGGAACACAAATCGGGAACATCAGTTCCAACCCAGAACATAAATCGGGAATGTCATTTCCAATCTCGGAGATAACCCCGAGGTACGCAGATCAAAAGACCGACAACAACATCGGAGAGGACAGTTCTGTCTCGGCAATAACACCGTGACATTCAATTCCAGTCCCATAACCAACACTGAGAGTAGCGACTCCATCCTTGGTGATAGCCCCAAGGGATGCCATTATAGTTCCGACGATAACTCTAGAAATGCTTGTTTCAAACACATGCGATCAGCTTCAAGCTCAGACCTCCTGCCGAGACACTCATACCTCAGACCCGGAGCTAACAATGGGCAGATAGGCACACCCACAGATGACAGTGAGGCATACAAACAAGCAGTCCAATCTCAGATGTAACCCTGAGCAACGTCTGTTTTCCGATCAAATCGGCGATAACCCCGGTGAGGAGTCAAAATGTTGTCTTACCTCCTCAACGTTTTCTCTCACAAGATGATATCACGACATACCAACAAGTAGTCCAATCTCAGATGTAACCTTGAGAAACATCTACTTTCAACTCAAACCAGCGATAACCCTGACGAAGAGTCAAACATCATCTTACCACTTCAACACCTACACATCGTCTCAACACTTCATACATACATACATCCATCAATGTCCCACAAGAACCGAGGAGTAATAATCCCGAGTGACTATTAAGCGTGGCAGTACTTTGGATAGAATTTAAAGCTTGAAGACCATGGGCATAGACCCCTCTTCCTGACTTCGTACAACCTCTAATCCATGTCATTGCGTAACTCTCGACACAAGCAGTCTGAAGAAGGTTAGATATACCTCGTTCAGATGCTCGGATTGAAGTTCTGTAAGTTCGATTGGACATTATAGTGCATGAGTGCACGTACTTTGAGACGACGGTACCTGCGAGGCTCGGATGCACCACGACCAGCCGCAGGTGCAACCACAGATGCCGCAGGTGTACTTGCGGCCATCAGTCTATAAATATGAGCCTTGGGGTCAGCCATTTGAAGAAGGGAAGGAGAGGAAAAGGCGAGGAAGCCCTGTCCATTTTACTCTGTATACACATCTTTTGAGTGTTTCTTCATCTTTAAACACTTGTTAGCTTACATATAGCTATCTTTTATCCCGCGGGAGTTGAGTGTTTATCTATATAAAGTCATAGAAGTCTACATTGGCAGCCCACTATAAACATTCTCACATTATATAAAGCCTTCTTCTCAGATTAATACACACTGTTATACACATTGAGAGTCATGTTGTGTGCGTTTGCTTGGACTTCGATCCGTGGTTTTCATTTCTATCTGTATATATATACTTATATATGTATATATTTTATATATGGACTAATATTATCGAGTTATGCCTCGATTGAGCCTAGACTTCGGTCTGGAGCGTTTATCTACTTTTGTATATATATATATATATATAATTGTTGTCAGACATATCTGACGAGCCTGGATTTTATATCCGGTGCATTTACTCGCTTATATATATATACTTATATATATAATTATTATCGGACATATCCGATGAGACTAGATTCATATCCAATGCGTTTACAGCTTTAATATATATATATATATATATATATATACATTTCTGTCAGGCCTGGAGTTTACTTCGTGGCCTTTTACAACTTTATTTACATTTCGTCCTGCATGGAGTTTACTTCGTGGCAATTGATCGCTTTTACAGCTTTATTTACATTTCAATCCCCCATGGAGTTGCTTCGTGGTGGTTGATCATGTCCATATATATATTTACCGCTTTTATATATTTACATTTCTGATCCCCCATGGAGTTGCTTCGTGGTGGTTGATCATGTCTGTATATGTATATTTACAGCTTTATATATATATATATATATATATATATATATATATATATATATATATATATATATATATATATATATATATATATATATATATATATATAACTGCTTACTGCTTTCCATATAAATTGCAGTATCATGTGAGCCTATGAATCATGTGATCACAGATTCAGTCTACTAAATCTAGATTCGGTTCCCATGATGGACATTTTTCAGCTGTAAGCAGCTTGTACATTATTTTACAGTATCTGAATTTCCTTGGATGGCTGTCACGCCCGTGAGGAGTTTGGCACTGCTGTATATTATTTTCTCGAGAATGCTTCGCATCTCGAAAATAAAAGCAAACAAGCCGAACATTTAATAATAAAATAGAATGTATCAAAGGCCTCAATTACTATTGAGCACAGGGTTTGAAAAACCTCTTTTACAAAACGTCATTGCTATATCTTGTTTAAAACTGATTTTTTCTATAAATTCAAACCCTATGTATATAGGTGCGAACTGAGGTACAACACTACTTCCAAATAATTTCACATTGATGCACACACACACACACACATTCATATAATAGTTTCTTTGAAAAGTGGCGGTCACCGTGGCAACATGGATGTCGGGGGATGCCTAACACCTTCTCTCCGCATAAACAAGCCCCCAGACCTAAATGAATCTCGGTTTCACAGACCCGTTTAGCAGTATCACATCACTGGGTCAATGTGCAAACCTTTTTCGGTTGCGTTGGTGCATCCAGTTAAATATACCAACTAGCGACTCTTAAAGTCAAATCGTCGACATTATACATGTCGGACCTTTTTCACTTGTTTTTTCAAACAAATCTCACATTAATATGAGAACACCAAAGAACAAGTAACAAAAAGGGACACTAAAAAATCTCAACGTCGAAAATGATGATACATCATAGATCTATAACATCAAAAGGCCTTAAAACCAAGTTTTTCAAAAAACTGCCTATGAACTCTATAAGTGGCCTGACAAGCATATGTCAGTGGCCCTAGATCTTTATCTGTTTTTGATTTGTGTTATTTTATGTTATAGACTTGAAATATGACATGAGGACTGTAATCTGAAAGTGGAATCAAGGATATTCCATGTCCAGTTTATAAGTTATTCTTGGTCAAACTCAGTTGATCGAGCATGACTGAGAAATTCTGGGTAACCCAGAAATTGCCTAGATCTTTTCTGACAATATTTTTCATGGCTTGAATCTATCAGCTTTTAAGTAGTTTGATGATTTTATTGTAACTAGTTTGTAGCTTGTTATATGGTCTCTAGATCTGTGCCTCTAGATCCCTTAAACAACAGATATGTTGGTTGTAGTGGGTGGTCAAACTAGGCCATGCGATCACGAAGTGGAGTTTCTGGAATTTCCAGAAACCGTTAGAATAAGCCTTCTAAGCAGGCTTTGACCAGACTAAATCTGGTGATTTTGATGTTGTTGGACTGAGATCATGCTATATAGATGTTCCTTTACATGATAACTATAGGTTTGAACCATAAGACGTCATGAATCATGACTAGAACCTAGAGGAAATCGAGCCACAATATGGGTACTCGAAACTGCCTGGGTTTCTCGGTAACCTTAGAAAACCCAGGAATCGTCTGACAGTTACTTTTAAGCTCTGGATCGTGCAGCTATGATGTTGTATGACCGAGATGATGATTGATACTGGTAGTACTACATACCTACCACAAGATCAATGTTCAAACAAGCCTAGAACATGCTTAGGCTGAGAATTAAAGGAGGTCAAAGTAGACCCCTTGAGCACTGCTTGTCAGTGTTCTTGAAGCTCAAGAACACCAACAGCGATGGTTAGTGTCGCTATAAGCTACAACGACGGATTTAATTATTTTTGTTTTCTTAATTTTCGAAAAATGCTTAAAAATAGTAAATAATTTCTAAAAATTACAAAAATGGTTTTAAAAATTATTTTAAGTTATGAAAAATAACTTTTGATAATTTGGGATATTTTTCATTAATATTTATATTTATTTGAATATTACTGGTATTTAATTTATTTAATTAGTATATTAAATAAATTAGAGAAAATGATCTTAATATTATAAAAGTCATTTTAAATAAGAATAAAGTGGTAGAAAATACTTGGAGTTATAAAATGTAACTTTTAATATTTTTGGAGAAATTTCATAATAATTTAATATTAATGATATTAGATTTATTTAATTATTATATTAAATAAATGAGTTAAAAATGGTTTTATTGATTTAAAAATCATTTAAAAATGAGAAAAGTGATTTAAAAATATTTTAAGTTATAAAATATGACTTTTAATATTTTGATGATAAGTTAATTAATATTTACATATTAATGGCGATGGTTTAAAAATGATTTTAATTATTTCAAAATCATTAAAGGGGAAAATTAGTAATTTAAAAATATTCTAAGTTATTATTAATAACTTTAATATTTTGACAAGTATTTCATTAATATTTTAATATTATTAAATATTAATGACTGATGGCATTATACAGTATTAAATCATTTAAAAATAATTTCGGTGTTTGAAATATTATTATAAAATATAATTATTGTTTAGAAAATTATTAAAGGCTTCCGAAAAATATTATAAACGATATCTGACTTATCTAAAATAATATTGAAGCTTTGAGACCGAGTTTAATTGACAATAAGTGTGTTAATTGTCGAATAGGGTGACTAGGACACCGAGAACAGACTGAAGTCCAATCATGACCGAACTAGTTAGACTTGAGAAGTGTTTATATAGGTTATTGTAATAACCGCAAATTTTATGATTTAATATTAATATTTATATAATTAGAGCCTGTGATTATTTATTTTATAATTGCTTGCATGGCATGAGGTGAGTAATTTTATTGAATAAATTGAACTTTTAATAATTGATAAGATGTGGAGAATTATGATAAGTTTATGAAATGTCCTGTGTGACTCAATGATGGAATTAGTGAGGAATAAATTAAAGAAAGAATGCATTACTAAGTAAAAGACGTCAATAAGAGAGGTGGTGTATAATTAATTTATTTAATTATACCAGAGTAATAATAAATCATTGAATTAGTTTGAAAGCTTGTCTGGATGGACTAAATTTTTTTATTATTATTTGAAGTGAGTAACTTAAACTGAGAAATAACTCAATTTATTAATAATTATTAAGGTGGTGTATAATTTAGTGTTATTTGGGTAAATTAAATTAATTAATTTGCTGCATTAATATTTAAGTGTCTGCATGTTTAAAATCCAAATAATAATATGGTAGGATAAGGTGGTAGGCCTAAATTGAATTAGTAGATAGACTTAATGAGTTTTCTAGCCAAACTATTATGTTACTTGCAATTTCGGTTGGGGTGTGTGGCTAGCCAAATAAAGTCCAAGCTTAATGCTATTAAAATGTGTGTAAGCTCAGGGAAATAGGATCTAGCCATGAGAGTTATTTTACCCACCCATTTCGGTAGCCATATAAAATTTTGTCTACCCATTTTATTTTATTTTCGGTAGCCATGAATTTTGTCTACCCATTTTATTTTATTTTTGGTAGCCATGAATTTTTGTCTACCCATTTTATTTTATTTTCGGTAGCCATGAATTTTTGTCTACCTATTTTAGTTAATTTCGGCAACCTCATGGAATTTTCCACCCATTTTCAGGCTATCATAATTGTAATAATAATAATTATTTTTAATTTTACAAATGTTTAGTAACACAAGTATTAACTGGACCAAATATAAGATACTTAGATTTCCAATGTTTTGAGTGCCTCAGTGTTGTGTGCCTTGTCAACTAGTGGATGTGAGACACTTTTTGGGCTCATACAATGTAATTCGGCAGTTAGCACATGGTGGCAGCCACATTGAATTAAAAAGTGAATTAGCCTTGGGAAGTAAGTACTCACTTCCAACTTACTAGATTCTAGAGAATTGGGTATTACCCATAAATTAGACTATCATTTAGAACCTTTGTATCCAAGAGAAAAGGAAGCTTGCGTAAGTTGTTTTTTTTTATTTTGTTAGACAACACAATGGGACATGTGTGATGGGATGTCTTAGAGCTTAGGGCTGCTATAAAGTTTTAGTAGGGGATGGCCAAGAAAACTTTAATTAATTTATGCACTTTTCCTTTTAGTATATATAAACCCTTGCTTTAGTTTTTTTTTAAAAAAAAAAGAAGAAGCAAGAACCATTATAGAGAAAGAGTGAGTGTTCGGTAGCAGGAGAAAAGAAGTTGCAGCAGCAACTCTTCATCTTGGCAACCCATTTCTAATTTTTTCCAAGTTAAGGTATAAAAATAAAATAGTTAAATACAATTACTTTCCATTTAATTTCTAGTAGACACTTGTTTTTCTTTTAAGAGTAATGTGGATATTATGTGTTGCTTGTAAGAGTTAGTATGCTAAACTAGATGTTTGTATGCTAAAGCATTAGTTTTGTAATATGCCTTTAAACTAGATAAATTAATTTTACAAGAGTACATAATTTTTGTTTTACGTAGGAAAAAAAAAACAAAACGAAAAGCAGGGATAGGAAAAGAAAGAAGGGCTGCGTGTGTATCTATTTAAATTGGTGTTATGTGTTAATTTTTATTTTATTTTATTTTATTATTTTTCGTGCAATATGGATGCTACTTTGTGGCTGTTATTTTTAAGGCTAACATGGCTGCTAGTTGTGCAAGAAAAGTTGTTGTACATATTTAATAATTTGGTGGCTACATGTTCATATTTAAGGAGCTGCATGCATGGAAGAAAAAAAAAAGAAGAGCAAGCAAGCAATCATCAATGTAAATGATGAGAGGGTAGGGGTGGTTTGGTGTGTCTAGTATAAGGGTTGATATAAGTGATTTTGTTTGGGTTATAGAAGTGTTGCTTTATATTTTTTAGGCTAATTTCGGCTGGTGTGCAATGCATTAAAAAAAATAAATTCTTTTAGCCTTTCCTATTAAGTATTCTTGGATAGTAAAATGTGGGCAATGTGAAGATTTAGAGGACTTATAGCAAACACATTTTTATATTTTAGTACCTCCAACAAGACCAAGCGTAGAACTTGATAAATAAAATAATAAAAATAATAATAATAAAAATAAAATAAATTGTTATTCCATAATGATCATTGAGGATAAATAGAGAAATATTTACTATAAAAGAGTGTTTCCATAAAGTGGGATATTTAGGTATTATATGTGTAATGTCATTTAAAACTCTAAATTTATAAAAATTTAGTTCAGATAACTAATTGAGCAACAGTTTAATAAATAATATTATGTGCATAGTTTTTCTTATTTGTGAGCATAAATGTGTAGCAAGTAAGAAATGTAGTATTTTTATGAATTTTATGAGAGACTTGTACCTTAAACTAGGATGGCATGCGATTAATAGCTAAAGTGAGTTGGTTTCAACAAATCACTAATTTGTACGGCTATATTATTATATTATAGGCAGTATACGTGACAAGGTGTCAAAGGTAAACATAATCGACGAACGAGGCAAGTTCCTTACTTCTTACACTGTATACATTCGAATTGTTGTCTCAAGCAAATATCTGTTTCTATTCGAAAATCATTTATATACCTTGACGTTGTTGCAAGCATTAGACTTATCATTCTTAAATGCATTATAAAAAATTTGTCTAAGCCTTTGATTCGACTAGACTATTATTTGGTGATAAAAGCTATCCAAACCAATTGACTAGGTGCGAACTATCGTAAATCTACTGAGATGAACAACCCTCATTGAAGGGGAAAATATATATTGTCAGGGAAACCAACGTGCACACACAAGTATGATTAAATGTTATGCATAACGTAGGGTACTTTAGGCTGATCACCTGTTGTACTCGTTTATATTGGATTACAGTGTAATACTGTTAATTCTAGTAAGAGTTCTTAGTCCTTAGTGACTGCTCAGTACTCATTCATGTTGAACCTCAAAATGAATAAATCCTGAAATTTTGTTGATATCCTCCAGTCTATAGCGACACCTATTGAATACTCTTGATATTCTTGATATCCTTGAACTACTTATTATTATACCCTTGAAAGATTTAAATGCTATAACTACTTGTCCTTTTGGCTATATTACTTGCTGGGTAAACTTGTTGCTCATTCTTGCTTCCTAAAACATTACAGTTAAGGCAGAGCAAGACGGTACTTCAGGACAGGACAAGGGAAAGGGCAAGGCGACAGAGTAACTTAGTCCTTAAGACTAGAAGTATTATTATTATTGTTATGCTTGTTATGATGTATTCAAGAGTGATTAAGTTATGTTTAAGTTAATCATTGAATTGTCGTAGTAATGGTTACGGTACCTTGGGACGCGAATATTTATATTATATCAATGTAAATTATTCTATTATTTTTCGTTGTTAATGATTTAGTAAGATATTCGTAGTTGCACGTGATGCACCGAATTCGAGATATGGGTGTCCGAATTTTGGGGGCGTCACAGTTATAAACACTGATGTAACTATAAGTTGATGTGTCTAGGAGAAATATTGACTGTAAATTATAATATTGTGTGCTGTGAATTGTTATGCTAATTGTGAGACCGATATTATTTATTATAGGTCTTTCGAACACAGATAAATATATTGTGTAGCAGTAATCAACGCAGAAGGCAAGTTTTCCTTAACTCAACCTTGAGTTATATCTTTTCAAATATTATTGTGGTTAATTATTATTGATTAGACCATGTCTGAGAATTTATTGTTGATTATTCGTAGTTAGTGCATGCTTATTAATTCAAATTGAATTAATGATTTCGAGAATAATCTGTTGTTGGATATTCACATCTGTAGAAGCTATTAATGATTGTAAATAGTAAAAAAAATTCCTGTCTATTGTTGAATTATATTGAAAAATGTCTTAGCTAATTATTCTGGCTAGACAAAATTTTGTTAGAACTTGATAGGCTCGAGAAGAGAATTCAATTATTATTGATTGGTCGATGCCAATTGTTCTGGCTAGATCGAGAAAGCAGACTAGATAGGTTCGAGAAGAGAAGATAAGTGATTAGATATTGAAATCATAGTATTTCGTTGTTGTGATTCAAATTCTGTTTATAAGACTGAGAAGAACAACCTTTTATACAAAAAGGAAACTATTGGACGTATATTCGGCCATTGCGCGCGTGTAAGTATTATGCATAATATAGGGTATAAGGAGTTGGTCGCTCTATGTACTTGCTGGGGGGTATGATTTAATCTTTATGGTTATCTGATAGACCTAGGTATATCAAAGTAAATCTTTGATAGTTACTCGAGAAGAGAAGTTCAAGATCCTCTGGGGTCACTCAGTATAACTCTGGAATATATTTCCATCTTATTATTTGGGTATATCAAAGTAAATCTTTGATAGTTACTCGAGAAGAGAATTTAAAAATCCTTTGAAGTCATTTGGCGTAAACTCTAGAAAGTAATTCTATCTTGTTATTCAATATATTATCGTAGAAACTTTGAACGCGTTGTACTCTTTCATTATCAAATTATTATGTTGCATTGGATGCGAGAAGATGTGAGAAGACTTGTTAGTGATTAATAAATTATTCAGCTGTTTCAAAGTTCCCCGAACTTTGGAGTCATTCTATCAAAATAGATAGTCTGTTATTCTGATTCTTATACATTCATTGTACGTATTAACTTGAGGGGCAAATTTGTTGCTCATCCTTGCTAAATAAAATTTTTCAGCTATGAACAAAGTGGCTGGAGGTACTAAGAAAGACAAAGGCAAAGGCTTATTACTGGAATAGTGTAATGAACATTATTATTATGTTATATTTGTAAACCCTTTTTATATATTTAAAGGGTATGTTTGTAATGTTAAGGTTAGATAACCTGGGACGAATGTATTAACAATATCGATTAATGAGATATGTATTGCTATTCATAAATAAATGGGTAGTTAGATGTTAATTATATTGTTGATCGTGAGCACCAAACTCGGGGGTCAGGTAACCCAGATTTGGGGACGTCACAGGTTGGTATCAGAGCTATAGGTTATAAACCATAAGTGGGGGGGTGGGGGGTGGGAAACCCTAGGATTATAACCATAAGCGAGATAAAGAATACTCATTTAGAGTACTAAGTGAGGGATTGCCAAAGTGTGTCAATAGTGAGATGTGTGGACATCGTGTGTATTAAGTTTGTACTGGTAAAGTACTAATCAATTTGTTTAAATTGACTATATGATGTTAGGAGAAGATGAAATGAGTACGGAGATGCTAGCGGCAGTTGCACCAGTGCCAATAGTCGAGGTGCCAGCGCATAGCGAGTCAGTTGAGGAAGTGGGAAAAGATGAACCCATGGTGAATATGGGGAGTAATCATGATGATTATCCCGAGATGTATCTGAATGAAGATGAGGAGGCAGAGTCAGAAGAAGTTAAGGTGGAGAAAGATATTAAGACCAAAGTGGGAGAGAAATATCAAGAATCTGCAGAAGTTCAAGAACTCCGGAGTAAAGTATTTCTCTTGGAGGAGTTGTGGAAGATCGAGAGGGCATTATGCGAGATGACTGAAGAACAAAACGAGTTGAAGGCGCAGTTGGAAAGAATAAAGACTGAAGGTGGTGGATTGTCTGAAGGAACAATCAAGCAGAAGAAGGGTAAGAATAAGAGAAAGATGGACAACGACAGTGATGATAATTTTGAAAATTCAAACCCGAAGAAGAAGCAAGTATGTGGCAAGTGTGGAAAGACTCACGTGGGAGAATGCATGATATGGAAGGACGTGTGCTTTAATTGTAAACATGAAGGACATATTTCTCTACATTGTCCTAAGACGAATATGAGAAAGTGTTTTTCATGTGGGAGAAATGGTCATAGATTAAAAAAGTGTCCCAATAAGAAGAAGACTGATGAAGGAGTGGACGGTAGATAGCTTAAGTATAAGCGATAATATCTTTTGATAATGTGTGATATTAAAGATTATAATATCGAGAATGAGGTGTGAACATATGTAAATATATATGTTTGTATGAATGTAATCTTTATTTTCTATATGAATACAAGATTAAGTTGCGAGTTCTTAAAACTCATACTTATGGTAGGTTCGTGACTCATAATTATATAAAATATTTTTGAACCCCTCAGCGAATGAACGCCAATGGTCTGACTAGGATAAGTTCATAAACTCATATAATTATGGCAAGTTCCTGAACTCATAAGTGTGGTAAGTTTGACGAACTGGGAATAGCTACGTGTTAATGGAGAATTACAACTTTTTGTGTAAAGTTGGAGAATTACAACTTTTTGTGTAAAGTTGAGTTGTTAATCCTAATATTTATTTAAAAAGGGATAGTTGTATGTGTTAAGTACTAAATGTACTATATGCTATTTGAAGAGATATGCGATTATATGAGAAATTGTGTTGAATTCTTATTGTGTTGTTAATAAGAATTTGTGTAGAGAAAGAGAATTAATGTAAGTTTTTTATTTAAAATCAGATAATGCCGCCTAGACGACATAATCGAAATCAAAGAGAAGAACAATCGGTGAATAATGAAGGAGGTCAAGCGGACCCGATGCAGAATTTTGTGGACATGTTAGCCCAAGCTATGGGAAATAGAGCTTTAGCAGAAAGAGCAAGAACGAGAAATCAGCCAGCCGATAGATTGGCTAACTTTAAAGATTTTAAAGCGGTAGGACCGCCAGAATTCAAGGGAATTATAGATCCGATTGAAGCCCAAACTTGGGTGAAAGAAAAAGAAAAGGAATTTATTATTGCCAGAGTAGCAGAAGAGCAAAAGACTGTTTTTGCAACATACTTGATGAAAAGAGAAGCCAATCACTGGTGGGAAACTAATCAGGTGACACCTGGTACAACTGTGGTGACTTGGACAAGATTCAAGGAGTTTATTCTTTGAGAACTATTTTTCGCTGAGTATGCAAGCTTGGATGGAAGTTAAGTTTTTGGAACTGAAGCAGGAGAATATGTCATTATCTGAATATGCTACTAAATTCAACGAATTAGAGATATTTGCACCTCATCAGCTGGATACAGAGATACGGAAGGCGAGAAGGTTTGAGAATGGATTAAAGCCAGGGATTTTCAACAAAGTAGCTATATTGCAGATTAATACGTTTGCGGCTTTATTCGAGAAAGAGATAATTGCTGAGGGGGGAAGCGAAGCTGCATCCCGATATAATCAGGAGAAGAAGAAGAAGACAAATGATGGTGGTAGTAATTTGAACAAGAGAAAGTGGAGCGAGAATACCCAGTCGGGTAATAAGTCAGAGGAAAAGAGAAAATGGGGTGAGCCTTGTGCGAACCGTGGAAAGAATCATTCAGGAGTGTGTTTGAAGAAGAAGGGAGTTTGTTATAACTCTGGTCAAGAGGGACACATGTCACCCAATTGTCCCTAGTCCAAAGAAGATACAGGATTTTTTCGCATGTGGTTCGATAGATCATCTGGTTCAGAATTGTTCGAAGAGAAATGTAGAGAACGAAAGTGTTAACAATGGACCTGGTAGCAGAACCTTGGCAATTAAAGGACCTGCACAGCCAAGAAGACTAACAGCCCGTACATTTAATATGACGGTACAAAATGCAGTGGCTGCCCAGGAGGTGGCGACAGATAATGATTTCGTTTAGAAATTACATAACGTGAGAAATATTAGTTAGATGTTGCTGTGAATTGTTTTCTTTTATAGATCCAAATCACATGTTAATATATGAAACATAAATTAATATTGTGTTGATAAGAATGAATTGATGATATAACTTTAAAAGATTGTAGAGAATAAGAAAGCGGTGATTCCGATGACGGAATCCTTATAAGGAGAGGAGAATGTGATAGCCTAGGATTTCAAATAATATGAATTTTTTGAATAATTTTTTTTATTTAATATTGATATTGATTATTAATATTGTGCTGAGAATCTATGATACGAGTTTATAGAAGTAGTCAATTTATGTATTGACCTGAGAAAATAATAGTAGAGTTATGCTTAATAGAGAATAGAAACCCTAACCCTAGTTACAGATAGTGATTCGGTAGAAAATACAATTATAATAATTGTATTGATGAGTACGTGTTTGTACTGTATAGAATTTTTGATCAATGATTGATCGGATAGGGTATAAACATAGTAAACCTTAATGATTAATTAGGAAACCTAACATGATTAGGAAAACCTAATTTCCAATATTAGAAATCTTAATTTCTATTTTAAACCCGAATTAGAAATTCTAGAATTTTTTATACCTTCGGGTTAAACCCTAAGGGCTGGGATAAAAGGACAAGGATGCCATTAAAATTATAAGTAAAAAGACAAAAATTCCCTTTTCTTAACTTTTAAGTTAAAAGAGATATGGTTAAAATTGTTGCCACATCTCTTGAATTACCACCAACCCCCTTGAATCAGCTAATTGAAGCCACATAACAACAAATTTAACTAGAAGAATCAAGTATAAGTGATTTAGGAGAGAGAAAGTTCATTCACTTAGAACATTTGTGTTCTTACTCTCAACCAACTCTCTCTCTCTCTCTCTCTCCAAACCTTCGAAAATCTTAAGTGTTTCAGTCACTAAATAACCCTCTAGATCATCAAGATAAATGGAGAAAGGATAGGATCCAAGCTTGGAACTAAAAGGTATAAACCCTAACTTGACTTTTGATCTTTCATGCCTATACCAAGTATGTGTTTATATGTTTATTTGTATGCTAGAAGATGTTTAATGATGATCTATGATGATACATCATAGATCTATAACATCAAAAGGCCTTAAAACCATGTTTTTCAAAAAACTGCATATGAACTCTAAAAGTGGACTGACAAGCATATGTTAGTGGCCCTAGATCTTTATCTGTTTTTGATTTGTGTTGTTTTAAGTTATAGACTTGAAATATGACATGAGGACTGTAATTTGAAAGTGGAATCAATGATATTCCTTATGACAAGCTTTGACCGGACTAAATGTGGTGATTTTGATGTTTTTGGACTGAGATCATGCTATGTAGATGTTCCTTTACATGAGAACTATAGGTTTGAACCATGAGACCACATGAATCATGACTAGAACCTAGAGGAAATCGAACCACAATATGGGTACTCGAAACTACCTAGGTTTCTGGGTAACCCAGAAAACCCAGGAATCCTTTGACAGTTAACTTTTAAACTCTGGATCGTGCAACTATGATGTTGTATGACCTGAGATGATGATTGATACTGGTAGTACTACATACCTACTACAAGGTCAATGTTCAAACAAGCCTAGAACATGCTTAGGCTGAGAATTAAAGGAGGTCAAAGTAGACCCCTTGAGCACTGCTTGTCAGTATTCTTGAAGCTCAAGAACACCAACAACGACGGTTAGTGTCACTATAAGCTACAACGACGAATTTAATTATTTTTGTTTTCCTAATTTTCAGGAAAATGCTTAAAATAGTAAATAATTTCTGAAAATTACAAAAATGGTTTTAAAAATTATTTTAAGTTATGAAAAATAACTTTTGATAATTTGGGATATTTTTCATTAATATTTATATTTATTTGAATATTAATGGTATTTAATTTAGTTAATTAGTATATTAAATAAATTAGAGAAAAATGATCTTAATATTATAAAAATCATTTTAAATAAGAATAAAGTGTTAGAAAATATTTTGAGTCATAAAATGTAACTTTTAAAATTTTTGGAGAAATTTCATTAATAATTTAATATTAATGATATTAGATTTATTTAATTATTATATTAAATAAATGAGTTAAAAATGGTTTTATTGATTTAAAAATCATTTAAAAAATGATAAAAGTGATTTAAAAATATTTTAAGTTATAAAATATGACTTTTAATATTTTGATGATAAATTCATTAATATTTACATATTAATGGTGATGGTTTAAAATTGATTTTAATAAGGGAAAAATTGGCAATTTAAAAATATTCTAAGCTATTATTAATAACTTTAATATTTTGATAAGAATGTCATTAATATTTTAATATTATTAAATATTAATGATGATGGTATTATATAGTATTTAAATCATTTAAAAACAATTTCATTGTTTAAAAAATTATTATAAAATATAATAATTATTTAGAAAATTATTAAAGGCTTCCGAAAAATATTATAAACAATATCTGACTTATCTAAAATAATATTGAAGCTTTAAGAACGAATTTAATTGACAATAAGTGTGTTAATTGTTGAATAGGATGACTAAGACACCGAGAGCAGACTGTAGTCCAATCAGACTGAACTAGTTAGACTTGAAAAGTGTTTATATAGGTTATAAACACTGATGTAACTTTATGTTGATGTGAGATCAATATTGTTCATTATAGATCTTTTGAACGCAGATAAGTATATTGTGTAGAAGTAATAACCGCATAAGATAAGTTTTCTTAACTCAACCTTGAGTTATATCTTTTCAAATATTATGGTGGTTAATTATTATTGATTAGACCACATTTGAGAATTTATTATTGATTATTCGCAGTTAGTGCATGCTTATTAATTCAAATTGAATTAATGATTCTGAGAATATACTTATAGAATAATCTGTTGTTGGATATTCACATCTGTAGAAGCTATTAGTGATTACAAATAGTACAAAAAATTTATGTCTATTGTTGAATTATATTGAGAAATGTCTTAGCTAATTATTTTGGCTAAGAACTTTTGTTAGAACTTGATAAGTTCGAGAAGAGAATTCAATTATTATTGATTGGTCGATGCCAATTGTTCTGGCTAGATCGAGAAAGCAGACTAGATAAGTTCGAGAAGAGAAGAAAAGTGATTAGATGTTGAAATCATAGTATTTCATTGTTGTGATTCAAATTCTATTTATAAGACTGAAAAGAACAACCTTTTATACAAAAGGGAAACTATTGGACGTATATTCGGCCATTGCACATGTATAAATTAGTTGGCTGCTCTAAGTACTTGCTGGAGGGTATGATTTAATCTTTATGGTTATCTGATACTCCTTGGTATATCAAAGTAAATCTTTGATAGTTACTCAAGAAGAGAAGTTCAAGATCCTTTGGGGTCACTCAATATAACTCTGGAATATATTTCCTTCTCATTATTTGGGCATATCAATGTAAATCTTTGATAGTTGCCCGAGAAGAGAGTTTTAAGATCCTTTTGGGTCATTTGGCATAAACTCTAGAAAGTAATTCTATGTTGTTATTCAATAGAATATCGTAGAAACTTTAAAAGCGTTGTACTATTTCATTATCAAATTATTGTGTTGCATTGGATGCGAGGAGATGTGAGAAGATAAAGGCAAAGGCTTATTGCTGGAATAGTGTAATGAACATTATTATTATGTTGTATTTATAAACCCTTTTTGTATATATAAAGGGTATGTTTGTAATGTTAAGGTCAGATAACCTGGGACGAATGTATTAACAATATCTATTAATGAGATATGTATTGCTATTCATAAATAAATTGATAGTTAGATGTTAATTATATTATGGATCGTGAGCACCAAACTCGGGGGTCAGGTAACCCGAATTTGGGGGCATCACATTTCTATTGATTGATAATTATGCATAAAGTATGATCATGGTGATGGGTTTGTATGAAAATTTTAAATTCCAATTTTATCGCGCTTCCACACCTTTTATGTAATTTGATTTCATGATTGTGTTATATATAAACCTAACATAATGAATGAAAAGTTCACGTAATGTAACACATAAAAAAGTGATTTAAACTTTAAATAAAGGTTAAATGAAAGTTTAAAAAAGGAGCAATGTGAATGTAAAGTATGTAAACGTTATCCATAAATCGTATTCGCGTCGAACGAATGTTCTGAGTATACATTAGTTGTATAACTTAGACGTTGATGGATGTTAATAAAAGCTTGAGTATGATAATGAGGAATTTATTAGAATAGTGTAAAATATAAACGCAAAGTGCGTAATTGGAATGCAGGATCTCGTATTCGAAAATATGATAGCCTGTATTCATATTGAATGAACGTTTAAGATTACATGAAATGTAATGACTTGAACATTGAACAAAGATGATAACTTATGACATTTAAATGTTATAAAGTTGTACCAAACAGTAATATGGTAACGAATGTTCCGAACCTAGATCAGATAAGGGATGTAGAAAGAACGTAAGCGTTAAAACACGTAAATCGACGAAGGCGGTTCGTGTACGCATAGTTTAAACGTGCTAAGCATACAAACTCGTGTATGGTTTGAACTTAAGATAGTGAAGGATAATTAATGATGTGTAATGCGTGAAGAAGCCCGAGCCTCTCGCTGGTGACATCTCAGAATTAGAATGCACTGCAACCAGACTCTTAGTAGGGGATACCAAGCAAGTCGGTAGTAAGTTGATGATTGTAAAGTGCTATGGTCATAAATACCATGAGCGTTACAATAATTTGAATAATGGAAAATGTATAACATTAAGAAGCCGAGTTAATGATAATAACTTGAATAATGTTCCAAGTTAAATGAACCAGACATTTTAAGATATTAAATGAAGTAATGAACAATGCTTGAATACTATGAACGCATAGTATTTGCATTGAATAATTGATGTTAGCATACTAAAGACAGTATGACTTAGACGATAAAGAATAATCCTGAGGTATGATATTTATTTGTTCAAATAGCCATAAGGACTGATAATTGACCTAACGAACATTACAGTGGTAATGTTTCGAATAAGTTGAGCTAAGAAGAAGGAAAGGTAATGTAAATCTATAAATAAAAGTGGATTGTAAGACTTAAGACATCTTCGTATGTCATAACACCGAACGACGATCTAGAAAGTTGGTTGCATGGACTTAAGTTATAGAACACGAACCATAAGAATTAAGATTAAGTTTAAACCAATGTGTAAGTCAAATATATGACTAATTGCTATATGTGATTCTTTATGTAATATATAGGGATTTCAAAGAGCCATACAACAAACTGTAGTTGTATGCATCACTTAAGGCAAGTTTCCTAACTTCATTCATTTTTGAAATGAATGCTAGTTTCTTAAACTTTCTCAGATGCTGAACTTGAGGAAGTTTTACCTATATGCAAATATGTTATATTTGTACAAGGTGTTAGTATGCATGAGGCCATGTGCCAAATTTTCAACACTTATGTGTTTCTGTAAGATGAACTGTTCTACTGATTGAATAGTTCAATGTGAAGAAGTTTTATTTATTTATGAATTAATTAAGATTAAGTTTGTGTTAATTGTTTTTAGCTAGACAAAATGCTAAGAAGAGAATTTAGTTAAGGTTAAGGTATAGTCATGCTTTTTAACTGTTAGCTTGTAGTAACTGAGTAAACGATTCCTTGATTATGGCAAGAGGTTTAAGATGAACTAGTAATCGATCTAACTCACTGTGAAAGATAGTGTAGACGATACGAAAAACTAATTCATTAGTTTTTGGTGGGGAGCCACTCAACTTACTATACTAATTACTGTTGAGAACTCGATGTGTGATGTGTAACATCTATTATAAATATATACAGAAAAGTGATTTTTTTCACATATATTATCAATAGGGTATGTTAAGTCCTAGAGAAAGGATAAGAATGGATGTAGATGTTAATGAAAATTTAAAATGAGAGGAATCAGATTTATTCCTGTTATTTAAGCTGCTTGATAACCTTTGTTCGGTTATTGAAGTTTTAAAAGAATAAGTGATTCTTGAGTTGTTATTATTTAACTGATATGACTTGCTACGCAATTGAATGCAACTTGCTTAAAATAAAAATATTTTCAGCGAACGACGGTAGAATGAACTTAAGAATCCTGTGAAGGTCAAGCTAATCGGTATCCAAATAAAATGTCATTCATTATATGAATGAGCATGGAGATCAAGCCAATACTTGTAATGTAGAATAATTAACAAAACTATAGAGTAGTTTAATAAACTATTATGTATCTGTTGTGACGGATGAAAGTCACACTTGTAAAAGGTAAAGAATAATGTAATTATCATTATTTATAATGAATGAAGATTTTAAGGTAATAGAATCTTGGAATTGAGTAAATATGTCATTATATTTCATGATATAATATTGTATGTATGGAATGACAAGCACTAGTAATGCACCAAATCTAGGTTTAAAAAAGACCAGATTTGGGGCCTTACAAGTTGGTATCAGAGCTGATAGGTTATAAACCTTCGGTGGAAGTATCTAAGGCTATAATCTGAAAGAAGTAAGGAGATCGTAGGAAAACTATTATGAAGTAAGATCACCATGTGATCGTAGTAAATCCTGAAATAACAGATATCCTATTAAACGATGGAAGTTTATAGCTAAATATTATAAAGAATGGTACTATGAAGTATTATGAGAAGAAAACTCAGAAGAGTTATAGAGGATGAAATACAAATTAAAGAAAATTTGTATTAAGGAAGAATGCGTAAGATTTCAATTGAGGACGCATGTGATAGCTGAGTTATAAGAACCGTTGTATGGGCAGGGGTTTGTGCTTAGTGTAACAACAACTTAACTTATTAAAGTGATAATCATTGATATGGTAATGTCGCGCTGTCAATATGTATATGACGAGAAGGTGAATATTTTCTCATGTATATATTTGAAGTTAGAGAATGATAAGATAGGTGCGGGTTCTTGAAACTCATACTTATGAAAAGTTTGTGACTCATAGTTATATGTTATGTTTCTGAGCCCTAAGCATAATCCTTGATTTGTTCTTGGATTACATATTGCCAAAGATAATATGTACATATTTGGTGGAAATTATTATGGAATAATTTATTTGAGTGTGATAATACTGATTAAATGATTTTATAATCGGTGCGTATGTTATTACGCTAATAGAATGAAAATATTCTAATTTAATTAAATAATTAAATTAGAGAATTAATGATTTGTTAAATAAAATTATAATTATATTGGCTAAGTAAATATTGTATTGGCTAACTAAAGATTTTGATTAAATTAAAAGAACCGTGATATTTGGTGCAGCTTATAATAGGAATAATATTAAAATAAATGGATAAGGGGTTATTTGGGGTTCTAGCCAAACATGGCCTAGAGACCCTTTATTTTTTTAACAGCCGAGACTCCTCTTCTTTCAGTAATTGATCCAAATTGAAATCACGTAAATTTTCATAATCAATTTATATTCATAAGAGTAGAGAAAACTCAGAGAGAAATGGAGAGTATTTGGGGTTACAATGATTTTGAGAAAGCTTTAGAGGATCAAGGGAAGAAGATTAACGAAGTTTTCTTCATCATCTAGCTATTTTAAAGAAGGAATCAAAGGTAATTGTCTAAATTTAAAAGTTCTTAGTTTTATTTCTTAGAAAACTTCACTATAAATGGAGTTTGGTGGTTGATTTCTTAAGAAATTGATTATATATGTTCTTGGGTGTATGTAATTTTTTTTATATCATCTAAGAATGATTTTGAAGTAATCAAATTCATGAAAATATATTTAAGAATGAGAAATTTGAGTTTTGTTGATATATATATATATATATATATTGGTCTATGTTGAGGCTAAAATTGGCTAGGAATTCATGTTGTATTCTGTAAATTAAGGATGGATTGTTGTTCTCCTTTGAGAAACAAAAAAAACCCAAGTTGAATGAACTAAAATGGAGTCAAATCAAATTTGTGGAGAACAATTTCGCTAAACATGTTAAAACATAAAAAATTTGGTATGAACTCTGAAATTGGGTAATTAGAATGGTTTGTTAATGTTTCTGGAATTGTTGATTTTTTGGTATGTTGTAGTGTTAGGAGTCAGGAATCCATATAATCAAAAAACAGACTCAATTGGATGTTAAATGATAGACTTATGAAGGTTGGAAGGAGGAAGGGTCAAATTAGAGCAAGAACACAAAGCTGTAGAATTTGGTTTTGAGAACAGGCACCATAGTGCGGGCCTTAGGCCATTTTGAGTGCCGCCGCGCTGGTCTAATTGGTTAATTGAAATTTAGTGTCAGCGCTGCAGTACCGATAAACTAGCTAAACTAAGCGCCTGCAGTGCCGGTCCCTGGCAAGACACAAATTAAGAGGTTTATAAGTATGGTTAAGGGTAATTGATTATATTTCATTTTAATTAACATTAAATACTTAATGTGGTATAATGAGAAACTTTAAAGACTTAAATTATTGTTAAGTCTCAAATTAAAATAAGGTTGGTGAAGCATGAGATGAATGTAACTCAATAATTCCTAATAAACATTATTCACATTGAGTGATATAATGGAAAACTTTAAAGGACTTAACTAAATGTTAAGTGAAGATTAAAATATGTAATTTAGAAGCATGATATAAAGGTTATTAATTAAATTGAAATGAACCTAATATACATCTTATGTGATGTAAAAACAAACTCTAATGACGTAACTGAATGTTAAGTGACGATTATAGAGAAACATAAAGGGGACCTAAGACGAAGGATAACTTAATGACTTAACTAAATGTTAAATGTCAAACAAAGGGAAGCATGATGGAAGATAAGATAAAGGTTTACTTAATTAACCTTAATTAAGTTTATAGAACATTAGACTCATAATATGGAGTCATGACAAACCTTAAACACTCGATTGAACATCGGGTGATGATTAGAAGGAAATGTGTTGAAATTAAAGATCAAGACTAAGAGTCAATGTAATTTAATTGATTTCATTATATGTGTAACTGATGCATGTGTATATGAACTTTTAAACTGATGTAAGATAAACGTAAAGTGGTAAAGCTGTAATTGGTAATCTACGAGCCATGCAAGTTATTCAGTTCCTATTTTGCCTTATGAACTTGGTAACTGATTGTTTGTAATCTGGACTGTTATATGCATGTGGAACTACAGATGATGCCCTATATATTGTGAAAGTCAATTTATGACTAAACTTATTGAGTTATGAAACTTAATCTTTAATTAAAATGTGAAATACATCATGCATGATATGTTAGTCAAATGGTTTTGATGAATAATCTGATTATGACATTATGTGCTACGTGATGCATGAAAACTGTTAGATTTTCTGAGCTGTAGAGCTCAATCTTGCAAAAATAACCCTTTTGCAGGTTAAGGATTCAAGGTAATGCTGTGTGCTACTTGAATGATAAGAATCAGAAGTAATGCAATGAGATTAATTATTTTAGCCGAAGTTACTATTTTTGAACCATGTTTATGGTTCTGAAAAATGTACCTGATGATTTATGATATGTTTAATAAATGTTGAGTTATAAAGTTTGAGTTATCCGTTGTATAAGGGATATCGTTTGAGATTTAAGATTTTATAAATTAACTTAATGACTAAACTAAATGTTAAATCTCAAACAAATGGAAGCGTAAAGGAAGATAAGATAAAGGTTTACTTAATTAACCTTAATTAAGTTTATAGAACATTAGACTCATAATATGGAGTCATGACAAACCTTAAACACTCGATTGAACATCGGGTGACGATTAAAAGAAAACCTGTTTAAATGAAAGATCAAGACTAAGAGTCAATGTAATCTAATTGATTTCATTGTATGTGTAATTGATGCATATGTATTTGAACTTCTAAACTGATGTAGGATAAATGAAAAATGGTAAAGTTGTAATTGGTAATCTACGAGCCAGAAAAGTCTTTCAGTTGTTATTTGCCTTATAAACTCGGTAACTGATTGTTTTTAATCTAGACTGTTATATGCATGTGGAACTACATATGATGCCCTATATACTGTGAAAGTCAATTTATGATTAAACTGATTGAGTTATGGAACTTAATCTTTAATTAAAATGTGAAATACAACATGTATGATATGTTAGTCAAATGGTTATGATGAATAATTTGATCATGATATTATATGCTACGTGATGTATGAAAATTGTTAGATTTGCTGAGCTATCGAGCTCAATCTTGCAAAAATAACCCTTTTGCAGGTTAAGGATTCAAGGTATTGTATGCTACTTGAATGATAATGATCAGAAATAATGCAAAGAGATTAATTATTTTAGCTGAAGTTATTATTTTTGAACCATGTTTAAGGTTATGAAAAATGTACTTGATGGTTTATGATGTTTAATAAATGTTGAGTTGTAAAAGTTGAGTTATCCGATGTATAAGGGATATCGATTTGAGATGAAAGATTTTATATATTAACTATGATAAAGTGAATCATAAATTAGATATGATTCAAAGATATTTAAATGACAAAGGTTGTAATTCAGGGTAATAAATGAAGAAAATAGATAAGTATTAGTTATTCCACAAATTCATTGATTTCATCATCGATTGATGATATACAGATAGAAGATAAATGTGTTGTCTAGATTTTGGGGTCATTACAACCCCAATCCACAATAAGACCTACTTATTTATAGATGTAGGTAACTCTCTTAAACAATTTAGGAATTAATGTTTTGTTTTAATTAATTAAACTCCTTTAATTAGCTAGGCTTCCTAATCTTATTAGGAATAATTAATTAGACTTTTTTAATTAATTAGCCTCTTAATCTTATTAGGAATATGTGAGAGTACTTATATTAATTAATTCCCAAACTCCTTTAGGAATTAAACTAATAATAATAGTAATAAGACTCCTCTTATTAATTTATATTGAATATTTTCAAAATATTAAATAATAAATATTAAGCTATTTAATTTATTCTATCACCATAGATTAAATTAAATACACTTAACTTATTATCACGATTATGCCATTTGCTTCTTAAATAAATATTTTTCTTTTATGGTCTGACCCTTTAAGTTCTGCATATTAAACCTGTTGTGAATAAATCAATTAGAATAATTTTAATCTTATTTAAATAAATAAATTAAAATATTTAATTTATTTAAATAAATAAAATTTATTCTACAATAAGGGTAAACCCTCTTAGCGATCAACGACTTTTCAGATAATATAGATTTCAACATTAATAATAAAAGAACCTTTAAGTTAATAGTTACCGTACAATTCAATCATTCTTGTAAAAATCCAGAATTTTTATATGTAATTTAAAATATTTATTGAATTAAATAAATATTTTAGCGGATGAGTTTATTGTTAAATAAATATTTGTATAATTTGATTATTTATTAATTAAATAAATAATTCATGAGTTGGGAGAATTAACTTGATTAAGTGTAATTTATTAATTAAATTGATGTTTGGTAATTTTCTGATTTGGAGTTTTAATTTAATGAGTTGATGTTAACTTTAGTTAAATTTGAATATTAGAATTTAACTAAAAAAAGTGTAACCATTAAACTATGTAGTAAATGATTTATTAAAATAAAGAGTTTTAATTTAGTCTTGCCAAACAAGGCTTAAGGATTTTAAGTCTTTAATTTTAAATTGGTTTTAGCCATACAAGCCTTATGACTTTTGATTTTCAAAAGAATTATAACTGACATCAGTTATTATTTGTATTAATATGTAATATATGTATATGTCAGTTATATTACATATATTATATATCAGTTATATTATATTATACTACGTTAAGTTTAGAAGAAGAGAGAAAGAACAGAGAAGAGAAGAAAGAAAAAAGAGAGAAAAGAGAGAAGTAAGGACAGAAAACTATATGTGAATTAGAGAAAACAAGAAGGTTGTTATCATCTTTGTTGGTTAAACAAGAACTCGAAGGTAGCAATTTAACTTTTAAATTATTATTTTTATTCTTTATTGTTCTTCATTGAAAAAATTGTTTTTATTTCTCTTTAATTAGAATTCTATGATCATTGTTGAAAATATGGCTGAAATATGTTAAGTAGTAAACATAAACTATTTTTATATAATTTTTATATGATTTAAAGTTGTTTAATTCATGTAAACATGATATATGTGACGAAATCATATCATGCTTACAATAAATTTTCAATGATATATATATATATATATATATATATTTGAATATGGCTTATGTAATGTTAAAATTGATGTTTAATTCATATGATAAACCATAAATTGATTCTTGGATGTGTTAATTCATGAACAAAAGAAAACAAAGTAATTTAAATGGATTATTTTGGTGTAATAACGAATTTTCAATGATAACTTTTGCTAAGGATGTCTAAAAAATGGAGTTTTTTTTTTGCAAAAATATGAAATTTAAAGGATTCAATTCGATTGTTGTTGTTGTTTTGATGTTTTAAATCAATATATACATGTTGGGTAATGTTTATATTAAGTTTATGTGATTTGGGTGTATTCAATTGGTTGTTTAAATAGTGAAATTCGTGAGTTTGGGTTTGAACATAACACAAAAATAGTCTGTGTAGTTTCTGTCTACGCACTAGCGCAGTTACGCTGGTGTCATAAGCAGAAACGGCATAGCTGCGCTGTAGCACAGTTGCGCTTGTCCCAAGGCTTAGAGCAGCGCAGCTGCGCTAGACCCAGAACAGAGACAGTGATGAGATGTTATTTTTTCAATCACTTAAGCTTAGTCTAATCTAGTTTAAAGTTCATTACAATCGGTTAGGCTTATATCAAAATATTATAACAGATTGTTCATGTGTAATTGATGATTTCAAGTTTTGAAAATTTATAAATTATACTTTTAAGCTATTATTGTAAAGCTTTATTATGTGATTAACGAAGTTGAATCGTTGACTAAGAAAGAACTTTAGATTAGTTAAGTTTTTTAAATTTAAGAAATCAGAATTCAAGTTGGGTTGACAAGTTATAAAAAAGTGGAAGTTGAATCTATGAGATTAATATTATGTGACTAAAGTTGTGTTACAATGTTAATGGTATGTTTAGGATGTTCGGGAAGCGTGAGTTATAATTGTGTAGCTACCACACGAGGCAAGTCTTCTATCCCTACTCTTTCATTACGCATATTTCTTGAATCTATTATTTAGTTGAGCAAGTTTTCGAACACTAATCTATATTTTAGCTTATCCTACCTTGTTGATAATTATGCAAGTTTGTTAATATGTTTTGTTTATAAATTACGTAAGTTTTTGAATTCTATTGAGCAAAGTTCTTAATTATGTTTCCTTATTGGAAAGTGTAACTTTAGCTTAACATTTTTGTTCAAGCAAGGTTGATTATATATTTTTTCAACGCTTTGAACTTTATTCTTAAAGCATAACTTTGATGCAGTATAATATTCATTTATGGTTCATAACTACTTTGTATTACATTGTTGTCGAACCTTTGCATTGTCATTACACTTTTGATTCAACTAATCCTTAGGTGATGTTCGTTGAACTAGAAATTACCCTTGAAACTCTTCCAAACCAAACTTACTTTGGTTCGGACTTGTTTGTGAAAATAGAGATGAACAACCCTATTATAGGGGATTATTTACGCGAAAGTGTTTAGATGTTTGTGCACAATACATGGTCCCTACAGTCTAATAACTATTTAGGTATAAGTTGAAAAAAAATACTTAGAACCTTGGACATAGTTCATGGTCTTGTGACCCTCAAATAGTTTTCAGTATCAGTTCTTGATTATCTATATTAAGAAATGTTATTCAATTCAATTGAGTTTATTCATTGACAGTTATTGTGTCTTTTCAAGTAAGCATTTGTTTTGCTCACTCTTGCATATATATAACTATTGTAGCTAAAGTTGAGAAGGTTGACGAGCCAACCACTAGCAAAGGAAAAGAGAAAATGAGCAAGTGTTGAAGACTTGTTAATTGTTGAGAATTATGTTTTCAGACTTAATTTTTAAATTATGAGTTGTAATTAATTAATTTTCCACAGTTGATGAATGTTTTACGTTAAATAACCTGGGAATTATTGGTTTAAGTTGTGTAACCCTTTAATGGGAAGATTTGTTGCTTAAATTTTATTGAATTTGGGTAGTTAGAAATGAATGTAAGTATAGTGAACACCAAATCTTGTGGGAATGAAGTATCAAGATTTGGTGGTGTCACACTTCTACCATATAATGTCTCAATTAAATATAATACATGGAATTACTATCAAGTATTATTTAATTTAATTATATATATTTTGATTCTTAAATGCATAAACTCTGATATCGCAAATTAGAAACTCATTTCTAATTTCATTCCACCTTTTGCCAAGGATTTCTGAGTTTTCATTTATAGAATCACATAGGACATACTCTACTTTTACTAGAAGCGGTAAATTCTTTATTGATCATTCATTATCTCCATACACAACTTATTATACCCAAGCATACCCTTTGATATACCTCAAGAGACTTAATGGATTTGTCAAAGTATAACTTATCATATATAAGATGCTATGATGCTCTTAAGTCTAAGGATGACTTGTACTACTATCACTAGAGGAATTCCTATTGACAGACGAATGAAACTCCATTAGGTATTTCTTAGAGAGACATGTTTAATGTATTTATTCTCAAATAAGCACCTACATATTTGCTTTAGTTTCTCACACAAATAATTATGAGATCAATCATCCTCATCCAATGACCAAGCAATGTATATACCAATCTATCTAGATTCACTAATCCCCTTTTTAGTAATTCAACGATTGTGAACAATTTTAGTTTTAAGCTATCAAAGAATTTAGATCTCATTAGCATTGTAACAACCCCAAAAATTCATACAATAATATTCTGCTTCTCGATCGTTAACAATACAACTTTAATCTATCTTTACATCATTATTCGATATTAAAATCACTAAAAATACATAATATTTAAAACTTTTATACATTTCCTTTTGTATTGCCCTAAATCGCAACCTTTATATTACATCTCTTCGATTCAAATTTATATCATGAATCGTTACAAAAAAATGACTATACAAAGTCATACATCATAAATAGATATCTATATACACCGGATAGCCCAACTTATAATTCAACAACATGTTACATTCAAAATATTAAATACATTTCTCATAAAATATATGTAATCTTCATGAATATGGATCTCTATAATTCACTTAGCACATATCCTTACCTTGAAATCTTAACCTGCAAAAATTATTATTTAAAAGAGTGAGCTAGACAGCTCAGCAAGTTCTAACAGTTTTCATGCATCACATAACACATAACAATATGCTCAACATACATATCCTAATAATTAAAGTAACATGACATATATGCTTTAATTCACATAGCAAATATAAAGATTGAGTTCCTTACTCAATCATCATTATTTAACCAAAATAATGTAGTCATAAATTGACTTTAACATTTCATGATTACAACATGTATAACATATCATGCTCGCTTACAACACATATATCATATCAAGCAATTTAAAACAGTTCATCAAGTCCACGTAGAAAATAGGAACTGAAAGACTTGTCTTGATCGTTGTTTACCAATAACAGTTTAACATCTTACAGTTATCTGCACTTCACGTGCCCTACACAATTATATAATCATACACATCAACTATTAGTCACATAGCAATACATAGTAGTTGTAATGTAAACTTTACTCTATATCTCATAAGTCTGATGCCATCCAACTTTGGATATGCTGTAAACATCATATTAACCTATTTTTAAAAGTTATTGGATACCCATTTCGGATAAGATAGACAGTCCAAAATAGTGTTCAAAAAGGGGCGTTCAAAACTGTTTTTCATTCTTTCCCAGCTTTACCCTCTCTCGCTAAAACAGTCATAACTTTTCCGTTTCAAAACATTTTTAAGCGATTTTTGAGCCCACGCGAAGCTAACTTCCGGGACTACAACTTTTATTCTTTGACCTTTTCCAAATTCTAAACAAAGAATTCTAGAAAATTAGTTCAAGGTGACTGCCTTGAGTTGGTTAGACAGTTTTGACGCGACTACTTTGAATAGTCATAGCTCTTTGCTCCGAAGTCGGAATTAGTCCGTTCGAGAGTCTATTGAAAGCTTATTCAGTGTACTATAACATACCAAAAACTCAGAATTTTCTAAACAATCTAGCTAACCCCGAATTTTTGTTTTTGGATCAGAAGTCCACTAGTTTTTCGGACTTTTCGTTTTGGCATCCAAAACTCGCCTCGACTCGTTCCAACCCAACTTTCTTTACAAATGAGTCTTATTTAACATAATCAGACTCGTCTAAGGTCTCAGCTCAATATCTCTAATTACAATCATTAGAATTCATTTACATAATCAATTCCAAGCCAAAATAAACATAGTAAACTAACTAGTTTACTAACAAAACTAACTAAACCTCCAAAATTCAAACTTTAACTAAAAAACTATATATAATTTTTTAAAAAATAACATTACTAAAAATTAAATAAGAAACATACCAAAAAATACGAATTTCACAAACTGAATACATATTCGAAAAAGATTTAACTAAGGAGATCTTTATAAAAAGTTCTCCCACAACAAAGCCTTTCTCAAAATTGGAGGCCTTATTGTTAGTGAATGAAACAAAGGGCCAAGCCCTTCTATTTATAGGTTCATAAAAGGGGTAAAGTTCTTAATTTAGTCGATGTGGAACTTGGTTTATACTAATTCTAAATGATTTATACTAATTTTTCATATATTTAACATGTTAAGTGTATTCATTCATCACGAATTCGTTTCTTAACCAATTCGATCCGTTCAAGTTGCATTGTTTTCATTTTATAGAGGAGAACAACAATCATCCATCAATTTAAAGTTTCAATCACGAATTCATCATCAATTTTAGTCTCAAAGTACACCAAAACACACATTACTATCAAAACCCAAATTCCTCTTCTTTAGCATAAATACATGAATTTGATTTCTGAAAAATCGTTTTTAGATGACCATTATAAAATTATAAAATCTAATAACATATATAATATCATAACCCACAAATTCATTAACCAAAACCCCAATTTTAAAAGAAACTCAAGAATCACATAAACTAGAAATATAAACTAGATTATGTACCTTTAATTCCTTAAGAAATAAAATTAACCTTATCAGTAAAATTATAATTTCTATTCAACCATTATAATCATAACATTATTTAATAAATTCTCACTCCTCTAATTTAATTATTTAATTAAATTAGAATTATCACCATTATACTCGTGTAATAAAATACATATAAATCTCATCTATTTTATCACACTTAAATAAACTATCCCATAACAATTTTCATCAAATTTTTATTTAATACCATAAATATTCATTTTATTCCATAAAGTTTCTAACTAAAATATTTAATGCACTTAATAAATATTTTACACGCAGTATACAAACATTTACATTTTTATGTAATATATTACCCTTCTCACTTTATTAAATCAATTATACTTGTATTAATTAACTATTTTAATTAAGTGAATTATTCACACTATATATGAAACTTAACTCATAATAATTTCCATTGCCCACAAGGCATAAAAATAAAAATTATATTATCTCATAACATAATTTCAACTTAATTCAATTAATTAATATTATTTAATTTCTTTAATAGTTTAATTAACTATTAAATCTCACATTCTCCAACATATGAATATATATTTCTCTTCACACCAAATCACATAATTCAAAATATATACATCTCATAATAAGAATTTTAATTATTAAATTTTTATTTTAATAATTTATAAAAATTCGGGTTGTCACATCCTTTCCTCCTTATAAGGATTCCGTCTCGGAATCCAAGAAACCTCCCTTACTCGATTTTCACCAAATTTCTTTTAAAAATTTATCGTTGAATATCTTCAACACATTATCTTAATATAAGTTTTATATTTCCTACTACATTCATTACTTCAACAAATTCTAGGTTTTATTTCATAACTTTCACTTGAACTCAATTATATTTTGAGTATTATATATTCTTTAACCCATTTATTTCCTTCTCTAAGGATCGTTATCATAAACACTCGGGATATTACATTCACCCATTCTTCTCGAAATTTTATTTATTAATCTTCATTCAATCAATCTATCAAAATAGATTTTACGTTAATACTTTATTCATTCATTGGGTTCTATAACCACTTCTTTCCACAAAGATCTTTCTACAATTATTAAACTTTTCTATTAAAAGTTTTACATTATTTTTTTGATAACTCATCTCCTTCTCATTTCAAAATTTCTTTTCTCACTTATTCAATATATTCATCATTTAGTGTTGCATTCTACGACTTACTTCTTTCTAAGGAATATCATCCTTATCATATGCACTTCAGAATAACATGAATCCTCTACAATTTCTCAATAATTGGGAAGTAGTATGAATAACTCAAGATTTTAAAAGATTATCCAATCATGTTGAGGGGTCACAAGACCATGAACTCATTTCTAGGTTTAATAGTGCTTCAACCCCGGTTCTTCACACTTTAAACCCTTTTAACAAAAATGTTTATCACTCACAAAGACTGAAAACACCCTCTGCAAGTACTTTAGGTGATCAGCCTATTGTACTACTACGTCGTGCACAACGTATTACATCTTAACATCATAACGGCTATATGCGTTACTTTTGGAACCATTGTCTCCGATAACATGTCCCCTTTTGTAGGGTTGTTCACCTCAGCTTCTTAATATCTGAATCTGTACAAAAAAAATTTGGTTTGGTATAGTTTGACAAAGAACGCTAGAATTTCATGAACATCTTTCAATATTCGTCTAGCTGAATCAAATAGCATAGACTTCTACAATAACTCAGACATCAATCAAAAATACATATACATACATACATACATACGTACATATACATACACACACACACACACACACATATATATATATATATATATATATATATTCTCATATCTTAATGAAATCTCAAAAAAATTCTTTATGGCAGTCATGATTATGACGTTGTCATACTACATCTCACCATAATGGATTGATGATCATATGATGACATCCAACACCAGGTTCCATTGCATTGATGACTCCATCATTTATCATATCACCCGATACATATAATTAAAATTTATTTTGAAAATTTAAAAAAATTATATATTTTTTATCTAGCCGAAACAGACAATATAGATACGCGAATAATAACACTGTTTTAAAAATTCTTTGGTTCACTAGTGTGATCCAACATTTTTCAAAAATTAAAAGTACAACCATCGGCACGAAGTCAATAAATTTTGAAAATCTAGCAAAGCTAGAAGATTTGGAATATCTAATTTTCTCCATTAATTTCAATCTTTACTTCATTACCTCATTATTGACTAATTCTTTTTATTTCTAGCACCACTAATGCTCTTATACTAAATATTCTTGTATTTCAACTCACAATCTTCCTATACCCCCAGTATAGTTCATCAAACTTACCGCACATTGGAAGTTCAGGAACTTGCCACAGTAATATGAGTTTATGAACTTATCCTAGTCAAATCATAGGCGTCCATTCGTTGAGGGGTTCAAAACATACCATATTATTATGAGTTACGAACTTACCATATGTATTAGTTTTAAGAACATCACATAATCCTAATAATATCTGACTAATCTTAATAGTTTCTAACTATCAAATATACACATGAGAAAAGAATCACCTTTTCGCCACATATACATTGATAGTGAGACACCAACATTCCAATGATTATCAATGTGATATACTAAGTGCAAGCACAAAACCCTCGCCCATACAAATGTTTGTACAACTCAGCCATCACATGAGTCCTCAATTGAAATCCCACCTAACTCTATCTTACGTATAACTTGCTCTTTGCTAGATATGAATTTTCCATACCTCATCATTTATAACTCCTCGTGAGTTTATCACGTACTATTTCATAGTACATTATCTTCATAGTATCAAGCTATAAATATTCAAACATTATAGACCATCTTTCTTTTATAACTTAAACAGATCACGTCGTGATCTTATTCTATATTTATCTCCCTTAAAATTCTTTTCTAAACTCGTGATCAGTTTTTTTTACGATCCTCTTTCTTTCCCTTTTCATCATTTACGATTTAATTTATGCTTTTAATCTTACAAACTTTGTCTATTCATCATTATTCTTTATCTTGGCTATTAGAGTTAGGTAACTCTAAATTCTTATCTTTATATCTCTTCAAGATTCTTCTTTGAATTTTCTTGTTTATATAACAATTCTTCCTTTAAGAATTTCTAACTTCATTTACATTGCTCAACATTTTATTCAAGTTCCACATTTTCATCATACGTATCCTTTTTCTATACTTGGTACACATCGAGTCTCTAATAGTTCTAATATGATACGCTGAGTGGTTTCCCACAAATAACCAACAAATTAGGTTCCGAGTTGCTAGTTCGTATATACCTCCGCTGTATAAAGGAATAGTTTAGGCAAGATACCATACATCAACTGTTAAAGAGTATGAGTGTACCATACTTAAATATAACTTTTTATTCTTAACTTCTTTATCATTCTCTTCTTATAAACATTGTCTATTTATTATCACATTACATCCTTATTATTGGAGTTGGGTAACCCCACATTCATATTCCTTATAACTCAGCGAGATTTTCTTTGAATCTCTAACGCATGTTTTAATCCTTTTTTTATAAATTTCTTAAATGACTTCTTATTGTTCAAACTCCATCTGAGGTTATTCTTTATCATCTTCACATCTCTTCTCTAAGGTTATAGCCTAAGGTACTCTTACCTAAGGTTTCTAACCTATCAGCTTTGATACTAATTGTAACAACCCCAAAAATTCATACAATAATATTCTCTTCTTGATCGTTAACAATACAACTTTAATCTATCTTTACATCATTATTCGATATTAAAATCACTAAAAATGCGAAATATTTAAAAATTTTATACATTTCCTTCTGTATTGCCCTAAATCGCAACCTTTACATTACATCTCTTCGATTCAAATTTATATCATGAATCATTATAACAAAATGACTATACAAAGTCTTACATCATAAATAGATATCCATATACACCGGATAACCCAACTTACAATTCAACAACATGTTACACTCAAAATATTAAATACATTTCTCATAAAATATAAGTAATCTTCGTGAATATGGATCTCTATAATTCACTTAGCACATATCCTTACCTTGAAATCTTGACCTGCAAAAACTATTATTTCCAAGAGTGAGCTCGACGGCTCAGCAAGTTCTAACAGTTTTCATGCATAACATAGCATATAACAATATGCTCAACATACATATCCTAATAATTAAAGTAACATGGCATACATGCTTTAATTCATATAGCAAATATAAAGATTGAGTTCCTTACTCAATCATCATTATTTAACCAAAACAATGTATTTATAAATTAACTTTAATATTTCATGATTATAACATGTATAACATATCATGCTCGCTTACAACAAATATATCATATCATACAATTTAAAATCATCAAGTCCACATAGAAAATAAGAACCGAAAGACTTGCCTTGATCGTTGTTTACCAATAACAGTTTAACAACTTACAGTTATCTGCACTTCACGTGCCCTACACAATTATATAATCATAAATATCAACTATTAGTCACGTAGCAACACATAGTAGTTGTAATTTAAACTTTACTCTATATCTCATAAGTCCGATGACATCCAACTTTGGATATACTGTAAAAATAATATTAACCTATTTTTAAAAGTTATTGGACACCCATTTCGGATAAGATAGAAAGTCCAAAACAGTGTTCAAAAAGGGGCGTTTAAAACTATTTTTCATTCTTTCCCATCTTTATCCTCTCTCGCTAAAACAGTCATAACTTTTCCATTTCAAAACATTTTTAAGCGATTCTTGAGCCCACGTGAAGCTAACTTCTGGGACTACAACTTTTATTCTTTGACCTTTTCCAAATTCTAAACACAGAATTCCAAAAAATTAGTTCAAGGTAACTGCCTTGAGTTGGTTAGACAGTTTTGACGCGACTACTTTGAATGGTCATAACTTTTTGCTCCGAAGTCGGAATTAGTCCGTTTCGGAGTGTATGAAAGCTTATTTAGTGTACTATAATATACCAAAAGCCCAGAATTTTCTAAACAATCTAGCTAACCCTGAATTTTTGTTTTTGGATCAGCAGTTCACTAGTTTTTCGGACTTCTCGTTTTGGCATCCAAAACTCGCCTCAACTCGTTCCAACCCACCTTTCTTTACAAATGAGTCTTATTTAACATAATCAGACTCGTCTAAGGTCTCGGACTCCATATCTATAATTACAATCATTAGAATTCATTTACATAATCAATTCCAAGCCAAAATAAACATAGTAAACTTACTAGTTTACTAACAAAACTAACTAAACCTCCAAAATTCAAACTTTAACTAACAAACTAAATACAATATTTAAAATAATAACATTACCAAAAATTAAATAAGAAACATACCCAAAAATACGAATTCCACAATCTAAAGACGTACTCGACCAAGATTTAACTAAGGAGATCTTTATAAAAAGTCCTCTCACAACAAAGCCTTTCTCAAAATTGGAGGCCTTATTGTTAGTGAATGAAACAAAGGGCCAAGCCCGTTTATTTATAGGTTTAGAAAAGAGGTAAAGTTCTCAATTTAGTCAATGTGGGACTTGGTTTATACTAATTCTATTTGGTTTATACCAATTTTTCATATTTTTAACATGCTAAGTGTATTCATTCATCACGAATTCATTTCTTAACCAATTCGATCCGTTCAAGTTGCGTTGTTTTCGTTTTATAGAGGAGAACAACAATCATCCATCAATTTCAAATTTCAATCACGAATTCATCATCAATTTTAGTCTCAAAGTACACCAAAACACACATTACCATCAAAACTCAAATTCCTCTTCTTTAGCATAAATACATGAATTTGATTTTTGAAAAATCGTTTTTAGATGACCATTATAAAATTATAAAATCTAATAACATATATAACATCATAACCCACAAATTCATTAACCAAAACCCCAATTTTAAAAGAAACTCAAGAACACATAAACTAGAAATATAAACTAGATTATGTACTTTTAATTCCTTAAGAAATAAAATTAACCTTATCAGTAAAATTATAATTTTTATTCAACCATTATAATCATAATATTATTTAACAAATTCTCACTCCTCTAATTTAATTATTTAATTAAATTAGAATATCACCATTATACTCGCGTAATAAAATACATATAAATCTCATCTATTTTATCACACTTAAATAAACTATCCCATAACAATTTTCATCAAATATTTATTTAATACCATAAATATTCATTTTATTCATAAAGTTTCCAACTAAAATATTTAATGTACTCAATAAATATTTTACCTCGTATTATACTAACATTTACATTTTCATGTAATATATTACCTTCTCACTTTATTAAATCAATTATACTTGTATTAATTCACTATTTTAATTAAGTGAATTATTCATACTATTTATGAAACTTAACTCATAATAATTTCATTGCCCATAAGGCATAACAATTAAAATTATATTATCTCATAACATAATTTCAACTTAATTCAATTAACTAGTATTATTTAATTTCTTTAATAATTTAATTAACTATTAAATCTCACATTCTCCAACATATGAATACATAATTCTCGTCACACCAAATCACATAATTCAAAATATATACACCTCATAATAAGAATTTTAATTATTAAATTCTTATTTTAATACCTTATGAAAATTCGGGTTTGTCACAAACATGATCATTATCATGATTCTAAAAGTATTGCTTAAAACTATGAGTTTATCACATTTTAAATATATCTACACCATGTAGATAATTAAAGTCTTGAATAAACGAATAACATCGTTACAAAGTATATGCTTTATCATATCAAATATGATTGACTTTTGTGCATACTACTTTTAGACAGGCGCGTCCCGCGCCAGGCCATCCGAAGCACTGTTGAGGTAGCACGCCCCACGTCGCTCGTACACTACTACAAAACAGTAAATAGACAACGCTTAAACCACAACGTTTTTTTATAAAAACGTTGTGGTATTTTTTTTACAACGTTTTTTAAAAAAACGTTGTAGATATATATGCAAAAACGTTATCTATTTAAAAGGGCATTTTTTTGGTTTTAACTAGATAACATTTTTTTAAAAAACGTTGTCTATGAACAAAAATACGGAGCTAAAAAAGTGATTAAATGAAAACTTTTCGCTCTCTCATTTGTCACTAAGTGTCTTCGTTTCTCATCTCTCTGTTTAGCCTCTTTTCGTTTCATCTGGAAAACAAAAGCTAGGGTTTGCCTAGATTTCCTGAACCTCTCTAAGCTTGCATCTGATTTGGCATTATTGAGCTTCTGCCCCTTTGTACTCTAAAGCCGCAGGCCATTTCTTATTTCAAAGAAGGAATAAGGTTCAAAACTTGACGAGGTATGCACAGTTCCAGTGAGTTTTGCCTGCTTTCATGCCTTCAACAACGACGAGGACTTCTTCTTCTTTGGGTCGTCTTTTGGTTTCAATTCTGTAATACCCCTATCGGAGGAGGTATTATATCTTTGATTTTCTCTCTCCTCCTCCTTTTCTCTCTCTAAATTCATATAAACACTGAATTTTCAACATTAATTTTATCATTTTTCTCTTCCGTTTGACTGGATTTCACGAAGTAGTTTCGATTCAGCGGAGCTTGTGTTCATCGCACTTCTTTCATTTCTCCTCTGTAATTATTTTTTTGAGTTTATCTAATTTCTCTTACATATTTTTCGTATATGTATTTGTATATGTTGTGTTTGCTTGCAAGTGTTGAAATTTGTAGACTCGTGCATCGAAATTGATTGTTCTAAAGGAATTGTCAGATCCTGTAGCTAGTGTTACTCTAGGGCTTTTGAATTGAACATTGATCCCCTTACGTTTGGCACTTCCCCAAAAACTGTAAAGTTAAAAATTAAAGCTGTGATTGTTTTGTTGGATCTCTTTTATAATCGTATGGATATGTTTATTGACTTAGGGTTGCCCATTTATATTGGATTTGGACTTGGTTTCCTGCTTTTAGTTTTAGAATTATAATATTGCACGTGTTGGGGAGACTTTAGAGCAGTGAGAATCAGGATCTACTATGGAGGTTGTTGCTGCACAAACTAAGGCAATTGCAGGTGCACACTGCACACATTCGATACAAGTGATAGTACAACTTAGAAACTTAGCTCTGTAGTCTATATTATCATCATGTGCTTGCTATCAACTTTATCTTGATGAGGGATTCTTTTGCACTTGACGTCACAGTTACATTTTGAATTGAGGAAATGGCTTAAAGTGAAGATCAGCCCTGACGTTGCTGTAACAACCAGGATTATCTATGGAGGTATTTTATACAATTCCATACCATACAGTATTGTAGTTTTCAAATATGGTATTCTTTTTCTGCGTGATTCCACACTCAAGCAATCAACATCCCCAAAAAAATTTGAAGACTCAAATAGTTTTGGTCTTTGCGTACCAAAAGAATTAGCTCCTGTCCCACGATCGGCGCATTTGACATAGCCATGTTTTCTTTTTGAATTTAATTTTTATGAAGATGAGATTTATTCCCTTTCCCCTTTATAGTAGAGATTTCTCTTTCAATTCATGACATATATTATACTCCAATTGACTTCAGTGCCACATGATCTCTTTTCTTCTGGAGCCATAAAGTTTGCTACGAATTTCCAAGTGTACAAAGAGGTTGCTGGTCTTTCAGGACTTGACTTTGCGTATGCAGATAACACTGCTGTATATCATAAAAAGGTATTTTTTTATCTTCTTGGTATCATATTTTTTTGGTGAAAACATCCATCTACTGACAGGTACAATTATGTTCTCCTGCATCTAATTCTCAGTTGACTGTCTCATCTTACCTTTGATATCAGTTAATATTGCATTTCTTGTACAAATACTTTTCATTTGATTTTATTTGTCCAAGTAGAAATCTTATTGTTTGGATTATCTTCTTGCAGATCTGCACGTTAGCCGTCAGAGAGTCTTTGTCTGCACGAGTTGTCCTACATCAGTTCTAAGTTCTAATTATGCCAAAGTGTTGACTGCTAGTTTGCCTTTTGCATCTTAGGCCAGAGTTTGTCATTTTGAAGTTACAGGCCAAGTCATTGTTGATGCCGGTTTGCCTAGGCTTTTTTGCTTATGCTTAGGTAGTAGCTTAATTTTATGAATAGTTTGGTTTATTGTGGTTTATTTTGTGGATTGAAAAGTGAATTTGAGATGTATATATGGATATTTTGGTATATATTTTGTGGATGTAGTAATTTGGAACTAGTAAACGAATAGTATTATTGGGATGTATTCTGAATGGTTGATACATTTTGGCTATATATCATGGCATTATCATATTGCAGTTGTATTGGTAATATAGGTGAACCACGTCTTTTTTTTTCTTTTTTCTTTTTTATCTGCAACGTTTAAAAAACGTTGTTTGATATACTAAACAACAATATTTTTATCCAAAAAACGTTGTGGAATCATACCTTCTACAACGTTCACAACGTTTTTAAGCATCTGCTAATTTTTGGAAAACAAATCTATAACGTTTTTTCCTAAAAAACGTTATGTATTGTGCTTAACTACAACGTTTTAAAAACGTTGTGTAAGGGTGTCAAATAGACAACACCCTTAACCATGACATTTTTCTGACTGAAACCACAACGTTTTTTCCACGTTGTCTATTTACTGTTTTATAGTAGTGGTAGGGTAAGACCAGCGCGCCCCGCGCCAGACGTTTGATAGGTCGGGCACATTTTTTGAGGCTACACATTTTTTATAAGATTTCCTTCTTTTACCAAATTTCTTTCCATATTTTTAGGTATTTTTCATATCTTTTATAATTCGAATGTATTTAGGATACTTTTAGATAGGATTTTGATTCCAAAACAAGTTATTGATTCCTGATTGGATTCTAGGGTTTCAATTACCATTATTTAAAGATTTTTTTTGAAACATTGACACTTTGCTATACAACCAGGGCTTCAGTCCCTACTCAAATCGTCTTGCCTTCCTCTCATCGGTGTGCACTTGGTATGTGACGAACCTAGCCAACTCGTTCAACCTTACCGCGTAATCAGCTACCGACATACTTCCCTGTTTTAACTCTAAAAACTGTACTTCCATATGATTTAGTGAACTGGTCGGAAAGTACATTTCGAAGAACATTTCTTTGAATCTTTCCCAGGATATTACACCTTCACCTCGTCTCACTTTGTTTACCTGCCACCAATAACTGGCTTCGAACTTCAGCATAAACATTGCATACGCGGTCTTCTGATCTTCTCTTACTCGAGCGACGTCGAACACCTTCTCCATCTCCATCACCCAAGTCTGAGCTTCGATTGGGTTTATGGAACCCTTAAACTCTGGCGGTCCCACCGCCTTGAAGTCCTTAAACGAGGTATTTGGTGGAGCTTGTGGTTGATTTTTAATTGCCCTAGCCAAAAGGTTCACCAACTGCTGAATAGGATTAGCATTTGCGTCAGTGTTGTTCATTGGTTCTTCTTGTGCTTGCTGACGGTTTTGTCTTCTTCTAGGTGGCATATTTCTGTTAAAAATATACTCTTATTTGGTCTTTATTCAATCTCTTAAACATTTAAGACTTAACTAAAACATTTAATAATAATTCACTTAACACATCAATTCAAATAAACTCTGACATTCTTATTTAATTCAAAAGTTTTAACATCAATAGATAGCATCACTGCTATTTACATCCATTATCCCGAGATAAAGAATCTACAGGATTTAAAACATCAAAATATTCCTTTGTTTATAAACACATCAGAATTTACATCATTAACTACCAAATAGTTTTCACATTATTAAACTAATACTATCACTGTCTGTTAAGGCGCTGAATAACCTTGCTACGTTCCTCTTCCATGATGCGAGACATCGTTCTGTGATCTAGCATATATGATGGTAGATCCTCAAACTGGATTGGATACTTCCTAACTCGATCTTGGACCGCATCCATTGCATTTTATAGTGTAGAGTGCGTCTCCTCAAGTTTAGCCTTCTTCGTACGGTGATCATCTTCTGCAAGATCAGCACGATGTGACTCTCTTACCCAGCCTTCCTCTGCTATGGAAAGCCTTTCTGAGCTCTCTTTCAGATCCTTCTTCAACTTTTCTATTTCTGCGGACTTATCCTTGGTTTGACCCTTCATCATGAACCAGATCCCACTCCACGTTTCCTAAACATGTGTGAAGAGTCACAATCTCCCTATCCCTCTTCTCAATAGTAATCTGCTGACTAACCACCCGCTTAGTCAGATCCCGGACAGTATCCTACAACTCTATGTTACGATCATAAAGCTCATCATACATCTCAGTATCAATGGAGTTCGGTGGGAACTCCTCTTCTTCCTCAAGATCCTCCTCTGGATCAGTCTCAGGCTCATGCTCCTGACCAACAACAATGATCAATGGAGATGGCTCTCTCTGTACCAGCTGTTCCCTGACGACATGAATGTCTCGGTGCTCCTCCTCTATAGGTACTCGGGGTTCCTCCTCCCCAGCTCGACTAGCTCCTCCAACATCCGACATCCTGACAACAAAATTTTAAGTTTTAGTTACTAATCCGTGGTAGCGAACACATAAATTAACACATAAGCACATAAAGTCTTTTATTATCTTCAATGAATTTAGAAATTCATTTCTTATAACTCGATAAGAGTTTACTACCACTATGTTCTCAATCTCCTACAAGGCTACTACCTAAGGTTGTTCCCCCACCTAAGGTTCATAACCTACAACTCTGATACCAACCTGTGAAACCCCCAAATCTGGTACTTCCATTTCCACAGGATTTGGTGTTCACTGTACAAACATCATCTATCTATCTACCCATAAATAAATGCAAACCATGCAATATATAGAATAAATAATAAACCTCCCCTTATGGGGTTACATCAACTGCATAATAAATAAATCCCAGGTTACTCTAACCTTAAAACATCTGTACAGAAAACATAAACAAATAAGTCTTAAGTAACATCAATTCTAATCATCATTACATAACTACAATAATAAAATTGTCTTCATTACTTGCTAATCTTGCCCTTGCTCTTACTAGTGGAAGGTTCGTCTGCTCTTTCGTTCTTAACTGCAATGTTATTATTACGTAAGAGTGAGCACGATTGCCCAAAAGTATAACAATATAACAAATTACTAATAATAACATGCGAATGAATTAACAACTTCTGATATAAAAGCTCAACTTTTGAATCAAGAATTAATAACAAGAATCAAAAGAACTTCTGAGGGTCATAAGACCTTGAACTATGTCCTAGGTTGTCAAGTGTTTATACTTGAAACCTTTAACATTCATAAGGCTATGGACTCTTCTTCTAGTACTTAGGGAGATCATCCCATAGTACCATACTGTGCACAATATCTTACCGCTAACGCATAAGTAATCCCCTATACAGGGTTGTTCATATCAGTTTGACATTAGAGTCCGCACCAAAGGAAGTTTGGTTTGGATAATTCATCAAGGGTTCTAAAATTTAGAACGCTCATCAACTATGGACTAGTCGAATCAATAAGGGTTCGCTAGTCTAACAAGGTTTAACAATAACCGGTAATTAACTTGGATAAAATCTCAAAAGTATACAATAGAATAAGTATTGTATAACAGCATCATGCTTGAAGGATTAATAAGCTTTAATATACAAAACAAACTTAATCAATAGTAATGAAAATTTTCTCGATGTAGAACAGTGAAATTATCAACTTATAATGATAACAAGTAGGGTTAGGAAACCTGCCTCGTGCGTAGATTACACGTTAATAAAACTCGTTCTTTTATTAAAATCCTACATATCATTCATGTTCACAATACCAATCAATTATCACTGTTATAAACATCACAAGTTTATTCTTTGTCTAACTCGAGTTCATGACTATACTTAGTCAATTACTACACTTATTGCCAACAAAAAAATAAGACTTCACGATAATAAGCTAACTATGCATTTGATCATTCAATTTACACGTAATTGTGTTATGGACATGTTAAGAATTTATTCTAACACTTCATTATATGTCTAATAAATTTTTATAATCACTAGACTAAGTTACTAACATATTTCTATACTTGAACATTGAAAAAAAATTGCATTTCTGGACATTCTGCTAAGTGGCGCTATGGCGCCATTTTTGTACTGGGTCTTGGCGCTGCAGCGCCGTGGCGCTGCCGGTTGGTACTTGGCGCTGCAGCGCGGCGCCGCTGCGACGCAAGAAATGAACTAGGAGGTGGCGCTGCGGCGCGACACCCCAGACTCTGAATTCCCAATTCGCGAAGAACACAGAATTTAGCAAAAAAAAACACTACATATTCATTAATTTCACTAAATTACACATTCCCACATGTTAGAAATCATACATAATCATTACCTCAACACTTGTAGAGTGATTTTAACCCATTAAAACACATAATCATAGAATTAAATCATGCAATTTGTACTGTTCTTGATGTTCTTGAAGTGTAGAACATAAATTCCTAAAATTCAACGCCACAGGATTCGTTATAAAACCAAATCCAACCATTCAAATTTCGTTTTGTTCATTTTAGCATGCATAATCATATACAAGTGGAAATTTTATAGAAAAATTTATGGTTGACATATAAAATTACGTATAAGGGCCATATGGCCATATAACATACTCTGAAATTTTATAAAACTGATGATATGGTATCATATAAAATACATATTAAACATGCTACCATGGCATAAAATCACGTATATAACCACATAGTCAATACACTTTCCAACCACAGAGAATTTTACAGAAATTGAAGAGCCATATTTTATAAAACTTAATGACGTAAAAAGGAATTTGGGTTGAAGAATTTTACCCAAAGCGTAGAATGTATTTAATAGGAGATGAAACCTTTCTCAAATTCTTCTTAATTCTCCTAATCTCTTAACAATCTTTGAACTTTCAAACTCTCTCTCTCTCTCTCTCTCTCTCTTTCTCCTCTCTGTTATGCTATTCTAGACTTAGGCAAATAATGACAGAAAAAGAGAAAACGTATAATAAATAAAGGAAGAAACTGACGCGTTGTGGTCAGTTACCCAGTCATGGTTTAACTGCCCTCAACTTCCACTAAGGCCATGTTTGGCTAGAAATAAAAGGTTTCAAAAATCATTTAATTTAATAAAGCCTTATCATATAGTTTAAATAATGTCACACTCCTTTATAAAATAAATCAATATCTTATTTAATTTATTTTAAATAAAATATAATAATTTCTCATTAATTCACATAGTCACATAATTAAATTTCTCATTTAATAATAATATCAAATTATTAAATCTCTATTAATAATTAAATTAATTAACAAATATCATTAAGCTTATTAAATATTTCTTTTAATACAATAAGCTCACATAATCACATACTTCGAATAATAAAATTCTCCACATTAATTTAATACATATAACACATATAATTAAATTAATCTACAACAACTTCATCAATTAATTATTTAATCAAATACTTAATTCATTGAAAATATTTATTCAATCCAATAAATATTAAAAATTAAATTACAAAATCTCGGTTGTCACACATACCTTCTATATTTTGTTTAGTGATAAGTTATTTTTGAATTGATTAATGAAATTGAGAATTTTTCTGGGTGAATTCGAAAAGAACATATTAGAGAGAATATTTAGAGGTAAAAGGCTTATTAATGAGATTAATCGAGGGTAAAAGACAATTTTGAGTGCATACACGAGTGAAACATAGATTCGAGCGAAACACACAATGGAATGGTGAGTAAACTATTTTCTACTAACCCTTATTTTGCAGGAAATATGTTTAGTTCCAAGGATAAAGGTACTTTTGAAGATCAATTTTCCACAACATTCGATATAAAATTTATGGTGGAAGCCATGAATAAGTAGTGGAATAAGCGATGGGAGACGATGAATGATTACTTGATCAAATTAGTGTGACCCGGGGAGAATTGTCTTAAATTTCTCATGGAGCACAAAAAAAAGGAAAGAAGTCAAGAATGATAAGTTAGAATGGAGGAGACTCATTTTGAAGGTAGGTTTAGTGAGGAGGAAGACCGTGAATCTGATTTCCTACATCGAAGACAAAGAGGTAATAGGGAAAGAGGAGAAATAGGAGGTCAGAATAGAGAAGATGTGTGACACCCCAAAATCATGGTACTTCATTTCCACATGATTTAGTGTTCACTATCCAAAACATTCATATCTAACCACGCACAATATAGCAACATATAAACTTTAATAACTTGAATAGAAATCTTCCCCATTAAAGGGTTACATCATCTCAAACATATCCCAGGTCGTCTAACCCTTATTAAATTAATTCTCGAAAAACATAAATAAATAAGTCTTATTACATAGTGTAGTTCCCCCAAATCCGGGTATCTTCCAACCCGATAGACTGGTGCTATACTGTACTAACATTCATACATTCATTCAATTAAAAAGCCTCAAAAGAACGAACATCTCTTCTATATTATAAAAATAATATTTACATTGTCCCAAGTTCTAAACCCATTTCAAAGTTTCATTGTCATAATAACAATAACATTTCAACAATAACCTATACTATTACATAGACAGCTTAATGATCTGCCTTAACTTTTCCTTTATCCTTATTCGATCCTTCGGGACATTCAGTCTTAGCTGTATTCATATGGTTCAAGCAAGAGTGAGCATAACTAGCTCAGCAAGTATGACAATTTCAATAAACAACATGCTCGACACATACGAATCGTATATCTTCAATAACTGAACAATAGTTATGAAGTACTATTGATGATTCAAAATAGCACTTCATCTTTCTTTCAAAATATTTTACAATAATATCAGTATTCAGTAAAACATTCACCCCGGTCAAAGACCTTGAGCATTTCATTCTTCATTAAAAAGGATAACCCGGAACTAAGTCCGTAAGCCCGATATTACTTACGAGTACTTCTAGGTGATCAGCCTATTGTACTCTATGTTGATCAACACTACATTCATTAAACGTATGTACGTTTAATTGGTGACAACCTCGCGTGCCTGTCGTTTAACGACAAAAACATTTGTTTAACATTTCAGTCTTCTTTTGAAAACCATATCAAGTAGTTGACAAAAGATAATAACATTTAATAATAGATGAATAGATTATCAATAATCCATTCAATATATCAAGTCTAGCTGAAAGGATTGTCTTCAACTTTATCATACATTAGTTCATGCGTAAGAATACACGAACTTCAAAACTTGTTCAGAATGAACTGAGACAAGAGTTAGAATACTTGCCTTTAGCGTCTGCTACAGTGTAATTACTTTATGTTCAAGTCTTTCAAGTCTCTACAATACATGATCACATAATGCCTTACATTAGGTCTTATATAATCAAGTATGTATATGACTATCTTACCCTTTATCTCAATCTAATTTTGTATTAGATTCATTTACTATTCGTTCCGGCTTACCATTATACTTGCATTTACATTTGACTAGGTTATCTCAACCTTTATACAACATCCTTAAGGTTTAACAAAGTTTAAACAATGTTACTTTATGTTCCTTAAAGTATGTTTACTTTTAAATCCATTACCATTCATTCTTTGTACTTATAAACATTCATCACTATCATTGTTCTGAGACTGGCGCTGCGGCGCCAGTTATATAACTACACCTCGCGCTGCGACACGAGTTAACAGTGGAGAGGTCTCGGACTTAGCGCTGCGGCGGGAGTCCTCACTTAGTGGGCCGCGCTGCGGCGCCACTCTACAAAAGGTCATGCTACTGTACATGGCGCTGCGGCGCCACAAAATGTACTAGAGTTCGCGCTGTAGTGCGAGTTTCCAGTGTGCTCAGACATTGTTACGGCACTGCGGTGCCATAAATTGGCCTAGGGTTGGCGCCGCGGCGCCAACTCTGTGCACCAGAAAATTTTTTCAAACTTTAAATTTTGTGAACTTCCCGGACGCATAATTTCTTCTTTATAAGTCCGAATTGGCTCATTCAAAAGTCCTATGGTTCACAAATTATGTAATCTATACGTTCTTGCAAGAATTTTATCTATTTGACTTCGTTTGCAAAAAATTCTCCTGTTGGTTCATTTTTAATGTAAACGATAAACATTCGTGAACGTTCAATGCTCGTTTCTTCGTTATAAGTCAGGATTATATCATTTTCAAGTCCGCAACTCTAAAATGACAAACATGACTTGTCTCCATTGGAAAATAACATTTCAGAGTTCAAACTCAAAATTTGACTTCTAATCCAAAAATTTAACGAATTCGACGATTATCGTCCAATCCTGCGATTTCCTGCAAATCCTCCGCAAATCCTCCTTACTTATGATTTGTTCCTTACTTCAAATGCATTTAATTCATTCTATGAACACATCAATATACCTAATACAAAAACTTATTATCATTGTTGGATTTTGACTTTATTCATCCATGAGCTTATAACTTATTAATTTATAAACTACTTTAGACTCATTGTTCATAAGTTATGAAAGTTAAAGTCTTTTAATCACCATGCATATATGTTCTCACATATAGTTTCATTCATGTATATATAATACATATTCATACAAATTCTTTACTTTATATTACTTCATAAAATAAACTTTTAATAAGTTCATACTACTTCTTCATAAGTTCATAACTTATGCTAGTTTAAATGTCTTATTACCAACTTATGTGGCTTAAGTTCATTACTTACTCATTATTCTTACTTCTTAACATTCATGTTCCTTAATCCAACTTTTCTTATCAACCTATCATGAATAGAGATAGAAGATAATTAGAGAAGGAGTCATACTTTTGAAGTCTTTACAAAGTAGCTTCTTCTTCTAAATGAAAATGACTTATTTATAACTTAAGCTCCCTAACAATTAAGCACTTTGAGAGAGTTAGATTGTTTGAACAACTATCAAATGGCTTGTAAGCCTTCTCTATTTATAGAATTTCCACGGTTAGGGCAGTTTGGACAATAAACCAACCCACCTCCTTAACCACCTCCTTACTATTCATTACTTGGCTATCACACCTCTTATCCTTTGCTTAGCCATTACTTTTTTTACTTGTTCATTACATTAACTTGATCCTTACATTAACTTGGTCACCACATATTAACCATATTAACATGGTTTGCCCCATGAGTCATTCTACTCATGGATTCTAGCTTGGGCTTAATTAACTTAACCTTTGGGCTTGCTTTAACAAACACTCACTTGCTTATTAATTAACATAGGACCTTACCATTTAATTTACTTGGGCTTGTACCAATTGTTAACCAACCTTCCAAGTCCATTAACATTGCTTAATACATATACATATTGTCTATGTATTATTCTCGTATTATAATTTGTATATAAATTCATTATATACGATAATCCATCCTTCACACAAACTCGTATAATACTTTGTATTATACTCGTTTTCATTCCCTTGTACAATACATAAGTATCATACCCTTAACGATTTCTTACTAATACTTCGTTTTCCTTAATATTCTCAAATTAAGTCCGCAAGCGAAATATTACGTTTTCCATAACTAGATTATTATTATATAATCCGTCTTACCTTGATATTCTATCATTACGTATTTCTCAGAAATTCAAAAATAATTCCCGAGCAAATACTGATGAATAGTATTTTTCAGAAAACTTTTATTTTCGTCTTAGAAATTTAAACACTTTAATTCCTTCACGTAGCTAAAATACTACGACATTCCAACATCAATAGGTTATAGAATGACAACCATCTTGATATCACATAGAATATGATTTTTATTATTATTTAATTTAATAAAATCATTTTACAATAAAATATGAATTTCTCAGTCGTTACATTCTCCCCCCCCCCTTATAAAGATTCTGGCCCCAGAATCTCGTCTTACTTTAATCAAATAGATGAGGAAAATTTTTCTTCATCTTTTCTTCTAATTCCCACGTTGCTTCTTCGGCATCGTGGTTCTTCCATAATACCTTTACTAATGGTATTACTTTGTTCCGCAGAACTTGCTCTTTCCTATAAATGATTTGAATCGGCGATTCTTCATAGGTTAAGTGCTTCTCATTATGAATCGGCTCATATTCGATTACGTTCTTATAATCCGGCTTATATGGACGTAATATAGATACGTGAAACACGTTATGTATTCTTTCTAGGTCTTGAGGTAATGCTATCATATAAGCTACCTCTCCCACCCTTTTTAATACCTCAAAAGGTCCTATAAACCTTGGACTTAACTTTCCTTTCTTTCCAAAGCGTATCTTTCCTTTCTAGGGAGATACCTTTAAAAATACATACTAGCCTACTTCAAACTCTCGATTTAATCTATGTGAGTCTGCATACTTCTTCTATCTGTCCTGAGCAGTAACAAGACGCATCTGAATTAACTTTATTACATCCGCTGTCTGCTGTACCAATTTTGGTCCTAGCATCCGGCGTTCTCCCACTTCATCCCAATACAATGGTGGTATGCACCTTCTTTCGTACAAAGCTTCATAAGGCGGCATGCCTATGCTTGCATGATAACTGTTGTTATACGCAAACTCTATAAGTGGTAGGTGATCATCCCAACTACCCTTAAAATCCATGACGCAAGACCTCAACATGTCTTCTAACATCTGAATTGTCCTCTCGCTCTGCCCATCAGTTTGTGGATGATACGCTGTACTTAACTTTAATTGTGTTCCCAACTGTTCTTGCAAACTTTTCCAAATGTTCGATGTGAATCGTGGATCACGATCTGACACAATCAATACTGTTACTCCATGTCTGGAAGTAATTTCCTTAACATAAAGTTTAGCTAACTGGTCTAAGTTATACTTGTCCCTAATTGGTAAAAAGTGAGCCGATTTCGTCAACCGATCTACTATTACCCAAATTGAATCATACCCTTTTGCCGTTGTTGGAAGTCCCACCACGAAGTCCATCGTGATATGCTCCCACTTCCATTCTGGAATTTTCAATGACTGTAACAAGCCACTTGGTCTTTGATGTTCAGCTTTAACTTTTTGACAAGTTAAGCATCTACTCACGTATTCAACTATTTCTCTCTTCATGCTCGGCCACCAAAAACTCTATCAAAGGTCTTGATACATCTTAGTGCTACCAGGATGTATCGAGTACCTCGAACTATGAGCTTCTTATAACACTTGCTCCTTTAATTCTGTCTCATTCGGAACCCAAATTCTTCCTTCAAATCTTAATAATCCCTCATTATCAAAACTATACTTAATATCTTCCTTATCGGTTAACCGCTTCTTCACTTGGTTACACTCATCAATCTTGAGTTGTACCTCATTGACTCTCTCTACGTTGGTAGATTGCATCTCCATCGTAAAAAGTATCTTCCTTGAATCACTTGGCATCTTCACTTCTATTTCCATCCTAGCCATCTCTGTTATTAACTCATTTTGAGTCGTTAACATAGATAACCTTTCCCGACCCTTCCTACTTAAGGCGTCGACAACTACATTGGCTTTTCCAAGGTGATACAGGATTTCACAATCGTAATCTTTTATCAACTCTAGCCACCTTCTTTGTCTCATATTCAACTCCTTCCGAGTGAATGAAGTTTGGTTTGGATTAGTTTTAAGGGAAATTTGGATCTTTAGAACGTTCATCAACTAAGGATTAGTTGAATCAATATGAGTTTGATAATCATTCAAGAGTTCGTTAACAACATAATGTTATAAAGGGGTACATTAAAAATGATAGAATATTAATGAATCATAAGTAGATAAGCATCATATTTGACGCCCCCAAAATTAGGTATACATCACCCATCTTGGGTCGCCAGATACATGGTACAGAATTCAAATACAACTTACTAATACCACTGTTGTGTACAATACGACTAAATATAACTGTGAGTTTGAATACAATTATTGTCTACTAGAGATCATACAAACTCAAAAGGAGTCCTCAATACAATTATTGTCACACTATTTAACAGAATAGTGAGGACTACTAATACTATTCTCTGGTCCATCTCTCCGTTCCCCGACTCGTCCCAGCTATATTCTCATTTCCTGAAGAGAACAGTGAAAGAAAGGGTGAGCTCAACTAGCCCAGTAAGAAATATTATGACTAAGATAATGCAGAATAAATTATCATTAGCCTTCAACAGTGTTAAACTGATAAAATACAATAAACATCAAGTTTAACTGCAGTGGAACCAGCAATCCATTAAAAGAGTCAAGTAGAAAATAAAATCTACTATCTTTTATGATTTAAAAGGTTTTTCATCACTGTTATAGCTGAGACTCAGCTTAATAAATATTCCACATCATCGAATCACCCCTGCACGACGGCCAAGGATATTCTTTAGTATCACGACCACAATGATTCATGCACTACGACCAAGAATATTTGTGTATTCATTAATGGTCATGATCATGCCAACAACTGTCCATCAATGCACTATGGCAAATGAAACTTTTACCACATCATTTGTAACATTACGGTCATGATTACACCGAATAATCCTTGGTCATAATCATACCAAGTCCATCTATGCACTACAGGCCATAGATGACTTTCAAAAATATAAATAAGAGGATGATGACAATGATATAAGAATTCAATAAAACAAGTTCAAGAATTATTTTATCCAGGAACTAATAATGTCTAAATTGTCAACACGATATTGTTTTTTGGAGTAAAATTCAAGTATGCTCAGAAAAATATTTCCATGAAAAGATACTGGATGAAGCGCAAATATCAAGGATATTCCACTAATTTCATGGAGTATAGAAGTTAAAGTTTTATCCAACTGAGTATAATAAAGAATGGAATAACAAAAGAAATCACCATGCATGCGATAGACCGCACAGGCAGGTTATTCCAACAGAATAATAAACAACGGAACCAGGTCATGTGAAATTCACACCGACAGGATGTTCCAACAGAATAATAAATGAGGAATAATAAATGATGAAACCAGGTCAGGCGTATAGCACAGACAGGATATTCCGACAGAATAATAAAGACGGAATAATAAAAATGGAACCAGGTCCGGTGTAAAATACACAGACAAGATGTTCCAACAGAATAATAGAAGAATGTCACCAAGTATAGGGTAAACCGCGTATACAGGTTATTGCCAACAGAATAATAAGCAATGGAATAACAACAGTTCTCTTCAAGAAGAAAGAATAACACCCCTTACGGGTACAACAAATAATATTCCCTACCTTAGAAGAACTGGATATAAGTGAAGTAGCAGAATACTTTTCTTCTTTCTCTCTAGAGTTTCAGTGAATTCGTAAGAAATAATGAAGGAATGAGCTTTCTATTTATAGAAAAACTGAGGGTGGCTCTTGGTCTTAACGAAGGGTCAAAATGACTCTTGGTAATACTGAAGAGACAACTACTATTTGTGAAGGGGTAATTAACCCTTGGAACACCGAAGAGGCAGTTAACTCTTGGTAATATTGAAGGGACAACAACTATTGACGAAGGTAATTACTATTGACGAAGGTAATTACTATTGAAGAAGGTAATTACTATTGACGAAGGTAATTACTATTTACGAAGGTAATTACTATTTATGAAGGTAATTACTATTTATGAAAGAGACTCTTAGATGACGACATATGACCCCCCATAAATAATTAAACTTATCACCAACGTCTCATAATAGACTCTTTATATACATCAAGGATTGAATAAAAATGACCAGAAATCATTTTATTTTTTAATCAACACATAATTAATCTTTCAACAATTATTAATCATTATAACTTGTCGTCTCAATTATTGTTTAAATAATATAACATATTATACAGATGATACTGTGACAATAATTGAATCAATAATATAAGAGATATGATGTAACAATTATTTTAGCAATAATTGAGTATAGCTGAGTGACTTTTCACGTAAGCATCAATAATCAATACCGTGTGCTACTATGCAACCTCGCGTATTACTGTACTTTTACTTCCGAGTAGTTCAACAGTTTTAACGGTAACACCTCCGCCGTTATTTTCATAAAGTATTTTTGTCGTTTTCTCAATCCGACAATAATTCAGTTGTGGGGTCCACCAATGATTGTGCCGTCGTACGAATATTCCCCGAAAAAAAGAATATTCCCCGACCAAACGAATATTTTATAACAACTTGCGTACTTTGCAACATTTATAAATATTACCCACAACTATAACATTATATCAAATCCACACCATAATTTTCAAAAATATAATTCGAGAAAATTAAATATTTATTCATAAAATCTGGGGTCTCACAATCTCCCCTCCTTAAGAAATTTCGCCCTCGAAATTTACGTACGTACCTGTTATGCCGAACATGTGAGGATACCTTGACTTCACTTTAAATTCTAACTCTTGAGGTATAACCTTTGAGCGTCGAATATGATCCTTCTTATCCAAGATGTTAACACATATCTCCTCATACGTTAAATCTTCTACTATCTCGTCCGATTTTAAATTAATAATGTGGTTCGGGTCTTCCACATATTTATGTAACATCGATACGAAAAAATAATGTTCTGAACAAGCAACATACTTGGCGGCAAAATGAGTCTATAAGCCACAATTCCTACTTGATCAAGGATTTCAAATGGGCCAATAAAATCAAGCGTTTAGACTTCCTCTATTCGTCAATTCTTGCTTCTAGAATAACGCCCTCTTGAACCTTCTTAATTCTTCATATTCTTCAGCTCCGAGTGTGTAGCATGAGCGGCTTTAACTTTATCGATTAAAGTCGATTCTACTTGTATATTCGTTATCTTCACGTGAGTTCGTATATTCGCACTTGTAAACGCATACGATCTTCTACTCACACGTCAGCTACCATGTTCGCTTTCCCACGATAATATTGCATGGTACGATCGTAATCTTCAACAGCTCGAGCCAACATCTTTGGCACGTTATACGTTCGTTTTAGGTGAAGAAAATATTTGAGGGTTTAAGAAATGGGTTTTGTACTGGGGTCAATACAAAATTCGATTTCACGCTCCAGGGTAGGCTAAGAAGTCTTTAATAATATGTAAGGAAATTTATTAACAATGGAAATATCATTCAAAACTGTGACTCTCATCCAAGACTTGGATAACACATCACATTGATACCTATCAACTTGTCATCGTCATTCACGACGTCTCCTACGGAAAGTCTGTCTTCGGTGCATTCCACATAAGGAAGTCAACAATGAAAGGACTGGGGCTCTTTATTTATGGCTTGAAATGACAATGATTGACTTTAGTGGTTTGGTTGCTTGAATTCGCATAACAGGTTTGTTAGGAATATGAAAGCTAACAACCTTACGAAAAGCATGATGAGTAGTTAACCAATCGATTTCTAAAATCGCATCAAAGGCAAGTATTTTCAAAGAGATAAGATTGACAGGTAACATGATAGTGTCGATTTGAATCAAACAAGATTTATAAATAGTGGAGGTAACGAAAGTTTCTCGGAGTTAACTTCAAACATTGAACACAACTAGGTGAAATAAAAGAGTGAGTAGAACCGGTATCTAACATGGTATAGACTTCGCAAGAGTTTATGACTAACATACCCGTGATAATTTTATTCAGGTTCCTCGTCACGAAAAAAAAACGCTCTCTCTTAAACTACCGGCTTTGGCTTACCTGGGACATCCTTTGGTGCCTCCATCCTAGCTGAACTTGTCTTCGATGAACGACAAAATCGGGCTAGGTGACCTTCTCTTCCACAATTATAGCATGTTTTGGACGACATCGCACAATTTGGACTGATGTGTCCCTCCCCTCCGCATTTGAAACATATGATAGGTGGTCGTTCTCCTTCCTTAACGACAGGTACTGGTGCTGACGTCTTTCCATCATTGTTGAATCTTCTCTTCTTGAAATGTCCATTCTTATTATTTTGGCCCTGATTACCACCGAAGTGGTTAACATTTTTGGCCTGTTGATTCCCTTCACGCTTGTTGTCACCGCTTCGATGACTGCTCTCGCTGGTATTATCATTTTGTCGGCTGCTCTCTTTTAGTTGCGTTGACTCGTTATCGCGTTCCACTAACTGAGCCCTATTTACAACATCTGAATATAAACACAATTTATAAGAAATAAGATGTTGACGTATCTCCGGCTTTAAACCTCTTAAAAACATTCGCGCCATTCTCTCTTCATTATCCACCAAGTGGGACGCAAACCGGGATAACTCCGCAAATTTTGCCTCGTATTGCGATACGGTCATATTGTTTTGTTCCAACTTAATAAACTCCACCTCCTTCATGTGGCGAATACTTTCGGGAAAGTATTTGTCGTTGAACAGCTCCTGGAACTTCTCCCAAGATATCTTCAGTACAGCAGGTTGAGTACGTTTTACCGATTCCCACCAGTAATCTGCCTCTCCGCGCAACATAAAGGCAACAAAGGGAACCTTTTGCTCCTCGGAGCATCCCAAGACATCAAATATCTTGGTGATCTGCTTTATCCATGTTTCCCCATAAGTGGTTTTGGCTCTCCCTTAAACTCCGGTGGTCCCAGCTCCTTGAACTATTTAGCGGTGACCGCCCAAGAGTTTCCCGTGTTTCCATCTACGTTTTGGACAAGAGTCGCTCTCGCCTGCTATTGCATGAATTGCATAAAACCTCTGAACATTTGATCATTCATCATTTGGTCAGTGTTGTTGTTTGCATGAAGATTGTCGCCTTCCTGATGCACATTATCCTGATTATTGATATGTGGTGAATCAACGATCACCTGTGCTCCATTACTATTCTCAACATTCTCAGATGTCATTTTCAAATACTGCCACAAAACAAAGGTTAATTGACATGTAACATATTATCCCTATATTCTGACCAACCAATAAAATAGCACATAAACTTAGGTAGGTCATACTAGCGAAGGAATTCCCCGTCTCTCCCCTCCTAGTACTATACTCACATCTTAGCCAGGGATCATATCCCTAAGCTCTGATACCAACTGTGACGCCCCCAAAATTAGGTATACATCACCTATCTTGGGTCGTCAGATACATGGTATAGAATTCAAATACAACTTACTAATACCACTGTCGTGTACAATACGACAAAATATAACTGTGAGTTTGAATACAATTATTGTCTACTAGAGATCATACAAACTCAAAAGGAGTCCTCAATACAATTATTGTCACACTATTTAACAGAATAGTGAGGACTACTAATACTATTCTCTAGTCCATCACTCCGTTCCCCGACTCGTCCCAGCTATATTCTCATTTCCTGAAGAGAACAGTGAAAGAAAGGGTGAGCTCAACTAGCCCAGTAAGAAATATTATGACTAAGATAATGCAGAATAAATTATCATTAGCCTTCAACAGTGTTAAACTGATAAAATACAATAAACATCAAGTTTAACTGCAGCGGAACCAGCAATCCATTAAAAGAGTCAAGTAGAAAATAAAATCTACTATCTTTTATGATTTAAAAGGTTTTTCATCACTGTTATAGCTGAGACTCAGCTTAATAAATATTCCACATCATCGAATCACCCATGCACTACGGCCAAGGATATTCTTTAGTATCACGACCACAATTATTCGTGCACTACGGCCAAGAATATTTGTGTATTCATTAATGGTCATGATCATGCCAACAACTGTCCATCAATGCACTGTGGCAAATGAGACTTTTACCACATCATTTGTAACATTACGGTCATGATTACACCGAATAATCCCTGGTCATAATCATACCAAGTCCATCTATGCACTACAGGCCATAGATGACTTTCAAAAATATAAATAAGAGGATGATGACAATAACAGGATCAATGATAGAATAATAAACAACGGAACCAGGTCATGTGAAATTCACACCGACATGATGTTCTAACAGAATAATAAATGAGGAATAATAAATAATGAAACCAGGTCAGGCGTATAGCACAGACAGGATATTCCGACAGAATAATAAAGACGGAATAATAAAAATGGAACCAGGTCAGGTGTAAAACACACAGACATGATGTTTCAACAGGATAATAGAAGAATGTCACCAAGTATAGGGTAAACCGCGTATACAGGTTATTCCAACAGAATAATAAGCAATGGAATAACAACAGTTCTCTTCAAGAAGAAAGAATAACACCCCTACGGGTACAACAAATAATATTCCCTACCTTAGAAGAACTGGATATAAGTGAAGTAGCATAATACTTTTCTTCTTTCTCTCTAGAGTTTCAGTGAATTCGTAAGAAATAATGAAGGAATGAGCTTTCTATTTATAGAAAAACTGAGGGTGGCTCTTGGTCTTAACGAAGGGTCTAAATGACTCTTGGTAATACTGAAGAGACAACTACTATTTGTGAAGGGGTAATTAACCCTTGGAACACCAAAGAGGCAGTTAACTCTTGGTAATATTGAAGGGACAACTACTATTGACGAAGGTAATTACTATTGACGAATGTAATTACTATTAAAGAAGGTAATTACTATTGACGAAGGTAATTACTATTTATGAAGGTAATTACTATTTATGAAGGTAATTTCTATTTATGAAAGAGACTCTTAGATGACGACATATGGCCCCCCATAAATAATTAAACTTATCACCAACGTCTCATAATAGACTCTTTATATACATCAAGGATTGAATAAAAATGACCAGAAATCATTTTATTTTTTAATCAACACATAATTAATCTTTCAACAATTATTAATCATTATAACTTGTTGTCTCAATTATTGTTTAAATAATATAACATATTATACAGATGATACTGTGACAATAATTGAAGCAATAATATAAGAGATATGATGCAGCAATTACTGTAGCAATAATTGAGTATAGCTGAGTGACTTTTCACGTAAGCATCAATAATCAATACCGTGTGCTACTATGCAACCACGCGTATTACTGTACTTTTACTACCGAGTAGTTCAACATTTTTAACGGTAACACCTCCGCCGTTATTTTCATTAAGTATTTTTGTCGTTTTCTCAATCTGACAATAATTCAGTTGTGGGGTCCACCAATGATTGTGCCGTCGTACGAATATTCTCTGACAAAAAGAATATTCCACGACCAAACGAATATTTTATAACAACTTGCGTACTTTGCAACATTTATAAATATTACCCACAATTATAACATTATATCAAATCCACACCATAATTTTCAAAAATATAATTCGAGAAAATTAAATATTTATTCATAAAATCTGGGGTCTCACATCATATATCAAAGTCATGCCTTCATAAAGAATTAGAAGGCTTAACCAAAACATAGGCATTGAATACTATAAGAAACCTTGCTTGAATAATAATAAGCTAAGGTTAAAAGTTTCTCAATAAAGAAATAGAGTTAGAAAAACTTGCACAACTATAATCAAGTTAGAGATAATGAACATGCCTCGTGCGTAAGCTATACAACTAAAATTCACGTTCACCGAACGTCCTACATACCATTAAGATCACATTAATCATTAGTTATACTAACATTAACCATTATAGGTTTAGTTCTCACTTTAGCTTAACTTGTTATCTTAATTCAAATTTTAATCATCTTAACCAATCACGTAACACTAATCAGACAACTCACTAACATGCAACGTAAGACTTCAGTACCCAAAATACATTCCCAATTCTCACAACGTTGAGTTTTAATTTTATATAACTTATTAATTAATAACTTTCAATATTCATATTTAGTACTACAATATAACCTACAATCTTTTATACCATCATATAACATGATTACCATCTTTTTATGTTCATAGGTTTAGGTTACAACTTCACTCTATGGACTGAAAATAACACAAACCAAACTATTTTTGCTCAGGGGAGGGCACAGCTGTGCTGCCCTAAGCCTTGACACCGGTGCAGCTGCACCTGGTGCTCAAACTCAGAAAACTCAATAGGCGCATCTATGACATTTTTGTCCTTGACACCGATGCAGTTGTGTTGATGCGCAAACATGAACTTTGCAGACTGCCTTCCTGCACAGTTCTTCATCCAAAACTCATGAATTTTCCATACAAACAACAAATTTAACGAACCCATAATTAATAACAAATAACACCAAGCATGCTTAGAATCATTTCAACAACATGAACAACTAAATTTTGAGGAATTACAATCAAAGTTCATGCTATTCCTTTATTTTCAGGCATGTTTTGCGAATCATCTCACTATAGATAAAATTCTTGTAACGACCCCAAAATTCATAAAATTCAACTCTCGACTTCGTTTGTTAACAATACATCTAACTTTAGACTCTATTTCTCATTCTCTTGAGTTCTCTATTGAAGAATGGTTTATAGGGCTCATTTGTTAAGTAATTGGTTATATATGTTAATGGGTAGGTTTAATCTATTTTATAACATCTAAAAGTGATTTTATAGTGATCAAATTCATAAGAATGTATTGAAAGAAGAAGATTAGAGTTTTGGTAGTAATATATAAGTTTAGGTCTACTTTGAGACTAAAATTGATGATGAATTCATGATGGAAACTTTAAATTGTTGCTTGATTATTGTTCTCCTCTAAAAAATGAAACAACACAACTTGAACGAAACAAATTTGTTAATAATCGAGTTCGTAGTGATTGATTATGCTAAATTTGTTAAAGTATGTAAAATTGACATGAATTTTTAAAATTGGGTCATTATAATGGTTGTAAATGTGTTTGGAAGGTGTTGATTTTTGGGTATGTTGTAGTTCTATGAATTACAAATCCATAGAATCAAAAACGGACTAACTTGGATATGTATAACTCGGGTTATGAAGATCGAAAGGGAAAAGGGTCAAAAATTCATGAAACATAAAAACTTGAGCAACCCATTCTGCTCTTGGGCACTACAGTGCTACCCCCAAGGCTATTTGGAGCGCTGCAGCACTGGAATAGTAACTAGGCAGGACTGTTTTGACCTCCTGTAGTAAAACAACCATAAATTTTTTTCATACGAACTTTGATTGAGGAAATTTAGGATGATTCGAAAAGATAACGAGTAGAACTATAACTTTTATTCTTTAAGTGTTTTGATTTGAGGTCGTTAGTAGGGGTCAAAATGGCCATCTTTGGGACTGATGTGTATTCAGAGGCAATCAGAGGGCGTTGGGAATTCACGTATGCAAGTCAAGTGCTTTTGAAGATAAAAGATATTGTTCTAAGTTATAAGAATTGAAAATTATAAAATATAATGATGTTTAAGATTAATCAATGATATATTAGACAAGTTGTACGAGTATGCACAAGAGAGACAAATCAGGCGTTGTGATGAATGAATGTCGAAACGTCGTGGCAAGTGTTAATTAACTTAAAAAGTGTTCAATTCAAATGAAATAAACATTATAATATATGGAGTAGGGTTAATACAAACTAATAGGGAGTCCTAGAAAAACTTAAACACTTGAATGAACTTCGAGCAGGACCTAAGAAGAAATATAGTGAGATATAAGTCGAAACCTTAACACAATTAAATTGAACATTGTGTATTAATTAATAGGAAGGGTTATGAGATGTAGAGTAAAGTTTACATAACAACTACTATATGTTGCTATGTGTACTAATAGTTGATGTGCATGATTATATAATTGTGTAGCACACGTGAAGTGTAGATAGCTTGTAAGCTGTTAATCTATTATTAGTAAACAACGATCAAGGCAAGTCTTTCAGTTCCTATTTGCTATGTGAACTTGATAATGAAATTTTTTAAATTTGTATTCCAAAGAGCATGAAGTATTATATATGTTATAAGTATGAAACATTAAAGTCAATTTATGACTACGTTGATTGAGTAAAGAATGTTGTTTGAGTAAGGAACTCAATCTTTATACTTGTTATAGTGAATTGCAACATAGTATGATTATGAGATGTATGTTAAGCATGTTATTATGTGCTACGTGATGTATGAAAGCTGTTACATTTGTTGGGATATCAAACTCAACCTTGTAAATAACCATTTTGTAGGCTAAGGATTTAAGGTAACTCTATTTGCTACTTGAATGACGTGGATCAGATATAATGCATGAAGATTACATATTTTAGCTAAAGTTGTTATTCCTTCAAACCATGTTTAATATTCTGGAGATGTACTTAATGGTTTATGATGTTTATTTTATGTTGAGTTGTAAGGTTTGAGTTATCCGAAGTATAAAGGAGACTGAATTGGGATGTAAGGTTTTATATAATAAATTTGATGAAGTGAATCATGAAAATAAATTTGATTCAAGGATATGTGAATGATAATGGTTGTGATTCAAGGAAGTTAATAAAGAAAGAAAATAAAAAAGTTTAAATTATTCCACATTTTATTATTTTTAACATCGAATAATGATTTAAAATCAGAAGTTAGATGTATTATTAACGACCAAAGTCGAGAGTTAAATTGTATAAATTTTGGGGTAGTTACAGTTGGTATTAGAGCTGATAGGTTAGAAACCTTAGGTAAGAGTACCTTATGCTTTAACTTTAGAGAAGAAATGTGAAGATTGTAAAGAATGAACTCAATTAGAGTTTGAACAATAAGAAATAAATTTAACAAATTTTTAGAGAAGAGATTAAAATCTCATATTCAAAGACGAATCTTGAGGTATTTAAAATATATGAATATGGAGTTACCTGACTCCAGTAGTAAGATGTTAAGTGTTATTAAATAGACGAGGTCTACAAGATGAAGATGATTAAGATAATAAGAATGAACTCAAATAGAGTTTAATTGATGAAAATTCAAAGAATGCTTATGAAAGAAGTTAAGATAATATGCGTGGGTTCAAATAAGAACCTGAAGAGATAAAAGATTAGGGAACACTCGAGTTGAATAATCATAAGATAATATGATTAGAGAGGATAGAAAGAAGGTAGTAAAAACAAAATAATTATAAAATAAGAAAGAATTATAAGGGGATATGATTGTAGAATAAGATCACGACGTGATCAGATTTAGCTATGAAATGACCGATGGTCTATAATAATTGAATAGTTATAGCTTAACGTTACACAGTAAATGTACTATGAAATAGTACGAGGTAAACTCACGAAGAGTTATAACTAATGAGATACAGAGAATTTATGTTGAGCAAAGAGCAAGTTCAGAGCAAGATAGAGTTAAGTGGGATTTTAATTAAGTACTCATGTGATGACTAAGTTGTAAAAACCTTTGTATGGGCAGGGGTACTGTGCTTACACTTGTGTAGACACTCAAAATTTCATTTTCTGTTACTAACTATGTAGGAGGATAAAAGCGTCTTTTTCACACTCTAGAGATAACCCTAGAGGATCACAACATCAGTTCCAACCAAGGAGATAACCTCGGGAGATTCAGTTTCCAACCCCAAAAATAACCCCGAGAGATCCAATTTTTAAACCCCGGATATAATCCCTATAGATCCAGTTTTTGACCCCGGAGATAACCCTGGGGGAACATGTAACACCACAGAAAATTTGGATTTTTGAGAATTAAATTTTTATTTTTATTATGTGGATTAAATGAAAATTTAATTGATTATTTATGGAGTATGCTAATTGAGGGTCATTCTATGACCTAGATATGTCAGAACGTCGTAGTATTTTGGCTACGTGATAGAATTAAAGTGTTTGAATTTCCAAGACGAAAATAAAAACTTTTCGAGAAATTTTCTGAAAAACACTATTCACACATTTCTGCTCGGGAATTATTTTTGAACTTCCGAGAAATACGTAATGATAAAATATCAAGGTGAGATAGAATATCCAATAATATTTCAGTTATGGCAAACACAGTTTTTTGCCTGCGGACTTAAAACCTAACGGTTAGGGAAAATGAATCCCGAGAAGGAATTTAAATGCGATTAATGAATTAAAGTAATGATTGTATAATACGTAAGTATTGTACGAGGTAATGAATACAAGTATAATATGAGGTATTATACGAGTATATATGAAGAATGGAATAACGTATATTACGAATTAGTATACGAGTTAGCTTACGAGAATTATACGTGGTGTATATATGTTAAGATTCTAAATTTAATGTAATGGACTTGTAGTAATGTGTAGGAGATTGCAATGTCCAATTGGGATAATAATAAAGCCTAATATGAATTAATGTTAAAGTCCAAATATAGTAATGGTTAAGTCCAATGTAGTTTAATGAACAAGCCCAAGTGTTTGTTTAATTGCAAGCCCAATGTATAAGTTAGGTAAATTAAACCTTAAGCCCAAAATAAGATCCAATGGGTAAAGCTTGATCCATGGGGCAATCCATGGATGAATTGGTGACCAAGTATTAAGTGTGTTGAGCAAGTAGATTTAAGTGTTAAGCAAAGGATAAGTTAAGTAACTTAAAGGCTAAGTAAGGTGCTTATGTGTGATAAGCAAGCAAAGTGCTTAAGTGTGGTGAACAAGAAATTAATGTGGCTAGCAAGTTTACTTAGAGCCAAAGTAATGAATAGTAAGGAGGTTAATAAGGAGGTGGGATTAAGGAGGTGGAGGGCCTAAAGGACTATTCTACCCTCACTATGGATTGCCTATAAATAAAGAGCTCTCAATTCATTTGATTGCTTGATTAAAATTTCTCCCAACTCCTCTCAAGTTAAGTAACTTATTGGTTAGAGAGAATAAGCACTTATAAGTCAAACTTCCATTGTGAGATTTTCAAGAAGCAAGAAGGAGATTAGAGCTTAGTCAAGTGATATTCAAGGGTAAGAACTTAAACCATGAATATCTTTCTCTTCCATTGGAAGGGAGATGGGTAGTAGTAGAACAAGTATGATAAGGAATGATAGGAATGAGTAATCAAAGAGCTTAAGTCTTAATAAGCCGTATAAGTCATGATTAAGTAATTCAAACTTAATTAAGTTGTGAACTCATGAGGAACTTAGATGAACTTCTCATATGTTTACTTTAATAAGACTGTATGATAATAAGAAGCAAGGATGATGGTTAAAAGATTTAAGCTATGATAAGTCATGCAAAGTGAATTCATAAGTAATTCATACTTTTACAAGTTATAGACTAATGAATAACAAGTAATAACTTATCATGTCAATAAGTTAATGAAGTATGTATGTCCAGATGTTACTATGTTGGATATGATATGAGAACATTGAGTAAAGGACTTAAATCAATAATAAGTCATAAGTAAATGAAATCATGAAAGTTATAAGTTGATAAGCCATGAACTTATGAAGAATGAGGCAAAACCTAATTTGAAAATAAGTTAAAGAAATAAGTAGTTTGAAATGTTTATATGATGGTTAGAATCCATTTAGAACAATGATAAAATAGTTAGTAAAGAAGTTATTCCGAAATTCACACGATTGGACGTTAAACGTCGAATTCGTGAAATTCTCGAAATGGAAATCGTATTTTGTGTTTGAGCTTGGAAACATTGGTTTTTAATGGATACAAGTCATATTTGGCATTATAGAGTTGCGGACTCAAAAATGATCGGATTCCGACTTAGAACGAAGAAACGAGCGTTGAACGTTCACGAACGTTTATCGTTTTCGTTAAAAATGAACTAATAGGTGAATTTTTAGCAAATGAAGTCAAATAGATAAAATTATTGCATGAACGTATAGAGTATATAATTTGTGAACTGTAGGCTTTTGAACGAGCCAATTCGGACTTATAACGAAGAAGTTATGCGTCCAGGAAGTTCACAAAATTTAGAATCTGCAAAATTTTTCTAAGGCACAGAGTTGGCGCCACGGCGCCAAACCAAGGCCGAATGGTGACGCCGTAGTGCCGCTAATAGTCTCAAGGCATACTGTTAACTCGCACCGCGGTGCGAGATGCAGTGTTAAGTGTGGCGCCGCGGCGCCAGTCCCATAGTTTTGACAGACAAGAATGTTTACAAGTATAGAATGAAAGATAACTCTTTAGTAATGAACTAAGGTGTTAATATAACATTGTTAAGGCATTGCTTAGACACTTAATGTATGATGTTTAAAGGTTAATAATCAATTGAAGATGAACGTAATGAGAACAACGTAATGTGCTGAACCAGCTGTAGAAATTTGTTGACCAAGTTGATTCTGAATCCAATGGTTTGCAATACCAGTATGGGTTATGTAATTACTTAATGAACATGATAAGACCTTTCCTGAAATCACTGTTATAGTGATGACTTTAGGAATTTAATGTTGTAGTTAAACGACGAACGGAAAGTATAATGAACGTGAACCGTATTCAATAATGATAAGGCCTATAACGTTAAAAATTACAACTAAAAGTTGTAAACATAAACGGTATACAATAAAGTGTACTTAAGAAATGATGATCGAGTTTTCGATTAATAATGTAAGGATGTTAGTAAGCCAGTGAGGAAGGATGATTAACTCGAAATGAGTTTTATTAATGAAGTAAATCTACATAAGACATAGAAGAGAAAGAAGTTGGTAAGAATGATGCAAAGATAATGACAAGCCTGAAACCAATAGTAACAAATCTAATATATGATTAGATTGAGAAGAAGGGTAAGATTCATTAGGAACCATGTATGTTCATTCATGACCTAATGTGGTATGTTATGGGGTTATGTGTTGTAGAGACTGTAAAGACTGAAAGGAAAAGTTATTATACAGTAGCAGACACTTGAAGGCAAGTTTTTCTTAAACGCTTATCTAACCTTCGTGTTAGCCAAGTTTTCTGTGATTCATGATAAGAGATGTATGAATTCTTTTACAAAAATGTCGATGCCAGTTTTAACTCGGCTAGACTAATCTTGAAGATTGATTGATTTATTTACAAGTCTTTCAATATAGAATTGTTAACGCTATCCTACGCCAATTGTTTGGTACGGATTCAAGGTAAGCCTGTGTATGAATAAAAAAATGTATTTTTCATCGATTAGTCGATGGGCACGCGAGGTTGCCACAACTTAAATGTATACACGTTTAATGAATGTAGTGTTGATCAAAACAGAGTACTATGGGCTGATCACCCAGAAGTGCTCGTAAGCTATGCCAGACTTACGGACTTAGTGTCGGGTTGTCCTTTTCAAAAGAAATTATGATCTGCTTACAGTCTTGAGCCTTAGTTGATATTCTACTGAATATTGTTGTTGGAAAACGTTTTGAATGAAAAGAAATGCTATTTTGAATTATTGGTAGTACTTTGTAACTATTATTCAGTTACTGACGATATACGATTCTTATGTTTCAAGCATGTTATTTAGAAGAAATTATTGTACATGGTGAGCTTGTTATGCTCACTCTTGCTTGAACCATATGAATGCAGCTAGGATCCAACGAACCTAGGAATACAACAAGTTTAAAGGCAAGACGAAGATGAATGATTAGTTTACCTTGTAATAAACTAGTAAGTTGTATATATTATAGTATAATGAACAAAGAATGTATTGGTTTAGAACCTTGGGATGGGATGTAATATTATTAATGTAATAAGAATGTCGTTGATTCACACATTTTGATGTCGTTTCAATAGAATGGATGTGCAGTTATGAGTACCGTGTAGCACCATCTATCGGGTTGGAAGAGACCCGGATTTGGGGGCCTCATAGATCAAGTTCAATGCCCAGGAGTCAACCCCGGGAGGTCAAGCCAATCTCAGAGATAACCTCTAAGGACAAGCAGGGTCATCAGCAGGCCAATCTCAGAAATAACCCTGGGAAAAGACTGCTACAATTACGCCAAAGCCGGAAAACAAACTCGGGAGGGGAAAAATGGTCATTTTGTAAACTTAACCTCAACTCAAATTATATCAATTCATTTTAACTCAAAATACTTCAAAAGAAGTCCCACAAGAACCATATCTTAACTTCCAAGTGAAAACTACGCAAAAATAGCTTAACGGACTACTTGTGGAGACCCGAAAATACCATTTTGGTCATGGACCCATCTTCCCGAAGTTGAAAAAGGGCAAATCCTATGTCATTAAGTATCTCTCAGAAAGAGCTTTCTGGAATGGTATGGCACGTATCCATCGGACTCCCGGATTGAAAGTTATGAAGGTTCGAACGGATAATGCGTCGTCCGAGTGCACGTACTTTGAGGTGACAGAACCCACCATGCTCGGGGCAGCCTGGGCAGCCGTGGGTAGACTTGTTGCTGCTGCGGGTAGACCTGCTGCTGCCACGGGTTGACCCACAACACTTTTGGTCTATAAATAGAACCCCCATCATCCATAAAATGTAAGAAAAAAGAAGAAAATAGAGAAAACTCTTTCCATTAATTCAACCTGTAACCTCTTCTAGAGTGCTCCAAATTGTGTGATTCTTTTTTCTAAACACTTGTAAGATCGTGTTTTGTAATGTACTGAAATTTAACCGATGGAAACCGAGTTTTCAGGCGTTAAAAGCTATCTGAAGTCCTCTTGGCAGCCCATTGTAAGATATTTTAAATTTTAAAGCTTTTTATCACTTTTGTATATATATATATATCTACTAACATTGAGAGTCGCGTTGTGTGAGTATGCCTGGATCATCGATCCATGGCTTTTTTATTACTTATATATATATATATATATATTTCTGTCTGGCATGGAGTTCACTTCGTGGCCTTTTATTGCTTTTATATATATATATATAACTAAAACTGTTGAAGCTAGAATGGTTTAGATTTACTTAAATCTAGTTCTTTTTCTAGCTTTTATTAGCCTGTGGGCTAGATTTGCCTAAATCTGGCTATTTCTTACTTTGACTGGTTCATGGTGACTAAACTGGAACCATTAAAGCTGTAATGCTTAGATTTATTCAAAGCTAGTTCATTTTCTAGCTTTTGTATATATTGCTTTCATATATGAGCCTAGGAATCATGTGATCACAGATTCAGTTTCCGTGATGGACATTTTCAGCTGCAACCAGCTTGTAAATTATCTACAATATCTGAATTTCCCTAGATGGCTATCATGCCCACAAGGAGTTCGGTACTGCTATATACCTTATTTTCTCGAAGATGCTTCGCATCTCGAAAATAAAAGTAATTATGCCGAACACATAATAAAATGGAAGTATCAAATGCCACAATTACTATGGAGCACAAGGGTTTGAAAAACCTATTTTCCAAAACATAACTGCTATATCTTGTTAAAATTGAACTTTTATATAAAAGTCAAACCCTTTGTATATAGGTACAAACGATGAATAACACTACTTCTAAATAACCGTGTTATCACGAAAGTCGAAGGGTGCCTAACACCTTCCTTCCGCTTAATCAAGCCCCTCGGACCCTAACAAATTTTGGTTTTGTAAACCTGCTAAACAATGTCACATTACTAGGCCTTTGTGTAAACCTTTTCTCGGTTGAGTTGGTGCAATCATTTAAAAATAACCAACTGGCGACTCTTATAGTCAAATCGTCGACATACACAAGTCAGACCTTTTCAAACTTATTTTTTCAAACAACTCTCACCTAATATGAGAACACCAAAAGACAAGAACAGAAAGGGAAAAATAAAAATTCCGACATCGACAACTTGGTTTATCACAATGATAATCATTGGAATTTTGGTGTCGCGCTATCGATATACATATAATGAAAAGGTGATTCATGTCCCATGTTTATATTTGATAGTTAGAGAGTATTAAGGTTAGGTTAAATAATATTAAGGCTAGGTGCGGTTCTTAAAACTCATGCTTATGGTAAGTTTGTGACTCATAATTATATGTATGTTTTTGAACCTCTAAGCATATGGATAGTCCCTGATAGGTTCTTGGACTACGTATTACTAGGACAAGTTCCTAAACACATATTATTGTGGTAGGTTCTTGAACTGTCAAAGTGTGATAAGTTTGATGAACTATACTGGGTATAGGAAGATTGTAAATTGAAATACAAGAATATTTAGTATAAGAGCATTGGTGGTGCTAGAAATAAAAAGAATTAGTAATTGTGAAGCAATGGAGTTAAGATTGAAGATGATGGAGAAAATTAGATATTCTAAATCTTCTAGCTATGCTAGACTTTCGAAATTTATTGACTCCGTGCTGATGTTGTATTCCCGTGTTTTAAAAAAAATGTTCGAACAGATGACTGAATCAATGGGTTTTTAAAAGCAGTGCTATTGTTCTTATGTATATGCTAAGTTATTCCAGCTAGACAAAAATAATTTAACATTGTGACGCCCCCAAAACAGGTATACATCACCCATTCTGAGTTGTCAATACATGGTTCAGAAACAACTACAACTTTATTATTACAACATGTAAACTATGAGTTTAAATACAGATATTGCCATCTAGACAATATCCACATACAGATAAATCCCCATCATAATTATTGATACATTATTTTTAAAAAAAGGTGAGGACTACTAAACAACTCTCCCTAGAACCTACATTCCATACCCCGACTCGTACTCACTATATTCTCGCCTCCTGAGAAGAAAAATGGAACAAAAAGGAAAAGGGTGAGCTCAACTAGCCCAGTAAAGAATATTATGACTAAGATAATATACAACAAATTATCGTTAGTCTTCAACAGAGAAAAATCTAATAGAATACAATGGACAACAAATTTTAAATCAATATTCGCAGCGGAAAATATTAATTCATAGAAGAGTTACATAGAGGATGAAATCTACTAATGTCTATGAATTTAACAGTCCATCAATAGTATTTGTTTTTATCCCTGTAACATCAATCAATGCACCTCTTGATTCATATATTCATCCTTGCACTACAGGCCAAAGATATTCATCAGTTGGTCATGTTCATCTAAACACCTGTTCATCTTTGCACTACGGGCCAAAGATATTCATCAGAAATCATTAATCTTTGCACTACAGGCCAAAGATATTCAATAATATCATCATTTAAGACTGAAGATGATGAAAAATATTTTTAAAGAAACGAATTCAGTTAAACAAAATGACAAGGATTAAGGATTAAGAATTCGTACTTTGTTTTATCCATGTCCAAAAATACCTCAAAAATAATCATAGTGGTGTAAAATTCAAGAATGATCAAAACATGGATACAATCAAAGCTAGTATTCATAATAGATATTTTAGACGAAAAGAATTTTTTTCATTTTTTGATGAATAGTGCCGTATTCGTGAATAGTGTCTTATACGTGAATAGTGCCGTATACGTGAATAGTAACTTCGACACAAAAAGTTCCAAATTTGATTAAAAGTTCAGATCAATACTTCGGCATAATGATATTAGAAGAAATAATATCATTTTAAAAAAAATAATATCCCTTACCTCGGAAAGACAGTACTTCTAACTGGAATACTAGATATAAGCTATAACTTGAACTTTCACCGTATAGCAATACTCAAAGTATACTCAAAATACTCACAAGAATACGCTCGATAATATAGAGAGAGAAAACTTCAGTTTCTGGTGTGATTTTCAATTCTAACCTAAGCACCCTATTTATAGGAAAATGCTTAGAACACCAAAATAGAAAATTTAATATAATAATAATATATATAATAAATCTTCTACGCACACTTGAAATCTGATTTCAGCTTAATAACCACATGCCACCTTCTAGAAAAAAATAAGAAAAAACATTTTTCTAATTTAAATTAATTTAAACTTCCAAAAATCAATTATTTCGAAGCTTCGTAACTTCAATAATTCACAATAAATAGCCCTTTTTCAGAAAATTCGAATCTCGCGTAGTTTTTATAGGAAATTCAATTCTCTACAACTTTGCAGAAGAAAGTTTTTCCAAATTCCAAACAGAAATTGACCGAAATCCAAAAACGGGTGATTTTAGAGGCTATAATCACATTTCAGTCAATAAATGGGGTCCACCGACATGTTTAACATGTTTTAAACATTTATTGCAACAAAAATACTCTTCCTCCTTGTATACTCATATATCCCACATTCGTTGTAAAAATATCACCATTATTATATTATTAAAATATAATAATATATATATTTAAATGAATTATTTTATCAGAAAAAGATAAAATTTCAATTTTCAACAATTGTCACATTAAAAATTTTCTCCATCTATATCCACATAAAATCAATATTTTCCTCATCATATGAATCAATAATTAATTATTCACAAATAATATTACAGAATCACAATATTGACAACCAGACAGTTCCCAGGAAAGAGGGGGCTTTCCAATAAGAATTTCTCCTTACTGGCGCGCAATTAGGTGACCAAACCTCTCCTTAGACAGAACTTTCTAGACATTGTCAATAATGTTATCTAATAATATTATTCTGATAATATGAATTATTGCTTCGATAATGAAAAATATTGTGTAATGACAATTATTGAAACAACAGCAATATAAAATATCAACGCAACAATTATTGAACCAATAAAATAAAATACTGAATAGTAATTACTGTAACCATTATTGAGTAGTGTCTTCTTACGTAAGAATTAATAATTGGTGCAATACCGTGTGCTACTGTGTTTTAACCACCGAGTATTTTAACAGTATTAACGGTAACAACTACGCCGTTATTTTTAAACAACTTATATTTGTCGTTTTCTTCATCCAATCGCTTTCCATTATGGGGCCCACACATGGCTGCGTCGTCGTACGAATATTCCCCGACAGTACGAATATTCCACGACCAAACGAATATTCTCCGACAACAATGAATATTTTATAACCACTTGTTTATTTTGAAATATTTACGTATTTTACCCATAACTATCCACATTAATCAAATCAACCCTTACTATTCAAAATAATAATTAGAGGAAATTAAATTTCATTTATTAATTATTTGGGGTCTTACAACCTCCCCTTCTTATGAAATTTCGTCCTCGAAATTGTCGTACGTACCTGGTGTTTCGAAAAGGTTAGGATATCTCGCTTTCATTTCTGTTTCCAATTCCCAGGTCATTTCCTCTATAGCATGATTTCTCTACAAAACTTTAACTTGTGGTATAACCTTTGTGTGTAGGACATGCTCCTTCCTATCCAAGATCTTGACAGGTACCTCCTCATACGTTAAATCTTCGGCTATCTCGTCTGGTTCTAACTCAATGACGTGGTTCGGGTCTTTCACATATTTACGAAGCACAGATATATGAAACACATTATGAACACGAGACATACTCAGAGGTAACGCGAGTCTATAGGCTACATTACCTACTCGGTCAAGAATTTGAAATGGACCAACAAATCATGGATTGAGTTTTCCTCTCTTCCCAAATCTTGTAACTCCCTTCCATGGAGCAACTCGCAATAATACATGATCCCCTATACTAAATTCCACGTCCTTTCGATGAAGATCCGCATAACTCTTTTGTCGATCTTGTGCCGTTCGCATACGTTGTCGAATCATTTGGATCTTTTCGGTAGTCATACGTACTAACTCGGGTCCCAACAATGTTGTTTCACCCACCTCATCCCAACATATTGGAGAGCGACACTTTCGTCCATATAATGCTTCAAATGGAGCCACACCTATACTTGCCTGATAACTGTTGTTGTAGGAGAATTCCACCAATGGTAAATACTTATCCCAACTGCCCTTGAAGTCTAGGACACAGAGTCTTAATAAATCTTCAAGAGTTTGAATAATCCTCTCTGATTGTCCGTCCGTTTGAGGATGGTATGCCGAAGTGAATCATAAATCCATACCCATAGCTTTTGTAAGCTAACCCAAAATCTTGAAGTGAATCTTGGGTCACGATCCGATACTATAGATACTAGCATGCCATGCAACCTCACAATCTCATTTACATACATTTGAGCAAGACGTTCAAGGGAATAAGTCTCCCGTATCGACAAGAAATGAACAGACTTGGTTAATCTATCAACAATAACCCAAATAGCATTGATGCCTTGAGAAACCGTAGGAAGACCCGTAACGAAATCCATGGTAATGTGTTCCCACTTCCATTTCAGAATCTCAAGTGGTTGCAATGGTCCCTTAGGCACTTGATGCTCCACCTTTACACGTTGATAAGTTAAACATGTTGAGATAAACTTTGCAATCTCTCTCTTCATATTGTTCCACCAAAATGTATGTCGAAGATCAGCGATACATTTTGGTACTTCCAGGATGGATTGTAAATGTTGTATTGTGTGGCCTCCATCATGATCTTGTACTTCAAATCAGAATCGTTAGGAACACAAAGTCTGGAGTGGACTCGAAGTATTCCTTCTTCATAAATTCTCGCTTCCGGAATAGCACCTTCTTGTACTTTCTTCTTCATATGCATCAGCTCCGGGTCGGTGGCTTGAGCAACATTAACTTTTTCTATTAAAGTTGGCTCTATGCGTATACTTGACATTATCGCACTCGTTCCTGCATATGATCTTCTACTCAATGCGTCAGCTACCACGTTCGCTTTTCCAAGATGGTATTGAATAGTGTGGTCGTAGTCTTTTAATAGCTCGAGCCAACGTCACTGCCACATGTTGAGTTATTTTTGAGTGAAGAAATATTTAAGGCTTTTATGGTCTGAATATATCTCCACTTTCTCCCCATATAGATAATGCCTCCATATATTTAGCGCGAAAACGACTGCTGCCAACTCTAGATCATGAGTAGGATAACTCCTCTCATACTCTTTAAGTTGTCGTGAGGCATAGGCTATGACTTTCCCACATTGCATGAGAACACATCCTAACCCTTTGCCCGAAGCATCGCTATAGATAACAAATCCATCTGAACCAGATGGTATTGTTAGAACAGGTGCCGAAATAAATCTCCTCTTAAGCTCTTAGAAACTCTTCTCGCATTCCTCGCTCCATACGAATTTTATATCTTTCCGAGTCAGCTGAGTTAATGGAGTAGCGATTCGAGAAAACCCTTCCACGAATCTCCGATAATAACCAGCTAAGCCCAAAAAGCTACGTACTTCAGTCATCGACTTCGGTTGCTCCCAACTTTGTATTGCTTCAATCTTCGCCGGGTCAACAGATACTCCATGTTTTGACACCACGTGCCCAAGGAATGCTACTTCCTCAAGCCAGAACTCTCATTTCTTCAACTTAGCATATAGCTTATTTTCACGAAGCCTTTGGAAAACCAGCTTCAAATGGTGCTCATGATCTTCACGGCTTTTGGAATATATGAGGATGTCATCAATAAAGACAACAACGAATTGATCTAAATATTCCTTAAATACTTGATTCATCATATCCATGAAAGCCGCAGGAGCATTAGTCAATCCGAAAGACATAACTAAGAATTCATAATGCCCATACCGAGTTCTGAAGGCAGTCTTTGGAATATCCTCAGTTCTAATTTTCAGCTGATGATATCTAGAACGAAGATCGATTTTTGAAAAGAATTGTGCTCCTTGCAACTGGTCAAACAAGTCATCAATACGAGGTAGAGGATACCTATTCTTGATAGTGACATGGTTCAATTCCCGATAGTCAATACAAAGTCGCATACTCCCGTCTTTCTTCTTTACAAATAAAACAGGAGCACCCCAAGGAGATGTACTAGGACGAATGAAACCGATGTCCAATAATTCCTGTAGTTGGACCTTTAACTCCTGAAGTTCAATAGGAGCTGTTCGATATGGGGTTTTAGAAATGGGCTTTGTTCCAGGTTCAAGATCAATAAAGAATTCAACTGCACGTTCTGGGGGTAGACCGGGAAGTTCTTCAGGAAATACGTCAGGAAAGTCAATAACAACAGTAATATTATTCAAATTTGACGTGTCTTTATTCAAATCCATAACATGGGCTAAGAAAGCTTGACATCCGTTTTTCAATAAACGAATAGTTTTATGATTAGATATGACAGTGATTGATTTTAATGGTTTAGTTGCCTGAATTCGAACAACAGGTTGATTAGGAATATGAAAACTAACAACCTTACAAAAATAATCAATTTTGGCATGATGAATAGTTAACCAATCAATCCCTAAAATCACATCAAAAGCAAGTATCTTAAAAGAGATAAGGCCAACAGGTAAGGTGATGGTGCCAACTTGAATCATACAAGATTTATAAACAGTGGATGTGATGAAAGTTTCTCCTAACGGAGTTTCCACAGATAGGTCCAAGTCTAATTTCTTCGGAGTAAAGTTTAAACTGTTAAGCACAAGCAGAAGAGATAAATGAATGGGTAGCACCGGTATCAAGTAAGGTATAAACTTCGCAAGAATTTATAAATAGCTTACTCGTGATCACCTCATTTAGGTTCCTCGCATTTTGACCAGTCACAACAAACGCTCTTCCAGGAACCGTTGACTTTGACTTTTCTGGGACAGTCTTTTGAGTTGCCGTCCCCGCTGAACTAGGTTTCGCTACCGTACAATCTCGAGGGATATGTCCTTCCTTTCCACAATTATAGCATACCTTGAACTGTTGTGGGCAGTTTGGACTGATATGTCCCTCTTTCCCGCATTTATAGCATATGACCGGTGGTCTTTCTCCTCCCTTGGAACCATTTACTGTTGGCACTGTCATCTTCACATGGTCATTGTTGAATCTCCTCTTCTTAAAATCTCCTCCCGACTCGCTTCTTCTATTTTCATAGCTATGATTACCACCAGAGTGGTTACCATTTTTGTCCGTCTTTTTCTTTCTCCACTGGTTATTGTTGTTTTGCTGACTGCTATCTCTAGTATGATCCTGATTGTGGTACCTCGGTTGACCGTACTCATTATCTCGCTCCAACAATTGAGCCCTGTTAACAACATCTGAATAGAGAGAAAATTTATGAGATATGAGATATTGTCGTATGCCGGGTTTCAAATCTCTAAGAAACATCCGCGTCATACGTTCCTCATTCTCCACCAAATGAGGTGCAAACCTGGATAACTCTGCAAACTTTGCCTCGTACTGAGACACCGTCATGTTATTTTGTTCTAATCTGATGAACTCCACTTCCTTCATATGACGAACACTCTCAGGAAAGTATTTGTCATTAAATAGTTTCTAAAACGTCTCCCAAGACATGCTGAGTGCGGCTGGATGGGTACGCTTCACAGACTCCCACCAGTAGTCTGCCTCGCCACGGAACATAAAGGTGGCGAATGAAACCTTCTGTTCCTCCGTGCATCCCAAGACATCGAATATCTTGGTAATTTGCTTGACCCATATCTCCGCCATGATCGGATCTGGCTTTCCCTTAAATTCCGGTGGTCCCAACTCTTTGAACTGCTTGGCTGTGACAACCCGTGAATTTCTATCATTTCCTCCTATATTTTGAACACGAGTCTCCCTCGTCTGATTTTGCATGAACTGCAAAAAGCTTCTAAACATTGCGTCGTTCATCGTCTGATCAGTGGTGTTGTTCAAAGGAGGAACATTGCCAGCCTGCTGCACGTTCTCCTCGTTGGTAAGTACATGCATCTCCACGGTCTCATTAACTCCACTGTTAACATTCTCGGTTGCCATTCTTAAATACTGCCATAAAACAAGGGTTAATTAACCAAATCAATATATCACATAATATCCCTATATACTGACCAACTAATAAATAAACTTAGGTAGGACACACTAGCGAAAGATTTACTCGTATCTCCTCTCCTAGTTCAATTCCCCGATCTCCGCCAGAGATCATATCCCTAAGCTCTGATACCAACTGTGACGCCCCCAAAACAGGTATACATCACCCATTCTGAGTTGTCAATACATGGTTCAGAAACAACTACAACTTTATTATTACAACATGTAAACTATGAGTTTAAATACAGATATTGCCATCTAGACAATATCCACATACAGATAAATCCCCATCATAATTATTGATACATTATTTTACAAAAATGGTGAGGACTACTAAACAACTCTCCCTAGAACCTTCATTCCATACCCCTACTCGTACTCGCTATATTCTCGCCTCCTGAGAAGAAAAATGGAACAAAAAGAAAAAGGGTGAGCTCAACTAGCCCAGTAAAGAATATTATGACTAAGATAATATACAATAAATTATCGTTAGTCTTCAACAGAGAAAAATCTAATAGAATACAATAGACAACAAATATTAAATCAATATTTGCAGCGGAAAATATTAATTCATAGAAGAGTTATGTAGAGAATGAAATCTATTGATGTCTATGAATTTAACAGTCCATCAATAGTATTTGTTTTTATCCCTGTAACATCAATCAATGCACCTCTTGATTCATATATTCATCCTTGCACTACAGGCCAAAGATATTCATCAGTTGGTCATGTTCATCTAAACACCTGTTCATCTTTGCACTACGGGCCAAAGATATTCATCAGAAATCATTCATCTTTGTACTACAGGCCAAAGATATTCAATAATTTCATCATTTAAGACTGAGGATGATGAAAAATATTTTTAAAGTAACAAATCCAGTGAAAAAAAAATGACAAGGATTAAGGATTAAGGATTCGTACTTTGTTTTATCCATGTCCAAAAATACCTCAAAAATAATCATAGTGGTGTAAAATTCAAGAATGATCAAAACATGGATACAATCAAAGCTAGTATTCATAATAGATATTTTAGACGAAAAGAAATTTTTTCATTTTTTGATGAATAGTGTCGTATTCGTGAATAGTGTCGTATACGTGAATAGTAACTTCGACACAAAAAGTTCCAAATTTGATTAAAAGTTCAGATCAATACTTCGGCATAATGATATTAGAAGAAATAATATCATTTTTAAAAAAATAATATCCCTTACCTCGGAAAGACAGTACTTCTACTGGAATACTGGATATAAGCTATAACTTGAACTTTCACCGTATAGCAATACTCAAAGTATACTCAAAATACTCACAAGAATACGCTCGATAATATAGAGAGAGAAAACTTCAGTTTCTGGTGTGATTTTCAATTCTAACCTAAGCACCCTATTTATAGGAAAATGTTTAGAACACCGAAGCAGAAAATTTAATATAATAATAATATATATAATAAATCTTCTACGCACACTTGAAATCTGATTTCAGCTCAATAACCACATGCCACCTAGAAAAAAATAAGAAAAAATGTTTTTCTAATTTAAAATAATTTAAACTTCCAAAAATCAATTATTTCGGAGCTTCGAACTTCAATAATTCACAATAAATAGTCCTTTTTCAGAAATTCCGAATCTCACTAGTTTTTATAGGAAATTCAATTCTCTACAACTTTGCAGAAGAAAGTTTTTCCAAATTCCAAACAGAAATTGACCGAAATTCACAAAGCGGGTGATTTTAGAGGCTATAATCACATTTCAGTCAATAAATGGTGTCCACCGACATGTTTAACATGTTTTAAACATTTATTGCAACAAAAATACTCTTCCTCCTTGTATACTCATATATCCCACATTCGTTGTAAAAATATCACCATTATTATATTATTAAAATATAATAATATATATATTTAAATGAATTATTTTATCAGAAAAAGATAAAATTTTAATTTTCAACAATTGTCACATTAAAAATTTTCTCCATCTATATCCACATAAAATCAATATTTTCCTCATCATATGAATCAATAATTAATTATTCACAAATAATATTACAGAATCACAATATTAACAACCAGACAGTTCCTAGGAAAGAGGGGACTTTCCAATAAGAATTTCTCCTTACTGGCGCGCAATTAGGTGACCAAACCTCTCCTTAGACAGAACTTTCTAGACATTGCCAATAATGTTATCTAATAATATTATTCAGATAATATGAATTATTACTTCGATAATGAAAAATACTGTGTAATGACAATTATTGAAACAACAGCAATATAAAATATCAACGCAACAATTATTGAACCAATAAAATAAAATACTGAATAGTAATTACTGTAACCATTATTGAGTAGTGCCTTCTTACGTAAGAATCAATAATTGGTGTAATATCGTGTGCTACTGTGTTTTAACCACGGAGTATTTTAACAGTATTAACGATAACAACTACGCTGTTATTTTTAAACAACTTATATTTGTCGTTTTCTTCATCCAATCGCTTTCCGTTATGGGGCCCACACATGGCTGCGCCGTCGTACAAATATTCCCCGACAGTATGAATATTCCACGACCAAACGAATATTCCCCGACAACAATGAATATTTTATAACCACTTGTTTATTTTGAAATATTTACGTATTTTACCCATAACTATCCACATTAATCAAATCAACCCTTACTATTCAAAATAATAATTAGAGGAAATTAAATTTCATTTATTAATTATTTGGGGTCTTACAAAAATTATCAAAACACATTTTATGTGATCATATGCATCGTTTGATATGGAGTGGAAATAATAGAGGGAGACATCAATGCAATTGAACCTTATGTTGGATGTGATCATAGGATCATCAGCCACTATGGTATGATGTAGCATGACTTAATCCTCAACATGCCATTAAGACGATACGATATCGTGATATAAAAAAAATTAATTTTGGTTTTCTTTGACATTGAGAAGATATGCTAATGAAGATGTGTTTTTTTTAGAAAAAAGATTTTTAGTTTTCTTTAAACTAAGAAAGGTATGCCAATTGAGTTGGTTAAGAATGTATGTATATATATCTCGATTGATGTCCGAGTTGTTGCTAGTAGTCTATGCTATTTGACTCAGCTAGACGAATATTGAAAGATGTTTATGAAAGTCGAGCCTTCTTTGTCAAGTTATTTTGGTGTGGATTCAGATGTTAAGTAGCTGAGGTGAACAACTCTATATAAGGGGGCATGTTATCGGAGACAATGGTTCTGAAAGTAACGCATATAGTTGTTACAATGTTAAGATGTAATACATTGTGCACGACGTGGGGTATGATAGAATGATCACCTAAAGTATTTGCATAGAGTGTTTTCAGTCCGTGTGATTGCTAAATATTCTGTTAAAGATGGTTTATAGTGGTGATGCACTATTAAACCTGAAGAAAAGTTCAAGGTCTTTTGACCCTTCAACATGATTTGATAATCTTTTAAATTCCTTAGTTATTCATTTCGCTTCCTAATTATTGAGCAATTATGGAAGATTCTTATTATTCTGAAAGGTGAAAGTGGAAAGGAGGGGGATATTCCTTAGAAAAGGGTAAGTCATAATATACGACATGTGATGATGAGAAAGTTACGCAAAACATAATAATTTCAAGAAAGAAAAGAAATTTTGATGAGAGAAGGGATGAAATTATTAAATGATAATGTAAAACTTTTAAAAGAGAAAGATGTAGAGAATGAGATGATTTTAAAAAGATATTTAGAGAATGAATTTTGTTATAGAATCCAATGAAAGAATAAAGATTAATGTAATATCTATTTTGGTAAATTGTATTGACGTATATTTGTAAATTAAAATTTTGAGGATGAAATTCTTAGAAGAAGGGGTGAATCTAATATCCTGAGTGTTTATGAGTTGAGTATATGATATTGATTCTTTGAATTGGAAATAAAAGGATTAAAGAATATATAATACTCAAAATATAATTGAGTTTAAGTGAAGGTTATGGGATAAAGCTTGCAAGAATTTATTGAGAAAAAGAATCGAATAGGAATTATTAAACCTATATTAAGGAAATATGTCAAGTTAGTTAAGTTATTCAACGATAAATTTTTGAAGGAGATTCAATAAAAACTGAGTAAGGGAGGTTTTGGTGATTCCGAGGACGGAATCCTGTGACAATCCTGAATTTTCAGAAGTTATTAAAATAAGAATTTAGTAAATAAAATTCTTATTATAAATTGTTTTGATAATATATATATATATATATATATATATATATATATATATATTCATAGATTGGAGAAAATGAGATTTAATAGTTAATTAAATTATTGAAGAAATTAATTAATATTAGTTAATTTAATTGAAAATTATATTATTTTATAATATAATTTGATTTTTATGCTATATTGGCAATGAAGTTGATTCCATAAATAATGTGGATAATTCACTTAATTAAAATAGTTTATTAATATAAGTATAATTGATTTAATAAAATGAGAAGGTAATATATTGCATGAAAATGTGGTATGTTATTTTAATGCAAGTAAACCATTTATTAAATAAATAAATATTCTAGTTGGGAATATTTATAGAATTTAAAATAAATATTCGATAGAAATTATTATGGAATAATTTATTCGAGTGTAATAATATTGAGGGAATGAAAATATTCTAATATAATTAAGTAATTAAATTAAAGGATTAATGATTTTTTAAATTAAATTATAATTATGGTTGGCTATGTGACACCCCAAATCTGGGTACTTCATTCTCACAAGATTTGGTGTTCACTTTCCATTCATTCATATTAAACTACCCAATTATAATAAAATTAAACCATCAATCTTCCCATTAAAAGGGTTACATCATTAAATCAAAAAGTCTCCCAGGTTATCTAACCTTTAACATCAATCAAGTGTAGAAATAAAATAATTACATCACATCATTAAATATAAATTTTATCATCATGAAATTAAACAAATTACAAGTCTTCATCACTTGCTCATTTTTCATTTTCCTTTGTTAGTGGTAGGTTCATCGACCTTGTAACGACCCCAAAATTCATACAATTTAATTCTCAACTTTGTCCGTTAATAACACATCTACCTTCTGATTTTACATCATTATTCGATATTAAACTTTATAAAATGCGAAATAATTTAAACTTTTATGTCTTCTTACTTTAATTCCCTGAATCAAAACCTTTATCATCTACATGTCTTTGAATCAATCTTATTTTATGATTCGCTTTATCACTGTTATTATATAAAATTTTACATTTCAATCCGATAACCTTTACATATCAGGTAACTCTAACTTTAGCTTTAGAACTTAACATAAAACTATACCTCATAAAAAATTTAGTACATCTCATGAATCTTAATCATGGTATAAAGAAATAACAACTTTAGCTAAAATATTAATCTTCGTGTATTATTTCTGATCCACATCATTCAAGTAGCACATAGTGTTACCTTCAATCCTTAACCTGCAAAAATGGTTATTTGCAAGGTTGAGCTCGAAAGCCCAACAAGATCTAACAGTTTTCATGCATCACATAGCACATAATAATACTCTAAACATATAACATACATGCTGCAGTTCATATACCAAGTATAAAGATTGAGTTCCTTACTCAATCAACATGCTTTAATCAATCAACGCAGTCATAAATTGACTTTAAGATTTAATACTTTCAACATATAAATAACACATCATGCTCTTTGCAATAAAGATTTAAAATAGTTAATCATCAAGTTCACATAGCAAATAGGAACTGAAAGACTTACCTGATTCGTAGTTTATGAACTACGACGACTTAACTGCTTAACGCGTATCTGCACTTCGTGTATTCCTACACATTTATGTAATCATGGATTCACATCCATTAGTCATATATTTCATACATTCTTAGTATAATAATAATGTTACATTATTTCCTAACTAGGTTTGTAAAACCTACATTTCACTTTCTCATCATACTCGTAGAATAGGTAGGTATGTATAGGTATACCTTAACCACTCGTACTTTACATCAACGTTCATATATATCTATTACACACTTGGATCTCTATGTGTTCGTTACACATTTCAAACTCATAGATGCAAGATTCACAAAGTTCTTGCATTTTGCAAAATTTAACAACTCTGTGTTTTATATAACCATTACATGTGACAACCCGAGAAATTAAACAATTTATTAAAATCTTAAATGATGAATTTAATGTCAAATAATAGACCTAGACAGAAAATAAGTGTATATGTTTGATATTTTTGGGAAGGAATTTTGAGGATTTCAAAATTCTGTTATGATATTAATGAATTGTTCAGGATTAAGTGTATACGTGTATATGTTCTGTGAATAGGGTATTATATATGTATAAAATGTGGTTAAGGGTTGAACAAATAATTTTTATCAGTGTCAAACCCTAAGTATATATTAAAAATGTCAACATTCAGTTAGAAAACCCTAGGAATAGATAAGAAACCCTAGAAACCGGTTCTGAAACCCTAATTTCGGTTCCGGAAATTCGAAACCCTAATTTAGAAATTGAAAACCCTAGTTTGGGAATGCAAATGTTGGTATAAGGTTTAAACATTATTAATGATAACCTAATTAGGGATAACCCTAATTGATTTAAAAAAACTCTAATTTCTGGTTTAGAAACCCTAATTATAATTAGGGAAAACCTGATTGTTAGTGTAATAATTTCAATGTTAATTAGGAAATATTAATCCTAATTTTCAAGTTATAAGTAATTAGAAAACCCTAATCTAATTAGGAAACCTAATTTCTAAATTAGAAAGATAATTTTTCTATTTAAAAACCTAATTCTTGGGTTATAAACTTAAATGTACAATTTTGACCCTAATTGCTAAATTAGCAATTTTAATTAGGAAACAATAATCCTAATTAACAAGATTGAATTTCATTATTAGGAAATCGTAATATATTTATAAAATCCTAATTATAATTTAGAAATTTTTATTTTGAAAACCCAAATTAGAAATTCTAGAAATTTAAAATTTTGGAAATCTTAGGTTTTAACCGTAAGGGTCAAACCCTAAGGGTTGGATGAAAAGACCAATTTGCCATTAAAATTATAAGGAAAATGTCCAAAATTCCCTTTTGTCACATTTTCTAATATGTTGAGTGTAAATCTTGCCAAGATTTTTTTGTTGACCAACCTTTGACTTCTCTTGTGCCTTAAATATCAGCAAATCTTAGCTAACTTACAATATTAAATACAATGCATCTATTATAAGAGATTTAAGAGAGAGAAAAGGTCCACTTTAATTTCATTTTCTCCTAGACCCCCCCTCTCTCTAATATCCGAAAATGTAGAGTGATAAAGTGAGATAAGATAAGCTAGTATCAGTCCTTAACTTGACAAGATCAGATCAACAAAGTCAGATCCAAAAATCAATGTTTATGAAGGTATAAACCCTAAATTTTGGAATCCATGTGTTCTATGTTAGATGTTGTAATTTGTTTTTATAAGTTATGTTAGAGGGTGTTATTTGATGATATGGGTTGCTAAAACTTAGATCCATATCATTTTGATGCTCGAAATTAAAGTTTTTAGAACTGATCTATGAACCCTAAATTTTTGTCTTACAACCGAATGTCATGGCTCATAGATCTCTCTGTATTAGGTGGTAGTGGTGTTTGATGTTATAGATCTGTTCTTTGTAGTAAGGGCTTTAATCTGGAACTTGAAGCAAGCTCATATCATGTTTATATTGAAAGATATGATCGGTCAAAGTGCATTGACCGAGTACAAAAATTTGAATCTGGGCAACCCAGAATTTTTTCCGGTGGTCTGACAAGATTTTCAAAGCCCCTGATCTTGTTGTATGTTAATGTTTTGGCCAAGTTATTGTTTTGTTGTTGTAGCCTGACATGAAGACTACATGGTAAAGGCTTTAGATCACCCAGATCCTTATCAGAATCGTAAATAATCGTGGTCAAACTAGGTTGACCAATCTGCTTGAAGAACAAATCTTGAAAACCCAGATTCTTCAAAACTCGTTTTCTCTGACAATGTTTGACCGACCTGAATCTTGTGCTTGTGTTGATAATACACTGATATTATGTTATAGGATTGCTCTATTACATGTTTACTATAAGTATTAACCTTTACAACACACTAAGCAAACCTACAACGCATAGATTCAAGACCTGGAAAGTAGCCCCTCGAACTGTTCTTCATTTCTAGAAAACCCAAAAATGAAGAACAACTCTTACATGAAATTTGAGAGCCTATATCTCTCGATTATGATGTTGGATTGCCATGAAACTTGTTGATGGTTGTAGGGTTACATCAACACTACAACCTTGATGCTTTAAACTACTCAGAAAACTTAGGATCATGGAACAAATTGTGGTTAAACCTGGTAACTCGGCAATTGACATAGGTTTCTGGGTTTGAGCTCAAGAACACCAAGAACACCTATAGCGGCGGTTCTGTCGCTATAGGGCCCTTTAACGACAGTTATTTTCGGAAAATAAATCAATAAATTAAATAAATAGAAAAAATAATTTTTAATTATTAAAAATACAAAAATATTTTGAGTATATTTCAAAAATATTTAATATTTTTGGAATATAAAAGGTATTTAATTAATTTAATTATAATATTAAATAAATTATTTAAAAATGATTTTAATATTTGAAAAATCTTGAAAAATTATATTATGGTGTTAGAAAAAATTTTAAGTTATTTTTAATAACTTTTGATATTTTGTGATGAATTTCATTAATAAATTAATATTAATGGTGATTAATTTATTTAATAAATATATTAAATAAATTGTGGAGAATTAGAATTAATGTTTTAAAAATTATATAAAAATGATTTAAGTGTTATAAAAATATTTTAAGTTATAAAGTATAAATTTTGATATTTTGTCATGAAAATTTTAATATTTTAATATTAAAAGTAATTATCGGATAATGGATTTAAGTGTTTAAAAATTATATAAATATGATTTTAAGGTATTAAAAATACTTTGTAATATTATAAATATATTATAATATTATTTTATGATTTCAATTAATATTTAGTATTAAATAAATATTAATGATAAAGGAATTATGTGGTATTTAATTCATTTAAATACGATATTAATGATTGAAAAATTATGATAAATGGTAATAATTACTTGAAAATTATTATGAGCTTATGAAAAATAATTTGACTGATAATAAATTATCTAAGATATTTATGAACTAGTTTAGATCGAGTCTTAATGATTTTAGACTCGAGTTTTGTTCGACTAGACCGTTGGAATGTCAAATTTATGTCGGGTTCAACTCAGACTGCAATAGTTTGACTGTATACCAAGTCTTATATGTGTTGTAGACTAATAGGGTTATCTGTTATGTGTTTAGGTTATTATATGTATATACATATATAATAATATTATATTGTGATGATATTATTCTAATTTGTATATCGATATTATTTATATGTTAGGTCTTTAGACAAAAGCTTAATAAATTGCGTAACCGTAATCAACCGAACATTCAAGTTTTTCTTAACTCTACTTAGAGTTGTTTCATTCAGATATGCTTATGGTTAATCATTATTGATTGCCATGTCTAAGAATTGTAGAATTGTACTCTTTACATATTGCATGTATAAGTCAGGTATAAAAGGCTGATCACCTTCATTACCATTTGGTCCAGATATAATTGTTCATGTTCAATACTTGTTCATTCAAAAGTTTATTCTTGCTAATTCACAACTATATTGTTGAATTATAGCCAGCTTATTATTCAGACTCTTTCAATTATGATATATCCTTAAACAAATTTTAATTTTGTTGGGCAACCTTCATGCTCAACCTTGCTATATCATGATAAAACATTGCAGATTGATTTATTTTTAAATATACGGTCTAGATTGGTTTACTATAAAATATTCTAATAAAATAAAATCTTTTAAATAAAATATAATATATTCTATTTATAATCTAATAAAATGAATAACTTTATAAAAGTATTCTGTTTTATATAAAAAGATTTTACTATACAAACACTATGCAGGCACTATACAAACACTATACAGGCACTATGCAAATACTATGCATAATAAAATATATTATATTCTAATTATTGTCTAATAAAACAAATAACTTTATAAAAGAATTTTTTTATATAAAAAGATTTTACTATGCAAAATAATGTACATAATAGAATATAATATATTCTATTTATAGTCTAATAAAACGAATAACTTTATAAAAATATTTTGTTTTATATTAAAAACTTTTCTGTTTTATTACATTAATAATACTAATAAAACAAAAATTCATCATCATTATTATAATTCACATTATTAATCGACCAGGTCGTTCCTAGGAAAGAGGGGGCTTTCCAATAAGGATTTCTCCCTATTGGCGCTGTGACAACCATAATTTTGTAATTTAATTTTAATATTTATTTGATTGAATAAATATTTTTTGATGAATTAATTATTAGATTAAATAATTAATTGATGAAGTTGTGATAGATTAATTTAATTATATGTATTACATTTATTAATTTAATGTGGAGAATTTTTATTGTTCGAAGTATGTGATTATGTGAGCTTATTGAATTAAAAGAAATATTTAATAAGCCTATATTATTTTAACTAATTTAATTATTAATTAGAGATTTAATAATTTGACATTATTAATCAAAGAGAATTTGTATTATGTGACTATGTGTATTAATGAAAAATTATTATATTTTATTTAAAGTAAATTAAATAAGATATTAGATTTATTTTATATGGATGTGACATTATTTAAACTATATGATAATGATTTATTAAATTAAATGATTTTAAACCCCATTCTTGCTAGCCAAACATGGCACTAAGAGAGGTTGGGAGCAGTTACCCATGATAGGTAACTGACCTCCATTATGCGCATCAGTTTACCTTACGCCTTCTTTTCTTTTCCTTATTATTTCTAAGTCTGACAGAGTTTAACAGAGAGAGAGTTTGAGAAAGTTTGAGAGAGATTGGGAGAAACTCTGTGATTGAAGTAGAGAGATTTGTCATTTTATTTAATCTATGCTTTGGGTAATTCTCTTCAACCCAAATTCTTATTTTACGTCTTTTAAGTTTTCATAAAAATGGCTTTCATACTTCTGTGAGTCTCTATATTTGGGTAATTCTGTTGTTATGAGAATATATGTAATAATTCGAGTTGTATGGTATGTTATATATATATATATATATATATTGTGTGTTTCCATATCATCAATTTCATAAGATTACAACGTATGATTATGACTTGTTATTTCAAAAATTTACAGAGTACGTGATATGGCCATGACCTTGTACGTGATTTTTATATGTCAAATATAATTTATTTTGCAAAATTCACACATTGATATGATTATGCATGTTAAAATGAACAAAATGAAACTTGAATGGTTGGATTTGGCTTTATAACGAATTCGTAGAATTAAAATCTATGTTTTTGTTCAAGAACATCAAAAACAGTCTAATTTGCATGCTTTAATTCTGTGATTATGAGTTTTAATGGGTGAAAACACTTCATAGATGTTAAGTATTGATAATGTATGAATTATAACATATGGGTATGAGTAATTTGGTGAAATTAGTGTTAAGAAGTGTTGATTTCGCTAAATTTTGTGTTCTTCGCAAACTAGAAATTCAGAGTCTGGGGTTTCGCGCCGTGGAGCCAACTCCCAGTTCATTTCTCACACTGCAGCGCCAAGTATCAGGCCGCAGTGCCACGGTGCTGCAGCGCTAAGACTCAGTACAAAAGTGGCGCCGCAGCGCCACTTAGCAGAATGGTCAGAAATGAGTTTTAAAAAGTGCACAAGTATGGAAATGTGATAGCAACTTAGTCTAATGATTATAAAGACTTGTTAGACCTATAATGAGATGTTAAAATAAATTCTTAACATGTCCATAATACAATTACGTGTGGATTGAATGATCGAATGCATAATTAGTTTATTTTTCGTGAAGTCTTAATTTTACACTAAGTGTAATAATTGACTATGTATAGTCATGAATTCGAGTTAAACAAAGAGTAAAGTTATGATGTTAGTAAGTTATTATTGACTGGAATTGTGAACGTAATTGGTATGTAGGATTTAATTCAAAGAACGAGTTTGTTTAAGTGTAATCTACGCACGAGGCAAGTTTCTAAACCTTATCTTGTTGCATTGAGCAAGTTTTCTAACTCTACATTTACGTTGAGCAAGTTTCTTACCCTAAACTTTCATTGAGCATGTTTCCTAACCCTACTTGTTATCGTTGTATAAGTTGATTAATTCATCTTTCGATATTGAGTAAATTCTCATTATTATTGATCAAGCTTGTCTTGTATATTAAAGTTTATTAATCTTCAAGCATGATGTTGTTATACAATAATTATTCTATTGTATACTTTTGAGATTTTATCCAAGTTAAATTATCTGTTATTGTTAAACCTTGTTAGACTAGCGAACCCTTATTGATTCGACTAGTCCATAGTTGATGAGCGTTCAAAATTTCAGAACCCCTTGATGAATTATCCAAACCAAACTTCCTTTGGCGAATGTCAAAACTAAGATGAACAACCCTGTATAGGGAATTATTTACGCTTTAGCGTTAAGATATTGTGCACAGTATGGTACTAAGGGCTGATCCCCCTAAGTACGTGAAGAAGAGTCCATAGTCTTATGACTGTTAAAGGTTTCAAGTATAAACTCTTGATAACCTAGGACATAGTTCAAGGTCTTATGACCCGCAGAATTTTTTTGATTCTTGTTATTCATTCTTGATTCAAAAGTTGAATTTTATATTAGAAGTTATTATTTCTCTCGCATGTTATTATTCATTGTTATATTGTTATAATTATGGGCAATCGTGCTCACTGTTGCATAATAATAACATTGCAGTTAAGAACGAAAGAGCAGACGAACCTTCCACTAGTAAGGGCAAGGGCAAGCTTAGCAAGTAATGAAGACTATTTTATTATTGTGGTTATGTAATGTAATTAGAATTGATGTTTCTAAGACTTATTTGTTTATGTTTTCCACACAGATGTTTTAAGGTTAGAGTAACTTGGGATTTATTATTATTGAGTTGATGTAACCCCCATAAGGGAAGATATTTTATTATTATTTCTATCTATTGTATGGTTTGCATTTTATTTATGGGTAGATAGATAGATGATGTTTGTACAGTGAACACCAAATACTGTGGAAATGGAAGTACCAGATTTGGGGGTGTCACAGGTTGGTAACAAAGCTGTAAGGTTATGAACCTTAGGTGGGGGGAACAACCTTAGGTAGTAGCCTTGTAGGAGATCGAGAACATAGTGATGGTAAACTCTTATCGAGTTCTAAGAAATGAATTTCTGAATTCATTGAAGATAATAAAAAACTTTATGTGCTTATGTGTTAATTTATGTGTTCGCTAGCACGGATTAGTAACTAAAACTTAAAATTTTGTTGTCAGAATGTCGGATGTTGAAGGAGCTAGTCGAGCTGGGGAGGAGGAACCCTGATTACCTATAGAGGAGGAGCCCCAAGACATTCATGTCGTTAGGGAATAGCTTGTATAGAGAGAGCCATCTCCGTTGATCACTGTTGCTGGTCAGGAGCATAAGCCAGAGACAGATCCAGAGGAGGATCCTGAGGAAGAGGAAGAAGAGGAGTTCCCACCGAACTCCATTGATGCAGAGATGTATGATGCACTCTATGATCATAACGTAGAGTTGCAGGATACTGTTCGGGATCTGACTGAGCAGGCGGTTAGTCAGCAGATTACAATTTTGCAGAAGGATAGGGAGATTGTGACTCTTCACACACATTTGGGAAATGTGGAGTGGGATCTGATTCATGAGAAGGGTCAGACCGAGGATAAGTCTGCAGAAATAGAGAAGTTAAAGAAGGTTCTGAAGGAGAGCTCAGAGAGGCTTGCCATAGCAGAGGAGGGCTGGGTACAAGAGTCACATCGTGCCGATCGTGCAGAAGATGATCGCCGAGCGAAGAAGGCCAAACTTGAGGAGACGTACTCTACACTACAAAATGCAATGGATGCGGTCCAAGATCGAGTTAGGAAGTATCCAATCTAGTTTGAGGATCTACCATCACATATGCTAGATCGCAGAATGATGTCTCGCATCATGGAGGAGGAACGTAGCAAGGCCATCCAGCGCCTTAACAAACAGTGATAGTATTAGTTTAAATATGTGAAAACTATTTGATAGTTAATGATGTAAATTATGATATGTTCATAAATAAAGGAATGTTGTGATGTTTTAAATCCTGTAGATTCTTTATCTCGGGATAGTTGATGTAAATAGCAGTGATGCTATCTTTTGATGTAAAGACTTTTGAATTAAATGAAATGTCAAAGTTTATTTGAAGTAATGTGTTAAGTGAGTTATGATTAAATGTTTAGTTAAGTCTTAAATGTTTTAGAGATTGAGTAAAGATCTAATAAGCGTATATTCTTAACAGAAATATGCCACCTAGAAGAAAAAATCGTCAGCAAGCCCGGGAAGGGTCAACAAACAATAACAACAACGCCAATGCTAACTCCGTTCAGCAATTGGTAAACCTTTTAGCTGGAGCACTTAATAATCAACCCCAAGCTCCATCAAATAATTCGTTTAAGGACTTCAAGGCGGTGGGACCGCCAGAGTTTAAGGGTTCCATAAACCCAATTGAAGCTCAGACGTGGGTAATAGAGATGGAGAAGGTGTTCGATGTTGCTAGGGTAAGGGAAGATCACAAGGCTGCATATGCAACGTTTATGCTGAAGTCCAAAGCTAGCTATTGGTGGCAGGCAAACAAAGTGAGAGGAGGTGAAGGTGTAATATCCTGGGAAAGATTTAAAGATATGTTCTTCGAGATGTATTTCCCAACCAGTTTACAAAATCAGATGGAAGTCCAGTTTCTAGAGTTGAAGCAGAGAAATATGTCAGTAGCTGATTATGCAGCAAGGTTTAACGAGTTGGCTAGGTTCGCCACGTACCAATTACATACCGATGAGAGGAAAGAGAGACAATTTGAGCAGGGACTGAAGCCCTAGTTGTATAGCAAAGTGTCAATATTCCAATTAAACACTTTTACAGGAGTACTTGCTGAGGGTGCAAGTGATGCAGTAACGAAGTATAATCAGGAGCAGAAGAAGAAGAAGAGTGAGAAGGAAGGTAATAACAAGACTGGTGGGAGTAGCACTGGGGGTAATCACAATCAGAAGAGGAAGTGGACTAAAAATTTGTCAGCCGAAAGTCAACAGGGAGGGCAGAAGAAGAAGATTGAACCGTGCCTAACCTGCGGAAAAACGCATTTGGGAGTTTGTCTGAAGGGGAAGTGAGTGTGCTACAATTTTGGTCAGGAAGGCCACATAGCACCAAATTGTTCAAACCCAAAGAAGGGTGCATGCTTCACATGTAGATCAAAAGACCATCTTGAAAGAGATTGTCCTAAGAAGGGATCGAGAGGGACAAATTCAGGAGGAAACAGAGGAAATACTGGTGGAAGCACTCTAACCATTGCATGAACAACAGCAACCAATTGACCAATAGCCAAAACGTTCAACATGATAGTGCAGGACGCGGTACAGTCTCGCGATGTGGTGTCAGGTATCATTCCGATCAATAAAGTTAATGCTTATGTGTTATTTGATTCGGGTGTTACTTGCTCATTTATATCCGATGATTTCGCTAAGAACTTAGAATTGTTTCAGGATGAGTTAGAATACCCCATGAACATAGAAATTGTGAATAGAAAAATTATCCCTGTTAAGTATGTGCACAAGAACTGTAGAGTAGATATTAAGGGTAATATCATGAACGTAGACTTTATCCCTATTCGACTTAGAGAATTTGATGTTATTTTGGGTATGGATTGGTTATCCAATTATGGGGCGCTAATTGACTACCAAAAAAAGCGTATTAACCTTATGACTCCGTCAAATGTTATGTTTTATGGTAGCAAGTCGCCTAGAAAAGCGAGTTGTCTGACAATGATGCATGTCAGGAGATTATTAAGACAAGGCTGTGTAGGATATCTAGCTTACAAAGTCGATAGTCGTAAAGAGAATCCAAAAATTGATGAGATTCCAGTAGTGAGAGATTTCGCAGACGTATTTCTGGATGATTTGCCGGGACTTCCTCCAGATAGAGCAGTTGAATTCATTATCGATTTAGCTCTAGGAACGGCCCCAATATCGAAGGCACCGTACCGAATGGCACCGATAGAGATGAAAGAATTGATGGTCCAATTACAAGAATTACTGGACAAGAAGTATATTCAACCAAGCGTATCACTGTGGGGAGCGCCGATTTTATTTGTGAAGAAGAAGGATGGAACAATGCGACTCTGCATAGACTACATAGAACTGAATAAGGTCACGATTAAGAATAGGTATCCATTACCGCGAATTGACGACTTGTTCAATCAGTTAAAAGGAGCAAGTTATTTTTCAAAGATAGATTTGAGAAGTGGTTATCATCAACTGAAGGTGAGACCAAGGGATGTACCGAAGACAGCGTTTAGAACATGATACGGTCACTACGAATTTCTAGTAATGTCATTTGGTCTAACGAATGCTCCTACAACATTTATGGGCTTAATGAATGGAGTGTTCAAGCTATTTTTGGACAAATTCGTAGTGGTATTTATAGATGACATTTTGGTATATTCAAAAACCAAGGAAGAACATGAAGAACATTTGAGGTTGACGTTAGAGACATTAAGAAGAGAGAAGTTATATGCTAAGTTTTCAAAATGTGAATTCTGGATTGAAAGAGTACAATTTCTTGGACATGTGATTGATAAAAATGGAATTTCGGTGGATCCCTCCAAAGTCGAAGCTGTGATTAATTGGGATCAGCCGAAGATTGAGTTTTATACACATGAATTGGATACATTCAAGCTTAATTTATTGTTGTTCTCAAGTCTTTTAGGATGTTTTTATGTGTTTGTGTCTATTCATGCATGTTTTATATTGTTTTGTAGGAATTGGGACAAAAGTTACTTGGATCGATGTTTGGGGTGGCTAGATTCGCGTTTTCGGCTTGCCATTTACACAGCAGTCACTTCAGAGCCAATTTGACTATAGCTCTGGACATTATTTCGAAGAACTTCAAGAATGAAAGTTGTAGATCTACTTTTCCTCTTTCCATAACATCTTTAATCATCTAAATCGGAGTTCGGACGAAGAAGTTATGGCCATTTTCCCAAAGGACGTTGGAGCAGAAAATGTTGGAAAAAGGAGCAAGCGCCTAGGCGCTCCAGCCAAGGCTAAATCAAGTGCCTAGCACTCCAAGTCAGTAACCATTCATCTGACCAAGCGCCTAGGCGGTCCAGACAGTACATTTTCAAGCGCCTAGGCGCTAGGAAGCAGATTTTTGCATTTTGGGCGAATTTTGATACCTTTTTGACTTCAAATTGGATTGGGTTTGTTCCTAAGTTAAAAATTAGACTTGTAACCTATAAATACATGATGTAAGGCATAGAATAAGAGGAGATTACATAGCTTAGCTTAGGGATTACATAGATTAGACTAGATTAAACACTCATTTAGATTAGAACATAACCCTAGTTCTAATTAGATTTGGAGATTGAAGCAACTTGGAGACCATTGAAGATTCAAAGTAGGAGCAAGGAGGGAGCGTCAAGTCTACTGACAATAGATTATTTCTTCTCATCTTCTTCTATTTTTATCTTTTAATGATTATTCAATTGTGGATTCTTAGTTTTAATTCAATAATCATGAACTAATTCTTTGTTTGAGATTACAATGGATCTTATTGTGTAGTTTATTTTAATATGCTTCGTTATTAATTAGTATTTTCTATTGTGAGGATTGTCTATTGTGATTTGGGCTTAATTGTTTAATTGATTGGCCATCGATTACCGTGATAATTTATATGAACTCGAGAGATGAAGTATAGATTTAGATCTAATCATGATAGCATGTGTTCAGGATTTTGTTAGTAGCTTAAACTTGATGAGTGTTAAGGTAGAGATATGCTTGACGCCGCATGTAATCTTATAGAGAACTTGTTCTTAAACCTTCTTCAATTGTAATTCACATAGAGATATAGTGGGTTAGTTGATTAAGGTGTTTAACGGATTTCTATCTTAATTGTGGATTGACGTTAATACGGTATTAGTGCATCGAGAGGTGGTTAATACTACTTTCGAGTTCTTGATTAACAATTTGGGATAGAGAATAGTTGATGAGAAGTGTGTTAACCTAAATTAAGCAATAAGTGAAGTTGTGATCTTAATTCTCCATAATCTGATTTTTAATTAGTGGTAATTAGAATTAGTTTAGTTAAATATTTTAATTTATAACATTAACTTCATTTGTTTAAATAAGATTGAGTTGGTTACGGGTTAGTACTTGGTGATTTTTATTAAATAATTCTCTGTGGGAACGATACTAAACTTATCACTTTATTACTTGTTTACCACGTATACTTGCGTGTTGTGCGTATATCACTTTATTACTTGTTGTGCGTACAAGTAATAAAGTGATAAGTTGAGTATCGTTCCCACAGAGAATTATTTAATAAAAATCACCAAGTACTAACCCGTAACCAACTCAATCTTATTTAAACAAATGAAGTTAATGTTATAAATTAAAATATTTAACTAAACTAATTCTAATTACCACTAATTAAAAATCAGATTATAGATAATTAAGGTCACAACTTCACTTATTGCTTAATTTAGGTTAACACACTTCTCATCAACTATTCTCTATCCCAAATTGTTAATCAAGAACACGAAAGTAGTATTAACCACCTCTCGATGCACTAATACCGTATTAACGTCAATCCACAATTAAGATAGAAATCCGTTAAACACCTTAATCAACTAACCCACTATATCTCTATGTGAATTACAATTGACGAAGGTTTAAGAACAAGTTCTCTATAAGATTACATGCGGCGTCAAGCATATCTCTACCTTAACACTCATCAAGTTTAAGCTACTAACAAAATCCTGAACACATGCTATCATGATTAGATCTAAATCTATACTTCATCTCTCGAGTTCATATAAATTATCACGGTAATCGATGGCCAATCAATTAAACAATTAAGTCCAAATCACAATAGACAATCCTCACAATAGAAAATACTAATTAATAACGAAGCATATTAAAATAAACTACACAATAAGATCCATTGTAATCTCAAACAAAGAATTAGTTCATGATTATTGAATTAAAGCTAAGAATCCACAATTGAATAATCATTAAAAGATAAAAATAGAAGAAGATGAGAAGAAATAATCTATTGTCAGTAGACTTGACGCTCCCTCCTTGCTCCTACTTTGAATCTTCAATGGTCTCCAAGTTGCTTCAATCTCCAAATCTAATTAGAACTAGGGTTATGTTCTAATCTAAAGGAGTGTTTTTTCTAGTCTAATCTATGTAATCTCTAAGCTAAGCTATGTAATCCCCTCTTATTTTATGTCTTGCATCATGTATTTATAGGTTACAAGTCTAATTTTTAGCTTAGGAACAAACCCAATCCAATTTGGAGTCAAAAAGGTGTCAAAATTCGCCCAAAACGCAAAACTCTGCTTCCTAGCGCCTAGGCGCTTGAAAATGTACTGTCTGGACCGCCTAGGCGCTTGGTCAGATGAATGGTTACTGACTTGGAGCGCCTAGGCGCTTGATTTAGCCTTGGCTGGACCGCCTAGGCGCTTGCTCTTTTTCTGACATTTTCTGCTCCGACGTCCTTTGGGAAAATGGCCATAACTTCTTCGTCTGAACTCCGATTTAGATGATTCAAGATGTTCTGGAAAGAGGAAAAGTAGATCTACAACTTTCATTCTTGAAGTTTCACGAAATAATATCCGGAGCTATAGTCAAATTGGCTCTGAAGTGACTGCTGTGTAAATGGCAAGCCGAAAACGCGAATCTAGCCACCCCAAACATCGATCCAAGTAACTTTTGTCCCAATTCCTATAAAACAATATAAAACATGCATGAATAGACACAAACGCATAAAAACATCCTAAAAGACTTGAGAACAACAATAAATTAAGCTTGAATGTATCCAATTCATGTGTATAAAACTCACTCATCAAATACCCCCAAACTTAAACATTTGCTTGTCCTCAAGCAAAAACACAAAAATGTTATGCAATGCAATGTAATGAAACTAATCTATATGCCTACGAATCCAACAGTAATGACAGAAACAAGTCTATTTAACCGGCCTTAGAGAAATCAAGTAAACATGATAATACATCATATTTAAACAAATCAGTAGTTTCTCAATCAATCATCAAATCTTAGACTGTTATTACTGATATAGTGCGTGTGTGGTCCACAACAATGTTAACTGATATAAAGTCAAATTTAAGACATAATAGATATCTTCGAAGGCATCATACAGTGCAAATTCACAAAATTCACGAACAAGCTAGATCCAACTAAAGTCAAACATCCACCAAGTTCAAGAGTCCAATCTGGGATACTTATGCTTTACTTTTCATCACGGGGGCTTTTTTCTCTTTTCCCGTTTTATTATATTTCTTTTTTTTTTATTTTTTTTCTTTTTTTTAACCATGACTGTGCAATGTCTCATTCCATTAGGCTAACAGTGTCACCCCTTAGCGAGCTTTCGACCAACGACTCCCAGACCATATAAGACCTTAGGGCGCTAGGTTTTAAGATACCCCTTCGGGCGTACTTGCTCAAGTAACAAAGGCCCCGAAACAAAACTAGCCACGGTAATTTTTATCTTATTTTTTTTTCTTTCTTTTTCTTTTTTTTTACGAAGCTTATATATCCCAAATTTTCCCCCCAAACTTAAGTTTTTATCAAAATTTAGCCATCTCCGCCTATTCATGTCTTTCATTCCTTCACATTAGTATTATCCTTAAGAAATCCATTATGTATCAATTTAAACTTAATCAGTCAACATATCTGTTATTAACGTGTTAACCTTAATTATACCAGTTTCAAACAGGAAAAGATTCAATTCATAACAAGAAAATAACATCAAAGCCTGAATATTCAATACTATACTTATCTACTTAACTCAAGTCTCATCATTGGCCAAAATAGACTTTTACTATCTAACACTTGGAATCATACAAATATAAACTAACTGCAACAAACATAGTAAACTAACTACTATTTTTGCGATTTTTAAATTTTTTTTTTTAAACAAAAAAAACTGAATGCAAAAACTAAATGTAAATAACCCGAAAACATAACGAACTACAATGTAAATAACTAACTACATGCAATACGACACTAAAATGCCCCCAAACTTAAACTAGACATTGTCCTCAATGACTGAAATAGAAAAAATTAAAGCAGAGGACTTCCCTGAAAATATAACAATCGTCCTCCTTGCCCGCTAAGTTTGGAGAAAATGCTAAGCACATGGAACAAATTGGGCACCACACTTGAATTTGACTTGAATAACCTGTAAAACCATGATAGAAGCAATTTTATTAAATCCTAAATAAATGCAAATTCAAAACTACTAATATAAAACTTAATAAAAACTACAAATAAAAATTAAACTTGGGTTGCATCCCAATAAGCGCTTGTTTTATAGTCTTTCAGCCTGACTTTTTCTGGTCAATGCTATCCAATTCCTCTTCGAAAGTTGAGGAACCCTCCATCCATCGGAAATAATATAGCTTTTGGTAGGTTCCCATTTGTGATAGCCATCAAGTTAAAGTCACCTAGCATGCTTTGTTTATATAAGATTAGATTGAAGAACGTCCAACATCTAGGCGTTTTCTCCATTGTGTCTGCGAATATATTCTGGCATTGAGGCTTGTCAGACACAACAATCTCTCCTTCTATCTTCTCCAACTCATCGCACCATGGCTTCGAAGTTGTACTCGCTTTTATGTCACATGGAGTATTGCCAATGACATGACTACCAATTGGACAAGGTTTTGCAAATCTAACCAGATTCTTGAACTGTGGAGGAGAAGTCACTTGAGGCATAAATAACATCGGCTCATCATCGTTGGTTCTCACAATTAGTTCTTCACCGACCTTGTTGTCATTATCCCTACTTGTCTCCTCTTTTTCTACATCTCGAGGCTCATCTAGTTGTATATTTGGTTCAGGTTCTTCGTCAATTTCGTCATCCATGTCATAAAACCAAGTGTTTGGAGGAAGGTTGCTTACGGCTTTGGTCATTTGCTCTATCTGATCCGCAAGATTTTGAATTGACCTCGCTTGATTACTCATTCTCTCCTCATTTGATGCTATGAACTTGGACACCAATTCCTCCAACCTTGACTTTTCTTTTTCAGTCTCGGAAGCCATGTATTGAGGACCATTGGTTGAGGCAGTGAGGAGTTGTTCCATTCGATTATTAAAATTTTGGGTTGATAACTTGTTGGGTAAAATCTATATACGCACAACACGCAAGTATACGTGGTCAACAAGTAATAAAGTGATAAGTTGAGTATCGTTCTCACAGAGAATTATTTAATAAAAATCACCAAGTACTAACCCGTAACCAACTCAATCTTATTTAAACAAATGAAGTTAATGTTATAAATTAAAATATTTAACTAAACTAATTCTAATTACCACTAATTAAAAATCAGATTATGGAGAATTAAGGTCACAACTTCACTTATTTCTTAATTTAGGTTAACACACTTCTCATCAACTATTCTCTATCCCAAATTATTAATCAAGAACACGAAAGTAGTATTAACCACCTCTCGATGCACTAATACCGTATTAACGTCAATCCACAATTAAGATAGAAATCCGTTAAACACCTTAATCAACTAACCCACTATATCTCTATGTGAATTACGATTGACGAAGGTTTAAGACTAAGTTCTCTATAAGATTACATGCGGCGTCAAGCATATCTCTACCTTAACACTCATCAAGTTTAAGCTACTAACAAAATCCTGAACACATGCTATCATGATTAGATCTAAATCTATACTTCATCTCTCGAGTTCATATAGATTATCACGGTAATTGATGGCCAACCAATTAAAAAATTAAGTTCAAATCACAATAGACAATCCTCACAATAGAAAATACTAATTAATAACGAAGCATATTAAAATAAACTACACAATAAGATCCATTGTAATCTCAAACAAAGAATTAGTTCATGATTATTGAATTAAAACTAAGAATCCACAATTGAATAATCATTAAAAGATAAAAATAGAAGAAGATGAGAAGAAATAATCTATTGTCAGTAGACTTGACGCTCCCTCCTTGCTCCTACTTTGAATCTTCAATGGTCTCCAAGTTGCTTCAATCTCCAAATCTAATTAGAACTAGGGTTATGTTCTAATCTAAAGGAGTGTTTTTTCTAATCTAATCTATGTAATCTCTAAGCTAAGCTATGTAATCCCCTCTTATTTTATGCCTTGCATCATGTATTTATAGGTTACAAGTCTAATTTTTAGCTTAGGAACAAACCCAATCCAATTTGGAGTCAAAAAGGTGTCAAAATTCGCCCAAAACGCAAAACTCTGCTTCCTAGCGCCTAGGTGCTTGAAAATGTACTGTCTGGACCGCCTAGGAACTTGGTCAGATGAATGGTTACTGACTTGGAGCGCCTAGGCGCTTGATTTAGCCTTGGCTGGACCGCCTAGGCGCTTGCTCTTTTTCTGACATTTTCTGCTCCGACGTCCTTTGGGAAAATGGCCATAACGTCTTCGTCTGAACTCCGATTTAGATGATTCAAGATGTTCTGGAAATAGGAAACGTAGATCTACAACTTTTATTCTTGAAGTTTCGCGAAATAATATCCGGAGCTATAGTCAAATTGGCTCTGAAGTGACTGCTATGTAAATGGCAAGCCGAAAACGCGAATCTAGCCACCCCAAACATCGATCCAAGTAACTTTTGTCCCAATTCCTACAAAACAATATAAAACATACATGAATAGACACAAACACATAAAAACATCCTAAAAGACTTGAGAACAACAATAAATTAAGCTTGAATGTATCCAATTCATGTGTATAAAACTCACTCATCAACGCCGTTGGAAGTAAGAAGTTTTCTTGGATTAGCAGGTTATTACAAAAGATTTATTCAAGATTTTTCCAAGATCGCAACTCCGCTGACGAATTTGACTAGGAAATCAGTGAAATTTGTTTGGACGGAAAAGTGTGAGGAAAGCTTTCAGGAATTAAAGAGGAGGTTGAGTTCAACACCTGTGTTATCTCTTCCAGATGACACAGGAAATTTTGTGTTTTATAGTGATGCATCGCATAAAGGACTTGGCTGTGTGCTTATGCAGAATGGCAGAGTCATTGCGTATGCGTCACGACAACTGAAAGATTATGGGAAGGGGTATCCGACCCATGACTTGGAGTTAGCTACAGTGGTTTTTGTTTTGAAAATCTGGAGGCAATATCTCTATGGGGAGAAGTGTGAAATATATACAGACCACAAGAGTTTGAAATATATTTTTACATAAAAGACTTGAACATGCGTCAAAGAAGGTGGTTGGAGTTAATTAAGGACTACGATTGTGAGATTCTATACCATCCGGGTAAGGCAAATATGGTGGCCGACGCCCTAAGTAGAAAAGTTTGGGAGAAATTGATGATGTTGACCGCTCAGGAGGAGCTAATTTTAGCAATGGAAAAGCTGGAATTGGAAGTGAAGTATCCTATGGAAATTAACGAGAAGCTGTTCCAGATGCAAGCTGGTACAACCTTACTGGATAAAGTTAAGGAGCCTCAACTTCAGGACGAAGAATATGAGAAAGTTAAGAAGAAGATATCTAAAGGGACTGAACCGAGATTCAAAATAGACAGTGAGGGACTAGTAAGATTTGAGAGCAGAATTTGGGTACCGCCAGTACCGGAGATTAAGGAAGAAATTTTGAGCGAGGCTCACAACTCAAGATATTCTATTTACCCTGGTAGCACCAAGATGTACCAAGATCTTCGACAACACTTTTGGTGGCCAAATTTGAAACGAGAGGTTGCAGAATGTGTTGTCAAGTGCCTACCATGTTAGAAAGTTAAAGCAGAACATCAGAGGTCGAGTGGGTTGCTACAACCTTTAGAGATTCCTGAATATAAATGGGAACATATTATGATGGATTTCGTGGTTGGCCTACCAACAACTCTGAAAGGTTACGACGCAGTATTGGTTATTGTTGACCGATTAACGAAATCTGCACACTTCCTTCCAATCAAAATCAGATTCAACTTAGATCAATTGGCAAGGTTATATGTGAAAGAGATTGTTTCAAGGCACGGAGTTCCGGTGTCAATTGTTTCTGATAGAGATTCGCGTTTTACGTCAAACTTCTGGAAACGGCTACAGGAATGCATGGGTACACAGTTGCGAATGAGCACAACATATCACCCACAGATAGATGGACAAAGTGAAAGAACAATTTAAACATTGGAAGATATGTTAAGAGATTGTATAATGGATTTTAAAGGAAATTGGGATGATCATTTACCGCTTGTAGAGTTCGGTTACAACAACAGTTACCATGCTAGTATTGGAATGCCACCCTATGAAGCGTTATACGGTACAAAGTGCAAAACTCCACTATATTGGGATGAAGTTGGCGAAAGACAATTCCTAGGACCAGAATTAGTACAACAAACAACAGAGATAGTCAAAGTGATTCGATCGAGATTGATAGCAGCCCAAGACAGACAGAAGAAATGTGCCGATCCACACCGTAAGAATGTTGAGTTCGAACCAGGTAGTTATGTGTTCTTAAAGGTCTCTCCTTGGAAGGGAAAGATCAGATTTGGAAAGAAAGGGAAATTGAGCCCAAGATTTATTGGACCCTTTGAAGTTCTGAGAAGGGTCGGAGAAGTTGCCTATGAGGTAGCCTTACCTCCATCTCTAGAGAATGTCCACAATATTTTCCATGTCTCAGTCCTACGACCCTACAAACCCGATTACATGCACGTGATTGAATATGAACCCCTATATTTTGACAAAGACTTGTCTTATGAAGAAATTTCTGTTCAAATAGTCGACCGAAAAGAACAAGTTCTAAGAAATAAAGTAATACCTTCTGTAATGTAATTTGGAGGAACCACAACGCTGAAGAAGCTACGTGGGAACTCAAAGAGAATATGATGAAGAATTATCCTCATTTATTTACTTAGATTGTTATATGCGATTTTGGGGATAGAATCTTTGTAAGGGGGGAGAATGTAACGGGACGACTTGTTTGAGTTATAATTCTGGGGACAAAATCCTTTTAAGAGGGGAAAGGTGTGACAACCGTAATTTTGGTAATTTAATTTTAATATTTATTTGATTGAATAAATATTTTTCGATGAATTAATTATTAGATTAAATAATTAATTGATAAAGTTGTGATAGATTAATTTAATTATATGTGTTACATTTATTAATTTAATGTGGAGAATTTTTATTATTCGAAGTATGTGATTATGTGAGCTTATTGAATTAAAAGAAATATTTAATAAGCCTATGTTATTTTAATTAATTTAATTATTAATTAGAGATTTAATAATTTGACATTATTAATCAAAGAGAATTTGAATTATGTGACTATGTGTATTAATGAAAAATTATTATATTTTATTTAAAGTAAATTAAATAAGATATTAGATTTATTTTATATGGATGTGACATTATTTAAACTATATGATAATGATTTATTAAATTAAATGATTTTAAACCACATTCTTGCTAGCCAAACATGCCACTAAGAGAGGTTGGGAGTAAGTTACCCATGATAGGTAACTGACCTCGATCATGCGCATCAGTTTACCTTATGTATTAGTATACGCCTTCTTTTCTTTTCCTTATTATTTCTAAGTCTGACAAAGTTTAACAGAGAGAGAGTTTGAGAAAGTTTGAGAGAGATTGGGAGAAACTCTATGATTGAAGTAGAGAGATTTGTCATTTTATTTAATCTACGCTTTGGGTAATTCTCTTCAACCCAAATTCTTATTTTACGTCTTTTAAGTTTTCATAAAAATGGCTTTCATACTTCTGTGAGTCTCTGTATTTGGGAAATTCTGTTGTTATGAGAATATATGTAATAATTCGAGTTGTATGGCATGTTTTATATATATATTGTGTGTTTCCATATCATCAATTTCATAAGATTACAACGTATGATTATAGCTTATTATTTCAAAAATTTACAGAGTACGTGATATGGCCATATGGCCTTATACGTGATTTTTATATGTCAAATATGATTTATTTTGCAAAATTCACACATTGATACGATTATGCATGTTAAAATGAATAAAATGAAACTTGAATGGTTCGATTTGGCTTTATAACGAATTTGTAGCATTAAATTCCATGTTTTTTTTCAAGAACTTCAAGAACATCAAGAATAGTCCAATTTGCATGTTTTAATTTTGTGATTATGTGTTTTAATGGGTGAAAAACACTCCATAGATGTTAAGTATTGATTATGTATGAATTATAACATATGGGTATGTGTAATTTGGTGAAATTAGTGTTAAAAAGTGTTGATTTCGCTGAATTCTGTGTTATTCACGAACTGGAAATTCAGAGTCTGGGGTTTCGCGCCGCGGCGCCAACTCCCAGTTCATTTATCGCACCGCAGCGCCACCGCACCGCAGAAGCAAGTATCAGGCCGCAGCGCCACGGCACCGCAGCGCTAAGACTCAGTACAAAAGTGGCGCCGCAGCGCCACCTAGCAGAATAGTTAGAAATGAGTTTTAAAAAGTGCACAAGTATGGAAATGTGATAGCAACTTAGTCTAATGATTATAAAGACTTTTTAGACCTATAATGAGATGTTAAAAGAAATTCTTAACATGTCCATAACACAATTACGTGTGGATTGAATGATCGAATGCATAATTAATTTATTTTTCGTGAAGTCTTAATTTTACACTAAGTGTAATAATTGACTAAGTATAGTCATGAATTCGAGTTAAACAAAGAGTAAAGTTATGATGTTAGTACGTTATTATTGATTGGTATTGTGAACGTAATTGGTATGTAAGATTTAATTCAAAGAACAAGTTTGTTTAAGTGTAATCTACGCACGAGGCAAGTTTCTAAACCTTATCTTGTTGCATTGAGCAAGTTTTCTAACTCTACATTTATGTTGAGCAAGTTTCTTATCCTAAACTTTCGTTGAGCAAGTTTCCTAACCCTACTTGTTATCGTTGTATAAGTTGATTAATTCATCTTTCGATATTGAGCAAATTCTCATTATTATTGATCAAGCTTGTCTTGTATATTAAAGTGTATTAATCTTCAATCATGATGTTATTATACAATAATTATTCTATTGTATACTTTTGAGATTTTATCCAAGTTAAATTATCTGTTATTGTTAAACCTTGTTAGATTAGCAAACCCTTATTGATTCGACTAGTCCATACTTGATGAGCATTCTAAATTTCAGAACCCCTTGATGAATTATCCAAACTAAACTTCCTTTTGTGCGGACTAGAATGTCAAAACTGAGATGAACAACCCTGTATAGGGGATTATTTACGCTTTAGCGTTAATATATTGTGCACAGTATGATACTAAGGGCTGATCCCCTTAAGTACGAGAATAAGAGTCCATAGTCTTATAACTGTTAAAGGTTTTAAGTATAAACTCTTGATAACTTAGGACATAGTTCAAGGTCTTATGACCCTCAGAATTTCTTTTGATTCTTGTTATTCATTCTTGATTCAAAAGTTGAGCTTTATATCAGAAGTTATTATTTCTCTCGCATGTTATTATTCATTGTTATATTGTTATACTTGTGGGCAATCGTGCTCACTCTTGCGTAATAATAACATTGTAGTTAAGAACGAAAGAGCAGACGAACCTTTCACTAGTAAGGGCAAGGGCAAACTTAACAAGTAATGAAGACTGTTTTATTATTGTGGTTATGTGATGTAATTAGAATTGATGTTACTAAGACTTATTTGTTTATCTTTTTCGTACAGATATTTTAAGGTTAGAGTAACCTGGGATTTATTATTATTCAGTTGATGTAACCCCTATAAGGGAAGAGATTTTATTATTATTTCTATCTTTTGTATGGTTTTCATTTTATTTACGGGTAGATAGATAGATGATGTTTGTACAGTGAACACCAAATCCTGTGGAAATGTAAGTACCGGATTTGGGAGTGTCACAGGTGTGCAATTAGGTGACTAAACCTCTCCTTGTCAGAACTTTTAGACATCTTTAATATTGCAAATAATAATATTAATAACTTTGTTATCTCAATTATTGATTTAATAATATATAAAATATCGACAATAATTGAATCAAACTGAGTGACTTCTCACGTAAGCTTTAATAATCAATACCGTATGCTACTATGCAACCACGCGTATTTTACCACCGATTATTTTATAACAACTAGCTTACTTTGAAAAATTTCAAATGTCACCCTTAACTTTAAACTTTTATCAATTTAACTATTCACCAAAATAAAAAAAATTGAATACTTTTATTTCATAAAATTTGGGGTCTCACAGATTTCCTTAAACACTTTTATCGTTACTACCTGATCAAACACTTTCATAATCAGTTCTCCGTTAGGCACATCGATCAGTGTTCGTCCAGTCACCAGGAATGGTCATCCCAAGATGATAGGGATGTTCTTATCTTCTTCAAAATCTAGTGCCACAAAATCGGCTGGAAAGATTAGTGAATCAACTTTGACCAATACGTCTTCAACTATTCCTAAAGGGTATGTTATTGATCTATCGGCGAGTTGTAGACTAATATTGGTTGGTTTTGCTTCCTTTAACCCCATCTTTTGGTAAATGGACAATGGCATCAGATTTATACTCGCTCCTAGATCGCATAGAGCTCTTCCCACATGTTGATTTCCAATTGCACAAGGAATTATAAAACTTCCCGGATCTTTCAATTTAGGAGGAAGCTTTTTCTATAGTATTGCACTATATTCCTCGGTTAATGCCACTGTTTCGAAATCCTAGAGCTTACGTTTTTTCGAAAGTATGTCCTTCATGAACTTAATGTAACATGGCATCTGCTCAAGTGCTTCAGCAAATGGAATATTAATGTGTAATTGTTTGAATACATCCATAAACCTCGCAAACTGGTTCTTTAACTTGCTATTTTTTAACCTTGAAGGAAAGGGTGCAGGTGGTGTAACTTTAAATTGTCTATCTTCCTTTGCTTTTTGCTCCACTTTTTCTGTACATTTCTTTTCTAATTTCTTCCCTTCATCCTCACATTCATCTCATTTACTAGCTTTCTTATCCCAGTTAGAAACCAACTCCTTACTGCTTCTAAGCATAACAACATTACACTGCTCGTGAGTTCCCTTTGGATTTCTTTCAGTGTCACTTGGTAACGTTCCTTGTGGTCTATTGTTCAAAGCTAGGGCAATTTGTCCCATCTGATTCTCCAGATTCTTGATGGCCATTGCTTGGTTTTTCATCGCTGCATCATTGTTTGTTATGTACTTTGACAACAACTCCTCTAAATCTGATTTTCTTTCTTGATGTTGAGCCGGTTGTTGATGATTCTAAAAACCTGGGGGATATGATGGTCGTGGAGCTTGACGTTGTTGATTATTACACCACGAGAAATTTGGGTGATTCGTATTCCCCTGGTTGTAAGTGTTTTGATACATATTCTGTGGGCCCCTGTTGTAGCTAACTACAAATTGCATAGACGCTGGATTGATTGTGCATTGATCTGTAGGATGGTCACCCGCGCACAATTCACACACAACCGCAACCTGCTGTACCTGTGCCCCTGTCATAACATCCAGCTTCTTGGAAAGTGCTGAAATTTGCGCTTGTATTTCCATTACACCATCTACTTCTAACACTCCAGCTGCATTTGCCTGTGTCATTCTTGCTGTAGGCCACTGGTAGTTGTTAGCCGCCATTGTCTCAATCAAATTGTAGGCCTCCTCATAACTCTTAGTCATAAACGCTCCACCCGATGTTGCATTAATACTGGTCCTGAGATTCCCATGTAGTCCGTTATAGAAAGTATTCATTTGCAGTCACTAAGGCAATCCATGATGCGGGCACTTTCTGAGCAACTCCTCGTATCTCTCTCATGCCTCATATAATGACTCCCCGTGTTCCTGCTCAAACATCGTTATCTCATTCATCATTTTTACAATTTTTGCCGGTGGGAAAAATTTGGCAAGGAATTTTTGAGCTAAGTCTTCCCACATAGTTATCGATCCTGGCGGTAGAGAGTGTAACCAACTATTCGCCTTGTCCCGTAAGGTGAATGAGAATAAGAGAAGTCTCACCGCATCATCCGACACTATGTTATACCAGAAGTATCGCAAATCTCCAGAAAGCTGACTAGATGTTCATTCGGATAGTCATTTGCCAATCCCCCAAACTTGTATTGAATTCTGGATCATCTGTATTTTCCAGGCTTGATTTTGAATGTGTTTGCAGCTATTGCAGGCCTGGTGATGCTCGACTGCAGTTCAATCACATTGGGTGTGGCAAAGTCCCTCAATGCTTTCTGATCTTCAACTGCCATTGCCACTTCTTTCTCAGAATTTTCAAAGTCTTGCCTCGTTTCCTTGCTCCACTTACTTAACCTCTAGAACTGTTACTCAATGTCGTCCTCAAAAGGCAGCAAGTCTGGATTTTGGACCGAGTTTGCATAAACCACTTCAAAAACCTGAAATAAGAGGAACAAAACAAAAATAAAAATGTTGAAGTAAAACTGGACTAATTAAACTGATATCTTAAAAATATTAAAATCTATACTAAATTTATCCCCAGCAATGACGCTAAAAACTTGTTGGGTAAAATCTATATACACACAACACGCAAGTATACATGGTCAACAAGTAATACAATAATGAGTAGAGTATTGTTCCCTCAGAGATAATTTAGTAAGAAATTTAACCTTACAATTATCAATTTTTTATTAATCCTAATTTTATTAAACTGTCCAATTCAATGATTAAAATTATAGAAACTAAATTAATAAATAAATATACTATCACAAAACAATCACAAATACCAAAATCTGAAATTTTAAATAATTAATGGAGAATTAGACTTATGATTTCACCCTAAGCTTCACTCTGATTTCTACACCTTTATTCCAATTCATCTCACTATCCCAGTTTATTAATTAAAACACGAATGTAGTACTAGCCACCTCTTGATGCACTAATACCGTATTAACTTAAATTCATAATTTAGATAGAAACACGTTAAACACCTTAATCAACTAACTCATTATATCTCTATGTGAATTATAATTAAAGAAGGTTTAAGATTAAGTTCTTTATCTGATTACATGCGATGTCAAGCATATCTCTACCTTAACATTCATCAAGATTATGTTATTCACAAAATTCATGAACACATGTTATATTAACTAAGTCTAGATTTGTATATCCTCTCCCGATTCCGTATAAATCCACAAAGAATTGTTGATCAGGCAATTCATAAATTTAAGCTCAAATTAGTATAGATAAACTGGAAATTAGCTTATTGAACTGGAAATCAAGGTTTACAAAATCATTGTTTTCCTTAAGGATCCATCATAAGCCTAAAAAGGGAATTAGTTCATCCTAAATGAATTAATAACTCAATAATTCAAAGAAAACATCTTTTCGATTACAAATATAAGACTAAGATGAAGAATAACGCAAAACACCCTTCACGAAGCCTTAATCCGCAATCGTCGCGAAAATCTCTTCAAAATCTTCCTCCAAAGCTTGCTATGAAAAATCTATCATTAATCTCTGTGATATGCCATGTGTGTGTTGAATTCATTGTTAATTGAGGAATAGATATCCCAACACACAAGTCTTAGTCGAAATCCTCTGCTAATTATAGTCCATATGTTATCCAATTGCTAATGCTCATGTCCCAGCAGAGTTCAAAGCAAGAAAGGAGACTCAGCAGTCGAGACCCTCCGCCTCGGCGGGGGTGTATGCCTATAAACAGCCCGCCCCGGCGGGCATCCATTCTGTAAACAAATGATGAAGACCCCCCACCCCGACGGGGGTATGAAAGCAAAAAAGGACAGCCCCGGCGGGGGTAGCTTCTGCAAACTGGCTTGGCTAAACTTGATTCTTGCAACCAAAATGCTCCAAATGCTTCTTTTTTTGATTCAATCACCACACCACCTATCCTACATACAAAATAACATGAAACGAGTAAAAACGAACATGAAAACAAGAAAGGAACAACGATTAAGCTTGAAATGGACATCAATTCGTGGATATAAAATCCACTTATCAATAGCACTCACAAACGATTATTAACAGATTATAACCCACATACATGTATATATCTACCCAACGTGATTTCCAAATTATATAGCATAAACACTACCAAAACTAAGAGTTAAAATTGAGAATAGATTATACCTTGATTTAGCAAACCTTCTCTCAAAACCCATGTGTTTACTTTCTTCTCCAAAAATTTCTGCAATTCTTCTCACCAAGCTCTCTTCCTAATCTCTGTGTTTCTCTCTTGGCTTTAGGATATACGTATAAACAAACTGATATGGCTTTAACCCACTAACGTCAGGTGAAGAAAATAAAAAGACGCCAGTTATAATAAACCAAAAGCCATAAGGCTGTGTTTGGTTACATACAATTTCCCCCCATACTAGATTATTTTAATCATATTATATTATATAGTTTTTATTTGTCACACCTGTAACCCATTTACATAACTTACAATAATAATTATAATTTTTATTATAATTCTTCTGATAATTAATAAATAATCATATATCTAATTTAATTAATAAATTAGATTTAAACTGAAAGTAGTATGCACACAAGCCAATCATGTTTGATGATAAAGCATATACTTTGTAAACAATCTTATTCATTTATTAATAAAAAGTATTAATTTATTAAAGGATTTTAATTATCTACATGATGTTGTTTTATAATATGTGATAAACCCATAGTTTTAAGCAATGCTTTTAGAATAATGATGATGATCATTCTAATGAGATCTAAATTCTTAGAAAGCTTAAAACTAAAATAGTTCCCAATCGTTGGATTACTAAATTGGGGATTAGTGAATCCTGATAGATTGGTACATACGTTGCTTGCTCATTGGATGAGGATGATTGATCTCATGATCATTTGTGTGGAGACACTAAAGCAAGTATGTAGGTGCTTATTAGAGAATAAGTTCACTGAACGTGGCTCGCTAAGGAATACCTAATGGAGTTTTACTTGCATGTCAATAGGATTTCATGTAGTGATAGTAGTACAAGTGATCCTTGGACTTGAGATCATCATAGTATCTTGTGTATGATGAGTTATACTTTGACTTATTCCTTAAGACCCTTAGGGTATATCAAAAGGTATGCTTGGGTATAATAAGTTATACATGGAGATAATGTATGATCAATAAAGAATCTACCCCTTCTAGTAAAAGAAGAGAAATGTCCTATGTGATTCGATAAAAGACAACTCAGTAGTCCTTGGCCAAGGCAGAATAAAATTAGAAAGGAGTTTCTAATTTGCATTATTTAGAGTTGTGCATTTAAGAGTCGAAATACATATAATTAAATAAAATAAGACTTGACAGAAATTCCATGTCTTATATTTAATTGGGACATTGTATGGTGGAAGGATTGAATTGTACGGTAACTATTTACTCAAAGGTTCTTTTATGATTAATGTTGAAATCTATATTATCTGGAAAGTCATTGATCGCTAGGGAGGCTTATCCCTATTGTAAAATAAATATTATTTATTTAAATAAATTATTTGTTTAATTTATTTATTTAAATAAGATTAGAATTGTTCTAATTGATTTATTCACAACCGGTTTAATATGGAGAACCTAAAGGGTCACACCATAAAAGGAAGAATAATTATTTAAGAAGTTAATGGCATAATCGTAATAATATATTAAGTATATTTAATTTAATCTATGGTGATAGAATAAATTAAATAGCGTAATATTTATTATTTAATATTTTAAAAATATTAAATATAAATTAATAAGAGGAGTCTTATTAATATTATTACAATTATTATTATTTTAATTTCTAAAAGAGTTTAGGAATTAATTTAATATAAGTACTCTCATTTATTCCTAATAAGATTAGGAGGTTAATTAATTAAAAGGTTAATTAATTATTCCTAATAAAATTAGGAGCCTAATTAATTAAAGGAGTTTAATTAATTAAAATAAAACTTAATTCCTTAATTGTTAAGGATGGTTGCCCACGTCTATAAATAAGAGAAGTCTTATTATGGGTGTGAGAGGTGGTTGACGTATTATTAGAATACGTAATTCCAATAGTTGGGAGAGTACGCCCCTTTTTCTATAGAGATAGAAAATTAGGGTTTGAGCCAAATACCCATCTTCTTGAATTCTTCTTCTTCCTTGGTGGATCACCTCTAGAGGCCAAACACTTGGGTGGCTAACGTTGATCAAAGAAAGGAACCAAACCCGGTGAATTCAAGTTGAACGCGAAAGGATTTGGAGGTGAACTTGTACCTGAGGAAGCTCGATCTTCAAGGGTATGATTTTATTCTTTATCTTTTCGTTTAATTAATAATTGTGCATATAGGGTGATCCGGGTTTATGGTTTGTAAAATTTTAAAACTCTGATTTTACACACTTCCGCTAATTTTGCGCAATTTGATTGTGTTCATGAATATTACAAACCTAACAGTGGCATCAGAGCCAAACCTTTATGCGAATTATTAATTGTTTTAATTTGATATATATATATGTTGATATGTGTTTAGAACAATTTAATTGGGCATAATTTGTTGTATAAAATTTATTATAAAAAAAAAAGGATAGCCGAATTAAAATTCGTGGTTCATTGATTAAAATCTGTTGTTATTCGCTAATCTGTTGGCGGCTTGGCAAGTTGATTCACGTGAACATATCTGCATATGGACCACGAATTGGGATGCTTGTTAATAAATTTTCCTTTTGTCAAGGATGATCCTTGCTGGCCATCCTGAAAGTTTTCTACTGATTAATGGAAGTGCACGGATTATTTTGGAAGTGATTATATCTATATAATAAAACAGAACCCAATTTGAATTCTAGAATTTGAGAAAGTACAACAACGACTCAGATTCATTCTAACTTAATCTAAAGGCTCACATTTCATCTCACACACACAAAATTCCACCCAAATTTTCTCCTTATTCTCTCTCTCCTCTTCTCTTTCTCTCTCATCTTTTACTTCCTATGCCTTCTCTTTTTCTTTCTCCTCCTTTTCTTTTTCTCTCTTCTCATCTTTCTCTCTACATTAATTGACATTTTAATATTTTATTTTAAACTATATTAATTTTTTGGAGTATGCTTACATTTAAAATGTATAATACATAAAAAATATCAATGGTAAGAAAACAAAATTAAAAACAAGATCATAATTTACTTATAAAAAAGCAATTACAAAATCAAAAAATTAAATAGATTCTTTTTCTTTTTCTTTATCCAATTGAAAAACTATTAACAAATTAAAAAATTGGTTAATTGTTGGCATGATGTGATATTTAAAATTAAAATATTAGATGTGGTAATTAACATATTTTTTAATATTTTTTATATGATATATATAAGATTCGTTTCGTAATAACTTTTTATAAGTTTATTTTTCATAAACTTTAATATTTAGAAAAAATATATATAAATTTTTGTGTTAATTTGCACTTTTTATGGGTGGTAAAATTTTATTTTTACATTAGAAAAAAGTATGTTTTAATGTAGATCATTTATCGCACAAGTTCATAATTTAATTAATTAGATCAAGTTAAATGAAAATGATAATATACATATTTATATTTAGTGGATATATAAATGAAAACGCTAAAAGTTTGGGAAAACATTTGATTAACGAAAATTGACCAAAAATAGAGAAGAAACATTTTTGCACAACTAATGCATATTTGAGGAACAACTGTGCAAGGTTTTTAAACCCGGACCGGTCATCGAACCGGAAAAGTTACTGGGTGGATGGGTCACTGGTCCAACCAGTGGTCGGACCGTTATTGACCCAGTGACGTCATTAATATGTAATAATATTGTATATAATATTTAGTAAATATTGTAAAATTAATCAATTTATCTACAAAAAAAAAAACTAAACATCTCTAAGATACATTCAAATTCCGAAATTCAACCACAAGTTCAAGTGTTTGATTAAATGAATGCAAAAATATGTAAAATACCAAACAAAATCTCAACTAAATTACTAAAATAAAATAAAATCCGTAATTTTTTTTTTAATCTTTAAGGAGAGAACCGGTCACCGGTTCAACCACCGGTTCACCGGTTCTGAACGGTTTTTGAGCAGAAGTGATTTAGTGGTCCAAATCGGACCGTTGAGTGAACCGGGTCTGATTTTTTCTGGTTCAACCGGCGGTCCGATCCGGATTTGAAAACAGTGCAACTGTGACAAAAAAAATTATAAAGAACACTTTAAAAAAAACATGACAAATGGGAGAGTCAGATTTGCTAATTAATCTAAAGTAAGGGGTCTTATGTTTCAGATTTATAACAACAACAACAACAACAACAATAATAATAATAATAACTATATTAATAATTATTATTATTATAATAATTATAATAATAATAGTAATAATAATAATTATTATTATTATAACTATAATAGTAATATTAATAATAATAACAGTGGTAATAATAATAACAACAACAATAATAATAACAATAATAAAAATAATAACAATAATAATAATAATAACAACAACAACAACAACAACAACAACAACAACAACAACAACAACAACAACAACAATAATAATAATAATAATAATAATAATAATTGTTATTGTGATAGTGTGGTGAATTATAAAAATTGTTATTGATTATTTATAAATTTTGTAGACAGGTTTAGATTTTTCTGGATATATCTATTTTTAAAGAAAAATTAATTATTGTGGTGAATTATGATAATTGTTATGTATGATTGTAAGTTATTTTAGGTTGCAAAAAGTCTTTAGATAATGTAATATTTTTTGAATTTTAATCTAATTTTTGTTACGTCGTGCCTTTAGGCATGGGCAATTACTAGTATATATATATATATGATATATACATACGGTTATTATATATATATAATAGTTATATATATATATATATATATATATATATATATTATTCTTAATAATTTTATAATTAAAATAAAATTTATTTTAATTTTAAAATAAAAAGTTTATTTTAATTTTAAAATTAAATTTCATGCTAACTAATTAGAGTTGGAATTGGATTCCATGATAACTAATTGGAGTTGAAATTGGATTTCATGTTTCCTTAAATAAAGGAGTTTATTTAGATATGGAATAAGATTTCATATTATTCAAAATAAAGGAGTTTATTTTTGAATAGGAAAGAGAATCCGTGTTTCCTTTAAGAAAAGTTTTTTTTATATGGAATTGGATTCCATAATTAATTAAAATAAATGAGTTTATTTTGATTAAAGATTTTGATTAAAATAAAATAGTTTATTTTATTCAAAATTGGATAAATTAAAATAAAATAGTTTTATTTTGATTTAAATTTGGATTAAAATAAAAGAGTTTATTTTGATTCAAAATAAGATTTTATACTAACTAAATTTGCCCATTAAATGATATCAATATATATATATATATATATATATATATTAAATGTTAATTATTCATTAGATGAATGTTATTTATTGATACATATGGTGATGTGTATGATAATAAATAGAATTGATTATGGACTATTGACCAATGTGATTGGATTTTATTTTAATTGGATGCATGAATGTATGGGTTTTATTAAATGGGGTCTGCGTACCTCGTCTTCTCTAATTTTTTTCTTAATGTAAATTCTATCTCCCTCCTATGTACTTCCCCTTGACTGCTGATCAAGGTTTCTATTTATTTTAAATAGTTTTGTAATAGAAATAGTTAGAATTATTTTGAAGAATTGGAGATCAATGAGCAAGGAGCGCTTGAAGACCCGTTTGTAATGGAGCCCGGGTTTAAATGTAATAGTTATATTTAAATATTAATTCTTGCACCCCTAGGGTTTGACCTTTTGGTTCACTTGGTGGCTCTAGTGAATCAAACTAGAATAAAAGTCCATAATCAATCCAGGTAGAATATAGTATTCTATATGTGCATGCTTATATTATATATATTATATATTATGCAAACATGCTTCGCATGTTAATTCATATGACGCGTATTTTATATATATATGTGCATGCGCGCTAAACAAGATGAGACAATTAATATCAAACCCCTCAAATATTTTATATTAAGTTGTAACGTTCAAAGATATTTGGAATATCGAACGTCGCCTTCTAGCATGATAGAAACGATAGAGTATTGAATATTTAATATGAGTTTGTTGTGCACACACAAGGCGAGTATTAAATATTTAAGATGTTGTTTTTATTACATATGATGTTTATAAGGAATTGAACATTACTGCTTTGTTGTGCACACACAAGGGCTGTAGTTTTCTCTTCACTTATATGGAAATGCTGGGTCTGACTTAACTTAAATCATTTTAGTTCGAATGTGCACACACTTGACCATTATGATTTAAGAGGCAAAATACAAGGAGTTACATAGTTGATGTAATTGACAAGAGTTGTCTACCTATTTATTTATATATAGTTTGTTGTGCACACACAAGGCTATATACATTTGAAATGGGATCCTTATTCTCACTAGCAAATCTTTAATTAGATTTTGCCGAACTATATAAGTGAGGGTAATATAGTTTGAAGAAAATAGTGGGAGATACCAATTTAAAACAAAACCTAATTTATTTTGGTAATTAATAAAAGAATGTATGTTAAAATGTTGTTAATTACAAATTCATTTACAGATTTTTACAATGTCTAAATTACTATCACTGCGTAGCATATTAGATGCTAAATTAACCGGACCGAATTAAACGGATTGGTTAAGGTAATTGAGAATAGTTCTCACGGCTGAAAAGCTATCTTATGTCCTTAATACGTCTATCCTTGCAATGGTTGCAGACAATGCCTCTGAGGAAGATATTGCTGCTTTTAGAAAGTGGCTAGATGATGCATAGTTGGCTCAATGCATCATGCTCGCATCCATGAGTAACGAGCTTCAGCGTCAGCATGAAACTATGGATGCTCCTATTATATTCCTGCACATCAAGTAGTTGATGGTGAGGAAAGTAGGACTGATAGATATCAGATATCTAAGGAGCTCTTCCGATCTAGAATGACCGATGACACTACGGTACAGATAAAAGTCCTTAATATAATCAATTTAATTGATCAATTAGGACAACGAATTTTGTCATGGATGGAGAGTTGAGCCAAGATTTGATCTTGCACTCACTTCTGGACTCCTTTCATAATTATTGCGAATTTTTCATATGAACGAGCTAGATATCAGCCTCGTTGATTTGCTTAACATGTTGAAAAATGTTGAGAGTCACTTTCCAACCAAGAAAGACCAAGTCTTACTGGTAGGGGCCAAAGGATCTTCTGAAAAGAAAAACGATTCTAAGAAGGTAAATAGAAAGGGCAAAAACAAAGGATAATAAGAACAAAACTGATACGGATAGCAAAGGAGTTTGCTTCCACTGCAATAAGCCTGGACACTGGAAAGAAACTGCAAGAAGCATCTTGCAGAGGCTAACCAAAGAAGCTTAGTGAATTTTATGTTACAAATACAATTTTGTTCATGATTTAAAATAAATTTTTCTTTAAGTCAAGGTTCTACTTAGGTATTGGATACCGACTTTGGTTATCATAAATATAGATTTATGAAGGGACCAAGCAGAAGTAGAAAGTTAAACAAATATAAGTAATCCTATGTGTGGGAAATGAAGCAAAGGTTGCTGCATTAGCCATAGAAACTTATAGTTTAACAATGCCTACGGGAAAATCTATTAAGTCAATAAGTTGTTATTGTATTCCAGTTCTTGTTAGAAACATTAATTCTATTTTATTGTTGGACAATGAAATCTTTGGTATTATAATTAAGAACAATTGTTGTTCTATTTATAATAATAATGTTTTGTATAAAACCGGAATATTACGTAATTAATGTTGTATACTTGACTTACGTGAAAAATAATTTTGCAAATTGAACAAACTAGTACAAGAAAAAGGAGATGATCATTCAAAGAGTTGAATGTGTGTATTTGCTAAAATACAATTGTGAATTATTTGAAATGTTCAAAGAATTTAGAAGTGAAACAAATTGGCAAAGTATTAAGATTTTTTTGATTAGATCAAGAAATAAATACTTGTGCAATAAGTTTCTACATCATCTCAAATGGTTTTCTCATAATGGACGCCTCCTGATACTCAATAATTGATTGATGTATCTGAAAGGAAAAATTGTACCTTGTTGGACATGGTGCGGTCCATAATGATTTTACCGACATTCCAGTATCCTTCTAGGATCATGTACTAGAAATGGCTGCATATCTACGGAAAAGGTAACCTCATAATCCGACCCCAAGACTCCATAAAAGTTATGGACAGGGAGGATTCCTAATCTTAAGTATGTTAAGATAAGGGGTTGTCCAACTTATGTGAAAAGGTTTCAAAGGATAAGCTTGGGATAAAATTTGACAAGTACAGATTTGTGGGACATCCTAAAGTAAGTTTAGGGCATATGTTCTATAATCCTACTTAGCAAAAGGTGTTTGTTGCGAAATATGCTGCCTTATAAGATAAAGGTGTTTATCATTGAAGGGGCTAGTGGGAGGATAATAGATCTTGAAAAGTTCAAGAACCACAAAACACTACAAGTCAAATAAGAGGAACCTATAGATAGACCTATTGTACCACAACCGAATCGTAAATCTGGAATTGTACCGAAGATACCTAGGAGGTATGGGTTCATCATGGATGATGATGATGATGAGGTACGTATCATAGAAGATGATGATCCAGTTACATACGATGAGGTAAGAGTTGTAGACACTCAGAGAAATGGATTGAAGTAATCTTCTCAAAAATGGAACATTCATTTTGATATGATAATCAAAAGAGTTTGATTTTATCAAAAACAAGAATGAACCTAGTGTGTACAAAAGGGTCAGTGGGAGCGTCGTGACATTTCTGGTATTATATGTTGATATAATACGGATAAGGAATGACATGCCAATGCTAAAATCAATAAAGATAAAGTTGTCTAAACATTCCTCCATGAATGATTTGGGAAGAGTATCTTAATTGGGGATGCAAATCTATATGGATAGATTTAAAAGGATGCTCGGCTTAACCCAAGGAACGTATATTCATTTGATGCTAAAGTCGTTTAGCATGGCAAACTCTATGGGATGTCTCATGTTGATGAGCCATGGAGTGTATCTCTCTTAATAGTCCCCATAGACTCCTAAAAGAGAGATCGCATGAGTGACAATTATGTATGCAATGAAATATACGCGACCTGATGTTGATTAGTCATATTCTGGAGAAGTTCACTCTGAGACAGTGAAAAACATCTTAAAGTACTTAACAAGCACTAAGGATGTGATAAAATTCATGGCGGGTCTGAATTAAAACTAGAGGGCTTAACAGACTCAAGTTTTTCAGATAGACCAAGACGACAGAAAATCCACTTTAAGGTAAAGGGTTACCTTGAACGGTGGTGCAGTGAATTGGAAAGGTTCCAAATAACAAAGAGTTGTTGGTTTAGTGATAAAGACAAAGTATATTGCTATAAATGAAGCTACAAGTTGATTGATTGGATGAAAAGTTCATTACAGAACTAGGAATAGTTCCTAAGTCTCATCTTAGATCTAAACATGTGTTGTGGCACTTTCATTTGATTATAAGAATCATTGAAAGATGGGAAATCACTATAGAAATAGTGAACTCTCAAGAACAATATTACATATCCATTAACTAAAGCTTATCCAACAGCAGGATAATCGTCACTTAGAGAAAAAGGGTTTGAGATACCATGGCGATTGGCTTTAGTGCAAATGGGAGATTGAAAGTAGTATGCACACAAGCCAATCATGTTTGATGATAAAGCATATACTTTGTAAACAATCTTATTCATTTATTAATAAAAAGTATTAATTTATTAAAAGCTTTTAATTATCTACATGATGCTGTTTTATAATACGTGATAAACCCATAGTTTTAAGCAATGCTTTTAGAATAATGATGATGATCATTCAAATGAAATCTAAATTCTTAGAAAGCTTAAAACTAAAATAGTTCCCAATCGTTGGATTACTAAATTGGGAATTAGTGAATCCGGATAGATTGGTACATACGTTACTTGCTCATTGGATGAGGATGATTGATCTCATGATCATTTGTGTGGAGACACTAAAGCAAGTATGTAGGTGCTTATTAGAGAATAAGTTCACTGAACGTGGCTCGCTAAGGAATACCTAATGGAGTTTTACTTGCATGTCAATAGGAATTCCTGTAGTGATAGTAGTACAAGTGATCCTTGGACTTGAGATCATCATAGTATCTTGTTATGATGAGTTATACTTTGACTTATTCCTTAAGACCCTTAGGGTATATCAAAAGGTATGCTTGGGTATAATAAGTTATACATGGAGATAATGTATGATCAATAAAGAATCTACCACTTCTAGTAAAAGAAGAGAAATGTCCTATGTGATTCGATAAATGACAACTCAGTAGTCCTTGGCCAAGGCAGAATAAAATTAGAAAGGAGTTTCTAATTTGCATTATTTGGAGTTGTGCATTTAAGAGTCGAAATACATATAATTAAATAAAATAAGACTTGACAGAAATTCCATGTCTTATATTTAATTGGGACATTGTATGGTGGAAGGATTGAATTGTACGGTAACTATTTACTCAAAGGTTCTTTTATGATTAATGTTGAAATCTATATTATCTGGAAAGTCGTTGATCGCTGGGGAGGCTTATCCCTATTGTAGAATAAATATTATTTATTTAAATAAATTATTTGTTTAATTTATTTATTTAAATAAGATTAGAATTGTTCTAATTGATTTATTTACAACCGGTTTAATATGGAGAACCTAAAGGGTCACACCATAAAAGGAAGAATAATTATTTAAGAAGTTAATGGCATAATCGTAATAATATGTTAAGTATATTTAATTTAATCTATGGTGATAGAATAAATTAAATAGCGTAATATTTATTATTTAATATTTTAGAAATATTAAATATAAATTAATAAGATGAGTCTTATTAATATTATTACAATTATTATTATTTTAATTTCTAAAAGAGTTTAGGAATTAATTTAATATAAGTACTCTCATTTATTCCTAATAAGATTAGGAGGTTAATTAATTAAAAGGTTAATTAATTGTTCCTAATAAAATTAGGAGCCTAATTAATTAAAGGAGTTTAATTAATTAAAATAAAACTCAATTGCTTAATTGTTAAGGAGGGTTGCCCACATCTATAAATAAGAGGAGTCTTATTATGGGTGTGAGAGGTGGTTGACGTATTATTAGAATACGTAATTCCAATAGTTGGGAGAGTACGCCCCTTTTTCTATAGAGATAGAAAATTAGGGTTTGAGCCAAATACCCATCTTCTTGAATTCTTCTTCTTCCTTGGTGGATCACCTCTAGAGGCCAAACACTTGGGTGGCTAACGTTGATCAAAGGAAGGAACCAAACCCGGTGGATTCAAGTTGAACGCGAAAGGATTTGGAGGTGAACTTGTACCTGAGGAAGCTCGATCTTCAAGAGTATGATTTTATTCTTTATCTTTTCGTTTAATTAATAATTGTGCATAAAGGGTGATCCGGGTTTATGATTTGTAAAATTTTAAAACTCTGATTTTACACGCTTCCGCTAATTTTGCGCAATTTGATTGTGTTCATGAATATTACAAACCTAACATAAACACCGCTTTAATTAATTTACATATTTTCTTTAATATTAAACAACTCATTTAATTTAATTAATTCATTAAATTAAATCTTCAAAGAATAAAATTTACCTTTGCTTTATTTTATTATCATACACACGTAAATAAATTAATATACCACAATTTCATAAATTATTTATTTTTTCTCAACAAATAATTCAATTAAAATATTTATTTAATTCAGTAAATATTTAAAAATAATTATCAAATTCATTTAATTTATTCAACAGTTAACTTAACTATTGAACCTCACTTTCCCAATATATGAATATATATTTCTCTTCACACCAGATCACATATTTCAAAATATATAGCATGTATATATACATACTCAAACTCAAAACATCTCATAATAAGAATTTTAATTATTAAATTCCTATTTTAATAACTTATAAAAATTCGGGATGTCACAGACCTTCTCAACCTTAGCTACAATACTTATATTAATGCAAGAGTGAGCAAAACAAATGCTCAATTGAAATAGCAATGAATAACAATAGCATAATAATTACCAATGAATAAGTTCATCAGAGTTGAATAATACTCCGTCAATTATAATCAAAAACTAGTATGAACATACAAAATATAACTGAGGGTCACAAGACCACGAACTATGTTCATGGTTACAAGTAATCTTTCAACTTTAACCTAAATAGTAATACTGTAGGGACTCCCCGTACTTAGGGTGATCAGCCCTTCGTACCATGTATTGTGCACAAACATCAAAACACATCGCGTAAAATAACTCCCCTATAATAGGGTTGTTCTTCTCAATTTTTAGAGTACACGTCCGCACCAAAGATTTATAAGCTTCAAGGGTAATTTAGAGTTTCACGGTCATCAACTAAAGGATTAGTTGAATCAACCAGACTTAACAACATTACGAGTGATCAATAACAATTTACTCTAAAATGATTAAGAAACATAGGTGAACCAACTATACATTAAACTCATGCTTAGAAATAACTAAAAAGCATAAGCATTGAATAAAACAATAAACCTTGCTTAAACAATATTAAGGCTATGATCTTGTCAAGTAAGAAATTGAATTACTGAACATGCACTAACTGATAACAAGCTGGAAACAAAGCTTGCTCAACAAGATAATAACTTGTGTAAAGTAAATGACATATGACATCTCAATATTAGAGATTAGAGTTCAAGAAGTTGCATTCATATAAAAGAATGAAACTAAAGAAACTTGCTTAACTATAAACAAGTTAGAATAAATCAACAATGATTGGAATTTAAAACTTGCTCAAATAAAGTTAGGGTTAGAGCTTTCTCACATAAAGTTTAAGGATAAATGAACTTGCTCAATTAAAGTTTAGGGTAAGGAACTTGCCTCGTGCGTAAGCTATAAATTACAAATCACGTTCACCTACACACATTATTAGTATCACAATATCTATTAGATATACTAACATCCACTTTCCAAAATAGAACTCACTTTTAGTTAAACTTGTTACTTTAATACAAGCTTTACTTTACACCATATGCATTTCAGAAATCACAATTGTTAACTTCAAAACACTTATTCACTACTCATGTGTACATTAAATCATAACGTATTGCTTTCATAACTTGCTAATCTTTTTACAACTTTGGAATTACTTATTACATGATATAATTCTTTTTTAATCTCTTCATTACGTGTTTGTCACATTAACATCTCATTAAACTAGCTTACAATAGATTTTCAAGGTCTGCATAAGTAACAGGCATCACTGCCTCTGATTAGGGTATGGTGCAGATGTGCCATACTTAAGCTTGGGACCGGCGCATTTGTGCTGCAGCGCAGCTGTGCCGTTTCTGATTTGACACCAGCGCAGTTGCGCTGGTGCACAGACAGAAACTACGTAGTATGTTTCCAATACTCTGTTTAGCCTAATTATCATGAATATCACCCACAAAACAGTAAATTAAACATATCCAATTGATATAGAACTTATATAAACTTGGTTCCTCACATATTTGCTTACTTAGAATAATTAAACAACAACTTTAACCACTTTAAATCCTTACAATTCCATGTTTTTGTACAAAAACTCCATTTTTAACATCCTTCACAAAAATTACCACTGAGTTCACAATTCTACACCAAATTAACTCATCCAAGCTACGTTCTCTTTGTTTCTTACTGAATTAACATATTCAAGGCTCAATTTACAGATTAGTTTACAAATTTACTACTAAATTTGGTACTTTAAGAAGATATATATATATATATATACACACACACACACACACACACACATATATAGCCACTGTAATTAGTTTCGTCCGTTTTAACATAATTAATACACTAATTCATTGTCTAAATGCTAATTTTAACATCAGAATTACACATAAATTCAATAATTCAGTTTATATAACAATAATTCATCCAACTTGAATTCACAGAAAACGTAAAACTCGTGAATATAGAACATTCATATATATAATATTAAGGGGTTGGAAGAATAACTTCAATTGTTTGGTAATCCTTGCTAAAACACAAAGACTTTCTTTGGAATTCTCAGGAATCTTTCTCTTAAACTCTCCCTCTAATTCTCTGTAATTTTTTTCTTTCTTCTTCTTATTATCAGTATAGGCCAACTATCACTATGCGTAAAGATAAAAAAAATTGATAGCCATTATACGCTTAGTTACTAATTACCAGTTACAAAAATTAAACGTATATCAGTTATAAAAATATTATTTATATTTTTATTTTATTTTTTTAGATCAAATTCAAATTCAAAAGTAATAAGGCTTTGTTTGGCAAAAAACTTTTAAAAATAAAGACTTAATATCTTTAAGCCTTGTTTGGGTAAATCCATTTAAAACTACTTTAATTTATTTTAATAAATCATTTATACTATAGTTTATAGTCCCATATTATTTCTTTGGATTTTCATATCCAGTCTTAGTTAAATAAACTAATTAAAACATACTAAATAAATTTCCCACTTAATCCAAATATCTCAAAATTATAATCTCCGAGAATCCCCAAAATCCAGGTTATCTAGCCCCCGAGTTTGGTGCTCACGATCCACAATATAATTAACATCTAAATACCCATTCATTGATGAATACAAGCATACATATCATTAATTAATATGTTAACAACATCATCCCAGGTTATCTAACCTTAACATTAATAATATTCCCTTTAGATATACCAAAAAGGGTTTACAAATACAACATAATAAATATGTTCATTATAACTACTCCAGCACTATGACATTTCCTTTGTTCTTCTCTGCCCCTCTAGCTACTTCATTCTTAGCTGAAATATTTAATTTAGCAAGGGTAAGCAATAAATTTGCCCCACAAGTTAAGACATACAATGAATGTATAAGAATCAAGAATAACATACTGTCTATTGTGATAGAATGATACCGAAGTTCGGGGAACTTTAAAATAGCTGAACAATTCTTTAATCACTAACAAGTCTTCTCGCATCCTATGCAACACAATAATTTGATAATCAAAGAGTACAATGCTTTCAAAGTTTCTACGATATTCAATTGAATAACAAGATGGAAATATTTTCTAGAGTTTATGCTGAGTGATCCCTAAGGATCTTGGACTTCTCTTCTCGAGTAACTATCAATGATTTACTTTGATATACCCAGGTGTATCAGATAACCTTAAAGATTAAATCATACCCCCCAGCAAGTACTTAGAGTGGCTAACTCCTTGTACCCTATATTATGCATAATACTTACACGCGCGCAAAGGTCGAATATACGACCAAAATGTTCCCTTTATATAAAAGGTTATTCTTCTCAGTCTTAGAATAAGAATTTGATTTAACAACAAAATACTATGATTTCAATATATAATCACTTTCTCGATCTAGCCAAAATATTTCTGTCAATAATAATTGAATTCTCTTCTCGAACCTATCAAGTTTTAACAAATGTTCGTCTAGCCAGAACAATTAGCTAAGATATTTCTCAACACAATTCGATAATAGACATGAATTATCTATACTATCAATAATAGCTTCTACGAATGTGAATATCCAACAACAGTTATTCTCCAAGTATATTCTGAGAATTACTAATTCAACTTTAATTAATAAACATGTACTAATTGCGAATAATCAACAAAAATTCTCAGACGTGGTCTAATCAACAATAATTAACCACCATAATATTTTAAAAGATATAACTCAAGGTTGAGTTAAGGAAACTTGCCTTCCGCATTGATTACTGCTACGCAATATATTTTTCTGCGTTTGAAAGACCTATAATTATAATATCAGTCTCACGTTTAGCACAATAATTCATAACACACAATACTATAATTTATAATAAATATTTCTCCTAAACACATTACCACATAGTCACATCAGTGTTTATAACCTATATAAACACTTCTTAAGTCTAACTAGTTCAGTCTGACTAGACTTCAGTCTGTTCTCGATGTACTGGTCACCCTATCCAACAATTAACACACTTATTGTCAATCAAAGTCGGTCCCAAAGCTTCAATATTATATTAGATAAGTCATATATCATTTATAATATTTTTCGAAAGCTTTTAATAATTTTTTAACAATTATTATAATTTATAATAATTTTTCAAACACCGAAATCATTTTTAAATGATTTAAATATCAAATAATCCCATCATCATTAATATTTAATAATATTAAAATATTAATGACATACTTGTCAAAATATTAAAGTTATTTATAATAACTTAAAATATTTTTAAATCACCAATATTCTACTTAAATGATTTTTAAAGTAATTAAAATCATTTTTATATCATTACCATTAATATTTAAATATTAATAAAATTCTAACCAAAATATTAAATGTCATTAATTATAACTTTAAATATTTTTAAATCATTTTTCTCATTTTTAAATCAATAAAACCATTTTCCATAATTTATTTAATATAATAATTAAATAAAAATAATAACATTAATATATATTTATTAATAAAAATTCTCCAAAAATATTAAAAGTTACATTTTATAACTCAAAATATTTTCTAAAACTTTATTCTCATTTAAAATTATTTTTATAATATTAAAATTATTTTTCTCTAATTTATTTACGATACTAATTAAATAAATTAAATATCATTAATATTCAAATAAATATAAATATTAATGAAAAATATCCTAAATTATCAAAAGTTATTTTTCATAACTGAAAATAATTTTTAAAACCATTTTTGTAATTTTTAGAAATTATTTACTATTTTTAATCATTTTTCAGAAATTCATATAATAAAAAAAATTAAAATTGTCGTTGTAGGCTATAGCGATAGTAACCGTCGCTATTGGTGTTCTTGGGCTCAAGAACACTGACAGCCAGTGTTCAAGGTCCTCACTTTGACCATCTATGATTCTCAGGTCTTGCATGCTCTGGCCAATCTCAATCGTGGATATTGTAGTGTTTAAGTAACACTATAATTATCACCAACAATATGGGTCATACAACAACACACTTTGAAGATCCAAGCCCCCAAAGTTGCTGTCAGAACGTTTTTGGGTTTTCTGGGTAACCCAGAAACCCAGGTAGTTCGAGTAGGCATTTTCTAGTTCAATTTAATCTACGTTCTGGTCATTAACTGGTTGATCTCATGGTTCAAACATGTAGTCCTTATGTCAAGGAACGCATATATATCTTCTAACACTTATTAAAACACATAAAAACAATTTTTGACTAAGCATACAAGATCTAGGATGAGTTAGGGTTTTATACCTTCTTGCTCAATCTTTGATCTTTGCTCTACTATACTGATCTTGATGTTTGAGAGGCTGAACTAGTGACTGAAACACTTAATTATTTCAGAGGTTTGGAGATAGAGAGTATGTTGAGTGTTTGAGAGAAAAAGGACCAAGTGAATGAACTTTCTCTCTCTCTAATCTATATATATTATGATATAATGTATAGAGCTGCTGTATTTGGCTGATTTGCTGGAGATATAAGTCAAATGCTAAGTCAAGAGTTGGTCACCAACTCTAAATATGGCAAGATTGGCAAACTACTAATAAAGAATTTAAAAAAGGTATTTTGGTCTTTTTGCTAGTAATTTTAATGGCTTTTTAGTCATTTGTCCCAACCCTTAGGGTTTAACCTTAAGGTTCTAACCCTTAGGTTTTACAAATTTAATTTCTAGGCTTTTCTAATTAGGGTTTTAAAATAGAAAATTAAGTTTTCTAAATTATAATTAGGGTTTCCTAATTATATTAATGTTTCTTAATCACTTTAGGGCTTGCTAATTAGGATTAGTGTTTCCTAATTAGGGTTTAGGGTTCCCGTATTTAAAATTAAGGGTTTCTCGGCATTCGATTAGGGTTCCTAACTGTATGTTAGGATTTCTTAATCTGAAATTAGGGTTTCTAATCTCTTATATTAAGGTTTACTAAGTTTATACCCTATCTGATCAATCATTGATCACAAATTCTATATAGCACAAACACAAACACATACTCACAGTTACTTTTATTATAACTATGATTTCTATCGAATCCCTCTCCGTAACTAGGGTTAGGGTTTCTATTCTCTGCTAAGCACAACTCTACTCGTATTTCTCAGTCAATACACAAATTAACCACATCTCTATTCTCGTATCACAGATACTCGGCACAATATTGATAGTCAATATCAATATTAAAAAAAAATTATTCATAAAATTTGAATTATTTGAAATCCTGGGTTATCACATTCTCCCCTCCTTATAAGGATTCCGTCCTCGGAATCACTGCTTTCTTATTCTCTACAATCTTTTAATGTTGTATCATCAATTCATTCTTATCAACACAATACTAATTTGTGTCCCATATACTAACCTATGACTTGAATTCATAAAATAATTCACAGTGATATCTATCTAATATTACTCGCGTAATTTAAGTATTAAGCGAAATCGTTACCTGTCACCACCTCCTGAACAGCCACTACATCTTGCACTGTCATGTTGAATGTACGGGTCGTTGGTCTTCCTGGCTGTGCCGGTCCTTTAATCGTCAGGGTTCCGCTACCGGGTCCCTGGTTGACACTTCCTTTCTCCACATTTCTCTTCGGACAATTCCGAACCAGATGATCAGTCGATCCACACGCAAAATAACCTTGTATCTTCTTCGAACTTGGACAATTGGACGATATGTGTCCCTCTTAACCACAGTTATAACAGACTCTCTTTCACTTCAGACACACTCCTGAATGATTCTTTCCACAGTTCGCACAAGGCTCACCTCCTTTTCTCTTTTCCTCTGACTTGTTACCCGACTGGGTATTCTTTCTCCACTTTCTCTTGTTCGAATTACTACCACCACTACTACCTCCATCAGTAGTCTTCTTCTTCTTCCCTTGATTATAGCGGGATGCAGCTTCGCTTCCCCCCTCAGCAATGATTGTTTTCTCTAACAAAGCCGTAAAAGTATTAATTTGCAATACAACTACTTCCATTCGCAAACCTTCTCACCTTCCGTAGCTCCGTATCCACCTGATGATGTGAAAATCTCGCTAATTCATTGAATTTAGCAGCATATTCAGACACCGACATGTTCTCCTACTTCAGTTCTAAAAACTTAACCTCCATCCGAGCTTGCATACTCGATGAAAAGTATTTCTCAAAGAACAACTCCTTGAATCTTGTCCAAGTCACCACCGCTGTACCAGCTCTCGCCTGATTAGTCTCCCACTAGTAATTGGCTTCTCCCTTCATCAAATAAGTTGCAAAAGCTATCTTTTGCTCTTCCGCTACTCTCACAATAATAAATGCTTTCTCCATTTCTTTTACCCAAGTTTGGGCTTCAATCCGATCTGTTGTTCCCTTAAATTCTAGCGGTCCTACCACTTTAAAATCTTTAAAGTTAGCCAATCTATTGGTTGGTTGATTTCTCACTCTTGCTCTTTCTGCTGGAGATCTATTTCACATAGCTTGGGCTAACATGTCCACAAAATTTTGCATCAGGTCCGCTTGACCTCCTTCATTATTCACTGACTGCTCTTCTCTTTGATTTCAATTCTGTCGTCTAGGCGGCATTATGTGATTTAAATAAAAAACACTTACATTAATTCTCTTTCTCTACACAAATTCTTATTAACAACATAATATGAATTTAACACATATTTCTCATATAATCACATATTTGTTCAAATATCACACCGTACATTTAGTACATATCACATATTACTATTTCTTTTTTATATAAATTATAGGATTAACCCACACAACTTTACATAAAAAGTTGTAATTCTCTATTCACACATAGCTATTCCCAGTTTGTCAAACTTACCACACTTATGAGTTCAGGAACTTGCCACAATTATATGAGTTTGTGAACTTATCCTAGTCAGACCATTGGCGTCCATTCGCTGAGGGGTTCAAAAACATTTCATATAATTATGAGTCATGAACTTACCACAAGTTTGAGTTTTAAGAACTCACAAATTAATCTTAATCTTATATTCATATAGAAAATAAAGATTTCATTTATACAAACATATATATTTACATATGTTCACACATCATTCTAGATATTACAACCTTTAATATCACATCATACTACCAAAAGATACTACCGCTTATATCTAAATTGTCTACCGTCCACACCCTTCACCAGTCTTCTTCTTGTTGGGACACTTATTGAATCCGTGACCCGTTCTCCCACATTAAAAACACTTTCTCATATTCGACTTAGGACAATGTAGGGAAATATGTCCTTCTTGCTTACAATTGAAGCACACGTTCTTCCACATCATGCATTCTCCCACGTGAGTCTTTCCACACTTGCCAAAGACTGGCTTCTTCTTCGGGTTTGAATTTTCAGAATTATTATCACAGTCGTTATCCATCTTTCTCTTATTGTTTCCCTTATGCCTCTTAACTGTTCCCTCAGACGATCCACCACCTTCAGTCTTCATTCTTTCCATCTGCGCCTTTAAGTCATTCCGGTCTTCAGTCATTTCTCGTAACGCTCGCTCCATTTTCCATAACTCCTCCAAAAGAAATACTTTATTTTGGAGTTCCTGTACTTCAGCATATTCTTGATCTTTCTCTTCAACTCTGGTCTTAATCTCTTTCTCCACCTTAACTTCTTCAGACTCCGCCTCCTCATCTTCATTCAGATACATCTTGGGATAATCATCATGATCACTCCCATATTCACCATGAGTTCATCCTTTCCCACTTCCTTAACTAACTCGCCCTGCGCTGGCACCTCAGCTACTGGCACTAGTGCAACGGCCGCTAGCATCTCCGTACTCATTTCATTTCTCCTGACATCCCACAATCAGTTTAAACAACTTGATTAGTACTTTTTCCAGTACGAAATTCTCACACTATGTGTCTACATATCTCACTATTGATACACTTTGGCAATCCCTCACTTAGTACTCTAAATGAGTATTCTATATCTCGCTTATGGTTATAATCCTAGGGTTTTCCCCCCAACTTAAGGTTTATAACCTACAGCTATGATACCAACCTGAGACGCCCCTAAATCTGGGTTACCTGACCCCCGAGTTTGGTGCTCATGATCCACAATATAATTAACATCTAACTACCCATTCATTTATGAATACAGACATACATATCATTAATTAATATGTTAACAACATCATCCAAGGTTATCTAACCTTAACATTACAAACATACACTTTAGATATACCAAAAAGGATTTACAAATACAACACAATAAATATGTTCATTATAACTACTCCAGCACTATTCCTTTGCCTTTGTTCTTCTCTGCCCTTCCAGCTACTTTATTCCTAGCTAAAATATTTAATTTAGCAAGGGTGAGCAACAAATTTTCTTCGCAAGTTAAGACATACAATGAATGTATAAGAATCAAAAATAACAGACTATCTATTTTGATAGAATGACACCAAAGTTCGGGGAACTTTGAAATAGCTGAACAATTCATTAATTACTAACAAGTCTTCTCGCATCCTATGCACCACAATAATTTGATAATGAAAGAGTACAACACTTTCAAAGTTTCTACGATATTCAAATGAATAACAAGATGGAAATATTTTCCAGAGTTTATTCTGAGTGATCCCTAAGGATCTTGAACTTCTCTTCTTGAGTAACTATCAAAGATTTACTTTAATATACTCAGGTGTATTAGATAACCATAAAGATTAAATCATACCCCCCAGCAAGTACTTAGAGCGGCCAAATCCTTGCACCCTATATTATGCATAATACTTACGCGCATTCAAAGGCCGAATATACGACCAAAATATTTCCTTTATATAAAAAGTTATTCTTCTCAATCTTAGAATCAGAATTTAATTTAACAACGAAATACTATGATTTCAATATCCAATCACTTTCTCGATCTAGCCAAAATATTTGGCATCAATCTGTCAATAATAATTGGATTCTCTTCTCGAACCTATCAAGTTCTAACAAATGTTCGTTTAGCCAGAATAATTAGCTAAGACATTTCTTAATACAATTCGATAATAGACAGGAATTATCTATACTATCAATAATACCTTCTACGAATGTGAATATCCAACAACAGTTATTCTCCAAGTATATTCTCAGAATTACTAATTCAACTTGAATTAATAAGAATGCACTAACTGTGAATAATCAACAAAAATTCTCAGACGTGGTCTAATCAACAATAATTAACCACCATAATATTTGAAAAGATATAACTCAAGGTTGAGTTAAGGAAACTTACCTTCCGCGTTGATTATTGCTACACAATATACTTATGTGCGTTTGAAAGACCTATAATCACAATATCGGACTCATAATTAGCACAATAATTCACAACACACAATACTGTAATTTACAATCAATATTTCTCCTAGACACATTACCACATAGTCACATCAGTGTTTATGACTTATCTAAACACTTCTCAAGTCTAACTAGTTCAGTCTGGTTAGACTTCAGTCTGTTCTCGGTGTACTGGTCACCCTATCTGATAATTATCACACTTATTATCAATTAAACTCAGCCCAAAGCTTTAATATTATATTAGATAAGTCATATATCATTTATAATATTTTTCGGAAGCTTTTAATAATTTTTTAACAATTATTATAATTTAAAATAATTTTTTCAAACACCGGAATCATTTTGAAATGATTTAAATATCAAATAATCCCATCATCATTAATATTTTATAATATTAAAATATTAATGACATACTTGTCAAAATATTAAAGTTATTTATAATAACTTCAAATATTTTTAAATCACCAATATTCTACTTAAATAATTTTTAAAGTAATTAAAATTATTTTTAAATTATCACCATTAATATTTAAATATTAATGAAAATCTCACCAAAATATAAAAAGTCATTAATTATAACTTCAAATATTTTTAAATCATTTTTCTCATTTTTTAAATGATTTTTAAATCAATAAAACCATTTTTCCATCATTTATTTAATATAATAATTAAATAAATTTAATATCATTAATATTAATTTATTAATGAAAATTCTCCAAAAATATTAAAAGTTACATTTTATAACTCAAAATATTTTCTAACACTTTTTTCTCATTTAAAATGATTTTTAAAATTTTAAAATTATTTTTCTCTAATTTATTTAATATACTAAGTAAATAAATTAAATATAATTAATATTCAAATAAATATAAATATTAAGGAAAAATATACCAAATTATCAAAAGTTAATTTTTATAACTTAAAATAATTTTTAAAACAATTTTTGTAATTTTCAGAAATTATTTACTATTTTTAATCATTTTTCGAAAATTCAGAAAATAAAAATAATTAAAACTGTCGTTGTAGGCTATAGCAACAGTAACCGTCGCAGTTGGTGTTCTTGGGCTCAAGAACACTGATAGTCAGTGTTCAAGGTCCTTACTTTGACCATCTATGATTCTCAATTCTTGTATGCTCTGGCCAATCTCAATCATGGATATTGTAGTGTTTATGTAACAGTACAATTATCAGCGACAATATGGGTCATACAACAACACCCTTTGAAGATCCAAGCCCCCAAAGTTGCTGTCAGAATGTTTCTGGTTTTTCTGGGTAACCCAAAAACCCAGACAGTTCAAGTAGGCATTTTCAAGCTCAATTTAATCTAGGTTTTGGTCATTAACTGGTCGATCTCATGGTTCAAACATGTAGTCCTTATGTCAAGGAACACATATACATCAAAAGCTCAGTTCAACAACATCAAAATCACTAGATTTGAAATGGTCAAACATGGTCAGAAACGATGTTCATACACTTTCTAGATATTCCAGAAAAGTGACTTTGTGATCAGATGGGCTACTTTGACCAGCCACTATACTCGATCTGTTATGTTTATGGAATCTAAGGTCATGGATCTATAGTCCATCTAACAACTTACAAACTGGTTACAATAACATCATCAAATCACTTAATAACTGACAGATCAAGGCCTTTAAAAATCTTGTCAGACCCTGTTTATAGATTTCTAGGTTACCTAGAAGTCACTCGTCATGGTTGGTCAACCGAATTTGACCAATAATTTCTTGTAATCTGGAAATGGAATAGCTATGATTCCACTTCTAGATCACAATCCTCATGTCATACTACATATCTAAAACATAAAACACCACAAATCATTAATAGGGAAAGATCTATGGCCTCTGACATATGCTTGTCAGACCACTTTTTAGGGTTCTAGGCAGTTTTGATAAACTTTGACTTTTACCCATTTTGATGCTATGGATCTATGATATAACGTCATAGATGTAACGCCCCCGTATCTATACTCCCACGGTATCTGATATGGTACATACTATGAATCGATATAATGCCTTTAAATTTATACACCCACGTTATCTGATTATAAGATTACATTAAATAGAGGGACTATAAGATATAATTCCCATAGATCCAAAATTCACAATATCCCATAACAGATGTAAATTCTCAAGATAACTATTACTGTGTTTGGATACCCTCACTTGGATATATGAATTGTAGTTGTGACTAGTCTATTTATCCGAAATCCAGAGTATCAGTAATAACATGAACAGTCCATATTACTAATACCCTCACCCAGATGTATAGTCTATGCCAAACGAATTTATAATATCGTATCGATAGTAACTATCTATCCGAAATCCAGAGTATCAATAACAACATGAACAGTCCATGCTATTAATACCCTCACCTAGATAAATAGTTCTGAAGGATCTCAACTAGATTCGAAGAAGTCTAATTTTACATCTATATATTTAAGAAAACATGGTTGCGGAAATAAAAGATGTTATATATATATATATATACATATATATATCATAATGTTAAGATTCGATTACATGATTCTCGTAACAAGTTCTTATTACAAGCTATTAAAATAGACAAGAATATAATCTAATCTATGTAGGGACGCTTCCCTTTATCTACTCCAGATGTTCCAGGATTACCATCTAAAACCGCAAAGGGAATAATTTGCAAGGGTGAGCTATGACATGCTCAACAAGTTTTGTATTTTATAACAATATAGGATTTGATGAAATATAACAATTCAAATTTTGACTGATAGTTGTTACCATTTTTGGATTTCTATTTATTTCAACCATTTCTGGAATTTTTCTTTATTTCTGTCAGTCACACTATAAAATTCCAAAGTTTACGAATAAAGATTTAATTTTCTCGAAATATTTTTTTTAATATTATGGTATGGATTTGAAATAATGTTATAGTTGTGGGTAGTATTTATAAATTTTGCAAAGTATGCAAGTTGTTGTATTATATTCGATTGGTCGGAGAATATTCGTTTTAGCAGAGAATATTCGTACAACGGCACAATCATTGGTGGACCCCACAACAGAATTATTGTCGAAATGAGAAAACGACAAAAATATATTTATGAAAATAACGGTGGAAGTTTTACCGTTAATACTGTTGAACTACTCGGTAGTAAAAGTACAGTAATACGCGTGGTTGCATAGTAGCACACTGTATTGATTATTGATGTTTACGTGAGAAAACACTTAGTTTTGTTCAATTATTGCTACAATAGTTGCTTCATAGTATCTCACGTTATTTGATTCAATTATTGTCGATTGTTATATTATATATATAAGTTTTGTTTTATTAGTATTATTAGTGTAATAAAACAGAAAAGCTTTTTATATAAAATAGAATACTTTTATAAAGTTATTCATTTTATTAGACAATAATTAGAATATATTATATTTTATTATGCATAGTGTTGCATAGTGTTTTGCATAGTAAAATCTTTTTATATAAAACAGAATACTTTTATAAAGTTATTCGTTTTATTAGATTATAAATAGAATATATTATATTTTATTTAAAAGATTTTACTTTAAATCTGGACTGTCCGATTAAAAGTAAATCAATCTGGACCGTTCATGAATTAGTTAATATGCAATCCATTCTTCTATAAATAGAAGCTCATTCCTTCATTATTTCTTACGAATTCACTGAAACTCTAGAGTGAGAAACTATAGAGAGAAAGAAGAAAAGTATTCTGCTACTTCACTACTTCTATATCCAGTTTCTTCTATAAGGTAAGGGATCATTATTTCTTTCGTATTCATGAAGAGAACTTCTGTTATTCCATTATTTATTATTCTATTGGAATAACCTGTATACACGGTCTACCCTATACCTGGTGAAATTCTTCTGTTATTCCATTCTTTATTATTCTGTTGGAATATCCTGTCTATGCGTTTTATGCCGGACCTGGTTCCGTTATTTATTATTCTATTGGAATAACATTTCTATGCGAAGTACCGAATGCATGGTGATTTCTGTTGTTATTCCATTCTTTATTATTCTGTTGGAACATCCTGTCGGTGCGAATTTCGCCTGACCTGGTTCCGTTATTTATTATTCTGTTGGAATAACATGTCTATGCGAAGTACCGCATGCATGGTGATTTCTATTGTTATTCCATTCTTTTTTATTCTGTTGGAATATCCTGTCGATGCGTATTACGCCTGACCTGGTTCCGTTATTTATTATTCTGTTGGAATAACCTATCTATGTGAAGTACCGCATGCATGGTGATTTCTTTTGTTATTCCATTCTTTATTATACTCATTTGATTAAAGTTTTGACTTCTATACTCCTTGAAATTAGTGGAATATCCTTGATATTTGCGCTTCATCCAGTATTTTTTCATGGAAATATTCTTATGAGCATTCTTGAATTTTACTCTACAAAGAAGTATCATGTTAACAATTTGGACGTTATTAGTTCCTGAATAATTTAATTCTTGAACTTGTTTTATTGAATTCTTATATCATTGTCATCATCCTCATGTTTATATTTTGTTGAATGTCATCTGTGGCCTTTAGTGCATAGATGGACTTGGTATGATTATGACCAGGGATTTTTCGGTATAATCATGACCGTAATTTTACAAATGATGTGAAAAAAGACCTCATTGGCCCGTAGTGCATTGATGGACAGTTTTTGGTATGATTAAGGCTATGGATTCTCTTCGGCTAAGGGAGCAAAGATGAATTATTTTATGACATGATCAGGACCGTTGATGAAAACACGATTATCTTTGGCCCGTAGTGCATGGATAATTCGTGGTGATGATACTAAATAATATCCTTGGCCTGTAGTGCAGGGATGATTTGATGATGTGGATTATTTATTAAGCTGAGTCTCAGCGATAAAAGTGATAAAAAACTTTTTAAATCATAAAAGATAGTAGATTTTATTCTCTACTTGACTCTTTTAATGGTTTACATGTTCCGCTGCAGTTAAACTTGATGTCTATTATATTTTATCACTTTAACATTGTTGAAGACTAATGATAATTTATTCTGCATTATCTTAGTCATAATATTTCTTACTGGGCTAGTTGAGCTCACCCTTTCTTTCACTGTTCTCTTCAGGAAATGAGAATATAGTTGGGACGAGTTGGGGAAAGGAGTGACGGTCTAGATGATAGCATTAGTAGTACTCACTATTCTGATTAAATAGTGTGACAATAATTGTAATGAGGACTCCTTTGAGTTTGTATACTGTCTAGATGACAATATATGTATTAAAACTCTTAGTTTATGTTTTATCGTATTTTACACGACAGTTGTATTATTAAGTTGTACTTAAATTTTTTACCATGTATTTGGTGACTCAAGATGGGTGATGAATACCTATTTTTGGGGGCGTCTTACACACAGACTTAGAAATTTTGTTCAGATGTGAGATAGGGGATAAACCCATTCAATATCTTAGGAGTATGCATATCATCCTACTAGTGCTCAAAATACACTAAATGTCAATATATTATTGACTAAATTTCAATCCCTTACGGGATACCTAACTTCAGTATAAGATGTCTTACCAAAATAATTTGGTTTAACACGACAGTTTATGCTCAATAAACAATATCCAATGAATAAACAATCCATTTTCTCAATTATACTGAAGCTATAGCAATAGCTGTACAATAAATAGGTAATTCAATTGTAGGTGTAGTATATTATATCAACAGCATATCAAGATAAAAAAAAATCTTATTTAATGAATAAACAGGTTTAAGAAATTTGTGAAAGTAATAACTTTGGTATAGGAAACTTGCTAGAGCATAGATCAGTCAAGTTATGCTATTCAATCGTTAATAAATACCTACGATGTTCATATATATAAATCTAACACGTTAGTATTGATAACAATACTCAATTATAACATTTATATAATATCGGGTTAGATTAATAGGGTTTGGTATTTAATACCTTTGATAAATGGGCTAAGTTTTATTTAAGAAAAAAATTTAATTATCCTTAATAATATTTTAAAGTATTTAAAACATTTATTTATCTTTTAAATGATTTTTAAAGTATTTATTTCTATTTATAAGTAATTAATATTTACTTAAAATTTTACAAAAATATTGATTATTATTATTAAATAATTTATATTCATTTATTATACTTTTTATATCAATAATAATATTTTTCCATAATTATTTAGTATTTATAAATAATTATTCCAATTTCTTTATCAATAAGTTAATTATTAATAATATCAAAATAATATAAAATAATTATTGAATTTATGTAAAAATATCAGAATTTATTTATAATAATTTAATATAATTTTTAAAACTATTTTTATATTTATTTATTAATTATTTCTAATTTTTTATAATTTATTTTTAGAAAAATAATTTTTGTCTGTCGCTAAAGACCTTCAATGACAAAAACTGTCGCTGTAGGTGTTCTTGAGTTTCTGGGCAGCAGTTTGGTCATGTTCAATGGCTAGTTTGACCACTAATTAAAATGCTACTAATAATGATTTTTGGTTTGTTCAAGAGTTGATGTTGTAGTATTAATATAGTAGTGTAACATAAAACAAATTTTAGGCTTTAACCTACATATAACAAGAAGTTATAGAAGCTCAAAGTCACTGTCAGAGTTGTTCTTGAGTTTCTAGGTAATCCAGAACAGTAGTCATGGCCGTTCAACAGTTTTGTGGCTTAAATATCTTTGATTCTGTGTATTAGATGTGTGTTGTGTTTGTTGTAATATGTAGTATATATGTCAGTGTAAATATATATAACATTAACATGAACAAAGATTAACTCTAAGGTCTCTAATTATGCTGGTCAAAGTACAGCCAAACGTTGTTCTTCATGTTCTTCAGTTTTCTGGAAAACCCAGAAAACTTGGTCGAGCTTGGTCAACGGATTTTGACCATTAATTCCAGTAAACCTATACGTTTTTTGTTCAATTTAAGATCATAGATATGTAGTATATATAACAGGGTATTAATCTATAACAAAAACTTACAAAAATAACAAATGGAAGACGATTAAACAGATTGGTCAAAGTAGCCGGTTCAACTATTCTTGAGTTTTTCGGGTAACCTAGAAAACTACAATCCGTGAACGGTCAACCCACTTTGACTACTTATAACTTGAAATCTATGGTTCAAATAAACCTGTTTTCTTTTTCATATTAATGACCTACTAACAGGCTACAAATACCAAACAATTAACGGACCAAAACATAAACACATATGAATCTATAGGCCCTGACATTCGACTGTCAGACTTAGTTTTTCAAAATTTCCAGATTTCTTAAAACACTTATTTAAGGCATCTAGATGTTATGAAAACGTGTTCTACCAATCTAACATACTTTCTAACATACTAATACATAATTCTAAACATCTAAACAATAAATCTAACATAGGGTCAAAGAGCTAATTATGAACTATGGTTTGTACCTTTTTTGAATGATTTTTTATTCTAGCTTCTGATTTTGTTGATGCTATCACCCAGGCTTGATTTGGTAAGTTTATAAGTGTATTTAGGCTTAGGAATTTTGTGAGTTTGCTCAGTCCTAAGATTCCTATTTATAGAATTCTTTAACTTGGCTTTTTGGTCATTTTTGTGCAACTTGCCTCTACAAATATATGATGCAAAGTTACTTGTGCTGCTTAGGGTTTGTTATCAGCTCATGAGCAGCCTTGGAACTTGGTTGGGTGACTCCTAACCTACTTGTGAGCTAGTTAGGTTTATTTAGTAGCTTAATTAGGCTTTAACCTTCACTAATCTTGATTAGGGTTTTGTTTCTAATGATTAGAATTGTTAAGTGATGTTAATTAGTACCTAATTGAAGTTTACTAACCAGAATTAGGTGTTAAGATAATCTAATTAGGGGTTAATTAGCTAATTAGGGTTTAGTTAATAAATTAGGGTTAGGGTTTTGCTAATTAGGGTTAGAGTTTGTTGATCTAGGATTGTTAACCTAAATTTCTCACTAATCCTAACAAGCACGACAAAGCGTTTTGTCTGTGTAAGCGCGACAAAGCAACTTGTGAAAATAATTTTACCGAAAAGTCCGATTACGGGAAAAAATATATTTGAGCACGAGGTGTCAAGCACGACGTTTTTCGGACAAAAATTTATTTGGTCAAATTTGTCAAACAAAGTATATATTAACACATAACACATTCAGAACGGAGAAATTTTATTTAAATAATGGTATTTTACACATACGAGTCTTATTAGGGTTTTGGGTTTTTACATTCACCCCCACTATAAAGAATTTTGTCCTCAAAATTGCAATACAAGTTTAAGTAAATAATTGAGGATAATTCTCGCGCATTTTATCTTCAATTTCCCATGTAGCTTCTTCAACGTTCTGATTCCTCCAGATTACTTTGACCGATTCAATTACTTTATTTCTCAGGACTTGCTCTTTACGGTTGACGATCTGCACAGGTTATTCTATATAAGAAAGATCTTCTTTTATTTGGATTGTCTCATATTGTATAACGTATTTATAATCAGGTTTATATGGTCGTAATACGGACACATGAAACACATTATGAATATGATTCAACTTAGGAGGTAGTGCTATTTCATAAGCAACTTCACCAACCCTTCTCAAAATTTCAAAAGGTCCAATGAATCTCGGACTTAATTTTTCTTTCTTGCCAAAACGTATCTTGCCTTTCCAAGGAGATACTTTCAAGAATACGTGACTTCCTATGTTAAAGTTTTGTTGTTGACGATGTGGATCAGCGTATTTTCTTTGTCGATCTTGAGATGCTTGTAATCATTGACGAATAATTCTAATAGTTTCAGTTGTTTGTTGAATTATCTCAAGTCCTAACATTTATCTTTCCCCGACTTCATCCTAACATAAAGGTGTTCTACACTTACGCCCATATAAAGCTTCATAGGGTGGCATACCTATACTAGCATGATAACTATTGTTATAGGCAAATTCGACTAAGGGTAACTGATCTTCCTAACTTCCTTTGAAGTCATAATACAAGTTCTCAGCATATCCTCTAATGTTTGTATGGTTCTCTCACTCTGTCCATCAGTCTGAGGATGATAAGTTGTACTCAATCTTAGTTGTGTTCCTAAGTGTTTCTGAAGGCTTTTCCAAAAATTAGAAGTAAATCTTGGATCTCGATCTGATACTATGGAAACAGGTACTCCATGCCTAGAGATAATTTCATTGATGTATAGTTTGGCAAGGTGATCTAGGTTATGATTAATCTTAATAGGTAAAAAGTGAGTTGATTTTGTTAAACGGTCAACTATTACCCAAATGGCATTATGGCCCTTTTATGTAGCTGGAAGACGAACAACAAAATCTATAGTTATATGTTCCCACTTCCACTCAGGAATTGGTAAGGGTTGAAGTAAACCACTCGGCTTTTGATGCTCAGCCTTAACCCTTTGACACGTGAGACATTTACTTACCCATTCAGCTATTTCACTTTTCATATTCGACCACAAAAAGTGTCGACTTAAATCCTTATACATTTTTGTACTGCCAGGATGTATGGAAAATTTAGAATTATGAGCTTCGTTTAAAATTTCATCTTTTAAAGTTTGGTCTAACGGAACCCAGATTCTATTTTCATATCTTATTATTCCATCCGTATCTATTCTAAATTTATTATACTTATCATGTGTTGAATTAGATTTAAACTTCTGACATTCTTCATCCTTCTCCTGTATCTTCTTAACTTTATTAAGCAGATATGAAACTCCTTCGAAAATATACAATTTTTGGGTAGAGGTAGTTGGACATTCCACCTCAATTTCTAAATTTTCAAAGTCTTTTATTAACCTATCATTGGTGGTTAATACATTCAATTTTTTCTGATTCTTTCTACTTAACGCATCAGCTACAACATTGGCTTTATCGGGATGATATAAGATTTCACAGTGAAAATCCTTTATCAGTTATAACCATCGTCTCCGTCTTAAATTTAATTCTTTTTATGTAAAAATATATTTCAGACTTTTATGATTTGTATATATCTCGCACTTCTCCCCGTACAAATAATGTCTCCAAATTCGTGGTGATGATACTAAATAATATCCTTGGCCTGTAGTGCAGGGATGATTTGATGATGTGGATTATTTATTAAGCTGAGTCTCAGTGATAAAAGTGATAAAAAACTTTTTAAATCATAAAAGATAGTAGATTTTATTCTCTACTTGACTCTTTTAATGGTTTACATGTTCCGCTGCAGTTAAACTTGATGTCTATTATATTTTATCACTTTAACATTGTTGAAGACTAATGATAATTTATTCTGCATTATCTTAGTCATAATATTTCTTACTGGGCTAGTTGAGCTCACCCTTTCTTTCACTGTTCTCTTCAGGAAATGAGAATATAGTTGGGACGAGTTGGGGAAAGGAGTGACGGTCTAGATGATAGCATTAGTAGTACTCACTATTCTGATTAAATAGTGTGACAATAATTGTAATGAGGACTCCTTTGAGTTTGTATACTGTCTAGATGACAATATATGTATTAAAACTCTTAGTTTATGTTTTATCGTATTTTACACGACAGTTGTATTATTAAGTTGTACTTAAATTTTTTACCATGTATTTGGTGACTCAAGATGGGTGATGAATACCTATTTTTGGGGGCGTCTTACACACAGACTTAGAAATTTTATTCAGATGTGAGATAGGGGATAAACCCAGTCAATATCTTAGGAGTATGCATATCATCCTACTAGTGCTCAAAATACACTAAATGTCAATATATTATTGACTAAATTTCAATCCCTTACGGGATACCTAACTTCAGTATAAGATGTCTTACCAAAATAATTTGGTTTAACACGACAGTTTATGCTCAATAAACAATATCCAATGAATAAACAATCCATTTTCTCAGTTATACTGAAGCTATAGCAATAGCTGTACAATAAATAGGTAATTCAATTGTAGGTGAAGTATATTATATCAACAGCATATCAAGATAAAAAAAATCTTATTTAATGAATAAACAGGTTTAAGAAATTTGTGAAAGTAATAACTTTGGTATAGGAAACTTGCTAGAGCATAGATCAGTCAAGTTATGCTATTCAATCGTTAATAAATACCTACGATGTTCATATATATAAATCTAACACGTTAGTATTGATAACAATACTCAATTATAACATTTATATAATATCGGGTTAGATTAATAGGGTTTGGTATTTAATACCTTTGATAAATGGGCTAAGTTTTATTTAAGAAAAAAATTTAATTATCCTTAATAATATTTTAAAGTATTTAAAACATTTATTTATCTTTTAAATGATTTTTAAAGTATTTATTTCTATTTATAAGTAATTAATATTTACTTAAAATTTTACAAAAATATTGATTATTATTATTAAATAATTTATATTCATTTATTATACTTTTTATATCAATAATAATATTTTTCCATAATTATTTAGTATTTATAAATAATTATTCCAATTTCTTTATCAATAAGTTAATTATTAATAATATCAAAATAATATAAAATAATTATTGAATTTATGTAAAAATATCAGAATTTATTTATAATAATTTAATATAATTTTTAAAACTATTTTTATATTTATTTATTAATTATTTCTAATTTTTTATAATTTATTTTTAGAAAAATAATTTTTGTCTGTCGCTAAAGACCTTCAATGACAAAAACTGTCGCTGTAGGTGTTCTTGAGTTTCTGGGCAGCAGTTTGGTCATGTTCAATGGCTAGTTTGACCACTAATTAAAATGCTACTAATAATGATTTTTGGTTTGTTCAAGAGTTGATGTTGTAGTATTAATATAGTAGTGTAACATAAAACAAATTTTAGGCTTTAACCTACATATAACAAGAAGTTATAGAAGCTCAAAGTCACTGTCAGAGTTGTTCTTGAGTTTCTAGGTAATCCAGAACAGTAGTCATGGCCGTTCAACAGTTTTGTGGCTTAAATATCTTTGATTCTGTGTATTAGATGTGTGTTGTGTTTGTTGTAATATGTAGTATATATGTCAGTGTAAATATATATAACATTAACATGAACAAAGATTAACTCTAAGGTCTCTAATTATGCTGGTCAAAGTACAGCCAAACGTTGTTCTTCATGTTCTTCAGTTTTCTGGAAAACCCAGAAAACTTGGTCGAGCTTGGTCAACGGATTTTGACCATTAATTCCAGTAAACCTATACGTTTTTTGTTCAATTTAAGATCATAGATATGTAGTATATATAACAGGGTATTAATCTATAACAAAAACTTACAAAAATAACAAATGGAAGACGATTAAACAGATTGGTCAAAGTAGCCGGTTCAACTATTCTTGAGTTTTTCGGGTAACCTAGAAAACTACAATCCGTGAACGGTCAACCCACTTTGACTACTTATAACTTGAAATCTATGGTTCAAATAAACCTGTTTTCTTTTTCATATTAATGACCTACTAACAGGCTACAAATACCAAACAATTAACGGACCAAAACATAAACACATATGAATCTATAGGCCCTGACATTCGACTGTCAGACTTAGTTTTTCAAAATTTCCAGATTTCTTAAAACACTTATTTAAGGCATCTAGATGTTATGAAAACGTGTTCTACCAATCTAACATACTTTCTAACATACTAATACATAATTCTAAACATCTAAACAATAAATCTAACATAGGGTCAAAGAGCTAATTATGAACTATGGTTTGTACCTTTTTTTGAATGATTTTTTATTCTAGCTTCTGATTTTGTTGATGCTATCACCCAGGCTTGATTTGGTAAGTTTATAAGTGTATTTAGGCTTAGGAATTTTGTGAGTTTGCTCAGTCCTAAGATTCCTATTTATAGAATTCTTTAACTTGGCTTTTTGGTCATTTTTGTGCAACTTGCCTCTACAAATATATGATGCAAAGTTACTTGTGCTGCTTAGGGTTTGTTATCAGCTCATGAGCAGCCTTGGAACTTGGTTGGGTGACTCCTAACCTACTTGTGAGCTAGTTAGGTTTATTTAGTAGCTTAATTAGGCTTTAACCTTCACTAATCTTGATTAGGGTTTTGTTTCTAATGATTAGAATTGTTAAGTGATGTTAATTAGTACCTAATTGAAGTTTACTAACCAGAATTAGGTGTTAAGATAATCTAATTAGGGGTTAATTAGCTAATTAGGGTTTAGTTAATAAATTAGGGTTAGGGTTTTGCTAATTAGGGTTAGAGTTTGTTGATCTAGGATTGTTAACCTAAATTTCTCACTAATCCTAACAAGCACGACAAAGCGTTTTGTCTGTGTAAGCGCGACAAAGCAACTTGTGAAAATAATTTTACCGAAAAGTCCGATTACGGGAAAAAATATATTTGAGCACGAGGTGTCAAGCACGACGTTTTTCGGACAAAAATTTATTTGGTCAAATTTGTCAAACAAAGTATATATTAACACATAACACATTCAGAACGGAGAAATTTTATTTAAATAATGGTATTTTACACATACGAGTCTTATTAGGGTTTTGGGTTTTTACATTCACCCCCACTATAAAGAATTTTGTCCTCAAAATTGCAATACAAGTTTAAGTAAATAATTGAGGATAATTCTCGCGCATTTTATCTTCAATTTCCCATGTAGCTTCTTCAACGTTCTGATTCCTCCAGATTACTTTGACCGATTCAATTACTTTATTTCTCAGGACTTGCTCTTTACGGTTGACGATCTGCACAGGTTATTCTATATAAGAAAGATCTTCTTTATTTGGATTGTCTCATATTGTATAACGTATTTATAATCAGGTTTATATGGTCGTAATACGGACACATGAAACACATTATGAATATGATTCAACTTAGGAGGTAGTGCTATTTCATAAGCAACTTCACCAACCCTTCTCAAAATTTCAAAAGGTCCAATGAATCTCGGACTTAATTTTTCTTTCTTGCCAAAACGTATCTTGCCTTTCCAAGGAGATACTTTCAAGAATACGTGACTTCCTATGTTAAAGTTTTGTTGTTGACGATGTGGATCAGCGTATTTTCTTTGTCGATCTTGAGATGCTTGTAATCATTGACGAATAATTCTAATAGTTTCAGTTGTTTGTTGAATTATCTCAAGTCCTAACATTTATCTTTCCCCGACTTCATCCTAACATAAAGGTGTTCTACACTTACGCCCATATAAAGCTTCATAGGGTGGCATACCTATACTAGCATGATAACTATTGTTATAGGCAAATTCGACTAAGGGTAACTGATCTTCCTAACTTCCTTTGAAGTCATAATACAAGTTCTCAGCATATCCTCTAATGTTTGTATGGTTCTCTCACTCTGTCCATCAGTCTGAGGATGATAAGTTGTACTCAATCTTAGTTGTGTTCCTAAGTGTTTCTGAAGGCTTTTCCAAAAATTAGAAGTAAATCTTGGATCTCGATCTGATACTATGGAAACAGGTACTCCATGCCTAGAGATAATTTCATTGATGTATAGTTTGGCAAGGTGATCTAGGTTATGATTAATCTTAATAGGTAAAAAGTGAGTTGATTTTGTTAAACGGTCAACTATTACCCAAATGGCATTATGGCCCTTTTATGTAGCTGGAAGACGAACAACAAAATCTATAGTTATATGTTCCCACTTCCACTCAGGAATTGGTAAGGGTTGAAGTAAACCACTCGGCTTTTGATGCTCAGCCTTAACCCTTTGACACGTGAGACATTTACTTACCCATTCAGCTATTTCACTTTTCATATTCGACCACAAAAAGTGTCGACTTAAATCCTTATACATTTTTGTACTGCCAGGATGTATGGAAAATTTAGAATTATGAGCTTCGTTTAAAATTTCATCTTTTAAAGTTTGGTCTAACGGAACCCAGATTCTATTTTCATATCTTATTATTCCATCCGTATCTATTCTAAATTTATTATACTTATCATGTGTTGAATTAGATTTAAACTTCTGACATTCTTCATCCTTCTCCTGTATCTTCTTAACTTTATTAAGCAGATATGAAACTCCTTCGAAAATATACAATTTTTGGGTAGAGGTAGTTGGACATTCCACCTCAATTTCTAAATTTTCAAAGTCTTTTATTAACCTATCATTGGTGGTTAATACATTCAATTTTTTCTGATTCTTTCTACTTAACGCATCAGCTACAACATTGGCTTTATCGGGATGATATAAGATTTCACAGTGAAAATCCTTTATCAGTTATAACCATCGTCTCCGTCTTAAATTTAATTCTTTTTATGTAAAAATATATTTCAGACTTTTATGATTTGTATATATCTCGCACTTCTCCCCGTACAAATAATGTCTCCAAATTTTTAGAGCAAAAACTACCGCGACTAACTCTAGGTCATGAGTAGGATACCTCTTCTCATAATCTTTGAGTTATCGTGATGTATAAGCTATAACTTTCCCATGTTGCATCAACACACACCCTAAACCTCAGTATGATGCTTCACTATATACTACAAGGCCTCCTGTATCATCTGGTAAAGATAACACTGGAGCCATGCTCAGTCGCTTCTTCAACTCTTGGAAGCTTTCCTCACATTTATCTGTCCAGACGTATTTCACCATCTTTCGAGTTAAATTGGTTAATGGGGCTGCTATTTTTGAAAAATCTTTTCTAAACCGTCGATAATAACCCGCTAAACTGAGAAAACTTCATACTTCTGTTAGAGTTTTTGGTTGTTCCCAATTCACAACCGTTTCAATCTTAGCTGGATCCACATATATTCCATTCTTATCAATTACGTGACCTAAAAATTAAACTCTCTTCAACCAAAATTCACACTTGGAAAACTTTGCATAAAGTTGTTCCTTTCGTAATATCTCCAAAACAACTCTCAAGTGTTCAGTATGTTCTTCCCGTATTTTCGAGTATACCAGAATATCGTCGATAAATACTACAACAAATTTGTCCAATCATGGTTTAAACACTCGATTCATTAAATCCATAAATGCTACTAGTGCATTTATTAATCTAAAAGACATTACAAGAAACTCATAATGTCCATAGCGTGTCTTAAACGTTGTTTTTGGCACATCCTCCTTTCTTACCTTTAATTGAGGATAACCTATTCTAAGGTCAATTTTTGAAAAATGTTCGGCCACATTTAATTGGTCAAACAAATCATCAATCCTTAGTAAAAGATATTTATTTTTAATAGTTAACTTATTTAGCTCCCTATAGTCTATACATAGTCTCATAGTTCCATCCTTCTTCTTTACAAACAAAACTGGTGCTCCCCAGGGTGAAACACTAGGTTGTATATACTTTTTATCTAAGAGTTCCTGTAATTGTATAAGTAAATTTTTTAGTTCTATAGGTGCCATTCTGTACGGTGCCTTAGAAACTAGTGTCGTTCCTGGTGCAAGATCAATGATGAACTCAATTTCCCTATCTAAGGCAAACCTAGTAAGTCATCCAAAAATACATCGGGAAAATCCTTAACTATAAGTATTTGATCTAATTTTACTCCTTCCTATCGAGTATCAACTATATAGGCCCTAAACAACCCTTTCTAAGTAATCTTTCTGCCTGAACTATAGTCAAACATCGAGATTGCTTAGGTGAACAACTACCGTTGAACACTATCTTTGACTTCGAAGCAGTCAAAAGGTTTATACATTTTTGATGACAATCAATCATCGCGTTATGATTAACTAACCAATCCATTCCTAGAATTACATAAAATTCTCCCAACTAAATTGGTATCAAATCTACCTTAAAATTATGTCCTTTTATTACCACACTACAGTTTATGTATATGGTCTTAACCAGAATTCTTTCATTATTAGCAATTTCTACGCAAAATGGTTTGTCTAAATTTTCACAAGGCATATTCAAGTTTGTAGAGAAATTTCTAGACACAAATGAACATGTAGCACTAGAATCGAATAACACATATGCATTTAAAGTGTTGATAGGGATGATACATGTCACCACGTCCTGTGAAGCAACAACATCCCTCACCGACATATTAAATGTTCTCGCGATAGGTCGATTCTAATCCCCAACTGCAGCTACTGTTGATTGATTATTCTCTGGTATTCTAACCCCTTTTCCTCATTGATTCTTAGGTTTGGGACAGTTCTTTGAAAAATGGTCCAATGAACCACAATTAAAACATTTATTTTTCCTTGGAAGAGGAGGCTGTGGATAAAAATGTCCCGACTGTCCACAATTAAAACATTTGTTATGAAGGCATTCTCCTCTATGTTTCTTTCCACAATTAGGACAAGGTTTAATAATATTATTACTAAAGTTGTTATTAGTATTTCTATCTTTTTCCCTCGGTTGTTAGAAAAAAAAATTATCCCATTTATGTTTGTTATTAAACCAACCTGAACTGGGTTCTGTCCTAATTTTTCCTTTTTCATTCTGACTTCTCTCGTCCTGATGAAACTTAGTAAGACTTTCATTCTAACTTTCGGCTATAGTGGCCTTCTCTAGTATTTTAGAGAAAGTTTTTATTTGAAGTATGACAATTTACTCCGAATCTGAGGTTTTAAACCTTCCTGAAACCTACGAGTCTTTCTAAGTTCAGTGGTTACTTGATGAGGAGAAAACCTGGACAGTTCATTAAACTTAGCTGTATACTGGGTTACAGTAAGATCTCCTTGTTTCAAGTCCAGAAATTTTATTTTCATTCAGTCTTTAAGGGATTGGGAAAAATAGTTTTCAAAGAACAACTCTTTGAATCTATCCCAATGAATAATTTCTGTTTCTACCCGACCTTTGGTTGATTCCCACCAATAATTAGCCTCACCCTTCAAGAAAAAGGTTGCAAAAGTTGTCTTTTGGTTATTATTAACATTGGTTATTAGGAAAATTTCTCTATCTAAGAAATCCAAATTTGTGTATCTACATGTTCTGATGTACCTTTAAACTCAGGTGGTCCAACTAATTTAAATTCTTTAAAAGTTGTGTTTTTGTTCACAGGTCTATTTACAACTCCTAGCATAAGGGCTACTAACTACTAGGTAGAATTGTCATCAGTTCATTTCTCTTTGGGGTCTTCTAGTTGATGTCATGATTCTATATAAACCAATAAAATTCACATAAGAATTTGAGTAACACAATATATTATTTATTTTATATATCACAAGAGTATTACACAACAACTTCATAATTGAACATACTACTATCTTACAAAGTACTGATTACATTACAAACTTTGAAAGCTTCTTTATTGTACTAATATAAAGCATTCAACCACCTATGCTACTCTCTAGAATTCATTGATATCAGTCAAAGGAATCCTGAATCATGTGACAAACCACAGATCGATCGATGAGATAATCCATCTTTTTCTCCTCTACCGGATATCGAACTACACGACGCTGCAAATCGTTAAAAGTATCTCGAACACCCAGAGATGTTTTAAGAAGCCTTGACTGAATTTCCTTTCTGCCCCTCTGTGCATGGTGCAGTTGTACTTTTAGTCGTTGAATATGTCCCCTCTCATGCTAGTAACATTCCCTCAGCTATATCAGCCCTAAACCTCATCTTATTACCCTCATATTCTGTTATCTTCAGCAGTGATGCCATTGCCTCATCATGCTCATCAATTCTCATTAACTGTCCTGCCACTGGATCCTCCTCTTCCTCAGCATCTAACAGTTGTTGATCATGAAGCAATTCCTCATCTTCCGCATCACTGGCTATGTATGACTTTATTTGTGGTGGATTATTGGCATTTACCATTTCCTCAGCATTGGAGTTGGCCATCTATAAAAGAAAACTCCTTTAATACTGGTATAAAATTTTACACAACATAATAATTTTAATGTTATATTTTATACGTACTTTTAAAATTTTTACGGACATCGAAGACTATATACTAAGATTTTTCTTCCTTATATCTATAGCCTTAAAGCTCTGATACCAAAATTATAACTTCCCCATATCTATACTCCCACGATATCTGATATAGTGCTTACTATGAATCGATATAATGCATTTAAATCTATACACCCATGGTATCTGATTATAAGATTACATTAAATAGAGGGACTATCAGATATAATTCTCATAGATCCAAAATTCACCGTATCCCATAACAGATGTAAATTCTCAAGAGAACTATTACTGTGTTTGGATACCCTCACTTGGATATATGAACTGTATCTGTGACTAGAGTCTATTTATCCAAAATTTAGAGTATCAGTAATAACATGAACAATCCATATTACTAATACCCTCACCCAGATTATAGTCTATGCCAAACGAATTTATACTATCGTATCAATAGTAACTATCTATCCGAAATCCAGAGTATCAATAACAACATGAACAGTCCATGCTATTAATACCCTCACTCAAATAAATAGTTCCCAAGGATCTCACCTTGATTCGAAGAAGTCTAATTTTATATCTATATATGTAAGAAAACACGGTTACAGAAATAAAAGATGTTATATATATATATATATATATATATATATATTATAATATTAAGATTCGATTACATGATTCTCATAACGAGTTCTTATAACAATATATTCAAACAGACAAGAATATAATCTAATCTATGTAGAGACGCTTCCCTTTATCTACTCCAGATGTTCCAGATTACCATCTAAAACTGCAAAGGGAATAATTTGCAAGGGTGAGCTATGACATGCTCAACAAGTTTTGTATTTTATAACAATATAGGATTTGAAGAAATATAACAATTCAAATTTTGACTGATAGTTGTTACCATTTCTGGATTTCTATTTATTTCAACCATTTCTGGAATTTTTCTTTATTTCTGTCAGTCACACAAACTTAGAAATTTTGTTCAGATGTGAGATAGGGGATCAGCCCATTCAACATCTTAGGAGTATACATATCATCCTACCAGTGCTCAAAATACACTAAATGTTATTATATTATTGACTAAATTTCAATCCCTTACAGGATACCCAACTTCAGTATAAGATGCATACCAAAAAAATTTGGTTTAACATGACAGTTTATGCTCAATAAACAATATCCTGTGAATAACAAATTTATTTTTTCAGTTATGCTGAAGCTATAGCAATAGATGTACAATAAAAAGGTAATTCAATTGTAGGTGTAGTATATTATATCAACAACATATCAAGATAAAAAAAATCTTGTTTAATGAATAAACAGGTTTAAGAAATTTGCGAATGTAATAACTTGGGTATAGGAAACTTGCCTGAGCATAGATCAGTCAAGTTATACTATTCAATCGTTAATAAATACGTACGTTGTTCATATATATAAATCTAACACGTTAGTATTGATAACAATACTCAATTATAACATTTATATAATATCGAATTAGAATAATAGGGTTTGGTGTTTAATACCTTTGATAAATGGACTAAGTTTTATTTAAGAAAAAATTTAATTATCCTTAACAATATTTTAAAGTATTTAAAATATTTATTTATCTTTTAAAGGATTTTTAAATCATATATTTCTATTTATAAGTAATTAATATTTACTTAAAATTTTACAAAAATATTGATTATTATTATTAAATAATTTATATTCATCTATTATACTTTTTATATCAATAATAATATTTTTCCATAATTAGTTAGTATTTATAAATAATTATTCTAATTTCTTTATTACTAAGTTAATTATTAATAATATCAAAATAATATAAAATAATTATTGAATTTATGTAAAAATATCAGAATTTATTTATAATATTTTAATATAATTTTTAAAACTATTTTTATATTTATTTATTAATTATTTCTAATTTTTTATAATTTATTTTTAGAAAAATATTTTTGTCTGTCGCTAAAGCCCTTCAATGATAAAAAGTGTTGCTGTAGGTGTTCTTGAGTTTCTGGGCAGCAGTTTGGTCATGGTCGAGTGGCTAGTTTGACCACTAATTAAAATGCTACTAATAATGATTTTTGGTTTGTTCAAGAGTTGATGTTGTAGTATTAATATAGTAGTGTAACATAAAACAAATTTTAGGCTTTAACCTACATATAACAAGAAGTTATAGAAGCTCAAAGTCACTGTCAGAGTTGTTCTTGAGTTTCTAGGTAATCCAGAACAGTAGTCATGGCCGTTCAACAGTTTTGTGGCTTAAATATCTTTGATTCTGTGTATTAGATGTTTGTTGTGTTTGTTGTAATATGTAGTATATATGTCAGTGTAAATATATATAACATTAACATGAACAAAGATTAACTCTAAGGTCTCTAATTATTCTGGTCAAAGTACCGCCAAATGCTGTTCTTCATGTTCTTCAGTTTTCTGGAAAACCCAGAAAACTTGGTCATGCTTGGTCAACGGATTTTGACCATTAATTTCAATAAACCTATACGTTGTTTGTTCAATTTAAGATCATAGATATGTAGTATATATAACAGGGTATTAATCTATAACATAAACTTACAAAAATAACAAACGGAAGACGATTAAACAGATTGGTCAAAGTAGCCGGTTCGACTATTCTTGAGTTTTTCGGGTAACCCATAAAACTGCAATCCGTGAACGGTCAACCCATTTTGACTGCTTATAACTTGAAATCTATGGTTCAAATGAACCTGTTTTCTTTGTCAGATTACAGACCTACTAACAGGCTACAAATACCAAACAATTAACGAACCAAAACATAAACACATATGAATATATAGGCCTTGATATTCGACTGTCAGAATTAGTTTTTCAAAATTTCCAGATTTCTTAAAACACTTATTTAAAGCATCTAGATGTTATGAAAACGTGTTCTACCAATCTAACATACTTTCTAATATACTAATACATAATTCTAAACATCTAAACAACAAATCTAACATAGGATCAAAGAGCTAATTATGAACTAGGGTTTGTACCTTTTCTTGAATGATTTTTTATTCTAACTTCTGATTTTGTTGTTGTTATCACCCAGGCTTGATTTGGTAAGTTTATAAGTGTATCCGGGCTTAGGAATTTTGTGAGTTTACTCAGCCCTAAGGTTCCTATTTATAGAATTCTTCAACTTGGCTTTTTGGTCATTTTTGTGCAACTTGCCTCTACAAATATCTGATGCAAAGTCACTTGTGCTGCTTAGGGTTTGTTATCAGCTCATGAGCAGCCTTGGAACTTGGTTGGGTGACTCCTAACCTACTTGGGAGCTAGTTAGGTTTATTTAGTAGCTTAATTAGGCTTTAATCTTCACTAATCTTGATTAGGGTTTTGTTTCTAATGATTAGAATTGTTAAGTAATGTTAATTAGTACCTAATTGAAGTTTACTAACCAGGATTAGGTGTTAAGATAATCTAATTAAGGTTTAGTTTATAAATTACGATTATGGTTTTGCTAATTAGGGTTAGGATTTGTTATTCTAGGATTGTTTACCTAAATTTCTCACTAATCCTAACAAGCACGACAAAGCGTTTTGTCAGTGTAAGCACGACAAAGCAACTTGTCAAAATAATTTTACCGAAAAGTTCGATTACGGGGAAAAAAAAATTAAGCACGAGGTGTGAAGCACGACGATTTTTGGATAAAAATTTATTTAGTCAAATTTATCAAACAAAGTGTATATTAACACATAACACATTCAGAATGGAGAAATTTTATTTCTATAACGGGATTTTACACATACGATTCTTATTAGGGTTTTGGGTTTTTACAATTGATCACCATAAAACATCTTCTAACACTTATTGAAACACATAAACACGATTTTTGACTAAGCATACAAGATCTAGGATGAGTTAGGATTGTATACCTTCTCGCTCAATCTTTGATCTTTGCTCTACTATACTGATCTTGATATTTAAGAGGCTGAACTAGTGACTGAAACACTTAATTATTTCAGAGGTTTGGAGATAGAGAGTAGGTTGAGTGTTTGAGAGAAAAAGGACCAAGTGAATGAACTTTCTCTCTCTCTAATCTTTATATATTATGATATAATGTATAGAGCTGATGTATTTGGCTGATTTGCTGGAGATATAAGTCAAATGCTAAGTCAAGAGTTGGTCACCAACTCTAAATATGGCAAGATTGGTAAACTACTAATAAAGAATGCAAAAAAGGTATTTTGGTTTTTTTGCTAATAATTTTAATGGCTTTCTAGTAATTTTCCCAACCCTTAGGGTTTAATAATTAGGGTTTAACCTTAAGGATCTAACCCTTAGGTTTTATAACTTTAATTTCTAGGATTTTCTAATTAGGGTTTTAAAATAGAAAATTAAGCTTTCTAAATTATAATTAGTGTTTCCTAATTATATTAAAGTTTCCTAATCACTTTAGGGATTGCTAATTAGGATTAGTGTTTCCTAATGAGAGTTTAGGGTTCCTGAATTTAAAATTAGGGTTTCCTGGCATTTGATTAGGGTTCCTAACTGTGCGTTGGGTTTCTTAATCTGAGATTAGGGTTTCTAATCTCTTATTAGGGTTTACTAAGTTTATACCATATCCTATCAATCATTGATCACAAATTTTATATAGCACAAACACATACTCACAGTTACTTTTATTATAACTGTGATTTCTATCGAATCCCTATCCATAACTAGGGTTAGGATTTCTATTCTCTGCTAAGCACAACTCTACTCAAATTTCTCAGTCAATACACAAATTGACCACATCTCTATACTCGTATCATAGATACTCGGCACAATATTGATAGCCAATATCAATATTTAAAAAAATTATTCATAAAATTTGAATTATTCGAAATTCTGGGTTATCACAATCTCATTATAATTTTATTTAATCATTTAACATATCATTTTAAATTATTAAATTAAAACAGTAATATAGCATTAAAACAGCAATATATCACTTCATGTTATCTTTAACAACTCTGTAACTATTAAATTACATTAGAGTATTATCTAATAAGTCTAATTCACAAATATCTACTAACAACAACCACATCAATAAAATATTTATTTAATTTAATAAATATTTTAAATTACAAATAAAGTCTTGGATTGTTGCATCCTTCCCTCCTTATAAGCATTCTGTCCTTAGAATCACAACTCAAATAATTCATTCGTTACATTCTTCCATCCTTACAAAGATTCTGTCCCTAGAATCGAAGACACATATTAAATAAATAACTTAGGGTAGTTCTTCCTCATTTTATCTTCGAGTTCCCACGTAGCTTCTTTGGCATTGTGATTTCTCCATATCACCTTCACAGAAGGTATCACCTTATTCTCGAGTACTTGTTCTTTCTTGTCGACTATCTGGATAAGAACCTCTTCATAAGATAAATCTTTATTGACCTATAATGGTTCATACTCGATCACATGTTTGTAATCGGGTTTGTACGATCGCAACACAGACACATGAAAAACGTTGTGGACATGTTCTAATTCTAAAGGTAAAGCTACCTCGTAAGCTACTTCTCCCACTCTACGTAGTACCTCGAAGGGTCCAATAAACCTTGGACATAACTTTCCTTTCTTCCTAAAATGAATTTTAGGAAGACATCGTTAATATTGCAAATAATAATATTAATAACTTTTTTATCTCAATTATTGATTTAATAATATATAAAATACCGACAATAATTGAATCAAACAGAGTGACTTCTCACGTAAGCATTAATAATCAATACTGTGTGCTACTATACAACCACGCGTATTTTACTACCGATTATTTTATGACAACTTGCTTACTTTGAAAAAATTTCAAATGTCACCCTTAACTTTATACTTTTATCAATTTAAGTATTCACCAAAATAGAAAAATTGATTACTTTTATTTCATAAAATTTGGGGTCTCACAATCTCCCCTCCTTATGAAATTTCGCCCTCGAAATTTTTGTACGTACCTGGTATTTCGAAGAGATGAGAATACCTTGCTTTCTTTTCAGATTGTACCTTCCCTAGTTATTTCCTCTATATCATGATTTTTCTATTGCTCATCTCCTGTGTTTCAGATATCCTTCTAGAATATACTTCAAAACAAGGTTAATTGGCATATCATAATTTGTCAACTTATCAAGTAGATAATTTCAGCTTAGGTAAGTCACACACTAGCGAAGTATATTACTCGTCTCTCCCCTCCTAGTTCTAGACTCATATCTCTGCCAGCAACCATATCCCTAAGCTCTGATACCAAATGTGACGCCCCCAAAATAGGTATACATCACCCATTCTGAGTCGCCAGATATCACACTATAAAAATCAATTACAAACTTCATTTAAACAACTGTTGAACTGTCGTACAGAATACGACCACAGTTAAACTGTGAGTTTTAATACAAATGTATGTAACTCTCATGGTGCCTCGACCACAACCTTACAATGGTACTTTACATAAAAGTACAGTCAAAAACTGTTTTAGAAATTAAAATCTTTAGGAAGTGCTCAAGGAAACCTTCGTACATAGGAGGCCGTGAATCTAAGTTATAATAGATATCATATGTCTAGAGAATTATCCTTGGTTGACCCAATAGACCCCAAAGAAAAACGAGAAGGTTACTATCATGTTTCCTTCCAATGGTGAGTCTTCTCTTGACATATAACTATCTCCACCGTCTGCAATTGAACATTATGTTTCAACCAAACTCCGAGGTCATATAGGTAGTGCTCGTAGATATACTCAGCAAGTGGATATGTACAACCCTGTCTTATGATAACACGAGGTTGTATGTCATTAGACATCTTTAATGATAGTGACAAAACACCCTTCCAAAGTTAGGTTCACCTCACCCTATTCGGTTCACCAAAATTAAATATCAAATGACGTACACAATACGACACACTTATCTTATGTTCTCAATAAAATTATTTTCATACTATTTAGGGAGAACCTCAACATCTATAGACCACCGTTCTATTCCCCTGTTACCCCCGCTCGACCCAGCTACACTCTTATTACCTGAAAGGAATTGTGAAGCAAAAGGGTGAGCACAACTAGCCCAGTAAAGAATATCATAACTAAAGATAATTAAATTATCAATAGCTTTCGTCAATAATAAATCAGAGATTTAGAACATATGGTAGATGATAAAACTTTTCAACTATAGTTGCAGCGGAACGAGCAATCCATTAAAAGAGTCAAATAGACCTTCAGGTCTATTATTTTCTCCATGTAAAAAGTCCACAAATAATGTTTTATCCCTGTAACATCAATAAACAATTCATATTCAAAATCATATGAATAACTCATAATCATAATTGTGATTCTGAAATCCTTTTCGCACCCAGGACGAAGATAATTTTCATCACCTATCTTCACCTGAAACATCAAAAATCTTGGTTATACCAAATCACAATTCCTGCTCATAATCATACTCATAAATTCATCTTTGCACTACGGCGAAGGATATACAACTGTATAACCAATAACTAGCAGTTCATCTTTGCACTACAAGCCAAAGATATACAATTATAAATCCAATAACCAACAGTCCATCTTTGCACTACGGGTCAAAGATATACAACTGTAAAACCAATAATGCTGAGATTCAGCTTAATAGTATCATGACCACGAATTATCCATGCACTACGGGCCAAGTATATTCGTGTTTTCAATTACGGTCATGATTATACCGAATAATCCATGGTCATAATCATACCAAGTTCATCTATGCACTACGGGCCAAAGATGACTTTTACCACATTATTTATAACATTACGGTCATGATTATACCGAATAATCCCTGATCATAATCATACCAAGTCCATCTATGCACGTAAGTCACAGATGACTTTCAACACAATATAAGCATGAGGATCATAACAACGATATAAAGAATCAATCAAATGAGATAAAGGATAAATATTAAACATTTATAATATAAATTATTCAGGGTTCAAGAATATCCCAATGTTATCAATCACTTAATAATCTCATAATCTAATATCATTAATATTATAATAATATTTTAATTATTTCTTAAACTTATAAATAATTTATTTTAATTATTTACAAATTACCAAATAATATATTTAATCATTCAAAAATGCCAAACTCATAAGATTTCATCACCAGTGATCAAATCCTTTATCAAAAATTAGCATATACCCTATATAGGATTCCCAAGCCATAAAATCCTATTTACCAATTTTCAACTTCACATAACATATTTAACTCATATACTCATAACTAGTGCATTTTTATGAAAAATATCAAATCAGTCCCAAAAATCTTTCTTTTTTTGGGATTTAGCAGAATATAGTCCCATATTGAACATATATTTTTCTCAGAATTTTTAAAATTCATTTACTATTTTCATAAATCAATTTCTAATTAATTTCTTAAGAAATTAGCTACCTCAAGTTTAACTCCAGTAATTCTCAAATCTTGGTAGGATCTTACACATATTAACAGTGATCTTTCAGTTAAAATTTCATGGTCATCGGAAGTTATAGAACTCCGGTTATAGCATTTTTTATCGAAAAAACCTAAATATTGAAATGGTCATAACTTGCTCATTTTAAGTCAGAATGAGCTCATTTTTGGACAAGAGGTACTTTATACCATATATTTCCATGTCCCAAAAGGCCGAAATTTTTCTCACAAATTAAGTGGCCGAAAATGCCCTTTTAAATTTATGGGCAGTAGTTTTTTCATAATTTGCAGCTTTTGACTCCTTTTGCTAAAATCAGTCCACACGAAAAATCTACAATACTTTTTCCAGTTATTCCACCTGGATAAGTTAGAAAACTCATAGATCTAACTCTAGAACTTGACCACACTCAAAAATTCGAAATATAATAGGAGATATGGTCAATTGAATTTTATGTTCCATTTTCACCAAAATCTGATTTTCAACCCTTTGTGATTTCTAAGAAACTTTCATGTTTTCAAATAATAACCAACATAACTTATCATAACACTTACTAATACTACATATACCCATGATTTTCATTAGTCCAATGCTTTTATTCTGACTTTCATCATTATCCACGTAAACTGATCATTTCCACAATTTAATAAGGAATGAATACAAAGGATCATTCACCATGCATGCGGTAATCCACATATACAGGTTATTCCAACAGAATAATAAAGAATGTAATAAATGAAGTTCTATTCATGAATACGAAAGAAATAATACCCCTTACTAGTATAACAAATAATATCCTTTACCTTAGAACAAACTGGATATATGAGTAGTAAAATAGCAGAATACTTTTATTCTTTCTCTCTATAGTTTCTCTCTCTAGAGTTTCAGTGAATCCGTAAGAAATAATGAAGGAATGAGCTTCTATTTATAGGAGAATGGACTGAATAGTAACTAATTCCTGAACGGTCCAGATTGATTTACTTTTAAACGGACGGTCCAAATTGGTTTACTATAAAATATTCTAATAAAACAAAATCTTTTAAATAAAATATAATATATTCTATTTATAATCTAATAAAACGAATAACTTTATAAAAGTATTCTATTTTATATAAAAAGATTTTACTATGCAGGCACTATGCAAACACTATGCATAATAAAATATAATATATTCTAATTATTGTCTAATAAAACAAATAACTTTATAAAAGTATTCTGTTTTATATAAAAAGATTTTATTATACAAAACACTATGCATAATAGAATATAATATATTCAATTTATAGTCTAATAAAACGAATAACTTTATAAAAGTATTCTGTTTTATATAAAAAGTTTTTCTGTTTTATTACATTAATAATACTAATAAAACAAAACTTCATTATCATTATTATAATTCACACTATTAATCGACCAGGTCGTTCCCAGGAAAGAGGGGACTTTCCAATAAGGATTTCTCTCTATTGGCACGTAATTAGGTGACCAAACCTCTCATTGACAGAACTTCTAGACATCGTTAATATTGTAAATAATAATATTAATAACTTTGTTATCTCAATTATTGATTTAATAATATATAAAATATCGACAATAATTGAATCAAAATGAGTGACTTCTCACGTAAGCATTAATAATCAATATCGTGTTCTACTATGTAACCACGCGTATTTTAACACCGATTATTTTATGACAACTTGCTTACTTTGAAAAAATTTCAAATGTCACCCTTAACTTTAAACTTTTATCAATTTAACTATTCACCAAAATAGAAAAATTGAATACTTTTATTTCATAAAATTCGGGGTCTCACAATCATGACCCCTTGAACACTGACTTTGTCAGTGTTCTTGAGCCAAGAACATCTAAGACGACAGAAAGCGTCGCTAAAGGGCTATAGCGACGGTTTTAAATATTTTATTTTTTGATTTTTCTAAAAATGATTAAAATAGAAATAAATAATAAATATAATCAAAAATGGTTTTAAAAATTATTTTAAGTTATGAAAAATTAACTTTTGACTATTTGGGATGTTTTACATTAATATTTATAATTATTTGAATATTAATGATATTTAATTTATTTAATTAGTGTATTAAATAAATTAAAGAAAATTGATTTTAATATATTAAAAATCATTTTAAATAAGAATAAAGTGTTTAAAAATATTTTGAGTTATAAAATGTAAATTTTAATATTTTTGGAGAATTTTTATTAATAATTTAATATTAATGATATAAGATTTATTTAATTATTATATTAAATAAATGAGTTAAAAATGGTTTTATTGAATTAAAAATCATTTTAAATGAGAATAAAGTGTTAGAAAATATTTTGAATTATAAAATATAATTTTCAATATTTTCGAGAATTCTCATTAATAAATTAATATTAATGATATTAGGTTTATTTAATTATTAAATTAAATAAATGATGGTAAAATGGTTTTATTGATTTTAAAATCATTTAAAAATGAGAAAATTATTTTAAAAATATTTAAGTTATAATTAATGACTTTTAATATTTTGATGATAATTTCATTAATATTTAAATATTATTGATGATGGTTTAAAAATAATTTTAATTACTTTAAAAATCATTTAAGTAGAATATTGGCGATTTAAAAATATTTTAAGTTATTATAAATAACTTTCATATTTTGACAAGTATGTGATTAATATTTTAATATTATTAAATATTAATGATGATGGATTTATTTAATATTTAAATCATTTAAAAATGATTTCAGTGTTTGAAAAATTATTATAAATTATAATAATTGTTAGAAAATTATTAAAAGCTTCCAAAAAATATTATAAATGATATTTGACTTATCTAAAATAATATTGAAGCTTAGTAACCGAGTTTAATTGATAATACAAGTGTTAATTGTCGAATAGGGTGACCAGTACACCGAGAATAGGCTGAAGTCCAACCAGACCGAACTAGTTAGACTTGAAAAGTGTTTATATAGGTTATAAACACTGATATGACTATATGGTAATGTGCCTAGGAGAAAGATTGACTGTAAATTACAGTATTGTGTGTTGTTAAATATTGTGCTAAATGTAAGACCGATATTATGATTATAGGTCTTGTGAACGTAGATTGGTATATTATAGCAGTAATCAATAGAGAAGGCAAGCTTCCTAACTCAGCCTTGAGTTATATCTTTTCAAATATTATGGTTGTTAATTATTTTTTATTAGACCACGTCTGAGAATTTATTTTTGATTATTCGCAATTAGTGCATATTTATTAATTTAAATTGAATTAGTGACTCTGAGAATATATATTTGGAGAATAATTGTTATTGGATGTTCATATTCGTAGAAGCTATTAGTGATTGCAAATAGTACAGTCAAATTCTGTCTATTGTTAAATCGTGTTGAGAAATGCCTTTGCCAATTGTTCTGGCTAGACGAATATTTATTAGAACTTGATAGGTTCGAGAAGAGAAGAGAAGATAATTCAATTATTATTGATAGATCGATGTTAATTATTTTGGCTAGATCAAAAAATAAAAGTTGATATGTTTGAGAAAAGTAGAGATGAGGTTAGATATTGAAATCATTGTATTTTGTTGTTAAATTAAATTCTGATTCAAAGACTGAGAAGAACAAACTTTTATATAAAGGGAACATATTTGGTCGTATATACGTCATTTGCGCGCGTTTGAATATTATGAATAATATGGGGTATAATAAAGCTGATCACTTGTTATACTTGCAGAGGGGTATGATTTAATCTTTATGGTTATCTGATACACCTGGGTGTATCAAAGTAAATCTTTGATAGTTACTCGAGAAGAGAAGTTCTAGATCATTTGTGATCACTCAGCATAAACTCTGGAAAATATTTCCATTCTATTATTTTTGTATATCAGAGTAAATCTTTGATAGTTACTCGAGAAGATAAATTTCAAAATCTTGTAAGATCATTCATCATAAACTCTGAAGAGTATTTCTAAATTGTTATTCAATAGAATATCGTAGAAACTTTGAAAGCATTGTATCCTTTCATTAATATGTTGCATAGGTTGTGAGAAGATTAGTTAGAGAAGAATAAATTGTTCAGCTATTTTCAAAGTTCCTCGAAATTTGGATTTATTCTATCGAATTCGATAGTCTGTTGTTCAGATTCTTATACATTTATTATATATCTTAACTTACGGGGCAAATTTGTTGTTCACCCTTGCTAAATAAAATATTTCAGCTAGGGACGAAGTAACTGGAGGTGCTGAGGTGCTATGCTGTGATATATATGGTTAACATTATTATTATGTTGTATTTGTAAACCCTTTTTGTATATCTAAAGGGTATGTTTGTAATATAAAGGTTAGATAACCTGGGAAAAATGTATTAACTATATCGGTTAATCTGGTTTATATGTCTATTCATAATTAAATGGGTAGTTAGATGTTATTTATATTGTGGATCGTGAGCACCAAACTCGGGAGTCGGGTAACCCGAATTTGAGAGTGTCACACATTGGTATCAAAGCTGTAGTGACCAGGGTGTCAGAAGTTGGTAGCAGAGCTATAGGTTATAAACCTTAAGTGGGGGGAAACCATAGGATTATAACTATAAGCGAAATAGAATACTCATTTAGAGTACTACGTGAGGGATTGATAAAGCGTATTGATAGTGAGGTATGTGGACACATAGTGTGAGAAGTTTATACTGTTGAAGTACTAATCAAGTTGTTTAAACTGACTATAGGATGTCAGGAGAAGATGAAATGAGTACAGAAGTGCTAGTGGCTGTTGCACCAGTGCCAGTAGCCAAGGTGTCAACGCAAAACGAGTCAGTTAAAGAGGTAGGAAAAAGATAAACCTATGGTCAATCTTGGGAGTGATCATGGTGATTATCCCTGAGATGTATCTGAGTAGTGATGAGGAGGATGAGTCTGAAGAAGCTAAGGTGGAGAAAGAGAATAATACCAAAGTTGGAAAACAAGGTCAAGAATCTGCAGAAGTCCAAGAACTCCGGAGCAAAGTATTTCTCTTGGAGGAGTTGTGGAAAATTGAGAGAGCATTACGCGAAATGACCCGAAGAACAAAACGAGTTGAAGGCGTAGCTAGAAAGGATGAAGACTGAAGGTGGTGGATTATAAGAGGGAATAATTAAGTAGAAGGGAAAGAATAAGAGAAAGAGGGATCACGATAGTGCTAACTCTGAAAATTCAAACCTAAAGAAGAAACGAGTATGTAGTAAGTGTGGAAAGACTCACTTGGGAGAGTGCATGATGTGGAAGAACATGTACTTCAATTGCAAAAAGGAAAGACATATTTCCCTACATTGTCCTAAGCCGAATATGAGGAAGTGTTTCTCATATAGAAGAATGGGTCACGGATTCAACAAGTGTTCTGGCAAGAAGAAGACTGGTGAAGGGAGTGGAAGGTAGACAGCTTAAGTATAAGCGATAGTATCTTCTGATAATGTGTGATATTAATGGTTGTACTATCGGGAACGATGTTTGAACATATGTAAATATATATGTTTGTATGAATGAAATCTTTATTTTTATACGAATATAAGATTATGATTGATTTGTGAGTTCTTAAAACTCATACTTATGGTAAGCTCATGACTCATAATTATATGAAATGTTTTGAACCCCTCAGCGAATGGACGTCAAAGGTCTAACTAGGATAAGTTCATAAACTCATATAATTGTGGCAAGTTCCTGAACCCCTAGGTGTGGTAAGTTTGATGAACTCGGAATAGTTGTGTGTGAATGGAGAATTACGACTTTTTATTTAAAGTTTGAGAATTACAACTTTTGTTTAAAGTTGTGTTGTTAATCCTGATATTTATGAAAAAAAGGATAGTTATATGTTAAGTACTAAATGTACTGTGTGCTATTTGAATAAATATGAGATTATATGAGAACTTTGTGTTAAATTCTTATTGTGTGATTAATAAGAGTTTGTGTAGAGAAAGAGAATTAATATAAGATTTTTTATTTAAAATCAGATAATTTCTCCTAGACGACAGAATCGAAATCAAAGAGAAGAGCAGTCTATGAATAATGAAGGAGGTCAAGTGGACCCGATGCAGAATTTTGTGGACATGTTAGCCCAAGCTATGGGAAATAGAGCTCCAACAAAAAGAGCGAGAGTGAAAAATCAGTCAGCCGATAGAGTGGCTAACTTTAAGGACTTTAAAGCGATATGACCGTCAGAATTTAAGGGAACTACGGATCCGATTGAAGACCAAACTTGGGATGAAAGAAATGGAGAAAGCATTCATTATTGCGAGAGTAGCGGAAGAGCAAAAGACAGCTTTTGCAACTTACTTGATGGAAGGAGAAGCCAATTAATGGTGGGAGACTAATCAGGCGAGAGCTGGTGCAGCTATGGTGACTTGGACAAGATTCAAGGAGCTGTTCTTTGAGAGCTACTTTTCACCGAGTATGCAAGCTCGAATGGAGGTCAAGTTTTTAAAACTGAAACAGGAGAATATGTCGGTGTCTAAATATGCTGCTAAATTCAATGAGTTAGCGAGATATTCACCTCATGAGGTGGATACGGAGCTAAGGAAGGCAAGAAGGTTTGAGAATGGATTGAAACTAGGTATCTACAGCAAAGTAGCTGTATTGCAAATCAATACGTTCGCGGCTTTGTTGGAGAAAGTGATAATTGCTGAAGGGGGGAGCGAAGCTGCATCTCGTTATAATCAGGAGAAGAAAAAGAAGACAAATGATGGAGAAAGCAGTGGTGGTAGTAATCCAAACAAGAGAAAGTGGAGCGAGAATACCCAGTCCGGTAACAAGAAAGAAGGAAATAAGAAAAGAGGAGTGCTTTGTGAAAACTGTGGAAAGAATCATTCAGGACTTTGTCTGAAGAAGAAGGGAGTTTGTTATAACTGTGGACAAGAGGGACACATGTCGCCCAATTGACCCAGTCCAAAGAAGATACAAGGTTGTTATGCCTGTGGATCAACTGATCATCTAGTTTGGAACTGTCCGAAGAGAAATAGGGGAAAAGGAAGTGCCAACATGGGACCTGGTAGCGGAACCTTGGCGATTAAAGAACCTGCTAAGCCAGGGAGATCAAAAACCCGTGCATTTAATATGACGGCTCAAGATACAGTGTCTACCAAGGAGGTGGCGATAGGTAATGATTTCGCTTAATGATATAATTACGCGAGTAATCTTGGTTAGATATCGTTGTGAATTATTTTCTTTTATGAATCCAACTCACAGGTTAGAATATAATATACAAATTAATATTATGTTGATAATAATGAATTGATGATACAACTTAAAAAAGATTGTAGAGGATAAGAAAGCGGTGATTCCGAGGACAGAATCCTTTTAAGGGGGGTGAATGTGATAACCCGGAATTTCGAATAATTCGAATTTTACGAATATTTTTTTTATTTAATATTAATATTGACTATTAATATTGTATTGTGTATCTGTGATATAAGTTTTGAGAATGAGTCAATTTATGTATTGACTGAGAAAATAAGAGTATAGTTGTGCTTAACTGAGAATAGAAACCCTAACCCTAAGTCTGGATAGGGATTCAATACGAAATACAGTTACTATAACTGTATTGTTGAGTACGTGTTTGTACTATATATAATTTTGATTAGTGATTGATCGGGTAGGGTATAACATTAATAAACTTTAATAAGAGATTAGAAACCCTAATCTCAGGTTTAGAAACCCTAATGTACAGTTAGGAACCCTAAACGGAAGTCGGAAAACCCTAATTTCATTTTTGGGAACCCTAAATCCTAATTAAGAAACCCTAATTGGAGTTATCAAACTCTAATGGTGAGAATTAAGGAAAATGATGTTAATTAACTAGAATACCCTTAAATTTGTGGGAAATTATGAAAATACCCTTTTAGGGGTGAAAAGACCAAAATACCCCTTAACTTAAAACTTACGTTAAGAGAATTCTAGAATTTGGTGACTCACCACTTGTAGATAAGGCCATGTGCTGTAAATCTCTATCAAATCTGATCCAAATGGACACCTAGCATTGCTTAGATTCATTGTATCTAAGATTATAAGAATTAAAGAGAGAGAAAGTGTGCAAAACTTGCTCATTTATGTTCTAACACTCCACCCACTTTTCTCTCACCAAACCCACGAAAATACCAAGTGTTTCAGTCCCTAGATCACCCTCTTAAACACCAAGATCAGTGGAGAAAGAATATGATCAAAGATTGGAAACTAAAAGGTATAAACCCTAACCCTACTTTGATCTTGAATGCTTAAGAAAATTTTGTGTTTATATGTTTAGATAAGTGTTATATGATGTTTTATGATGATCTATGATGTTATATCATAGATCCATGGCATCAAAAGGCCTTAATGACCAAGTTTTCAAAAACTACCAGAACCCTAGAAAGTGCTCTAACAAGCTAATGCCAGAGGCCACAGATCTTTCCTTGTTAATGATTCGTGGTGTTTTAAGTGTTAGATCCATAGTCTGACATGAGTTCTTTGATCTGGAAGTGGAATCACAGCCATTCCATGTCCAGATTGTAAGATATCCATGGTCAAAGAGGGTTGACCAAGCATGACCAACACTTTCTAGGTAACCCAGAAAGTGTGTAAACCGAGTCTGACAAGATCTTCTAAGGCCTATATCTGTCAGACGTTAGATGATATGATGATGTGTTTGTAACCAGATTGTAGTGTGTTGTGTGGACTGTAGATCCATGTCTTTAGACTCTTTAAAACATTAATAGATTGAACGTAGTGAGTGGTCAAACCAGGCCATTCAGTTACGGGTAGAAATTTCTAGGAAACCTAGAAATGGGATGAACAAGGTTTCTGACCAAGTTTGACCATATCATATCTGGTGATTATGTTGTAGTTGGACTGAAATAGTGTTTTGTATTTGTTCCTTGGTATGAGTACTAGAGGTATGAACCAAGAACCCATCTGTTTAGACCAGAACCTGGAGATTATCGAGCATCAAAGTGGGTACTCGAAACTGCCTGGGTTTCTGGGTTGCCCAGAAAACCCAGAACACACCTGATAGTAACTTTGGAGATCTCCTTGTTGTGATGTTATATGACCAATATGTTGGTTGTTAATGGTAGTATTACATACCTACTACAGAATTGATGCATAACCTAGCCCAGAACATGATTGATTTGAGAATTAAGGTCGATAAAACATGACCCCTTGAACACTGACTTTGTCAGTATTCTTGAGCCAAGAACACCTAAGACGACAGAAAGCATCGCTAAAGGGCTATAGCGACGGTTTTAAATATTTTAATTTCTAATTTTTCTGAAAAAATGATTAAAAATAGAAATAAATTATAAAAATTACCAAAAATAGTTTTAAAAATTATTGTAAGTTATGAAAAATTAACTTTTGACTATTTGGGACGTTTTATATTAATATTTATAATTATTTGAATATTAATGATATTTAATTTATTTAATTAGTGTATTAAATAAATTAGGGAAAATGATTTTAATATATTAAATATTATTTTAAATAAGAATAAAGTGTTTAAAAATATTTTGGGTTATAAAATATAACTTTTAATATTTTTGGAGCATTTTTATTAATAATTTAATATTAATGATATAATATTTATTTAATTATTATATTAAATAAATGAGTTAAAAATTGTTTTATTGAATTAAAAATCATTTTAAATGAGAATAAAGTGTTAGAAAATATTTTGAATTATAAAACATAATTTTCAATATTTTTGGAGAATTCTCATTAATAAATTAATATTAATGATATTAGGTTTATTTAATTATTAAATTAAATAAATGATGGTAAAATGGTTTTATTGATTTTAAAATCATTTAAAAATGAGAAAAGTAATTTAAAAATATTTAATTTATAATTAATGACTTTTAATATTTTGATGATAATTTCATTAATATTTAAATATTAATGATGATGGTTTAAAAATAATTTTAATTACTTTAAAAATCATTTAAGTAGAATATTGGTGATTTAAAAATATTTTAAGTTATTATAAATAACTTTAATATTTTGACAAGTATGTCATTAATATTTTAATATTATTAAATATTAATGATGATGGATTTATTTAATATTTAAATTAATTAAAAATGATTTCAGTGTTTGAAAAATTATTATAAATTATAATAATTGTTAGAAAATTAGTTAAGAGCTTCCGAAAAATATCATAAATAATATTTGACTTATCTACAATAATATTGAAGCTTAGTGACCGAGTTTAATTGACAATACAAATGTTAATTGTCGAATAGGGTGACCAGTACACCGAGAATAGGCTGAAGTCCAACCAGACCGAACTAGTTAGACTTAATAAGTGTTTATATAGGTTATAAACACTGATATGACTATATGGTAATGTGATACACCTGGGTATATCAAAGTAAATCTTTGATAGTTACTCGAGAGGAGAAGTTCTAGATCCTTTGTGATCACTCGGCATAAACTCTGGAAAATATTTCCATTCTAGTTATTTGGGTATATTAGAGTAAATCTATGATAGTTACTCGAGAAGATAAATTTCAAGATCTTGTAAGATCATTCATCATAAACTCTGAAGAGTATTTCTAAATTGTTATTCAATAGAATATCGTAGAAACTTTGAAAGCATTGTATCCTTTCGTTAATATGTTACATAGGTTGCGAGAAGATTAGTTAGAGAAGAACAAATTGTTCAGCTATTTTCAAAGTTCCCCGAACTTTGGAGTTATTCTATCGAATTAGATAGTCTGTTATTCAGATTCTTATACATTCATTGTATATCTTAACTTGCAGGGCAAATTTGTTTCCCACCCTTGCTAAATAAAATATTTCAGCTAGGGACGAAGTGACTGGAGGTGCTGTGAAGAACAAAGGGAAAGGTGTTATGATGATAGATATGGTTAACATTATTATTACGTTGTATTTGTAAACCCTTTTTGTATATCTAAAGGGTATGTTTGTAATATAAATGGTTAGATAACCTGGGACGAATGTATTAACTATATCGGTTAATTTGGTTTATATGTATATTCATAATTAAATGGGTAGTTAGATATTATTTATATTGTGGATCGTGAGCACCAAACTCGGGAGTCAAGTAACCCGGATTTGGGGGTGTCACACCAAAGGTCTGACTAGGATAAGTTCATAAAGTCATATAATTGTGGCAAGTTCCTGAACCCCTAGGTGTGGTAAGTTTAATGAATTGGGAATAGTTGTGTGTGAATGGAGAATTACGACTTTTTGTTTAAAGTTGTGTTGTTAATCCTGATATTTATGAAAAAGGGATAGTTGTATATGTTAAGTACAAAATGTACTGTTTGCTATTTGAATAAATATGCGATTATATGAGAACTTTGTGTTAAATTCTTATTATGTGATTAATAAGAGTTGGTGTCGAGAAAGATAATTAATATAAGATTTTTATTTAAAATCAGATAATGCCGCCTAGACGACATAATTAAAATCAAAGAGAAGAGAAGTCTGTGAATAATGAAGGAGGTCAAGTGGACCCGATGCAGAATTTTGTGGACATGTTAGCCTAAGCTATGACAAATAGAGCTCCAGCAGAAAGTGCGAGAGTGAGAAATCAGCCAGCCGATAGATTGGCTAACTTTAAGGACTTTAAAGCGGTGGGACCGCCAGAATTTAAGAGAACTATGGATCCGATTGAAGCCCAAACTTGGGTGAAAGAAATGGAAAAAGCATTTATTATTGCTAGAGTGGTAGAAGAGCAAAAGACAGCTTTTGTAACTTATTTGATGAAGGGAGAAGCCAATTATTTGTGGGAGACTAATCAGGCGAGAGCTGGTACAGCTGTGGTGACTTGGAAAAAATTCAAGGAGTTGTTCTTTGAGAACTACTTTTCACCGAGTATGCAAGCTTGGATGGAGGTCAAGTTTTTAGAACTGAAGTAGGAGAATATGTCAGTGTCTGAATATGCTGCTAAATTCAATGAGTTAGCGAGATTTGCACCTCATCAGGTGGATACGGAGCTACGGAAGGCGGGAAGGTTTGAGAATGGATTGAAACCAGGTATATACAATAAAGTAGCTGTATTAAAGATTATACGTTTGCGACTTTGTTAGGAGAAGGCAATAATTGCTGAAGGGGGAAGCGAAGCTGCATCCCATTATAATCAGGAGAAAAAGAAGAAGAAGAAGAAGAAGACAAATGATGGAGGAAGAAATGGTGGTAGTAATCCAAACAAGAGAAAGTGGAGCGAGAATACCCAATCGGGTAACAAGAAAGAAGGGAATAAGAAAATAGGAGAGCCTTGTGCGAACTGTGGAAAGAATCATCCAGGACTTTGTATGAAGAAGAAGGGAGTTTGCTATAAATGTTGTCAAGAGGGACACAAGTCGCTCAATTGCCCCAGTCCAAAGAAGATACAAGGTTGTTATGCCTGTGGATCAACTGATCATCTGGTTCGGAATTGTCCAAAGAGAAACGTGGAGAAGGAAAGTGCCAACAAGGGACACGATAGCGGAAACTTGGCGATTAAAGGACCTGCTCAGCCAGGTAGATCAACTGCCCATACATTTAATTTGACGACTCAAGATACAGTGGCTGCCCAGGAGGTGGCGATAGGTAATAATTTCTCTTAATAATTAAATTATGCGAGACATATTGGTGATATATGTTGTGAATTGTTTTCTTTTATAGATCCAAATCACAGGTTAGAATATGAGACACAAAATGATATTGTGTCGATAAGAATGAATTAATGATAAAACTTTAAAAGATTGTAAAGAATAAGAAATCGGTGATTCCGAAGACAGAATCCTTTTAAGGGGGGGTGAATGTGATAACCCGGGATTTCGAATAATCTGAATTTTATGAATAAATTTTATTTTTATTTTTATTATTTAATATTAATATTGACTATTAATATTGTGATGTGTATCTATGATACAAGTTTTGAGAATGAGTCAATTTGTGCGTTGACTGAGAAAATAAGAGTAGAGTTATGCTTAACTGAGAATAGAAACCCTAACCCTAAGTTCGAATAGGGATTCGATAGAAAATACAGTTATTATAACTGTATCACTAAGTACGTGTTGGTACTGTATAGAATTTTGATCAGTGATTGATCGGGTAGGGTATAACATTAATAAACCCTAATGAGAGATTAGAAACCCTAATCTTAGGATTAGAAACCCTAACGTAAAGTTGAGAACCCTAAACGAAAGTCGGAAAACCCTAATTTCATTTTTGGGAACCCTAAACCCTAATTAGGAAACCCTAATTAGAATTATCAAACCCTAATGGTGAGAATTAAGGATAATAATGTTAATTGACTAGAATACCCTTAAATTTATAAGAGAAATTACAAAATTACCCTTTTAGGGGCGAAAAGGCCAAAATATCCCTTAACTTAAAACTTAAGTTAAGTGAATTTGTAGAATGTGGTGACTCACCAATGTTGGATAAGCCATGTGCTCTTAAAATCTTGCCAAATCTGACCTAACATGCCACCTAGCAAGTGTAGAAACATTGCATCAAAATTATAAGTGATTTTGGAGAGAGAAAATTCATAAAACTTAAACCATTTGCAAACTAGCTCTTAACAACTCTTTTTCTCTCTACACTTCCGAAAATACTAAGTGTTTCAGTCACCTAGCAAGCCCTTAGATCATCAAGATCAGTAGAAGAAAACAAAGATCAAAGATTGGACAAGAAGGTATAAACCCTAATTTGATTTTTGATCTTGTATGCTTAGTTAAATTTTGTGTTTATATGTTTAGATCTGTGCTAGAGGATATACCATAGATCTATAGCATCAAAAGGCCTTAAAATGAAGTTTTTCAAAAACTGTTCTTGAGTCAAAAAGTGCTCTGACAAGCTAATGTCAGTGGCCTTAGATCTTTATGTGTTTATGGTTTGAGTTGTTTTAAGCTTTAGATTTGTAGTCTGGCATGAGGACTGTAATCTGGAAGTGGAATCAAAGCTATTCCATGTCCAGATTACAAGTTATTAATGGTCAAAGAGAGTTGATCGAGCATGACCAACACTTTCTGGGTAACCCAGAAATTGTGGAACCAGCGTCAGACAACATTTTGCCAAGCCAAGAACTGTCAGGATTTATGTGTTATGATGATGTGTTTGTAATCTAGTTGTAGCCTGTAATATGGAGTCTAAGTCCATTCCTTTAGATTCCCTAAACAACAAATAGATTGGTTTTAATGGGTGGTCAAAGTAGCCCATCTGATCACCAAACACTTTTCTTGAATTTCTAGAAAGTGTATGAACATGATTTTTGACCATGTTTGACCGGGTTGAATCTTACAACTATGATGTAGTTGGACTGATATGTTGATGCATATGTGTTCTTTGACATGTATACTACATGCTTGAACCATAAGAATGACCAGCTGATTACTAGAACACCAAATTAATCGAGCTAGAAAGTAGGTACTCGAACTGCTTGGGTTTCTAGAAAACCCAAAACACGCCTGACAGCAACTTTGGAGACTTAGATCTCCTTGTCGTGATGTTACATGACCAAAGTGATGGTTGATAGTTGTAGTACAACACGTATACTACAAGATCAAAGTCTTAGATTGCCCAGAACATGCATAAGCAGATAATTAAAGGTGGTCAAACGAGCAACCTTGAACACTGACTTGTCAGTGTTCTTGAGCTCAAGAACACCTAAGACGATAGAAAGCGTCGCTAAAGGGCTATAGCGACGATTTATTTAATTTTATTTTAAAAATTTTTGGAAAATGATTAAAAATAGAAAATAAATTATAAAAATTACCAAAAATAGTTTTAAGAATTATTTTAAATTATGAAAAATAACTTTTGACTATTTGGGATATTTTTCATTAATGTTTATAATTATTTGAATATTATTGATATTTAATTTATTTAATTAGTGTATTAAATAAATTAGAGAAAAATGATTTTAATATATTAAAAATCATTTTAAATAAGAATAAAGTGTTTAAAAATATTTGAGTACTTTTAATATTTTTGGAAAATTTTCAATAATAATTTAATATTAATGATATTAGATTTATTTAATTATCATATTAAATAAATGAGTTAAAAATAGTTTTATTGATTTAAAAATCATTTTAAATGAGGATAAAGTGTTAGAAAATATTTTGAATTATAAAATATAATTTTCAATATTTTTGGAGAATTCTCATTAATAAATTAATATTAATGATATTAGGTTTATTTAATTATTAAATTAAATAAATGATGGTAAAATGGTTTTATTGATTTTAAAATCATTTAAAAATGAGAAAAGTGATATAAAAATATTTTAAGTTATAATTAATGACTTTTAGTATTTTGATGATAAATTCATTAATATTTAAATATTAATGGTGATGGTTTAAAAATAATTTTAATTATTTTAAAAATCATTTAAGTAGAATATTGGTGATTTAAAAATATTTTAAGTTATTATTAATAACTTTAATATTTTGACAAGTATGTCATTAATATTTTAATATTATTAAATATTAATGATGATGGGATTATTCGATATTTAAATCATTTAAAATGATTTCAATGTTTGAAAAATTATTATAAATTATAATAATTGTTTGAAAATTATTGAAAGCTTCCGAAAATTATTATAAATGATATTTGACTTATCTAAAATAATATTGAAGCTTAGAGACCGAGTTTAGTTGACAATATAAGTGTTAATTATCGGATAAGGGTGACTAGTACACCGAGAATAGACCGAAGTCCAGCCTGACCGAACTAGTTAGAGTAGAGAAGTGTTTATACGGTTATAAATACTAATGTGACTATGTGTTAATGTGCCTAGGAGAAAGATTAATGGTAAACTACAGTATTATGTGTTGTGAATTATTGTGCTAATTGTGAGACCGATATTATGATTATAGGTCTTTCAAACGCAGATAAGTATATTGTGTAGCAGTAATCAACGGAGAAGGCAAGTTTCTTAACTTAACCTTGAGTTATATCTTTTCAAATATTATGGTGGTTAATTATTGTTAATTAGACCACGTCTGAGAATTTATTGTTGATTATTCGCAGTTAGTGCATGTTTATTAATTCAAATTGAATTAGTGATTCTGAGAATATACTTGGAGAATAAATGTTATTGGATACTTACATCCGTAGAAGCTATTAGTGATTGCAAATAGTACAGTCAAATTATGTCTATTGTTCTGGCTAGACGAATATTTATTAGAACTTGATAGGTTCGAGAAGAGAAGAGAAAAGAATTCAATTATTATTGATAGATCGATGTCAATTATTTTGGCTAGGTCGAAAAAGAAAACTTAATAGGTTTGAGAAGAGAAGAGAATAAATATTGAAATCATTGTATTTCGTTGTTAAATCAAATTCTAATTCAAAGACTAAGAAGAACAACCTTTTATATAAAGGGAACATTTTTGGTCGTATATTCGGCTATTGCGCGCGTTTTAAGTATTAACCGTTATTGTTAAGTCTGTGCTAATGATTCTAGCCAGACAATGATTCTAGCCAGACAGGATTTGTATGGAAAAAAGTAGAAGAATGAAAGTATTTCAAAGTGAATGTGACTAATGTTTTAAAATGATAGGAATCAGAATTATTCATATTATTCAAGCTGCTTCATAACCTTTGTTCGGTTATGGAAGTCTTAAAAGAATGTTTAAATTCTTTAAGTTGTTTGTTCAACTACTATGACTTACTGAGCAATTGAATGCTCACACTTGCTTTAAATAAAAATATTTTATGTGAACGATGTTAGAAAGAACTTAAGGATCCTATAAAGATCAAGTTGATCGATATCCAGACGAAGTGTCATTCAGTATATGAATGAGCGTGAAGATCAAGCCAAGACTTGTAATGTAGAATAATGTAATTAAACTATAGAATAGTTTAATGAACTGTTATGTATCCTTGGTGGCGGATAAAAGTCACTCTTGTAAGATGTATAGAATAATACAATTCTCATTATTTGTAATGAACGAGGTTATAAGGTATTACAACCTGGGATTTGAGAATGTATGTTGTTATATTTAGCTATATAATGATGTATGTTTGGAAAGAAGTCGGATCGTGACGTACGAAATCCGGGTATAAAAATAGACTGGATTTCGGGGCGTTACATGCACAATTTGTTAATACACGTGCTTTATAGTATTCATATTATTTGTTCACAACTATCATTATTTATCACTTTGAATCATGCATTAAATTCATGTTTAGTTTAGTTATCATTATGTTCAATACATATGAATCATGTCTAGGAATATTATAGACATAACATGACATCTTAATCCTTTAGAATCTAGATATTTATGTGATGCAACTAGATTTTGAAAATATGTTCAAGGTTGCTTTTGAAATCACTTTATCATGAATGACACATATAAGACAACTTTAAAACTCTTATCATAAGTAACCAAGTCATGAAAATCCTCTTTTCAAGATCAGAATGTATATCATGTAGTACTCATGTACATTAGCTTTGATTTGACAAACTCTTCTTTGAAAAATTCCTTTAACACAAAGCCTAATAAGGTGGTCATGAACAAATGAACTATAAATCATATATCATGCTCATTTATATGTGAAATTAGTCATGTGCATATACTACTAAGCCCAAAATTACAGAACGTGAATTTTAACAAAGTTTGTTTTCAAAATTTAAAGTCCTTGTTAAAGATCTCCTACTTAATTATGTTAGACACTTCATAACTCATAAGAAAGCTTTATAATACATGTTATAACTCTTTTTCATGTATACATAAGGCATAATACTATATTAGCAACAACATAGCATAACAGAATCCAGAAACTGATTCTGGGGTACGGCGCAGCTGCGTTGCACCCTAGTATAAATAGGGCACAGCTGCGCCATGCCTAGGAATAGAAGCAGTAACTTGCTCTGTTTTGTAAAGCATCAACCAACAATGATTCTTCTTGGTTTAAACATGTTCCTATCCATCATTTAAGTGTTCATATATGTAAGCATACTTCATAAACATAGTATGGCATACTAATTCACTTTGATTGACAAAGAAATTCAAGTAATTTCAAGAGTTTGACAAAATCCAACTAAGAATAAAAGTTAAGATTTTTATACCTCTTGGAGCTTAATAAACTTAGTTTCTTCCTTCTGAGATTGCTAGCCTCTTCTTTGGACAACACACACAAAAACTCAAATTCACAGAGTTTCAACAGACAATTACAAGTAACATAAAAACTGAAAATGGAGCTTCCATTTATAGAAGAAACTTAGATTGGACATTCATTTTACACTGAGGTTTGAATCAAAGTAAAAAGAAAGAAAACATTAGACAAAGAAAGGTTGGCCAACTGCCCACCTCCATAGCCATTATCACTACTCAAACTAGCTTCTAACCACCGACTAATTTTCACGCAATAGAGTTAGGCTATTATTCATGTACTGATTATTGACACTCATTTTGGGACATGGCTAATTCTCAGCACTAAAGCTTGGTGTAGTTATTATATTTCCCAAAATATAATTTTAATGTACAATTGTTACCATATTAGGAAAATTTAGGGATTATTTATATACTCACGTCACATAATCTATGTACATTAAATGCATGCAATAGAATAACATTGTTAGGTATTATTGCCCGGGTATCTCCCATAATTATTTTTACTACTCCCATAACCACATTATAACATTATTTAATATTAACTGTCCAGTTTACACACGTAATTCCTTTTCCAATTTCTGGAATACACAGATATTAATTATTTCTGTATTAAAATCACTTATGATTTTATTGTATTACTTGATACTTTATATCATTAGAATGTATTCTTATCATACAATTTTATTCATGTCACACCTTAAATTAAAGTTTCATTTCATTTCTATAGTAGAAACCAATTTTTCTTAGATTAATCACTAGCGCAGCTACGCCATTTTGTATTGTTGGGAGGGCGTAGCTGCGCCGGTCCCTGGCAAGTGCCAAAATGGTTTAGCTTTAAGCCAGTTCCAATTTCTATCACCATAAAATTTTAACATGATATGAATTAACTTCTATAGTGATGATATTACTAGTTCAAGAGTGTATATATCACATAATCGTACACAATTAATCATCCTCTTAATAACTATTTCTCTTTTAATTCATTTAGTGAATTTCCTCATTCCATAATATGCCACACAAGGCCTTTCACAATTCTCATCGTCAATTCCACACTTCTCAATTCTCAAATAAATTCACTTTGCACAATTGAATTACTCATCATACAGCACATCAATATTTATAGATAAATATTCATTTTCTTATTATATTGAAATAATTATTTATTCCTGAAATTCTCGGTTCTTACAGAATCAAATAACACATAAGCATTTATATCGTTGATTGGGATAATAGCTGTAACTACATCTCCCGATGCAACTGCATCTCCTGATGCAACTACAACCTAGACCGTCATACTGAAGGTGTGGGCTGTCGGTATACTTGACTGAGCTGGACCACTAATAGTTAACCTACAACTATTAGTGCCCTTATTACCATCCATCCCCTTCTTCGGGCAGTTTTTCTCCATGTGATCAGTTGATCCACATATGAAGCATCCATGGTCCTTCTTCAGACTTGGACAGTTAGGAAAAATGTGCCTTTCTTGTCCATAATTGTAGCACACAGCTTTACCCTTGAGACAGACTCCTAAATGAGTCTTCCCATAGTTCTTACATGCCACGATCCTTCTCTTAGGATCTCTTTATTTCACTCCGGTATTCCCAAAGATAAAAACCTTCCTCTTTTGTCCGTTGCCACTCCCGCTGGCTCCCTCAATCTTTACTCCCCCATCTACTTTACTCTTATTCTTCTTCTCTCTGTGGTATTGGCTTAAAGTCTCTCTACCACCCTCTGCAATTATTCCTTTCTCCAAAATGGTTCCAAAGAAATTACTTTAAAACACTGATATCCGGTAATAGAGCCAGGGTTTCAAGCCCTACTCGAATCACCGCGCCTTTATCACCTCCGTATCCACCTGATGTAGGAGAAAATCTTGCCCATTCATTGAACTTGACAGCATATTGGGAAACAGTCATATCCCCTTGTTTCAATTGTAAGAACTTCATCTCCATCCTACCCTATATACTTATGGGGGAAATAGTTCTCAAAGAATATCTCCTTGAACCGTGTCCACGTTACAACCTCCACTCCAACCCTAGCCTGGTTGGCCTCCCACCTGAAGTTGGCCTCTCCCTTCATCAAATACGTGGCGAAAGAAGTCTTTTGCCCGTCTTCGAAATTTGCAATTACAAATGCCTTCTCAATCTCTTTCACCCAAGTTTGGGCTTCTATAGGGTCCGTAGTTCCTTTGAACTCCAGCGGGACCTACACTCTTGAAATCCTTAAACGTAGTAGCACGTACTACCACGGGATTAACAGGTATATTCGCGCCATTTCTATTAAAGGCAGTTGTTAATAAGTTAACAAACTCCTACATTGGGTTAACCGGTCCCCCTTCTAGTTGATTCACATTAGCTTCTTTATTTCATTTTCTTCTTCTTCGCGACATATTTCTGTTAAAATAAATAACATTTCATTATTACTTACTTCTTATTAATTAGTCATTATTCACGATTAATAATAACTTAAACTCATCGCAAAACATATTCCATAAATTGTTTATATTGATCTGTTTTCTTCTTTGTAGTATAATACTACATCGTTCACCATTACATAGCCTTAGCTAATTACATTACTTTCCCGCAATTACTTTCCAAAAATTAGGATTGACAAAATTTTACCATTTAATTATACAAAAGAGGGTTTTACGTCCCTACATAGATACACAATATTTACATATCTATACCTATTCTAGTTATTAACTAGATTACATTTGCCTAATGGCATTTTCATAATCAGCATTGGCAAGACTGGCCAACACATCCCAGTTGATTGTATACCGAGTCTACCCTGCCTCCACGGGATACTCAATAACTTTTCACTGATAATCCTCATATGAACTCCTGTGAATATAGGACATCTTCATAATCTTCTACCTCTTGGCCTTTAGCTCATCCCTAAGCTCGAAGGCCTCATGTTTTAGCTCTCGGACCTCGTCCTTAGCCAAAACTTTCTCATCATGTTCAACCTCCCAAAACGTGTACATGTCCCTCTTGTCCTCCAATATGTCATGGACCTCCTCCTTTAGTTCTTTCACCTCTTTACCCAACTGGATATTTCTAATCTAATACAGTCATAAATAATGCCTTCATTGACTCACCTGGTGTCATCTTCTCTGTAGGTATTACCATATTAAACGATACTACCTCCTCCTCAGACATTCTATCGAACAAGGATGTAAACCCTACGTTCTCGGAATCCTCTGATTCATCCACCACCACTATTGGTACTTCGGCTATTGGTGTCGGTAAAATCTCTATCTGGTTCACTGACTCCTCGCTAACAACATGTATATCTCTATACATAAAATTATCTCCTGACATCTGCAATAAAATATAATATCTTAATTAGTACACAACATCAGAATATTATAAACACATATCACATTTAATGCATTTTGAGGCTAACCTCATCTTTTAATTCTTTTTGTAATGAATTTCCTCAATTCACCATTTAAAACTCAACGTGACTTTAATTACTTCTAGATTCCTCAACTCTTCTTAAGGTTATAGCCTATGGTTCCCCCCCTAAGTTTTATAACCTATAGCTTTGATACCAACCTGTGACGCCCCCAAATCCGGGTATCTTCCAACCCGATAGATGGTACTACACGGTGATACTGTTCACACATACATTCAGTTGAAATACATCAATAGAGTGAATATGTCTACTAATTATTACATAATAATAATTCACTTCTCAAGTTCTTTGTAACCATTACATATGTTGTCATAGTATCAAATTAATACAAAAATAATACTATTCTATTACAAGGATAACTACTTGTCCACTTTGGTCTTCCCTTTATCCTTACCAGATCCTTTGATCCATTCATTATTAGCTACAATCATATGGTTCAAGCAAGGGTGACCATAACTAGCCTAGCAAGTAGAACAATTATAGTAGAACAATATGCATGAATCATATGAGTATTTCTTCTATAACTTAATTAATAGTTATGAAGTACTATGAATAATTCAAAATAGCACTTCTCTTTTCTTTAAAATTTTTAACGACGAACCTCATCAGTTAAACCTTGAGTTTGGTCAAAGACCATGATCATTTCATTATTTCTTTCTTTGAAAAGGATAACCCGACACTAAGTTCGTAAGTCTGACATTTCTTATGAGCACGTCTGGGTGATCAACCTATAGTACTTTATGTTTTACAACACTACTACATTAGACGTATCTACGTTTAAGTTTTGGCAAACTCACGTGCCAGTCGATTTATGACAAAACATTTGTTTATTCATACTTAGTCTTTCTTTGAATCTATACCAAAATAGTTGGCACAAGATAGGAATTTCAATACTTTTTTCATAGATTATAAGGAAATCCACAAAATACTCTAAGTCTGGTCTAGCTGAAGTAAATGGCTTCGACTTCTCTGTTACATCAATTCATGCATAAAATGTATGAATCATAAAGCTTTCCCAAAATAAAGTATAGATAAGGGATTAGAAAACTTTCCTCCAGCGTCTTCTAGCGCTAATTCACTTTCTCTTTGGGTCTTTATAGGTTTTACATGACATAATCATATAGCTTACCATGTTAGGTCTTATACAATCCATAAGTATTGTCATTAACTTATCTTCTCCTTCTTCTCAGTAAAACTATCCGTTTGGTTAACATAATAACATTCGTTAGGTTAATTAACATTCATTACGGTTTTATAATATTTTATTGTTATAAGTAACCTTATTTGTTCAATGCTTAAGTAATTACATTTCAAGTGATCTTGAACATTCATTTGACGTGGATACGGTTTACTGTATTACTAAACTTACTTTGTGTTTACGTTTTTCGTAACCTTTTGTTAACTTTTAATTGTTGAACTTAAGGCTTTAATCATCAGTTAAGATGTTACTTTATGTTTAATTAAGGTCATTATTCACATTCCATCAACTTACCTTTCTTTTATGTTCATAACTATTCTTCTCTGCCTTTGGACTAGGACCGGCGCTGCGGCGCAGTGTCCTTGTTAATTGCTGTGATGTAGTGTATATTTCCAGTAGTTGGGATCCAGTGCTAGTGCTGCAGCACCCTAAATCCTTTACTGGGTGGCGTTGCGGCGCCTCCATAAACCTTTGAAAAAATTCAATTTCTCAAGCCATTCATTTTCGAGCTCGTAACTTGCTCGTTATAACTTGGAATTGGTTCATTCAAAAGCCAAATTCTTGCTTATTCTTGATACTACAATTTCCTCCAAATAGAAAAATTTTCTGAATCCGTTAATGAGGCTTCCACTTGATTAAATTTTCATTATTCATTCATCTAACGTTCTTGAGCGTTCATCGCTCATTCATCCGTAATTCATTCATATGATGTCCGAATTTGGCAGTTCTTGAGTCTGTGACTCATAAATTTAATGGTCTTCAATATGTCATGAAACCATAGTTTTCTAGGTTCTTTATTAATATTTACTTCCATTCTGAAATCCTAGTTAACTATGATTTTAAAGTTTATCACCTTTTCTTAGAAATTTCGTCACAACTTCGTTATACGAGATCTTTACTCTGTTCAAAATGAATTTATTCCATTATTTAAACATCTAGCATCCTAACCAAGCATATAGCATATAATCCTACACACAATGGTTTTAAACTTGTCCATCAACAATATGTGTTAAGTTTTCATATTTTCTTCATTATTTCTTACTTATTTGGTAATGATTTCACTTGTAACATGTTTATTAATGTTTAAGTCCACTAATAGCTATCCTTATTACTCCTTATAACAAATATACCACCAATTTCACTTCTCTATTAAATCAAACTAGAAAAGAGAAGGAAGATAAGTGGTTTAAACATTTTTACCTAATGCGTTCTTGGCGTTCTTGAGTTTTAGCTAACTTGTTTTTCTCTTTGATCACTCGTAAATGCTCTCTTTTATCTCTTAATATATTGGTCTAGATTTTGGTGGTTTCAAAAGAGAGAAAATGAAAACATAAGCTTTCTATTTATAGAAATTGTAAAGAGGGCAAAAGGGTCATTTGGTCCCACCTCCTTACTATTCCCACCTCCACAAACTAAGCTTCTAAAGGAATCTATTCCACCTCCTTTGGCCGGACATGACTCATTATGGGGGGGCCCATATGGTTGCCCCATGGGTTATTACCCACCCGGTGATCCAACGGTTCGATCCACGAGTTCGATTCTTGGTTTGGGCTTAGATTTAATTCAATTCAAGCCTAAATCTGGGCTTGAATTAATTATTATCTTTGGTCCTTGATTAAGTTTGTCATTGAGCCTCAATCATCTTTTATTTGGGTTTGCCAAAGTTCACATTCAAGCTTTACTAGTCCATTAATAACGGTTTGTGTTTTTAACGTATAATTCTCGTATTCTTCTCGTATACTAGTTCGTATAACATTCATTTTATATGTTGTATTATCTTTCGTATATAATTGTACAATACATTGTATTACGCTCATATTTTTTCCCTGTATAATAACCTTTTTATTATACATGATCATTACTTATTCAAATCTTCACTTTCCCTAACATTCTCGAATTGAGTACGCAGGCGAAAAACTGTGTTTGCCATAACTGAATTATTATTAAATAATCTATCTTTCCTCAAAATTCTATCATTACGTATTTCCCAGAAGTTCAATAATAATTCTCGAGCAGAAATGGATGAATAGTGTTTTTCGGATAATTTTTCGGAAAGTTTTTATTTTCGTCTTGAAATTCACACACTTTATTTCTAATACTTAGTCAGAATACTACGATTATGCATCCCTTCTAGTTTATAGAACGACCTTCATCTCTCTTACTCATATAATAAACATATAATATAATTTTATTCAATATACTCAAATAAAATTAATTTACATTATAATCCAATTTTCTCGGTTGTTACACTTGTTGCCCAAAAACCCTTATAAAATAGCTTTTGAGATGTTCTAGTTCTCCGCAAGTCAAAGGTTTTCCTAACATGGGCAACCCGAATATAAATCCCACATCCTCTATAGTAATGTCAATCTCTCCACATTTTAAGTGAAACGATCAACAAAAGCAGATACAAGAGATACATCAATCTTTGACACTACAGCTTGATGACAAAATATACTGAAACCTAACTGTTCCAGTAGATATTCTCGTTGTTCAGTCAAGTTCCATTCAGTTAATTTTGCAGACATTTGACAAATTTCTAACACACCTATATCCTACAAGTTAAATAGATTATACAGACATAAATTGTCAAAACATGAAAGTTTCTAACAAAATTTTAAGAGAAATTTGTTATATAGGGACAATAAACTTACAATATTTTGCCATAAGTCTGAAGATACATGATTTTCTTGGTCACATAAGATAATAGGATCAAAAGGTCATGGATTGATATCCATATCTGACCTAAAAATTCAACACAATGTCAAGTATTAAATAATTTATAAAAATTCCCATAAAGAGGTAAAGGGAGAAGGAACAAATCTTTGAGATTCTAACTCATTAGGATCAAAACAAGCATATAGTATAAGATAAAGAACTCGCAATTTTACCATCAATTTGAACTTCTTTTCTTTTTAAAGACAGAGATTTAGATACAATATATTGGATATAAAATGGAAAAGGACTATTTTTAAAAGGATAAAATAGTGATAGGATTACTAATCCATAAACTATATAGTCCATGGGATTGAAATCAGTACAATAGTCCTTACAAACAAATAAATCTTAACAAACACATTCAGATTAATATGGTAGAAAAACACTACAGGTTCCAAAACAATTGTAGAAGAGATGAATGTTTTAGATGTTTCTTAAATTGTGAACAAGGTGGTCGAGGTGCATGATAAGGTAAATTTCATTTGGAAAAGGTGCTAGAGAAATGGGTTATGACTTTTGGCAGATTGAGAACTTGGGTGAGTACTTGGACTTCTCATATTTCAATTGTTGTTCACAATGATCTAAGTATTGGATCAAGGTAGTGATTCAGGTAAGTATTAACGAATTTTCCAGCAATTGTGATACTTTAGAATATTTTGCTGCAAACTAAGAAGTAAGGATTCCTATTACAAGGATCTTTATCATTTAACCATAACATACAATATTTTAGAAAAAATACATCATTAATCTTGTTACATAACTGCCAATCTAGTTTTCAACTAAACTAGGAATGCGAAATAATGAAAAGCTAGCAACTTAGAAGTCATAATAGATTGAATAGGAAGCTCTGTATCTTTGTTTCCATAATATGCTCACTTAGGAATCTCCAAGCCTTATCTTCAATATTAGATTATCTCTAGTATTGTAAGCATAGAGACAATCTCAAGCACCTCAATGATAAAAATAAAACCTTCGCAACGTCGCAATTCACAAACAATAAATATATCAACCATATAATTACCAAACAATTTAGAGTGGGGGGAAATCACAGCAAAATCAGATAATCACCAAAAAAAGGTTTGGATTTGGGAGATTAAATGAAAAACTTACCGATTAAATGCTGATTAGTTTGTTGTATAAGAAAAATAATGGACGAACAAGCTCAAATTTCTATAATTTGTTGCCAATTTGCAGATCTTTACAAACTAGGGTTCATGAGTTTGCAGGGAATCGCAGCAGCTTCGAAAGTGCCGAAATAATTTACCTTTATTACCTTTCCCCTTAATTTATTTAAGTTAATATGCGTCCACTAGTCTTACTAGTGGACTACGTAATTTTCTCCATTTAACCTGATTTGATTAGGCTAAGTGGGGTTAAAAATGTCAAAATTTTATTATGCCTACGTCCGCTAGTACTTTTAGCGGACGACGTTACTCCAATTTAAATCTCAACCCTTCATTTATGTAATGGAAGGTGTAGATTTTATATGCCACTTTTTATTCCATAGCAAATATATGCTATGGATATATATAGCTTTTCATCCAACAAAACCATCTCGATGTTGTTTATGTAATATGCTTTGTTGAAGCTTGGTATATTCCAAAGTCGAGTTATCCTGACTTTAATATTCCATATCTCTTTAACAGGACTGATGTCATCAACATAATCGTACCTAATCGTCATCTAAATAATGGGGTAGGTAAAGTATAAGATAAATGTTTAGCAAAAAATAATAAGAAGAAGATAATTGAAAGTAGTATGCACATAAGTCAATTATGTTTGATGATAAAGCATATACTTTGTAACAATCTTATTCATTTATTAATAAAAAGTATTAATTTATTAAAGGCTTTTAATTATCTACATGATGTTGTTTTATAATATATGATAAACCCATAGTTTTAAGCAATGCTTTTAGAATAATGATGATAATCATTCTAATAAGATCTAAATTCTTAGAAAGCTTAAAAATAAAATTGTTCTCAATCGTTGGATTACTAAATTGGGGATTAGTGAATTCGGATAGATTGGTACATAAGTTGCTTGCTCATTGGATGAGGATGATTGATCTCATGATCATTTATGTAGAGACACTAAAGTAAGTATGTAGGTGCTTATTAGAGAATAAGTTCACTGAGCGTGGCTCGCTAAGGAATACCTAATGGAGTTTTACTTGTTTGCCAATAGGAATTCCTGTAGTGATAGTAGAACAAGTGATATTTGGACTTGAGATCATCATAATATCTTGTGTATGATGAGTTATACTTTGACTTATTCCTTAAGACCCTTAGGGTATATCAAAGGGTATGCTTGGGTATAATAAGTTGTACATGGAGATAATGTATGATCAATAAAGAATCTAGCACTTCTAGTAAAAGAAGAGAAATGTCCTATGTGATTCGATAAATGACAACCCAGTAGTCCTTGGCCAAGGCAGAATGAAATTAGAAAGGAGTTTCTAATTTGCATTATTTAGTGTTGTGTATTTAAGAATCGAAATACATATAATTAAATAAATAAGACTTGACAGTAATTTCATGTCTTATATTTAATTGGGACATTGTATGGTGGAAGTATTAAATTGTACGGTAACGATTTACTCAGAGGTTCTTTTATTATTAATGTTAAAATCTATATTATCTAGAAAGTCGTTGATCGCTAGGGAGGCTTATCCCTATTGTAGAATAAATATTATTTATTAAAATAAATTAATAGTTTAATTTATTTATTTAAATAAGATTAGAATTATTCTAATTGATTTATTCACAACTGGTTTAATATGGAGAACCTATAGGGTCACACCATAAAAGGAAGAATAATTATTTAAGAAGTTAATGGCATAATCGTAATAATAAATTAAATATATTTAATTTAATCTATGATGATAGAATAAATTAAATAGCTTAATATTTATTATTTAATGTTTTAGAAATATTAAATATAAATTAATAGGAGGAGTCTTATTATTATTATTATTATTATTATTATTATTATTATTACTATTATTATTTAATTCCTAAAGGAGTTTAGAAATTAATTAATAAAAGTACTCTCAAATATCCTAATAAGATTAGGAGGCTAATTAATTAAAAGAGTTTAATTAATTATTCCTAATGAGATTGGGAATGTAATTAATTAAAGGAATTTAATTAATTAAAATAAAACTCAATTTCTTAATTGTTAAGGAGGGTTGCCCACATCTATAAATAAGAGGAGTCTTATTATGGGTGCGTGGTTGTTGTTGACTTTTTTCACAACAGACGTGATTCCAATTGTTGGAGAGTACGCTCTTTTTCTATGAGAGATAGAAAAACTAGGGTTTTGTCAAACACCCATCTTCTTGAATCTTTATTCTTTCTTGGTGGATCACCTCTAGAGGCCAAACACTTGGGTGGCTAACGTTGATCAAAGACAGGAACCAAACCCGGTGAATTCAAGTTGAACGCGAAAAGGATTGGGGGTGAACTTGTACATAAGGAAGCTCGAATCTTCAATGGTATGATTCTTGTTCTTCATATCTTTTCATTTAATTAATAATTGTGCATAAAAGATGATTCGAGTATATGGTTTGTAAAATTTTAAACTCTGATTTTTACACGTTTTCACTTATTTGTGCAATTTGATTGCTTTCATGAATATTAGAAACCTAACAATAATAAAAAGTAGTGATTTTAGGAGATAATAATTAAATTAGAAAGGATAATATCAGAACAGTTGACATTACCAAATCAGTTTAGATTTGTAGTGATTTAGGAGATTATAAATTCAAAATATTAATTTGGGTTTAAAAAAGTATTGATTTTAAGAGATAATAATTAAATTAGTAATGATAATATTAGAACAATTAACATTACCAGAATAGTTTATATTTGTAGTGATTTATAGGATTATAAAATCAAAATATTAATGTGGCATTAAAAAAATAGTGATTTTAGGAGATAATAATTAAGTAATGATAATATAAAAACCGTTTAGATTGAAAGAGTTGTGATTTAGGGGATTATAAATCAACATAGTAAGTTATGATTGATACTATTTGTTATTTTAATTTTTAAAATATTTTAAACTGTATAATATTATGTTGTAATATAATTATAATGGTATAATATTATATTGTGATATAATTAAATTAGTAATGATAATATCCGCCCAGTTTAGATAGGTAGTGATTTTGTTATATACGTATATTATAATATTATATCATACATGTATGATATAATGTATGATATAATTATGAATGATATAATATTAGAAAAGTAGTGATTTTATGATATAATAATTATGTTTTAACATAATTAAATTAGTAACTAGTTTAGAAAAGTAGTGAATTTTGGGATTATAAAATAAACATAGTTAGTCTCGGATTATATATGTATGATATAATGTATATTATAAGATAATAAATGGTATATAATACTGTAAAATTTCAAAAAATGGATTTATTGGGTTGTCACGGTTAGTAATGTTGGAACTTATATATATATATATATATATATATATATATATATGTGTGTGTGTGTGTGTGTGTGTGTGTGTGTGTGTGTGTGTGGTAATATTATAAAAAATATTCAAAAATCGGTGTAATTATGTAGGACAGGTGAAAATCGGAGTAATGGATGAGCATATTAATTATGTAGAATAAGTGTTGCAATATGGAAATGACAAATATCATGCAATGGTGTTATCACCAAAAAACGATTTCTAATCAAAACGACAAAGATATTTTAAAATTGAACTCAAATCGCACGGGTTAGTAAGACAACCTTAAGCTAAGATTGAAAGTAATGAAAGATCTCGATTCCTATTTGACGAAAGGTTTGAAAATTATTTTTTCTAAAAATGTCACCCCGAAAAGATTTTTATCAAAACCAAAGCTAAAACTGTGACGACCCCAAAATAGGTCCATTCCACCCAACCCATTCTGAGTCGCCAAATACATGGTACAGAAATAACTACAACTTCAATAATACAAATGTCGTGTGAAATACAACAATACATACTGTGAGTTTAAATACAGATATTGCCATCTAGACAATATCCACACGCAAATAAATTCCCATCATAACTATTGATACATTATTTTACAAAAATGGTGAGGACTACTAAACAACTCTCTCTAGAACCTTCATTCCATACCCCGACTCGATCCTGCTATGTTCTCACCTCCTGAGAATAAAATGGAACAACAAGGAAAAGGGTGAGCTCAACTAGCCCAGTAAAGAATATTATGACTAAGATAATATACAACAAATCATCGTTAGTCTTCAACAGGGAAAAATCTAATAGAATACAATAGACAACAAGTTTTAGATCAACAAATGCAGCGGAAACAACAATCCATTAGAAGAGTCACGTAGAGAATGAATTCTACTGTCTTCTAAGATTTAAAAGTCCATCATCAATATTTCATCCCTGTAACAACAATCAATATAAATCTTTAATCATCTTTGCACTACAGGCCAAAGATATTCATTTGTATCACCAGTTGGTCATGTTCATCTCAACACCTGTTCATCTTTGCACTACGGGCCAAAGAGATTCATCAGTTTAATCATTCATCTTTGCACTACAGGCCAAAGATATTCATCAAGTATCACCATTAAGGACTGAGGATGATGAAAAACATTTTTAAGAACGAATCCAGTGAGATAGAAGGACAAATATTAGGGATTCGTACCACAGTTTGTCCAAGATCAATAATACTTCATAACAACTGATTTTGAAGCAGAACTCAAAAATAACAATCAAAACATGGATACAATCAAAGATAGTAGCCAAAATAGATATTTTGGACAAAAAGAAGAAATTTCATTTTTCGATGAATAGTGCCGTATTCGTGAATAGTGCCGTATACGTGAATAGTGTCGTACACGTGAATAGTAACTCCGACACCAAAAGATAGAAATTTCACAAAAACATCATCACGCTTCGTGAATAGTACTCGTGAATAGTAACTCGTGAATAGTAACTCATGAATAGTAACTCGTGAATAGTAACTCATGAATAGTAATCCCGACATGAAAAAGTTCCAAATTTGATAAAAAGTTCAAAACAATATTTCGGCATAATGATATTGAAGAAGATAATATCATTTAAGAAAAAACAATATCCCTTACCTCAAAATAACCGTACTTCTGACTGAATTTCGGTATAGTGCTGATAGAAACTCGCACCGTATAGCAACACTCAAAGTATACTCACAAGAATACGCTCGATAATATAGAGAGAGAAAGAGAGAAAATTTTATTTCTGGTGTGATTTTCAATTCTAACTTAGCCCTCTATTTATAGGAAAATGTTAGAACGCCAAAGGAGACTAAATTAATAAAATATATTATTATTTATTCAAAATTTCTACACACATGTTTTGAAAACTCTAGCATACCTTCTTTGGTCAAAAACATCAGCCACCCATGTGCCAACAACCACAAAAACGTTTTTCTTATATAAAATAATTAAAACTTCCAAAAATTAATTATTTTAGAACTCCGGAACTTCAATAATTCATGATAAATAGCCCTTTTGTCAGAAAATTCGAATCTCGCGACTTTTTATAGGAATTTCAATTCTCTACAACTTTACAGAAGGAAGTTTTTCCAAATTCCAAATAGAAATTATCTAAAATCCACAAACGAGTGATTTTACAGTCTATAATCAATTTCGATCAGGAATTGTGTCCACCGACACACAAAACATATGTTAAACATTTAATGCCACAAAAATACTCTTCCTCCTCATATACTCATATATCCCACATTCATTGTAAAAATATCACCGTTAATATATTATTAAAATAATATATTTAAATGAATTATTTTATCAGAAAAAGATAAAATATTAATTTTCAACAATTGTCACATTAAAAAATTTTCTCCATCTATATCCACATAAAATGAATATTTTCTTTATCATAATAATCAATAATTAATTATTTAAAAATAATATTACAGAATCACAGTACTGACAACCAGGCCGTTCCCAGGATAGAGGGGGCTTTCCAATAAGGATTTCTCCTTACTGGTGCGCAATTAGGTGATCAAACCTCTCCTTTGACAGAACTTTCTAGACATTGCCAATAATGTTATCTGATAATATTATTCAAATAATATGAATTATTGATTTGATAATGGAAAATACTGTGCAGTGACAACAATAATAATATAAATATCAACGCAGTAATTATTGAATCAATAAAATAAAATAATAAACAGTAATTACTGTAACAATTATTTAGTAGTGCCTTCTTACGTATGAATCAATAATTCAACAATACTTGTGCAATACCGTGTGCTACTGTGCAACCACGCATATTACTGTATTTTAACCACCAGGTAATCCAACAGTGTTAACGGTAACAATTACGTCCATTATTTATAAAAACACATACTTGTCGTTTTCCTTCATCCAACCGTTTTTCGTTATGGGGCCCACAAATGACTGCGCCGTCGTACGGAGATTCCCGATAAAAAGAATATTCCACGACCAAACGAATATTCCCCGACAATAATGAATATTTTATAACCACTTGCTTATTTTGTAAACTTTGCACATTTCACCCATAACCAAAGCATTATATCAAATTAACCCTTATTAATTTAGAATAATAAATAGAGGAAAATTTAATTTATTTATAATAAGTTGGGGTCTTACAAAAATGATTTTTTCCTCAAATCTGTCATTCGTGCATAGGTTCAAAGAGATTCAAAGTTGCTTTCAAAATAACGCACTTATAATGATTTCGATCCAAAACTAGATTAGTGATTTCATCAAAAATCACACACAACACACACACACTTCACACTTAAAAAACATCAAGAAAGCGGTAGTTGTGTTTTCACATAAATCGAAGGGTGCCTAACACCTTCCACTCACTTAAGTAAGCCCCTGAACTCTATGAATCTCTGTTTTAAGACTAATTTTACGGAATCACATATTGGGTCTCTCGATTGCAAAAATCTTAAAATCCGGATAAGTTGGTACATCCATTTAAAGTTTTATCAACTGACAGTTCTGTTTAATTAGCCCATTATTAAAAATCAATTTTTCAAAACCCTGTCGACATTTATGTCTATCTTTTTTCTAAAATTCACACTTTAAGCGAAGTAAATAAATCACAAATCTTAAAAAGAATAGAAAATCAGTAAATTAGGAAAAAATATAAAATATTCCCCGACGTCCACGTCAAACATTGCAAAATCTAACAATTATTTAGGGGCAAAAAGCACTTTTACCTCCACTGTGGTTTTAGCGTTTTAAGCAATTAATCACTATGCTTTTAAAATATTCAAGTGACCCACTGTATTTTTTAAAATGTACAATCAAGCCATTCCGTCCAAATTCTTGGACGGACATTAAATAATTACACACGTGGCATTGAAAAAAAATTAAAAAATCATTATTTTCTGATGTGGCAAGCCAGTCAGCCAAATTCTTAGTACTATTGAGCCATTGCATTTTAAAAAAAATAATTAGCCCATTGTGGTTTTAAAAATATTTTTATATTTTATTTTCTATCTTTTTCTTTACCTAAATATTTATAATATGTATAATATTAATAAAAATTAATATTATAATATTTATAATATGTTTGTTTTATTTTAAAAATAAAATTAAAAATACTTTCATGTTTTAAAACACTTATAAAATTTTTAAAAATAAAAATATTTTTATGTTTTATTTTTTTTCTTTTTCTTTACCTAAATATTTATAATATGTATAATATTAATAAAACTTAATATTATAATATGTATATTTTATTTTAAAAATAAAATTAAAAATACTTTTATGTTTTAAAATACTTATACAATTTTTAAAAATAAAAATATTTTTATGTTTTACGTTCTTTCTTTTTCTTTACCTAAATATTTATAATATGTATAATATAAAGAAATGAAAATTTTATTATTATTTTCTTATGTGGCAACACAAAATAAAATAAAAATAAAATTATTTATAATGTGACAAAAAATAATTAAAAATAATAAAATTAAAATAAATATTTTAATTCATTTTCTTTATAATTTTTTCTTTTCCTTATCTTTTTTCCTTTCTTTTAATTATTATTTTTATTTTGAAAATTAATACTAACATTAATACAATGAAATCATTAAATTTAAGCTTAAACATAAAAAAGCATACTATTAAAAATATTAAAACACTTCAAATAGCAAATATTATTTATTAAAAAAAACTCAATAACCTAAATTCTTTCATATCTAACAAAACCCATCATTCGTTCACATCTTGAATCAAAACTCAAAATTATACAGATCAAATCAAACCTATAATTCATTCTCATCAAACCATTATTCAAATATTGTTAAGAATCTTTCATCACACCATTACTACATTCTGTCGCTTTGCTGAAAAGAGAAAATCATTTTTTTGTTATAATTAAGGCATGTGCGGCACGGCTCACCGCCATTATTACTCTACTCGTCGGACTCTCTGTATTGTGTCACAATTTATGTGACCCAATTCGTCCAATCATGGCGATGAAGGAGGAGGCCAACAGAATCTCGCTGCCAATTGAGGTGGCGTCGGCGGTATTCACTGGGAAAGAGACCTCAATTGTTCAGTCATCTTCTTCTACTTCAATATCTTTATATCTCTACATCATCTTCTATTTCTGTTGTCGAAACCCTAATTTGAATGAAGAAGATGCGACTACGAGGTACACGTGGTCACGATCTGTAACAACAGATCTAAGATTGAGAACGAGCTCTCCCTGATCTGCGATGACATTGGAACTTCGAAATTCTAAGCTCATAGCCGTGGTTTCCACCGGTGATTCCAAGGTGTTTTATCTGAAAGATGAAGAAAACAAAGAGAAAGATAAAAAGATGAAGAAGAGAGAGAAAGAAAGATAACTAATATCTCATGCGTAAGAAGAGAGAGAAAGAAAGATAACTCAGCATTTAAGTGTCTTTTTTAAGCCACCTATGAAATGACTTGTTTTGTTTTTTTTCAAAAAGCCACGTAGGAAAATACATATGTTTTTTAACATATGTGACAGAAAATTGGACGGAATGGTCTGATCAAGACTTTTTAAAAAGCACAATGGGTCAATTGAATATTTTAAAAGCACAGTGACTAATTGCTTAAAATACTAAAACCACAGTGGTAAAAGTGATTTTTGCCATTATTTAGGATATATAGTCTATCCCTTAATAAAAAAGGACTTAAATATACTTTTCATATAAATTAAGAAAAATCAAAATAGAAATAAGAGAATAAACCATTCTTTATTTTGCTATTTCGTTAATTTAAGGATAAAATAGTTTAAATGCAATATTTTGAATTAATATTTTTTTTGGTAATATATACATATTTCATGGAATGTAGGGAAAACCATTTTTCACATAATAAAATCTCATAAATTAGAAATTTTATCTTGATAAAACTTCAATAAGTAAATAAATTTAAAGCACATATTTTTCCAAAAATAAAAATACTCCAAAAAATACGAAAATGGTCAGATAAAATTTATTTCCTTCAACAAACGGATCAAAACACTTTCATTCTCCTTTCCTCCCGCGGCGACCGTACACAATTACCCCCCCTCATCTACTGGGGCCATGCTTTCTGGGGATCTTTCTCTATTGAAATCCCCCGATTCTTGACACCCTGTTTTATTTGTCCCAAGATCTCTTTCTAGAAAATTTACGTATTAGTCACCGCCCCTAATATCCCTTGTAGATCCCTTCTTGATCTGTGGGAATACGTAATATTCTTCTGAAAATTTCTGATCATGGGTTTGATTTCAGACCCTAAGACCCTCTTGCTCTTTTTCTTCATTTTTCTGGCCCTTCCCCGCCTTCCTGCTCAGGTACAATCTTTAATGCTTATTTGCGAAGAACATTTTGTTAATTCCCAATTTACAATGTATGATGTGTTAAGTTTTTGGATATCAGGAATCTATTGGTGAATTTGATAAGGATGATTCAAATGCATCAAATAAAGATCTGGGCTGGCGTAGCAAAGAGAGGGTGCTTGGCGGGCGAAGCCAAGTGAGTGATACAGATTACAGACCCCTTTTCTTCTATCGAGGAAACGTTGGGTTTAAGTATTGGATATCTCTTAATTGGTCCGATTCGCATTTGGGTTATTGAATTTGCTTATGGTTACTCCCTCCATTTTCAAAGTGAGAGTATCATTTTCCTGGTTAGCTTTTTTCCCCAAATGAATGTCCCCTTTCTAAATTTACAGTAAAAGCTGTTTGAACTTGGTATCCATGTTGTTTTTTAAACCGAGTTAGGAAGTTAAATGAGAAACTAATAACTATTATCAAAATTCATTCTTTGTTCCTTAAATGACATTCATTTGGGGACCAACAGAGTATATTTATCTACGTAGTTGTGGATAAATATTAGTATTCAAGTCACTTCAGAATAAGATTGTTTGTTTATGTGGAAAGAAGATTATTATTTCTATTTAAATTTTTTGTTTTGGTTTAATGCATATATATGAAAGACTCTGTAACTGTTACTTGGTACCTTATTTGAAAGACCTTGATCAATGGACTCAACATATCTCACCCAACGGCAACCTTTAATAGTTTTGGCTCTTAAATACTCTCCTAGATTTAGAGGGCCAGAAAATTTACCATCACCTGGTGATACATTTCGCTAACATCGTCTTATCAAATTGTGGATTTGGCAATTCTGAATAATGCTAAGGTAACAAAAAATAATTACAAAAAACTGTATACAAAATGATCTGTCGGATTATAATTAGTTGATGTTTCACCATACATGAGTGGGTCCAATGGTTATTACCAATCACTATTATACACATCACTTTGTATCCTCTTTTTGTATCCAATTTTTTTGTGACCAAAATATTAGTGGGCAATTCTAGACAATGTTCTTAACTCCACCATATCCACCTGTTGAGTTAACGATTGAAGGAATGGTGAGATTTGATTGTCGATAACCTAACGACTTTCACTCTCAAGCAATGATCTAACCTGTTGTCCTGAACTAGCCATTTTGTTATTTGTTAGAGGGAAAAAGTTTTGGGCCATTTTTATACATTCTTTTTGATACATATATGTATAGTTGCTTTTTTGACGATTCCAAATATGTATAACTGTTTTTTATTCTTACTTTCTTAACATGACTTCCTTATTTATTGATAAGGTTTACAAGCATAATTTACTTAAAACATGTATTATATGGAAATTATTTTGGGACAGATTGTTTTGAATGACCATGAGGGTGACTCTACAAGAGACAAGAATGATCCTGAAGTCATTGGTGCTGATCTCAACTTGGATCCTGGTCTAGGAGTTTTTGATGCATTCTTTGCGAGTTTGTCATTGATACTTGTTAGTGAGGTTTGTGATTTTTCTTCTTGGTTTACTGATTTTCAATGTAAGACCTCTGGCACTGCCAAATTTCGCATAAATGTTTGTTTAATTTGCTTCTGAAATATTCTCCATCAATTCTACTACAAGTTGGTATGTTTGTCGACCATAAATGTTTGGTTTTGCAACCAATTGTGCAACTACTTCATTTCTTGGTGTTTTCCTCTACAAGGGATTACTATACCTGTATCTAATGAATGTTTAAAACTGAGGGCTTTGCATATAGATTGGAGATGAGACGTTCATAATTGCTGCTCTTATGGCGATGCGTCACCCGAAGTCTATTGTTTTATCCGGTGCACTTAGTGCCTTATATGTTATGACGGTATGAAAACTTGTTGCATGTTCCGTTCCTAAATACTGGTTTTGTTGTCTTTTTGTGCCGGTTTCCGTGAGGTCTGTCACTAACTTTCTGTGCATGAAAATTAGGTTCTCTCCACTGGACTTGGTAGGATTGTGCCGAACTTGATATCAAGGAAGCACACAAATAGCGCTGCAACAGGTATCTTTGCAAAGCTACTGCTACTCATTTTGTTTTAGTTCAAGTGCAATCTATTCAAAAGAACTTCGGTTTCATATACTGTGCAGTTTATAATTGTTTGGGCCTACTCTGGGTCGCAAATTACATCTTCTTTCTAGAGTTTCTTGAAGTGCACGAAAGACAAAGGGGATAAGTACTTTGGGATGGAGTAGTTGTTGGATTGTAGAAGGGCATATAAAACTTACAGTTTGGTTTCTACTCTTTTTTTAGTTATTGACTCTCTCTGATTCTTCCCCTTCTCATGTCATTGCATATGAGACTAAATTTTTAAAGAAAGATTAGATTAACATCATGCCTGTAGGCCACCATCTTTTATGGAAAGATGAAGCATTCTGCTTTCCAGTTGAGTTTCTATTGAGTTTGATATCTGGAACTTGATTTCTTTTCTTGGTAATTTTGTCATGATTTTGCTCGTCTTTGGATGGAACTTTGTGGAACCCCCTCTCTCCTGTCTCCTCTCTCTCTCTCTCTCCCCCTCTCTCTCTCTCTGCTATTTCGTCTCATCTGTGAAGTTGTAGGATATGAAATCTAATATTTAATTGCATGTTTTACCTCACAGTAGCACTAGTTTTACCTTCTTACAAGAGAATGGTTCATGTAATAATGGTTCTTAGAATGATTAGAACTATTGGTACAAAATACTTAAAACTTAATGAGTTACTCTGCATTAATCGTCATTTTTTTACTGCAGTTCTTTATGCCTTCTTTGGCTTGCGGCTACTTTATATTGCATGGAGATCAGACTCAAAAGCATCCTCGAAAAAAGAGATGGAGGAAGTAAGTTATTCATACTAAGCTCAGACTTCTTTTGGATTATACCATACTATATTATCGTCTTTATTGGTCAATCTGTGTTTGCAATTAGGTTTTCATGGTGCTGATGCTAAGGCTTGATTTCTTTCTTTTGGTGATAGATAATAACTTTCAATTATTATTGAGTGTGGTCAACTTGCTGCTATAAACTCTATTTGTTTGCTAGTTTATACAAATACCTTCTTTGGTACATTAGCACGATCTTAATCTATAGTTGTTTGCTTTAGAATTCAGAACCTGTGATTGCCCAACGATATTATTGTCTTTCTCATTATCGTTCTTTATGCTGTTTTGATTGGGACAATTGTCTTTAAGGTTTTGATGTTAGATTTCAGGAGTTCAGATTAGTTATTCTGAAATAGCTAACGTTTGAATATACAACCATATTGTAGGTTGTGTTCTGAGCTCCCCCTTGTGGTTATCATTCTGCCTCTCTCATTTTTCTTACTAATTAAACTAAAGGTCTGCTTAACCTGAATAGATATATAATAACCTGGAACTTGTGCTTTAGATTAAACCAGCATCAACGTGAATATGAAGACTGGAGAAAAATCAAACTCCTATGTTTCCAAGTTGGATCTAAGTTTGCAACTTCTTGTTTTCCCTGTATTCTCTTGAAATATAAACTAGATATGATCTAGCTGAATTTCGTACTAATTAATTGCTCATGCTCAACCATTTTAGTATAACAATGCATGTTTCCAGCTGTTTTCGCCTCCACTTTTTGGTGAGTTAAATCCTATTTCTTAAGTAGCGTCCCTACATATGTAGTGATATGAACCAAGTTTTGTACAGTTAATAACTCCCAGTATTATATGGGCCCTTTCGAAAGCCTCAGAACCTTGTACTTTCAGTTTATTTATTTTGTTTCTGCCATGTGAAAAGCGGAGAGGCATTGCTTTGGGTCTTTAAAGTTGTCTTCTTATATTATTGCTATATTGGTGATTGCTTATATAGTTATGGTGGTACCTTATTAGTTATTTAATGAGCTTGCAGGTGTTTCCTTTTTATTTCTTGTCCTGTATTTAATAATCTTGTCCTGAGTTCAAGTATGGGTGTTGGGTATATTCAGGTAGAAGAGAAACTTGAGTCTGGGCAAGGAAAAACATCAGTGCGGCGTTTCTTTTCCAGATTCTGTACACCAATATTCTTGGAGGTTTATTTTATGTTACTCAGGAATATGCTTGTTTGTCTTAATTATAGACATCTTAGTTTTCAAAATATTAATTTAAATTGCAGCATATACTTCGTATATAAACGAATATGTAGATTGATGTTTGAGGTAATTTCTTCTTGCAGTCATTCATTTTAACATTTCTAGCTGAGTGGGGGGATCGTAGCCAGATCGCAACAATTGCTGTAAGATGATTACTTTCTTAAGAAACTCCTTTGTTTATTTTATAATTGTTCTTTAATAGTGACATTTTGAACGATCTAGTGGTGATGTGTAATTGTAGCATTTTCTGTGGTTTTGGTATATTTTTCTGTATGTATGTGTGTGTATATATATATAATCTATGTGTATATATATGTATATACGCATGAGTTTACATTATTTGTTTTAATAGTTTTGATTTTTAAAAATCACTAGTATAGTGTACTTGTTTGTATGCGAATTAATTCCTTTGCTTGTTCCCGTCGTTCTCAAGTATTACGATACATAATACATATCTTTCAATACAATATAAGAGCAATTTGATTAATATCATAAGTGTATCTTAAAGCGAACCACAACTTACTACACACATGCTGTGTGACGCCCCCAAATCCGGGTATCTTTCAACCCGACATATGGTGCTACACGGTGCTACAGTTCACACAAACATTCCATTGAAATGCCTCAAAAGAATGAACATGTCTTATAAATATTTCAAAACAATATTACCATTCCCTCTTTATAACCATTACATTTGCTCTTGTCATAATTTCAAATATTATCATTACAAACATATACTATTACATAAGTAAATCTACAGGTTCGCCTTCGCCGTTCCTTTATCCTTGCCGGATCCTTCGGTCCGTTCGGTCTTAGCTGCATTCATATGGTTCAAGCAAGAGTGAGCATAACTAGCTCAACAAGTACAACAATTCTATTTAACAATATACTTGAATCATACAAATCATATATCTTTAATAACTGAACAATAGTTATGAAGTACTATCGATAATTCAAAATAACACTTAACTTTTCTTTAAAACGTTTCACAATGAACAATATTCAGTAAAACATTAATTCCGGTCCAAGACTTTGAGCATTTCATACTTTTTTTGAAAAGGACATCCCGGCTCTAAGTCCGTAAGTCCGACATTACTTACGAACACGTCTAGGTGATCAGCCTATAGTACTCTATGTTGATCAACACTACATTCATTAAACGTATGTACGTTTAAGTTGTGGCAACCTCACGTGCCTGTCGTTTGACGACAAAATATTTTTGCATACTCGGTCTTCATTTGAAAACCACACCAATATAGCTTGGTAAAACATTGACCATACTTCGATAGATTATAAGAAATCCAACATATCATAAGTCTAGCCGAAAGAATTGGCTTTGATTTCATCATACATTAATTCATGCGTAAGAGTACATGAATCACAAAGCTTGTCTATACTGAACACAAACAAGGGTTAGAATCCTTGCCTTCAGCGTCTGCTACTGTTATTACACGTTCACTTTAAGTCTTTAAGGTCTCTACAGTAGATGATCACACAACATAACACATTAGGTCATGATCAAACATACATGGTTCCTAATGAATCTTACCCTTCTTCTCAATCTAATCATGTATTAGATTTGTTACTATTGGTTCCGACTTTCCGTTATAGTTTACATCATCATTTCGTTCATGTTCAATTGATTATATTCAACCTTTATGTATCTTACTTAAGGTTTAACAATGCCTTAACAATATTATAATTAAGCTTTAGTTCATTGTTAATCAATTACCATCCTTGCTCTACTTACAAACATTCTTTATTGTCTAAACCCTAGGGCTGGCGCTGCGGCGCCAGTCATTGCCCTACAACTCGCGCTGCGGCGCCACTCTCAGTACTGAGACTCGCGATGCGGCGCCGCTTCCCAGTATGTCCCATTCATGCCTCGCGCTGCAGCGCCGGCCACAACACTCTGGGTCGCGCCGCGGCGCGGACCCTGAGCCTCAAACAGTTACCACAGTTCATTTATTCTGTGAATTTTCCGGGGCCATAACTTATTCATTTTAAGTCTGAATTGGCTCGTTCAAAAGTTATTAACTCACAAATTACATACTCTACGTGTTTATGTAATAATTTTATATTTTCGACTTCGTTAACTCAAAATTCACTTATTGGTTCATTTTTAACGAAAACGATAAACGTTCGTGAACGTTTGACGCTCGTTTCTTCGTTCTAAGTCGGAATTCGGCCATTTTGGATTCCGCAACTCTATAATGCCAAATAAGACTTGTTCCCATCGAAAACCAACGTTTCTGAGCTCAAAATCAAAATTCGACTTCTAATCCTAGAATTTTACGAATTCGACGATTATTGTCCAATCGTGAGAATTCCGGCATAACTTCGTTACTTATGATTTGTTCATCGTTTCAAATGGATTCTATCCATCATATTGACATCTCAACCTACATATTACATCAACTTATTTTCATGATAAGTTATTACTTATGTTTTATGAGTTTATAACTTATCAAAGTATAAACTACCTTAACTTCTAGTGGACTTAACAATTTGCTACATAATCCTACAAGTCCATTTCATTTGGATAAAAGCATTTTAATGTATTGTTTACGTATTGTTCTCGTATTCTAACTCGTATACTAATTCATAATATACGATATTCCATCCTTTATATATACTCGTATAATACTTCGTATCATATTCGTATTCGTTACCTCGTACAATACATACGTATCATACGATCATCACATTAGCTTCTATCGCTTTATTTTCCCTAACATTTTCAAATTAAGTCCGCATGCGTACAATTACGTTTTTCATACTTGAATTATTATTACATAATCCAACTCACTTCAATATTCTATCGTTACTTTTTTCTCGGAAGTTCAAAAATAATTCCCGAGTAAAAATCGGTGAATAGAGTTTTTCAGAAAATTTTTCGGAAAACTTTTATTTTCGTTTTGGAAATTCAAACACTTTAATTCTTTCACGTAATCGAAATACTACGATATTCTGACGTTTCTAGGTTATAGAACGACATTCATCTTACTGACACGTAATAATAACAAGTAATATAATTTTATTCATTATTTTATTAAATAAAATTATTTTACAATGGATCCGAATTTCTCGGTCGTTACACGCTGTGTCTTATATTCTTATGAATATGGTAGGATTAAGGTACGGTAATTAAACCTTTTTAAGATATATAGAGACTGATAAAGTTAAAACAACAAATTAGAGCCTCTTTGTTTGTGTTCTTTTTTTTCCTAGTAGAAAAGGTGTTCACTCGTTCTATAAAATAATCTATAAAATAATCCATAAAGTAGTCTTATCTAATCTTAAATAGTATCTCTAGAAGAGTGCATGTCTCTTTATCACCTGGAGACTTAAATACATAACTTTGGAGTTGACTTCTGCTCTCCAATTTACAGTTTGGGGTTTCATTTCACTTTGAAGTGTAACCTATATTGTTAAAGGTTCTTTTTTCTTTCCCCCCTCCTGTTCCTTTATAAACATCACTTAAATAACCTTAAGACTATTAATTAAGCCTTTAGAGTCTCCAAACTAAAATTTGAATATTTAAAGTTTGTTTCTAGGCTTATTTGACTACTTCATCATAAAACTGAAGCCTATGTATGTTTAATTGTCCAATAAACTGAATTCTCTATATGTTTGGATATACTCCCTCCGTTCCTAAAAGATTGTCGTTTTAGAAGAAAAAAATTATTCCAAAAAGTTTGTCGTTTACAACTTTCAAGGTGAATAAATTATTTACTTTCCTATATTACCCATATCTTCTCTCATTGTCCCAAGAAATTCTTTTTCTTGTATTAATAATTTTCAACTTCCCATAAAGTGGTAGTGATGAAATTTCAAACAAATTTTACTTGGTAATGATACTTTCTTAATCCATGTGCAAAAACATTAAACGACAATCTTTTAGGAACGAAGGTAGTATAATTATTGTGTTTTGCATTTCTTTTTGTATCTTGTCATGGGATTCATGATATGATAGATAATTCAAAATTTAGGGTTTTCAAGATTCACGATTTGACAACTATGTTTGTTTCTTAAAATGGAGCTATTGTGGACTATTTTTGAAACAATTGATCCACGGAACAACATGCTGTCTGTTTTTTGTTTTGTCTATTGGTATATTCTTTAAACTTTCTTTATAGTTAGAATGAACATTGATGTTCCTCATTGATGGGAAACCGAGATGCACCATATTTATGTGAGATGTACAGTCCTTCGATAATTTCCTTCTGCAATGAGGGGGATCTACGAGCCACATTACTTCGTATGATAGGTGCATCCTAAAAATACTGGTTGTATAGCATAGATTCTTCTACTTCTCTGGGACTGAGAAAAAATAAATTGGAACAGAAAACATTTTACGATATGGAATCTCAATTTTGGAGGTGGGAGTTGGATCAGGTGGAGCTTTCCCATTGAGGTAGAAATGTTAGTTGCTCGAAAGTGAATAGGCTGCTCCTCTTTCTGATATACCCACTCAGATAGCTCCCTATAATAGACACTGGAGGCATGAATGCGTCAGTCTACACTTTGTCAATGCTGCTTTATTTTGTAGTCCAGCAATGTCTGTCATAAATCAGTATATATTGTGATCTCCCTCCCACCACCTTTGCGCTTGCAGCCCCGTCCTTCAACAAACACCCACAACATCCGCTCTGCCTCTCCCACCCCCAACCCCACCCCTACCCCTACCCCTACCCCTACCCCTACCCTACCCCTACCCCTACCCCTACCCCTCTTTTTCTACTAGAAAAATTGCAGTGATGCGTTTATCCAAAAAGGAAAATAATTTATATGACTACTAATTTTATGTCGAAATTGGATTGGGACTAACCTGGAACTGAACGTGATAAATATAGAATAGTAATGTGTGTGGATCTCTTCCTTAATTCCTTCTATCCCATGTATCCACATGTATCTGTGTCCAATATTGACATAAATTTGTCATCATATATAGAAACATTGATCAAAAAAATAATAATAATGAATTTTATTATTGTGGTAATTAGGATTTTGTCAAAATATAATTTTGATAATACCTCGGCCATTTTAATATCTCAGGGTTTCACTGAATGATCCTTTCAACATGATTAATGCTCATATGAATCCAGATTTTTAGACGTTGTACTAAAGAAATTCTAATATTTAAATAACAGCTGGCTACTCACAAAAATGCACTTGGAGTTGCTGTCGGGGCTTCTCTGGGACACACCATCTGTACATCATTGGCTGTGGTTGGTGGAAGCATGCTGGCATCCAAGATCTCCCAAGGCACAGTGGCAACAATTGGGGGTTTGCTTTTCCTTGGTTTTTCCTTGTCGTCTTACTTCTATCCTCCCCTATAAGTAGGAAATTGTAGGTTGACTGGGACACATGCATAAATCTTGTTCCATCTATATGTTTTTGTTTCAGTTAATTTTACTAAACTAAAAAGACGAAGGAATTGTTTTTTATGCCATATTTTCCTGGTTATTCTTTTGTATAATATTAGTATACTAATAATTGTCCGTGCCTGAAACGAAAAATTAGATTAAAATTTTAAAAATACTACATTACGTAAGACTCTTTGCAATCTAAAATAACTTACGATCAGACATAACAATTATCATAATTATCATACCACCATAATAATTAATACATACTCGTCAACACATTTAATCACCAAAACATCAAGCTAGTCACTTTCTTTAAAAATAGATATTTAGAAAAAGCTTAAAACTTGTTTATAAAACTTACAATCATCAATACACATCCAAATCACAAAAACAACCATAATTCCATGCCCAAAATGATCATAATAATGTATAATTAGTAACTTTATAAAAGACGGGACACAAAAAATACACACATGCAGAAAATAGAGAAACAACCCTGTATTCTATACAGCTTATATCAAGTATTCTTCAATATATACATGAAAATATTTGAAATATAAAAATTATAGTAATATGTTAGTCAAAATAAAATAATTGTAAATTCGAAACATAAGACCTTTACTTTTTTTCTTTAGTTTGATTCAAATCTAAACATAAGACCCCTTACTTTATCCTGAATTATCTAAAAAACAAAATGAGCACACATATTTGTATGTAGGGAGAGGGTGGGGGGATGATTTAGATTGATGTAAGTAAGAATTTAGAGAAATTGTAACAAATTATCAATTTATTTAGGAAAAGATATGGATGAATGTAGACTTACAATTAAATAAGATTTTCTCTGTACTATTTCAACAAACGGATCATTTACTTAATGATTTAAATCATAAAATCTGTATTGGTGGCAGTATAATGGTGTGTGAGTTTGATTTTCGAGTGTTGATTGGTTACAGTTATGTGTGTGTGTTTGTGCATGTATTGTGAGAAGTAGAGAAATATAGAAAGTCTTAGTAAGAGAGACTTTTACTCTTAGACAATTGTTTGGCCAGTGGTGGGTTAGTCATCGTCAAAAGTGGACAGGTCGGTACTGGATTGCATATCATTTAACTCTCTTAAATGGCTTCTTCCCCCCTTTAAACCTTCTTTTCATCACTATTCTTAATGTCCTCGTATCGATACGAACACACTTTGCCCAATTAAGAATAGTAAATTTATTTTGATGCAATGACATAAAAGTAGATTTACCTGATTACGTCGGCCCCATCCACAAAGGTCCATTGTATATACTTTATCGTTTTCGTTGACAAATTCACTCCAATCTTACAAAAAATGAATCTCATTATAAAATTTAGGCTTAAATATGAATTACTACCCTAAACTATTGGCCATATTCCACTTCGGGGATCAAAGTATTAATTTTTTCAATCAGGTGATTGAACTATCAATTTTTTTCAATTTGCTTCAATTGAGGTTGCCACGTCAGAAATCGCTGACGTGGTTATTTCGGTTGGGCCATAAAGCAGCTGATGTGTCAAAAAAATTATTTTTTAATTTTAAATTAAACATTATTGATACATTGAAGGGTAAATTAGTAAAATGATAATTAAACAAAACAATAAACAAATTAAATACATCTCTCTCTCCCTAATCTTCCATCACACAGACCCTAATCTCTCCTAATCTTCCTATCCACGCCGCCCCTAATCTCCGGCCATGGTACACGCCCAAATTTAGCTCCCAAGCGCCAATGTCAGCCTAGTGTCCGATTAAGCGAGATCGGAAGAGAGCCACCACCAGCTACACTCCCTTACGACTCCTACCCACGCCGCCCAAAATCTTGGAGGTTTCATCGAGAAAACCGGTGAAGAGAGTGAGATTACCTGGCAATTCTCACATGCTCTCCTACCTCCATTAATACTCACAAGTAACTCCTTTGATTACTCTGACTTCGATTGGGGAGAACACTCCTCAAAGAATCCAGAAATAACATATGTTCTCTCTTCTACTCTAGAAGGCGATGAAGCTCAATATGTGGAAGATGCTAACCCTATAAAGAAACTGAAGTCTAACTCTTTAGACTTGGTGTTTGGTGAAGAAAATACTGAGAAGTCGTCTCAAGAGCTCTCTGGTTTCGAGTCCGAGATGAAGTTCTTTCAGATGCCATATATGGATTGCAACTGGGATACTTCAATAGATGCCTTCCTTGGTGGAGACACAATTCAAGATGGTCGAAATCTGATAGATATTTGGGCTTTTGATGATTTTCCTTCTATGGGGGAGGGGGAGGGGGAGGGGGAGGGGGAGGGGGGAGTTTTCTGAGCAACCCTTGTATCTCTAGCAGGTATGTAAATACGGACTACAAGTTGATTTTTGGAATCGGTCTAGACTGACGAGGGCTAAGGGTTTCAGAATCCAATTCTTGCGGGGATCGGAAATAATGGGGTTGATGATGGAGTGAGAGATTGATTGATATATTGGATTGGGGTTGATGAGCTAGGCTTTTTTGATTTAGATCTTGGTTTAGATCGATTTGGTTTAGATCGATTATCTGATATACGGATATCATGTTTGTTTGTTTGTTTTGTATTAATTTATATTAATCGATCGGAAATAATGTTTGTTTTGTATTAATTTGTTATTGGACCATTTTACCCTCTATTAAATTAGATTTGTTTAATTCATAATTAAAATTATTTTTTTGCCACATTAGCTTCATATGGCCCTACACAAGTAGCCACGTCAGCAATTTCTGACGTGGCAGGTTCAATTTGTTGCAATTGAAAAAAATTAATAGTTCAATCATTTAATTGACAAAATTAAAAGGTCGATCACCGAAGTGGAATATGGTCAATAGTTTAGGGTACTAATTCATATTTAAGCCTAAAATTTACCTACTGAACTATCACACAAAACATGAATTTTTACGGAAATCTCCATAATTTCATATAATGGACTATATAGCATCATATATACATACTAGTTGTGTCCCGTGCCTCGCACTACATGAACGGTGAGATTTATCTCAAACTTTGGATGGCCCAGATGATTTATTAGGGTGAGCGGAAAATTCAAAATAAGTTGTATTTTGTTATATAGATGTAGCATGTGTGCAGTTGTCAAATATTTAAACAGAATAAATTCACTAAATTATAAAGCTGGAACATATATTATCCTCTTCAAATTCAACAAATAAGTTCCTTGTTTCCAAACTAAAGTTCAAAACTTTCAAACCAAAATTTAAAGAAAATATGAAGTACCTCATTCCTAGTCAAAGTTCAAAACTTTAAACCAAATTCAAACATTGAAAACTAAATTAATAATCTGACAGGAATTTCGAAGATAATAAAAAAACACAGTTATTAGTCAAGGAAAACTGAAGATATCGGGCTAATAGAGACGCCAAATTAATATAAGATAATACACAGTTATTAAAGAAACTAAAAAGAAATAAATTTACAAAATAAGATGGTAGATAGCCACTCAAACATACATCCTAGTAAACCCTATCAACACATAACCTATTCCAATAACTGGATACTTATTTTCATTCTAAGCCGGCAATCTTTTGGCACAGTAACAGTCCAAAAAGGCAGTTTCCCTTGAATGCGCTGTCTCTTCAATATCCTAATATCTTCGAAAAGGCAGTTTCTTATTTTCAAACTAAAGTTCAAAACTTTCAACCCAAATAATAATAAGATGAAATTAGAACGAAGGGATTGAGTCTTTAAAAATTATTATGAATGATATGAGAGGACCTGAGAATTTCATAAGGCTCAAGTTTGGGCAGCGATTTAGAGCTTCCGAATCAGAGTGACGGACGGTGAATTTGATGGCTTTGAAGAGGCGCGGGTCAATATCGGGATGGGTTGAGTTGGTAGCTTTCTCAATCAACCTGACCACCACCACCACTTTCCTTCTCTTTCTTTCTCAATCAATAGAGGGGTACGGGGACCGGTGAATAGGAGAGAGATGAAATGTGAGATTTTTTTTTGGGCGGGAATTTTTTTTTTGTATGAGATGAAATGTGAGTCTTTAGATTAAGTTGAAATAAAAGTTAGAATGAATCTGAACCGTACTTGTATTTTCTCAAATATTTAAATTAAATATTCAAATTAGGTTCTATCTTATAAATATAGATAAATTAAAGATTCAAATTGGATTTTATCTTATAGATAGATATAGATATAGATATTCCCTCCATTCCAAATTTATAGATGCATTTTTCAAAACAAAGACTTCTAACAAAACATAAGAAATTCTGGTATGTTTGGTTATCAACTAAGTTTTATTGTATATTCAAATCCTTTTTTCTAATATTTGTTGTCAGTTCTCTTTTTTTTTTTTACTTTTCTTTAAACGACCGTGTGTTTAGCTATACAATATTTGAGAAATCAATTGAAATGGACTTCATGCCAATGGGGAGTTATTAAATAACAGATCTTTATGAGATATTTTTTTTTATTTTTATGATACATGTGAAAACAATTGAAATGGACTTCATGCCACTTCCAAATTGCTGGTTTACTGAAAAATATCTCTTGAGAACATAAAAAAATATTCTTAAACATGTATTCTGACATTTTTAAAAGGCTATGAAAACAGAACCTCAATATTATATATATTAGTTATTTTACCATTTGTTTATGGTTTTCATGCTTTGCATAAATAAACATTATATGGAAAATAATTTCAAACCGCATAAAATTTCTTTTATAGAAATTTATACATCACATTGTTCCACAATTCTATCTACCTCTCCCTCCTCACAGTTTCTCACCAATCAAAACAACATACATTATCCAAAAAGACCAATTTTCAGGAATATATGCTTAAACTAACCTTCTCAGAAAGAAAGCTTCTTAAATTATCTGAGCTCCACTTCATAGGTAAATTCACCAAACACTTTTGAAGTCCCAATTCCGAATTAGAACCCTCGGCAATGGCTTCCGTCAATAGCTTCTTCCCCCTCTCCAAAGTCGGGTCCCACGTCTTATCAGGCCTCTGCCAGAGCTCCTCTTCGCCGTGGGCGTTCTTGTAATACTCGAGAATTTTCTGCATATTATTAATAATTATATTAATAAAGTCGAATATTATTTAAATATAAATAAATATTGTTGTGACATGATTTATAGAAATTCTATTCAATTAAGTTAAGTGTTGAGAACTATATGATAAGTAAGGTAATGTGGTAAGATTGATGAAAAGCTTAATTTAAAGCTTATGAAGATTTCCTGGTATGGCATGATGAAAGACTAAGATATTCATTAAGTGAATTAATAGATTATTCGATAAAAAGAAGATTAATAAGTATTCTATTATTTCGTTAATTGTTGTTATGGGTAGTTGTATATAATTGAATGATAAAATAACTCCATACATGAAAAATGAATAGGATGTTTAACTAGTAGTATTATCAATTTGGGATGTAATTTATGCGATGTGAAACTGGAATGATGGTAGAGGTTGGAACTGACATATAGCTAAACCAGTTTGACACTACCAAGGATCGACGCTGCTACACCCTTCCTGCAGTACGAACTGGCGTAGCTGCGCCAGTGGTCAGATTTGGAAAATTTGGTTATTACTGTGGATATTATATGGGATATTATTGTAATGTGTGACATTATTGAAATCATATGATAAAAGTAAATTGAATGGTAGGAAGTACTAGGTAGCATAATAGGGCCACGTGTGGCAATTTAATACAGAAGGAATTAATTAACTATGCGTCTCAGAAATGTGGGAGGAAGCGGAATAAAATTAATATTGAATATCATTATAGTGTTTAGGCATAATGGGAATAATAAGTTGTATGGAAAATAATGGGTTATTAATACCCAACCAAATTATATATCAACTCAATTTAAATATTATTTTATTAAGATCCAAAGTACATGGAATATATGATATGTGTACATATATAATCCCTAACTTTTCATTTTGTAGTAACATTAGTACATTAAAATCACATAAGGGGACCAAAGAGGAACTAAACTAAGTATATCTGAAACCAAATGCTGAGATTTAAGAGGCTTTTCCCAAATCAGTTGGCCCAAACAGTGTTACACTTCCCTTTACGTGCATTGCAGAGCTTGGAACAGTGGCTAGCTAGAGGATCATCATGGCTATGATTGTGGCTGAGGAAGAGTGGTTGGCCAACTCTTCCTTAACCATTGGTTTCTCCTTCTACCTCATGAATTCAAACCTTAATGTAAAGCCATTAACCAGACAACCAATGTTCTATAAATGGCAGTTACATTTTTCATTTTCTAGTTGTTGTGTTTTGTTTGATTGTACTCAAAGTTAAAAGTGTGTGTTGATTGTGGAGTAAGGAGGAATCTGAGAATTGCAGAGAGTAGTAATTCAACTTCTTGGAAGGTAAAATTCTTATTTTATGCGTTTAATTTCAAGTATGTTAGAGTATAGAAATCCTCATGAAATCTTTTAACTTTGATTGGGAATTGTTATCAATGTGTTTATAAAGTTTATATGCATGATTGGAACCTCTGAAAACAAGTTTGAGCATGCTTAGAATAGAGAAAAGTGAATTTGGTTTGATCTCTGCCGAAGCAGAGGCTATTTTGGATTGTCCAGGGTGGGGCGCAGCTGCGCACTCCCTGCAGTTCAATACGGCGCAACTGCGTCGTGTACCAGTCTTGATTCTGACTTCTGTTTTCAAAAATGGTGAAGTCTAACGTGATGTTATGACTTGAGCATACATAAAAATAGTTTTAACATGTGGATTTATGTTCCTTGACATAACTTGAATACTTTGGATTGTGTTAGTATACATGTACTAAAAGAAATTATAGTTTTGAAAATAAATTTTGACGAAACTTATGATATCTAAGTTCTGACCATATAAGCATGTGTATATGGGCTGGCTATGCATGAATCATGATTTAAATTATGCTTGCACTCGTTAAGTAGTGATAGTCTAGTTCAAAATGTCTTTTAAAAGAAGACTTAAAAATTTTGGTAAACAAATACTATGAGCATGATGTTGTGTACATCCTGAACTTAGAGCATGTATGATTAATACTCCCTATGTGACTACACGTAACACATACTTACGTCCATTTTGGTTAGACACAATGAAAATTAGTCAAGCATAAAAATTGGAGATGTTTTAAAGCAATAAATGATGATAAATATGCGTATATAATGAAAAGCTTTATGAGCATGTATACTAATTGATTTCATGACTACCTCATATGTATGCATGACGAGCATAGTAGCCTTTGTGAATTCATGACCTTAAATGGCCTTAATTCATTAGAGATACTAACTTAAAACTATACATGTAGAGTTGAACTTGAATAAACCTTAAGAGCATGCAGACTATTTAATATATGTTTATGCTAGGTGTTAATATCCATGTATGCTATGGGATGAGACAGCAGGGAGAGCAAAGCTCAACTCTGGTTTGGCCAGGGGACATCACAGCTGCGCCGTCCCTAAGCCTAACCAGGGCCACAACTGTGCCCTCCTGCAATCTTGTCTGACTTAATCATATTGTGATCTGAAACTTGATGCATGCATGTATGGATGTTTAAAGCTATAGTACATGACTCAAGTGATGTTTTAAGTATGATATATGTGTGACTATATGTTTGATAAGTGTTTCTAAAAACTTTCAAAAGCTAAGTTAACGGGATTCCAAAACCAAGTAGTCGGTTATGTAGTAACGTATAATCTGATTATGTAAATTAAGTTAGAACGTAATATATGTGTTTAATGTACATATCATATATATGTATTTGACTTATGTAACTGATGAATATACCTATATACGTACCTGCGTTACAATAGGATTTCAAAGTGTTGATAAGCTATAAATTTGGTAAACTACGCTTGAGGCAAGTTCTCTAACTTTATTTGATTTTTATATTGAATGCAAATTTTTCAACAACTCTTTACACTTTATATATTGTATAATTCCGAATTATTGCCATATCGACCATGTTTACATTGAGCAAATATTTATTACTATTCAGAAATCGATTTATATCTTGATGTTGTTCCAAGCATTGAATTTATCGTTCCTAAATGCATTATAAAAGTTGTCTAAGCCATTGTGTGACGCCCCCAAAATTAGGTATACATCACCCATCTTGGGTCGCCAGATACATGGTACATCATTCAAATACAACTTACTAATACAACTGTCGTGTACAATACGACAAAACATAACTGTGAGTTTGAATACAATTATTGTCTACTAGAGAATATACAAACTCAAAAAGAGTCCTCATTACAATTATTAATACATTATTTCACAGAATAGTGAGGACTACTAATGCTATCCTCTGGACCGTCACTCCATTCCCCGACTAGTCCCTGCTATGTTCTCATTTCCTGAAGAGAACAGTGAAAGAAAGGGTGAGCTCAACTAGCCCAGTAAGAAATATTATGACTAAGATAATGCAGAATAAATTATCATTAGTCTCCAACAATGTTAAACTGATAAAATATAATAGACATCAAGTTTAACTGCAGCGGAACAAGCAATCCATTAAAAGAGTCAAGTAGAGAATAGAATCTACTATCTTTTATGATTTAAAAAGTTTTCAACAACTTAATCGCTGAGACTCAGCTCAATAAATAATTCACATCATTAAATCATCCCTACACTACAGGCCAAGGATATTCTTTAGTATCACGACCATGAATTATCCATGCACTACGGGCCAAAGATAATCGTGTTTTCATCAACGGTCCTGATCATGCCATAAAACAATTATCTTTGCACTATGGCCGAAGAGAATCCATAGCCATAATCATACCAAAAACTGTCCATCAATGCACTACGGGCCAATGAGGACTTTTTCCACATCATTTGTAATATTACGGTCATGATTACACCGCATAATCCCTGGTCATAATCATACCAAGTTCATCTATGCACTACAGGCCACAGATGACTTTCAACATAACATAAACATGAGGATGATGACAATGATATAAGAATTTAATAAAACAAGTTCAAGAATTAATTTGTCCATGAACCAATAACGTCCAAATTGTCCACACGATACTGTTTTGTGGTGTAAAATTCAAGAACGCTCAGAAGAATATTTTCCTGAAAAGATACTGGATGAAGCGCAAATATCAAGGATATTCTACTAATTTCATGGAGTATAGAAGTCAAAACTTTAACCAACTGAGTATAATAAAGAATGGAATAACAACAGAAATCACCATGCATGCGGAACTTCGCACAGGCAGGTTATTCCAACAGAATACTAAATAACGGAACCAGGTCAGGTGAAATTCACACCGACAGGATGTTCCAACAGAATAATAAATGCGGAATAATAAATGATGGAACCAGGTCCGGCGTATAGCACAGACAGGATATTCCGACAGAATAATAAAGACGGAACCAGGTCCGACGTATAGCACAGACAGGATGTTCCAACGGAATAATAATAAAGACGGAACCAGGTCCGGTGTAAAACACACAGACAGGATGTTCCAACAGAATAATAGAAGAATGTCACCAAGTATAGGGTAGCCCGCATATACAGGTTATTCCAACAGAATAATAAAGAAATGGAATAACAGAAGTTCTCTTCTTGAATACAAAAGAATAATATCCCTTACCGTAACAGAAACTGGATATAGAAGTAGTGAAGTAGCAGAATACTCTTCTTCTTTCTCTCTATAATTTTCTCCCTATAGCTTCTCTCTATAATTTCTCTCTCTAGAGTTTCAATGAATTCGTAAGAAAATAATGAAGGAATGAGCTTCTATTTATAGGAAAATGGAATGCATAGTAACTAATCCATGAACGGTCCAGATTGTTTTACTTTAATCTGACGGTCCATATTTAAAGAAAAATCTTTTAAATAAAATATAATATATTCTATTTATATAAAAACATTTTACTATGCAAACACTATACAAAACACTATGCAACACTATGCAAAACACTATGCAACACTATGCATAATAAAATATAATATATTCTATTTATAGAATAACTTTAATAAAGTATTCTGTTTTATATAAAAAGATGTTTCTGTTTTATTACGTTAATAATACGAATAAAACAAAACGTCATCATCGCTATAATAATTCATATAATTAATCAACAATAATTGAATTAAACTGAGCGACTTCTCACATAAATATCAATAATCAAAACCGTGTGCTACTATGCAACAACGCGTATTACTGTACTTTTACTACCGAGTAGTTCAACAGTTTTAACGGTAAAACATCCGTCGTTATTTTCATAAAATATTTTTGTCGTTTTCTCAATCCGACAATAATTCCGTTGTGGAGTCCACCAATAATTGTACCGTCGTACGAATATTTTCCGACACAAAGAATATTCCCTGACCAATCGAATATAATATAACAACTTTCATACTTTGCAAAATTTTTAAATACTACTCACAACTATAATATTATCTCAAATTCACACCATAATATAAAAAAATATTTCGAGAAAATTAATTCTTTATTCATAAAATCTGGGGTTTTACACATTGATTCGGCTAGACTGATATCATGTATTAGAAAGCTATCCAAACTAATTAACTTGGTATGAACTCTTAAATCTGCTGAGAAGAACAACCCTCATTGAAGGGAAAATTATATAACTGTCTGGGAACCGACATGCACACATACTAACATGTTTAAATGTTATTCATAACGTAGGGTACTTAGGCTGATCACCTGTTATACTCGTTTTTATTAAATTTTTAGTATAATATTGTTCATTATAGCAGGAGTTCTTAGTCCTTAGTGACTGCTCAGTGTTCATTATTCTTGAATCTTGACATGATTAACTTTTTGAATCTTGTTGTCATCTTCCAGTCCATAGCGACATTTATTGAGAATTGTTGATAATTCCTGAACTATTACTCACTATCATACCCTTAAGATTTGAACTTATGATTGTTCACCATTATTGCTATATTACTTGTTGGGCAAAATTTGTTGCTTATCCTTGCATTCCTTAAAACTTTCAGTTAACTTTGTTCCTTAGCGCTAGGAATTTTAATATTATTATGTTGTATTAAAACTTATGTGTTATGATGTAATAAGTTATATTTAAATTAAGTTGTAATGCTGTAGTAACGGTTGTGAGACTTTGGGACAAGAATGATTATGTTATGACAATATAATTTATTATATTTTCCGTTGAGTGAGATTTTGATTTATTATTAGAACTAGCCATAGGTTGATTTATTATATGAGAATCTGAATTTGGGGGCGCCATAGGTTGGTATCAAAGCCTTAGGTTATAAACTTTAGGAGCGAGAATCCTTAGACTATAACCTTAGAAGAACTTCGAGGATAGAAGGAGATAAAACTCATATAGATTTTTTCTAGAGATTTAGCGGCATTATGAAATATATTTTCATTCTATACAATGAACTTATGTTTTATTTTGACATTGTAATGGAGTTTGTTGTTGTCTTGTGTTTGTGGTTATAGGATAGCAGACTTGGGAGGACCAAGTAGAGTGGTATAGGAGGAGCCACATGACATACACGTAGTGTATGAGGCACCTCTGATAGCGGACCCCATCTCGGCCGTATCTCCTATAGATGAGGAGGATGAGGAGGAGGAGGAAGAGATGGAACTCTTTTCTGTAGAGTCAAATCCTGAGGAAGATCCCATGAAGATGAACCCGTGGAAGATTCCGACGAGGCTACATTCGAGGATCAGATGTTGGGGGAATACGAGGAACGAATTTTGGAATTTGAATGCAGAGTTGAGGAGTTCCAATTTCGGAGACAACCCCAGAATCCTTAGTTTTGCCATCTCGGAGACAAACCCTGAGATACTCAGTCCCATCCCGAAGATAACCCCAGGAGTTTTAGTTTCAACCTCGGAGACAACCCCGAGGAATACAGTTCCAGTTCCGGAGACAGCCCTAGAATCATCAGTTTTCCATCTCGGAGACAACCCCGAGATACTTAGTTCAAGTCCTGGAGATAACCCCGGAAGTTTCAATTCCAACCTCAGAGACAACCCCGAGGGATGCAGTTGCAGTTCCGGAGATAACCACGGAAAGGCTTGTTTCAACCCCTTGCAGTCAACTTCAACCTCAAAGATAACCCCGAGGCACTCAGTTCCAATCCCGGAGATAACCCCGGGAGGTCAGGCACACCTCAGAGAGAACCCTGAGGACATTCAGCACTTACACTAGCCCAATCTCAGAGATAACCCCGTGCAACGACTGCTACATCAGCCCAAACCGGAGATAACCCCGGTGAAGGGAAAAATCATCATTTTTCCACCTCAATCCCACATTGCGCCGTCTCAAAAACATTTCAACATACATACTACACAGGAGTGTCCTACAAGAACCATAACTCAAATCTCGAATGACTACTACACAAGATAGCACACCAGATGGAATTTGAAGACATGAAGACTAAGGTATGGCCGTATCTGTGACGCCCCCAAATTCGGGTATCTTCTAACCCGACATATGGTGCTCCACTGTACTAATATCCATACAATAATTCCATTGAAATACAACAAAATGAATGTAATTATTATCTTCTTATTACAATCAAAGTATAATCCTTCCCAGGTTCATAAACCGGTTACATATCGTTCCTTGTTCATAATGTACAATACATAAAAACTTACTAATCTATTACACAATGACTAAACATCCATTTTAGCTTTGCCCTTATCTCTCTTAGAATTCTCAGGACGTTCATCCTTAACTATAGTTATATAATTCACGCAAGAAGTGAGCATGACAGCTCAACAAGTTTAATAAAGGATAACAGTTCTACCACATTCGTGAATTATATAACAATTCCTACATAACTGAACAATAGTTACGAAGTATCATGAAACAATAATACTTTAACAGTTCATAACATCAATTCCCAAAGTATAGAATAGATTAGGAATTCTGAACCGGTCGATAGACCATGAACAGTAACTTTCAGTTTTCATACTTGAAAAGGATTTCACAGCACTAAGGCTGTTACATCCGCATTACTAATGAGCACTTCTAGGTGATTAGCCTATTGTACTTTATGTTGATCAACACTCATTCATTAAATGTATTTACGTTTAATATTTTTGGCAAACTCGCGTTCCCATCGCATAATTGATGAAAAATACTTTTGTTTGTTCATAGACAAACCTTACCTTCACGTCCGTACCAATTACTTGGCATAGGATAGCGTTAACATTTCTATATATAAAGATATGAATCATAATCAATCTATATCTTACGAATAGTCTAGCCGAGTTAAAATCTGGCATCGACCCTTTCTTTAAAACCAATCATTCAATTCAGTTCAACGAATCACATAAAACTTGGCTAACTTGGAAGTTAGACAAACGTTAAGAAAACTTGCTTTTCAGCAGTCTTCAAATAACTTAATCGACTGACCACAACCTTTACAGAATCTACATGATATAATCACATAGCACATTGTAATTAGCTAACAAACAAATGTTCACATTGTTTTACCAACTTCTTTCTCTTCTATGTCTTAGTTAACTTAATATTAATAATAAAGTCAACTCGACTAATTACCCTTCGTCCCGGCTCGTTACTCAACTGACGTTATTAACTGAATTCGAACATTGTTGATAAAGTACCAACTTTGTTCATCATTCATAACTCATTAACATGCATTCAATTCCTAAGTTCAATACCATATACTCTAGTATAGGTAGTATAGGAATAGTTTTAATGCACTTATGAAGTGTACAAACATTACTCCCTTAGGTCTCCGAACAATTGAAGTTCAAAACCTAAGTCACTATTCAAAACCCTGCACTCGCGCTGCGGCGCGGCCTCTATAGCACTAGACTGGCGCTGCGGCGCCAGTTAGCAGTGGCAAGGCTTCGGTCTCGGTGCTGCGGTGCGAGACAGTGGTGCTGCGGCGCCATTTAGCAGTAGCAAATTACACTGTACTGACGCTGCGATGCGATATTTAACACTACGTCTGGCGCCGCGGCGCCAGACCTCAGTACCAAAATTTCAACAATTTTAAAAAATTTTGTGAAATTCTCGGGGCCGTAACTTCTTCGTTATAAGCCCGATTTGGTCCGTTCAAAAGCCTACACGTCATAAATGACATACTCTACGCGTTCATATAAGAATTCGACACTTTCGAATCCAATAACTCAAAATTCACTATTGAGTTCATTTTCTAAGCGTTCGTAAACGTTAATGAGCGTTCAACGCTCGTTTTCTTCGTTTTAAGTTGGAATCCAACGATTCTCGAACCCACAACTCTTAATTACCCTATCTCACGTGTTGACATTGAAAAACAATGTTTTCAAGTCTCACATCAACTTTTGACCTCCAATCCGAAATTTCAACGTTTTCGACGTTTAACGTCTATTTCCTTGAAATTTGCCATAACTTCATTACTAATGTCCTCTAAGATAAATCTTATGGAATACTCCATGGATTTCATATCTACATCCTAACTAAGCAAGATGCATATATTAACGTATTGATGGAGTTCAATCGTTTATAAACAATCGATCTCAACAAACAATATTTTCATGGTTTGAAACTATAACTAACCTTATGATTCCTACGATCTCATGACTAATAAAGATTGAATCTATGGTAAGTCATCTTTAATCCACTAATCAAGACATATACCACCCATTTTATGATTCTCCAAAATAAAAAAAAATCAAAAGAGATGGAAATGAAAGATAAGGATTATTATCTCAAGAACTTCTTATGAACTCTCTTGAAAACACTAAGTTAAATGTAGCACTCCCAAATCCGGGTATCTTACAACCCGACAGATGGTGCTATACTGTACAAACATTCATACATTCATTCAATTGAAAGTCTCAAAGAACGAACATAACTTATATATATTTAATTCAATATTTACATTTCCCAAGTTCTAAACTCATTACAAAGGTTCTCTTGTCATAATATTCATTACATTACAACAATAGACCTATACTATTACATGATAGCTTAATAATTTGCCTTAGCTTTTCCTTTATCCTTATTTGATCCTTCAGGACGTTCAGTCTTAGCTGCATTCATATGGTTCAAGCAAGAGTGAGCATGACTAGCTCAACAAGTATAACAATTTCAATAATAACATGCTTGATACATATGAATCATATATCTTCGATAACTGAACAATAGCTATGAAGTACTATTGATGATTCAAAATAGCAATTCATCTTTCTTTTCAAAATGTTTCACAATGAATAAATTCAGTAAAACATTCACTCCGGTCAAAGACCTTGAGTATTCATTCTTTCTTTGAAAAGGACAACCCGGACCTAAGTCCGTAAGACCGATATTACTTACGAGAACTTCTAGGTGATCAGCCTATTGTACTCTGTGTTGATCAACACTACATCCATTAAACGTATGTACGTTTAATCATTTGGCAACCTCGCGTGCCTGTCGTTTTACCGACAAAACATTATTTTAACAATTCAGTCTTCTTTTGAAAACTATCAGTAGTTGACAAAAGATACTATCATTTGATAACAGATGAACAGATTATCAATAATCCCCTCAATATGTTAAGTCTAGCCAAAGAAACTGGCTTTAACTTCATTATACTTCAATTCATGCGAAAGGATACATGAACATCATAAACTTGTTCAGATTGAATTGAAACAAGAGTTAGAATACTTGCCTTTAGCGTCTGCTACTGTGTATTTTACTTTACGTTCAAGTCTTTCAAGTCTCTACAATACATGATCACATAATGCCTTACATTAGGTCACATATAATCAAGTATGTATCTGACTATATCTTACCCTTCATTTCAATCTAATTATAGATTAGATTTCATTCTTATGCGTTTCGACTTATCGTTCGCTTTACATTCATTCGACTTGATTATATTAACCATTCTTCATTACTTTTAAGTCTTAACAATGTCCCAACAATGTTACTTTAAGTTGTTTAAGGTAGGTTTAGTTCAATCTCCTACCATCCCCTTCCTTTCCCTTCATTTTTATTCTTTACTGTCCAAGTTCTGTGCCTGGCGCTGCGGCGCGGGCATTACTCTTGCAACTTGCGTTGTGGCAGCGAGTTAGCAGTAGCCTAGTCCCAGATGTCGCGCTGCGGCATGACCAAAAAGCTTAGGGTTGGCGCCGCGGCGCCAACTCTGTGCACCAGAAAATTTTTCTAACTTTTAATTTTTGTGAACTTCCCGGACGCATAACTTCTTCATTTTAAGTCCGAATTGGCTCGTTCAAAAGCCTACGGTTCACAAATTACGTAATCTACGCGTTCATGCAAGAATTTTATCTATTTGACTTCGTTTGCTAAAAATTCACCTATTGGTTCATTTTTAACGAAAACGATAAACGTTCGTGAACGTTAAACGCTCGTTTCTTCGTTCTAAGTCGGAATTCGTCCATTTTTGAGTCCTCAACTCTTAAATGACAAACATGACTTGTCTCCATTGGAAAATAACATTTCCGAACTCAAACTCAAAATTTGACTTCCATTCCGGGAAATTTACGAATTCGACGATTATCGTCTAATCGTGCGATTTCCGGCAATTCTTCGTTCTTAGAACTTGTTCAACACTACCAATGAATTACATTCATAATGTGAACATCTTAACATCCTTATTCCAAATATTTATACTCATGGTTGGATTTTAACTTATCTCATTGTAAGCTTATACTTGTTACCTTTCAAACTACTTATGAACTTATCATTCATAATTTATGACAATTAAAGTTCTTAATCATCATCCATACATGATTTCATCATATAACTTTACTTATGTATTCTTGATACATATGTTCTTACAAGTTGATGTATATACATATACTTTCATTAATAAACCTATCACAAGTTCATCATGCATTCACATAAGTTTACAACTTATGCTATCTTAAATGACTCATTACCAACTTATGTGGCTTAAGTTCATTACTTATACATACTTCTTTCTTTTTTTATCATTCATGTTCCTTAATCCAATCTTTTCTTATCAACCTATCATGTTAGAGATAGAAGATAATTGGAGAAGGAGTCTTACATTTGAAGTCTTTAGTAAGTAGCTTCTTCTTCTTCTTGACTTATGGAATAACTTACTTGCAACTTAATTCTCCTAACACTTAAGCACTTTGAGAGAGAGTGATTGGATTAATTTGAATAACTAGCAAATGACTTGCCATGTTTCTCTATTTATAGAACTTGCAAGGCTTGGGGTAGATTAGTCTTTACACAATCCACCTCCTTACTATTCCTTAATTGACCAACACCACTCATATCTTTTGCTTGGTCCCTACTTTATTTACTTGGTCATTACTTATCTTGAGCACCACCTTTACTTGGTCATCACTTATCTTGGTTATCACTTATCTTGATAACCACACTTTATCCATATCACTATGGTTTGCTCCATGGATCACACAATCCAATGAACTTTAGCTTGGGCTTAGATTAAATAAACATTGGGCTTTGCTTAACAAACCTTCATATGTTTATTAATTCATAAGTTGGGCCTTAACCCTTAATTCACTTGGGCTTGTACAAAATCCTAACCAATCTTTACAAGTCCATTAATATTACATAATACATATACATATAGTTTATGTATTATTCTCGTATTCTAATTCATATAGAATTTATATACGATAATGCATTTTTCTTACAAACTCATATAATACTTTGTATTATACTCGTTTCCATTCCTTGTACAATACTCACGTATCATACCATCATTCCTTAACGCAATAGTTCTTCATTTTCCTTACGTTCTCGATTTAAGTCCGCAAGCGAAATATTACGTTTTCCATAACTAGATTATTATTACATAATCCGTCTTACTTTAATATTCTACCATTACGTATTTCTCGAAAATTCAAAAATAAATCCCGAGCAAATACCGATGAATAGTGTTTTTCAGAAAATTTCTCGGAAAACTTTTATTTTCGTCTTGGAAATTCAAACACCTTAAATCCTTCACATATCTCAAATACTACGATATTCCAATATCAATAGGTTACAAAACGACAACCATCTTGATATCCCACATAATATGATTTTATTATTATTTAATCTAATAAAATCATCTTATATTAAAATCCGAATTTCTCGGTCGTTACATTAAAGCTTCCAAAGTGTATGATTTGTGTAGTCTAACTCTCCTTCTCTCTCAAATAATCTAAGTTGGAAATTGAAAAACTCACAAATGGCCAAACCTAGCTTCCTATTTATAGAAAATAGAATGAAAGGCATAATAGGCATTACACACAAACCTCCTTACTATTCACTCTTGGTCACCAAGTAAAATGCTTGGTGACCAAGCCTTATACTTGGCTTGCACACCAAGGTGGCTGGTCCACCATCCCATGGGTCACGCCCATGGGTTTCCCCATAGGTTTTTACCCATTTGGTGACCCACTGGTTCGATCCACGGTTCAGTTTTCATTCATTGGGCTTAACCAATCTAATATTGGACCTTGAATTGGGCTTAACCAACTAATCCCTTGGGCTTGCTCCTTCAATTGATTGGACTAAATATAATCCAACCCAAATGAATTAACATTAAGTCTTAACTTAATTCTATAATATGAATCGTATTCTATACATACAATTCACGTATTCTCTCCGTATACTACTCGTACAATAATCATATTGCACTTCGTATTTACTCATCGTATTATACATAGATACTAAATAGTACCATAATTGTATAACACTCGCTTTAACTATAACGCAATTCTTCTATGCATTTCATTTCCTTCTCGGAAATCAATATACTCAACCCTTAGGACAAAATAACCCTTGTTCCTTCCTATCAATAATTTGAACGGGAAGTTCCTCGTAGGACAAATCCTTCTCTATCTGAATAGATTCATACTCTATTACGTGTTTATAGTCCGGTTTATAAGGACTCAACACTGACACATGAAACACATTATGAATACGTTCCATTTCTGGAGGTAAGGCTACTTCATAAGCCACCTCTCCTACTCTTCTTAAAATCTCAAAAGGTCCTACAAACCTTGAACTCAACTTCCCTTTCTTTCCAAAACGTATCTTCCCATTCCAAGGCGATACTTTCAGAAAAACAAAAGATCCTACATCGAATTCTCTCTTTTCTCTGTGAGGATCTGCATACTTCTTCTGCCTATCTTGAGCAGCAACTAATCGAGTACGTATTAACTTCACAATGTCCGTCGTTTGCTGTACCATCTCAGGTCCCAACATCCGACGTTCACCCACCTCATCCCAACACAATGGAGTTCGACACTTCCTTCCATACAACGCTTCGTAAGGCAACATACCTATACTAGCGTGAAAACTATTGTTGTACGAAAAATTCAACCAACGGTAGATATTCGTCCCAACTCCCTTTGAAATCCATAACGCAAGATCTTAACATATCTTCAAGCATTTGAATTATCCGTTCACTCTGACCATCCGTCTGAGGATGATATGCCGTACTCAATCTTAACTGCGTTCCCATTTGCTCTTGCAAACTCCTCCAAAAGTTCGATGTGAATCATGGATCACGATCTGACACAATCGAAACAGGTACTCCATGTCTAGAAATAATTTCTTTGACATACAACTTAGCTAACTGGTCTAGGTTATACCTAACTCCTATTGGTAGAAAATGAGCCGATTTCTTCAATCGATCCACTATCACCCAAATAGCATCGTATCCTTTTCTTGTTGTTGGAAGTCCCACCACAAAGTCCATTGTGATGTGCTCCCACTTCCACTCTGGGATTTCTAACGGTTGCAACAACCCGCTAGGTCGTTGGTGTTTAGCCTCAACTTTTTGACAAGTTAAGCACCTACTAACGTATTCTGCTATCCCCCTCTTCATATTCGACCACCAAAAGTCCTGACGAAGGTCTTGATACATCTTTGTACTACCGGAATGTATCGAGTACCTCGAATTATGAGCCTCCATCATTATTTCCTCTTTTAATTCGGGATCATTCAGAACCCAAATTCTTCCTTCAAAATGAAGTAATCCTTCCTTATCGAGGTTATACATAGTCTTATCTTCATCCTCTACCCTCTTCTTCATCTGTTTGCATTCCTCATTGCTCGATTGCACTCCCCTAACCCGTTCCACTATGGTCGGTTGGGTTTCCATGGAAAATAACATTTCCACCGCCTCCTATGGTAACTTAATATAACACTCCAGATATAAATCTAGGCTCACCGAATAGAGTTCGATAATAGTTTATATATATATATATATATATATTTAAATTTCTATCAGGCCTAGAGTTTACTTCGTGGCCATTTACTACTTTATTTATATTTCGTCCCGCCTGGAGTTAACTTCGTGGCGGTTGATCGTTTATATATATATATTTACCACTTTTATATATTTACATTTTGTCCCGCCTAGAGTTTACTTCGTGGCGGTTGATTGTTTCTATATATATATTTACAGCTTTTATATATTTACATTTCTAATCCCCCATAGAGTTTCCTTTGTGGTGGTTGATCGTTCATACATATATATTAACAGCTTTTACATATATAACTGCTTACAGCTTTATATAAACTGCAACATCATGTGAGCCTAGGAATCATGTGATCACATATTCAGTCTCCTGAATCTAGATTCGGTTCCCGTGATGGACATTTTCAGCTGTATTCATCTTGTACATTGTTCACAGTGTTTAAATTTCCTTAGATGACTCTCATGCCTGTTGGGTAAAATCTAATTACGCACAACACGCAAGTATACATGGTCAACAAGTAATATAGTAGTAAGTAGAGTATTGTTCCCACAGAGACAATTAAGTAAGAATTTAACCTCACAATTATCAGTTTCCTATTAATCCTAATTTTATTAAACTATCCAAATCAATGATTAAAATTATAAAAACTAAATTATTAATAAATATATAATCTCAAAACAATCACAAATATTAAAAATCAAAATTTCAAACAATTATTGGAGAATTAGGCTTACGATTTCACCCTAAGATTCACTCTGATATTTACACCTTTATTCCAGTTCAATTCACTATTCCAGTTTATTAATCAAGAACACGAATGTAGCACTAGCCACCTCTTGATGTACTAACACCGTATTAACTTAAATCCACAAATTAGATAGAAACAAGTTAAACACCTTAATCAACTAACTCACTATATCTCTATGTGAATTATAATTAAAGAAGGTTTAAGATTAAGCCCTTTATCCGATTACATGCGATATCAAGCATATCTCTACCTTAACATTCATCAAGATTCTGTTAATTCACAAAATTCAAGAACACATGCTAAATTAACTACGTCTAGACTCGTACTTTCTCTCTCAAATTCATATAAATCCACAAAGAACTGTTGATCAAGCAATTCATAAATTCAAGCTCAAATTAATATAGATTAAACTGAATAATAGCTTATTAAACTAGAAATCAAAGTTACAAAACCATCGTTTCACTTAAGGATCTATCATAAGCCTAAAAAGTAAATTAGTTCATAATAAATGAATTAAATACTGAATAAATTAAAGATAACATCCTTTCAATTACAAATATAAGTCTGAGAAGAAGAATAATGCAGAACACCCTTCACGTTAGCCTTAATCCGCAATTGATACGAAAGTTCTTCAAAATCTTCACTCCAATGATCTCTTTGAAATTCTATAATTAATCTCTGATAATTGCTCTGTATGTATATGATTATGATGTTTGTTGCTCAATATTTATCCAACACAACAGTTTTTGTCGAATTCCCATGTCAATTAGAGTCCAAATGCTATCCACGTACTAAAGTCCATGTTCCAGCAATGTTTTAATCAAGCTAGGACTGTTAGGATCTGTCACCCCCTGCCCCGGCGAGGGTATATACAAAGTAAATGCTCGCCCCGACGGGCTAGGCTACTGTCAACTGATTTGAAGACCCCCCGCCCTGGCGGGGGTGTAAAGCTTAATTAGGCTCGCCCTGACGGGCATGGGTTCTGCTTCCTGACTTGGCTTAGCTTCATACTTGATCCAATATTGCTTCAAACATCTCCCTTTCTTTGCTACTTGCCACACCAACCACCCTACACATAAAATAACATGAAACGAGTAAAAACGAACATGAAAGAAAGAAATTAACAATGATTACGCTTGATATGGACATCGATTCGTGAATATAAAATCCACTTATCAAAATCCCCCAAACTTAAATCGTGCTAGTCCTCGAGCACAAAACAAACTATATGCCCTGCAATGCAATGCAATGAGATGTAATGTATCTAACTATATGATTACGAATCCAACAATATCACAGAATCAAAAGTATTCCACCGGCCTCAGAAAGATCAAGCAAATATTTCAACAACTCATATCGAAACCACTCAATAGTTTCTTATCAATTCTTGCATCTTAGACCATCATCACTGATATAGTGCGTGTGTGAACAACATTTATGCTGACTGATTCTAGTTCACATTTAACACATAATCAATTTCTTATTAGGAATCATACAGAATAACTCAAAAATTTCAAAAATAGACAAGTTCCAACTAAAATCAAACATTTACCAAGATTAGGGGTCCAAATAGGGTATTCATACTTTCTTTTCTTTTCTTTTTTTTCATTGACGGGGGTTCTTTGCTCTTATTTCCCATCTTTTCTTCATTTTTTAGATAGATGGTTGGTGAGTGCGTTTTACGCTCCATCTCACGCTCGTGTTTATGGGGAGTATATATTTTTTTCTCAACCCACCACAAGACTCAACTAGATATTATTTTTATTCTCTTTTTTTTGAAGCTTATATACCCTACCTTTTCCCCCAAACTTAGGTTCTTATCTAATTCATCGTCTTCACTGTCTATTCTTGTCATTCTATGATTTATACTAGCATTATCCTCTAGAAACTATTTATATATCAATTTAAACTAATAATTCAACATAGATGTTATTACGTGCTACCCTTTTTATACCAGTTTCAAATAAGCACAAGATCTGAGTCATAATTCAAAACTACATCATAATTCTCTACTAGGTACTGTATTTGTTCACTCAATCCCAATCTCATTATTGGCCCAAAATAAAATGAACGACAACACTGCTGGACATATGTAAACACAATATTTAACTATTTTTTATATGGTAAACATAGCATAATGTATAAATAACAACAATAATTAAACTATCTATGCACCTAAGCTATTATGCAACTATATGATTACATGAATGCAAATAACATGCAAAACTAAAGTGCAATAACAAATGCAAACCTACTAATGACATTATGCATGCAAACATGAAAGTAAATCCCCCAAACTTAAGAATTACAATGCCCTCATTGTGTGGATAGCTCAATAAAAATTATGAGGACTTCCCTGTAAGCAGATTAAGTCTGGGGTGGTGGTTGATCTTCTTCCTCGGAGTCACTCGGTGGAAACCTTGGTATTGGCATGGGCTGCTGGTATGGGAATTGGGCAGTTGGATTGAAGCTTTGAAGCGTTGCATTCAGTGAAGCGAAAGACGTGTTCATAGCTTCAAATATTTGGTCTTGCCTCAATGCGAGTCGCCGCATCTCCCGTCGTGTTGCCTTGTTGTGCTCATCCATTTGGCGTTGAAATGCAAGAAACTGAGGACTAGATATTGCCTCGGACTGTGGTACCTGCTCTGTTCCTTGCTCTCCCATAGTCGCATCCTCATTCTTTGAGGTGTCTGCAGCGTCAGCTTCGTCCTCCAAAGCTGATGGAAAAATAAAGCCTAGACCTCTAGGATGTGAATCACCTCCTGCCCACACCGAATACTGCGCTATCATTCTGGAATCTAGTAGCTGAAGCGGCATCTGAGTGGGTTCATCATCAGACCATCTAACACTCGCTTGGCGACACAACCCACATATGGGTGATGGGTATTGCAAGCCGCCTAAAAAATTTCCTCGTAAGCATCGGCGAATGGAGAAAAAGATTATGGCCCCGACATCAATAATGAAATCTTGCACAATCGCATATAGAAGTAGTGCTCTTTGGTCACGTCCGATGTGTGTTCGGATGGAAATAATTTTGCACATAAAAAGACATACCATATCTTACCATAGCGACTGAGATCCTTGCTATGAAAAACAGTGCCTCCTTTCCGACCCTTAATCCATGTTGTTCCCGGCTTAGTCATTTCTTTGAGTATAGCCTCGTAGTCCGGATCGAAATCATGTAGGTGGGCATATTGGCACTATCGAGGTACTCGTAACTGATAATAGGTGTTGATGGCATCGGCACTGAACGAGACTAATTGAACCCCGCACATAAGAATTGAAGGGGGTTTTTTCCTCGGCGCTCTCATAAAACTCCTTGACTATGTTGATAACGGCGGGCTCAGGTTCCTCAGTGAACTTGTTCCACCCTTTTTGATAAATTTGTTGCATCATTTCAGTGTTGACATGATCCGGTGCCAACCCCCACTCCGGTGTAAGAGCTTTCGTCACCATATAGTCGTATCGGTCAACTACATTTACTAATTTACGGCGATCAAAGGTCCGTGTCGGTTGTGCAGGCCTTGAAATTTCTCCCCTTTGTCGTTTTGATGTGGGGGTAGACGCCATTGATTGCCTAGATAACAATATCTCCCCCCAAACTTGGTTCACATAAACTGTCGAACACTTGGTGTGCACAGTGATTTAATCCCCCAAAACTTGATGATCTTTGTGGCAATTGTGGTGATAAAAGATGAAAAATTAACAATAAGACTAACTCACTCTTAGTGTATCTCCAATTTTCGGTCCACCTTAATCTCTATCTTCTGAGGATTTAAACTTTAGTGTGATGAGGGAGAGATTTTATAGAGATGGAGATATAAGATATGAAGTAGTGGAGTACAGTAGTGGGGGAGTGGTTAATGTAATTGAGTAATGAAGTTATAATTGTCAAATTCGTGAGAGAGGGGGTGTAATGGATTGAGAGTTGTGGGGGATTTAGAAGTAGTGGAGATGTGAAGTGGGGTTAGAGTAACTGCCAAAAACTGTCTGTTGAGCTGCAGGACCCCCGCCCCGACGGGGGGTAACAAGCTTAGGAAGCCCACCCCGACGGGCATGCAATATGTTATTGGACTTTGGGGACCCTCGCCTCGGGGGGGGGGGGGGTTAGTGCTTTTAGGGCCCGCCCCGATGGGCATTCACTCTGCAAACTGAACTCTTTGTTCTTTTTTTTCTTCATACTACTCCACTTAATGAATATTTTAACATCCTGCAAGCCATGAAACATATACGTGAGTAGATTGTTGATTAATTTGAACATGGTTGAGAGTTTAACAAGACTCATACAATATAATAACTACTTAATGAACTTATTATATATTACTAATAATGCTAAACTATAATCTGACAGTTATAATTAAAAATATGAAAAATAACAGTACGATTGGGTTGTCTCCCAATTAGCGCTTGATTTTAAGTCGTTCAGCCTGACTACTCCCTGTTTATGGTACGTCGGATAATGTGACTGCGATGACATCCGTGTTAGATTCGCCACCCCAATAATGCTTCAACCGTTGACCTTGAATGTTTCCAATGGATTCCTACTATAGAGTTCAACGGCGCCATGAGAGAAAACTCTTTTGATGGTGAATGGTCCTGACCATCTTGACTTAAGCTTGCCTGGGAACAACCTTAATCGCGAGTTGAACAATAGGACTGATTGCCCCGACTCGAATGTTTTGTGCATGATTTTCTGGTCGTGCCATTTCTTGACCTTTTCTTTGTATAACTTAGAGTTCTCGTAGGCTTGAAGTCGAAATTCGTCGAGCTCGTTTAATTGAAGTAGTCGCTTTTCCTCCACAGCTGCTTACTCGAAGTTAAGTTTCTGAATTGCCCAGTAGGCCTTGTGCTGTAACTCGACCAGGTAGGTGGAATGCTTTACCATAGACCAATTGATATGGTGACATACCAATTGGTGTTTTGTACGCTGTTCGGTAAGCCCATAGCGCATCGTCCAGCCTGAGAGACCAATCCTTTCTAGTTGGATTTACCACCTTTTCCAAGATTCGCTTCACTTCCCTATTCGAAACCTCAGCTTGCCCATTGGTTTGGGGATGATATGCTGTAGCTACCTTATGGTTGACCCATACTTTGCCAATAGAGTTGTAAACGATCTGTTGCAGAAATGACTACCTTCGTCACTTATAATAGCTTGTGGCGTGCCAAATCGTGTAAAGATATTCTTTTGCAAAAATTTGAGGACCACTTTAGCATCGTTAGTCAGGAGTGCTGTGGCATCAACCCATTTTGAGACATAGTCAACTAAAAGCAATATATACTGATTACCGAATGATGATGGAAACGGCCCCATAAAATCAATGCCCCAAACGTCAAAAATTTTAACTTCTAAATTTTTTTATAGTGGCATCTCATTCCTTTTCGATATGTTGCCCACCGTTGACATCCATCACAACACTTAACAAACTGATGGGCGTCCTTGAACAATGTAGGCCAATGATAAGTAGGTTTTATACCTACTTATCCGGTATCTATTACTTGAATTAGTTGCTTAAAACTATGTTTCTTAGTTACTTTTTATACATTTTATGTTATTTTGTAGGCTATGACATAACATTGGCATGAAGAAGCAAGGAAAAGCAATTTGGACATCTTTTGGACTAAAATATGCAGGCAAATACAAGAATGGAAGATTGCAGGGCTTTTAACATAAAGTTGGATGCATGTTCTTGGCTTGGAACTTGGATTTTATTGTAGAGCTTCTTCTTATTTTTCCGGAACATCTTGAATCATCCCAATCGGAGTTTGGATGCGAGAGTTATGGCCTTTTTATCAACGAAGATCAAAGCTAAGAGTTCTCATGCTTGCAATTTACACAGCATCTACTTCAAGCTCGATTTTGATCTTGTTCCGGCTAGAATTTCTCAATTTTCAAAGAATGAAAGTTGTAGAGCTTGTCGATAGCTTGGATTTGATAGGTGGAAGGCCCCGTAACTCCTCCTAGATCAAAAGTTATGGCCGTTTTACCAGAGGACACTGCAGTAGAAAAGTTACCCCCGTCGGGGCGGGCTTTTCCTTCACAAAATGCCCACCGGGGCGGGCATACCAGCTGCAAAAGATTAAGGACCCCCGTCGGGGCGGACTCTTTTAGCCTTATAAACCCCACCGGGGAGGGGGTACGCGCAAAAAAGTCATTTTTTGTCCGAATTTGAGTTGGAGAAGGATTGTTTCGATACGATTGACTCAAGGACTTCCAAGAGGACTTAAAGACAGATAAAGAGACATATAAAAAGAGGATAATCACATAGATTATATGAGAGAGAGAGAGAGAGAGGATTCCATTAGATTAGATTAGAGTAGAATAGGAGAAAACATTAGTCTTATGAGATTTGAAGATTGAAGCACTTGGAAGCCATTGGAGATCCAGATCAAGAGCAAGGCGGAGGACGAATTTGCGGACAACAGATTCACTTCTTTTCCTTAATCTTATTCTTATCTTTTAATGTTTATTCAAGTGTGGATTCTTAGTTTTAATTCAATAAACTAATTCTTTGTTTGAGATTACAATGGATCTTATTGTGTAGTTTATTTTAATATGATTCGCTATCAATTATTATGTTCTATTGTGAGGATTATCTATTGTGATTTGGATTTAATTGTTTAATTAATTGTCCATCAATTACCGTGATAACCTATATGAACTCGAGAGATGAAGTTTAGATTTAGATCTGATTATAATAGCATGTGTTTGTGATTTCTGCATAGATGGAATTAATAATTCGTGTTTAGGATAGAGATATGCCTTTATGCCATATGTAATCTTATAGAGAACTTATGCTTTAAATCCTTTTTAATTGTAATTCACATAGAGATATAGTGGATTAGTTAATTAGGGTGTCTTGCTTAATTCTATCATCTGTGGATTTAAGTGAGTATGGGTATTATGCATCGAGAGTTGGTTTTATCTGCTTTAGTGTTCTTGATTAACAATTCAGAATAGAGAATAATTGATGAGAAGTGTGTTAACTTAATTGAAGCAATAAGTGAAGTTGTGATCTTAAATCTCTGTAATCTTAATTTAACTAGTAGAATTTAATAGTAGTTTAATTATATAATTTGAAATTCATTCGTTTAAATAAGATTAAATTGGTTATAGGTTAATACTTGGTAATTCTTGTTAACTAATTCCTTGTGGGAACGATACTCTACTTTTACTGTATTACTTGTTGACCACATATACTTGTGTGTTGTGCGTAATTAGATTTTACCCAACAACCAATAAAACCCGGCTTGAAGTACCTTTGCCGCTATTCTTTCACTACCATAATGTCTCCCATACGCAGATGAGTGGCATTCATGCAGTATGTTCTTTACTTCACTGTGGGGCACACATATTCTAATCATCTTGTTGGCGCACTGTTTGAATAGGTAAGGATCGTCTCACATATACCACTTGACGTCATGGAGAAATTTCTTTTTCTGCTATCGTGTAAGATCAGGAGGAAGAATGTTGCTCACTAGATAATTTGCGAAGTTCATGTACTATGGAAATTTTGTATTTATCCAAAATAGTTGCTCATCCGGGAATGACTCGTTGATTACACACTTGTCCTCTTCCTCTTTATTCTGGTTTTCCAGCCTAGACAAATGATCGGCGACTTGGTTTTCTGTCCCCTTTCTATCATTTATTTCTAAATCAAACTCTTGTAAAAGAAGAATCCATCTGATAAGGCATGGCTTAGAATCTTTTTTCGAAATCAAGTACCGAATTGCCAAGTGATCTGTATAAACTACCACCTTTGTGCCAATCAAGTATGCTCAGAATTTATCGAACACATATACTACTGCTAGTAATTCTTTTTCCATAGTTGTGTAGTTCAATTGAGTCTCTGTGAGTGTCTTACTTGCATAATTTATGGCATGAAATACCTTCTCTTGGCGTTGACCCAAAACAGCCCCAACTGCATAGTCACTTGCATCATACATTAGCTTGAAGGACATATTCCAATCTGGCGCAATGATTACGGGAGCTGTAGTCAATTTCTTCTTCAATAACTCAAATGCCACTTTACACTCCTCATCAAACTTGAAAACCGAATCCTTCTCTAAGAGACTGCATAAAGGTTTTGAAATTTTAGAGAAGTCTTTAATGAATCTTCTGTAAAACCTGGCATGTCCCAAGGAACTCCGAATTACCTTAACTGAACTTGGTGGAGGAAGTTTTTCAATCATTTCCAGCTTTGACTTATCCACCTCTAATCCGTGAGCTGAAACTTTGTGCCCCAAAATTATACCTTCTTCAACCATAAAGTGGCACTTTTCCCAGTTCAGGACCAAATTCGTATCTATGCATCTTTATAGGACCATTACCAAATTTTCCAAACATGCATCAAAATCATCCCCATAGACAGAGAAGTTGTCCATGAAGATTTCCTCATTTTTCTCCACCATATCCGAGAAGATAGCTATCATACACCGCTGGAAGGTAGCGGGTGCATTACACAAACCGAACGATATTCTCCTGAATGCAAATGTGCCGTATGGGCATGTAAGTGTGGTATTCTCTTGATCTTCAGGAGCGATGACGATCTGATTATAACCCGAATATCCATCCAATAAGTAGTAGTACTCATGTTCCGCTAATCTGTCTAACATTTGATCGATAAAGGGCAAAGGAAAGTGATCTTTGCGAGTAGCCTTATTCAACTTCTTGTAATCCATACAAACCCTCCAACTAGTCACTGTCCTTGTCGGAATTAGCTCATTGTCTTCATTTTGTACCATGGTCATTCCTCCCTTTTTCGGCACACATTGCACCGGACTAACCCACTTACTGTCTGAAATCGGGTAGATGATACCCGAATCCAACCATTTAAGTATTTCCTTTTTTACTACTTCCTTCATGATTGGATTGAGCCGTCTTTGTTGATCCACTGTAGGTTTTGCATCGTCTTCCATCAGAATTTTATGCATGCAAAAGGATGGGCTGATTCCCTTGATATCTTCGATTGTCCATCCTATAGCCGATTTGTGGTCCCTCAACACTCTCAACGACTTTTCTTCCTGTAATTCGTTAAGTGCAACAAAAATAATAACAGGTAAAGAATTAGAATTACATAAATACGCATACCTGAGGTGTTTAAGGAGTGGCTTAAGTTCAAGATTCTGTGGCTCCTCCAATGATGGTTTCATCCTTTTTGTGACTTTCTCTTCCGCGTGCAATGGTTCAAATGGTGTTTTAAATTTGCTAACTTGTGGCAAGGAGTCTAGCATCTGCAAGTAGTCCACAAATTTTGGATCATCTAACTCATCATCTCCCAATAGTGTCGTTTCCAATGGATCATTCCCCAAACTTTTACCTATGTCTTCGCTGATTATCTGGTCAATGATATCCATTCTGAAACACTCTTCTTCATCCGCATGGAATTTCATGTCCTTGAACACATTAAATTTTATTTCTTGATCTTGGACCCTCATAGTTAGTTCACCTTTTTGTACGTCGATGAGTATCCTACCCGTAGCCAAGAAAGGTCTCCCTAGGATGATTGGGATGTTCTTATCTTCCTCAAAATCCAGAATAATGAAATCCACAGGGAATATAAACTTGTCAACCTTTACCAATATGTCCTCCACAATGCCTCTCGGGTACGTGACTGAACTATCCGCCAACTGCAATGAGATATTCGTAGGCTTTTGGAGCGGGAAAACCCAATTCTGTAAAAACTGATAATGGCATAAGGATCACACTTTCCCCTAAATCACAGAAACATTTGTTGAACGCCATATTCCCAATCGTGCACAGAATAGTGAAACTTCCTTGATCTTTCAACTTTGGTTACAACTTTCGCTGTAAAACTGCTCTACATTCCTCTGTCAATGCCACTGTCTCGAAATCTTCAAACTTATTTTTCCTGGACAAAATCCCTTTCTTGAATTTTGCATAGCTTGGCATCTGCTCCAGGGCTTCTGCAAACGGGATGTTAATATGAAGTTTCTTAAAAACTTCTAAAAATTTCGCGAACTGCTTATCTAATTTCAAATTTTGGACTCTCTACTGAAACGGCGGTGGAGGATACACAATTGGCTTGTCATTTAACTTTGTTTTTTCACTTTACTTATCCTCACCCTATTTTTCTTCAACCACTTTGTTGTCAGCAACTTTGTCATCCGATATAGCTGAATTTTTTGCACCTTTCCCATCTACATATTTTCCACTTCTCAAGGTGATTGCCTGACACTGCTCATGTTTTCCCTTCGAATTTCTTTCGATGTCACTTGGTAAAGTCCCACGAGGTCTGTTGTTCAATGCTAAGGCAATTTATCCCATCTGATTATTTAGATTCTTGATGGCTATCTCTTGCGATTTCATTGCCATGACTTGATTTTTCATAGCCGCCTCATTGCTTGTTATGTACTTTGTCAACAACTCCTCTAAATCTGATTTCCTTTCTTGATGTTGAGCTGGTTGTGATGAATCTGGAATCCCGGGGGATATGATTGTCTTGGAGCTTGTTGATACTGATTATTACTCCACGAAAAGTTAGGATGATTCATATTCCCTTGATTGTAAGCATTTTGGTATGTATTCTGTGGAATTCTGTTGTAGCTACCCACAAATTGTACTGACGCTGGGTTGATTGTGCATTGATCTGTAGGATGCTCACCCGCGCACAATTCATAAATAACCACAACTTGTTGTGCCTGTGCCCCTGACATAACATCCAACTTCTTTGAGAGTGCTGAAATTTGCTCTTGTATTGCTGTCACACCATCTACTTCTAGCACTCCAGTTACCTTTGCTTGTGTCATTCTTGCCGTGGGCCATAGTCTCTATCAATTCGTAAGCCTCCTCATAACTTTTAGCCATAAACGCTCCACCCGAAGCTGCATTGTAATACCCGGTAAAAAATTAATAAATAAATATTGCATAATAAAAAATATTTTATTTTAAAACATATTAATTAGACTTTATCATTTATTTGGGTCAAACTAGTTATTTAATTTGTGTGGGCTAATAAGTATTAGTAAGTGATGAATAAATTAAATTAGAAAATTTTGGGCCTTAATATTGATTGAACCCAATTAGAAGCTTATTAGAACAAGACCTCTTCATTAATAAACATCTATACCTAATTGTATTTCATAATATAACTGAGGGAAATAGAGGAGAAAGAGAATTGTGTGGCTGCGAAAAGAGAAGTAGGCGAGGCGACAGAATTATCGAAGAGGAGAAATTCGTGATACTTGGCAAGACCAATTTAGTAAGTAATTGTTATTTTTAAGGGTTATATCTATCAAGTATATTTCAGAGTATGCATAATGTTTCTGTAACTGTAGTAATATCTTATTGGTTAATATGGATAGTATGGGTAATATATGCGCATATATGTAATGAGAATCCTATGAATCTAATGTAATCAGGAAGCATGTAATGATGAATACATATATTGATTAAAATAATAATAATAATAAATTCTATTTCAAACTAATGAAAGTATGCATGTTACTTTTGCTTCTTAGAAACTGATACTTATATTGAACGTAATTATCATCTTGATCATCTATTGGCAGTATTAAAGAATGCTTATGATATTCATGTATAATTATGTTACACTTTAAAAAAATAAAAAAAAAGGAACTAACGTGATCATGCAATTGAAAAACTACTACACTTTTGTAATATAACAAGGATTATATATATATATATATATCAAGTTTGATTGCAGGATGGGTTGTATAGGTATGTATATATATACACACATATATATATATATATATATATATATATATATATATTTTAATATGTATTTAATTTATGAAGCGTGAAATTGAATTAGTGAATCAAATTGAAAGTTATGTATATTAATTTAAACTCGTTAATCTTGTTGATAAAATTATAAAATTTATTTGATAATAAATTTAACAGTATTATGTTGTTAGTGGGTAAATTTGTAATTAGTAATTTAACTTATAGATATTTATTAATTTTTGTTAATTTGTGTAATTAGTTCGAACGAAGGGGATTTAAACAGATATACTTGGAATATAAATTTTGGAGTATTAATAATTGATATAAAGTGATGATTAAAGGCATATTAAATAGATTATGAATTATTTTAGAATTATTAGTTTGGATTATTTTTATTTTGAGGTGAATATGTTTAGGTGATGAATAACGTTTCGTATTTGATATCGTTGACATTTGAGGGTAAGATTTTGTGGAGTTTGCTATAAATGGTTTGGAAGTATCAGGTACAGATTCCGTACTCTTTCAGCGATACCTTTGTTAAATTTGATTTGTTCGTTTGTTTCCTTATTTCGAATTCTATTATGATTTCACATAATTGTTTATTGTGAAATAAATATATTAGTTTCATTTTAGAGTTGATACGTATGACTCGAATTTGTACTCTTTGAATCAGGTTATCATGTTTAATATTATTTATTTTGATAATTGTAGAGCGGTACATGTTGCTACCTTCCATTTGAAACCTTGTGACTATAACTTGATTCGGTTCAACATGTACATATAGAACCCTTTTGTTGGTATTATGTCGCATGTGTTGTGACATGATATTTTTGTTAGAATATACCGTAGAGTATGCCTGAGTTATAACCATCTGCAGGGGGTACCACAGGCACGTCGTTTTGGCACGAGAGACGTGACACTTTCCGTGGCGGTGTGATTAGTCCACGACGTCTCCATTTTGGGCTCCGGAGAAAGTGGACCATTTGGTGTTTTGTTGTGGGAGGCGTATGGGTTAACCCTAGTTTTCTGTTCTGCGGATTGGTGATGTTGTGCCAAACACACCTATCCGATTTGCATACATTTGGATTCGCGGTCCAATGTGTGATTTGCATGTGTGGCATTATTTTGACTTGCCTGTGTGGTATGGTTTTGACTTGCCTGTGTGGCATTATTTGACTTGCCTATGTGGCATTATTTTGACTTGCCTGTGTGGCATTGTTTTGACTTGCCTATGTGGCAAGGTATATTTCTGAGCTCAATCGGTATGAAATAACCCCAGCCATTTGTTTCAGCCTATTATTTTATTGTATTAGTTGTTGGCTTCTGTTCAGTTCAATTCATCGGATTAATCACTTCAGTTCGTTATTTCTTTAATATTCTGTCTGTTTCATTAATTATGTTGGTTCAAATATATTCCATTCAAATCTTCAGAGATTTTATTTTTGTTAGAGGTAATATTTTGTCTCAGTTGATTTTGTATTTTAGTTGTATATCTTTTGTATCTTTATATCTGTACTGGGCAATTGGCTCATGCTGTGTTTTTCTTCCGGCAGGTTTGCAGGGGTGATTCAGGGCTAGCTAGTGTGATGAGAGAGTTGCCTTTGACCATCTAGACTGTTTCGAATTTTAAGTTTTGGTTATTTTGACTCTATTTGGAGAATTGTATTTAGTACGCTATTAATGGATCACCACTATTAATGCTTTGAGGTTATTAGTGCTCTGTTTTCTTATTTTGAGGTTTGTTGTGCTTTGCATGTGACCTCCCTTTCCTTTTCGGGAAGGGGGTGTTACTAGAGATGGTATCAGAGCTTAGGTTCTTTCTTGTAGGAAAACCTATTTAGGTTTGACCTATGAGTTGTGGGTAAATCACTGGGTAGACATAGGAATTTGATTCGATTTTGTTCTCTGTTTGGTTGGTCTTGATTTTGACAAAGTGTTTTTAACTCTTTGAGTTGTAGTTGATTTGAGAAAGCCGAGATAATTTGTTAAGATTATTATTGTTATGCGTTGGAGCAATAATATTAGTTAAAGATTATGATTGGATCATTAAGGAGAATAAAGTTATGCCTTGTACAATTAATAAATGATCATATATGAGATGCAATTATGATTTGATTATTTTTATCAACGAGAATTTGGTTTTGGAGATTTTTTTATAGTGCTTTTGGGTGATAATCTATTATGATCTTAGAATTAAGGATTTGATTTGGGTGATGATTTAGTTTTGTTAAGTTATGGATAATTTGAGGTATGTGTATTGATGAAATAATATGATAAAGTGAAAACTATTAAGTACAAAGGATCTCTTGTAATTTTGAGTTGTTGTAAAAATTCAAGGTAATTAGATTATTCTTTTGGTGTAGATGAATTTTGCGATTATTTTCTAGTAAAATATTGGAGTTATCTTTTATGAAATTTTGAGTGATAGTATGAGGAGATCTAGAAATTTGTTGGGTTAATATTTGCATTAAGAGAATGATTGATTCATTATATGATTAAATAACAAGTGATGAAATTCAATTGATTTGGAGAGATCTCGAATAGCTATAGTGTAACAACCCGATATTTTCTATATAAATAAATCATAAATTTTGCGTATAAATTTTTACCTGTAAAGTCCACGAACCCGGATACTTGAAACCGGAACTCGGTACTTCACGATACCATTTCTATGAGCGGAATAATACTAATAATAATAACAATAATATAAATTTTAAACTTAACTTACATTTATCAGAGTCTAATCCCAAGTACGCACCTTTACTACATTATTTACATGATATATAATACATATCATTAATTTAATACAATTTAACTATTACAAGATATACCAATAACATGTCATGTTTGCTTTCCTTTTCACTAGTTCTGGCATGAGCTTTCCGGTCCTTCACACTTAGCTGAAAACATTTAAATTAAGTAAGGATGAGCATTTGAGTGCCCAGCAAGTATTTATATATATATAAGTTGAAAGAATTTAAATGTTTTCTTTATAATATTTTTCTACAACCGGTCAATAGTTGTGAAGTAATCTGTACCAATAACAATAACATAACAACCCTCTTTCAAATTTTTGAAATTATGTATTGTCTATACATGGGGTTTCTGTGACACATTATGAACATTGTTTTCATTTTCGAAAGGGTTTAAACAGAAATTCATCTGTAAACCGGCCATTACTTACGGGCCTGAGGGTGTACAATCCATGGGCCCTGTATTGATCAATACTACATTGCTAGAACGATATTATCGTTCATCCTTTGTCCGCCGTAGCGCATAAAAATTTTCCCATTATCGAGATGTTCAAACCTGTCGGGTTTTTATATCAAAGGTCTTATATAATTCAACATATATGTATATCAAAGGTATATCAACATGTGATTAAATACAATGATTATCCAAGTGGGGACACTTGTATAATCATTTATAGAAATTAACGAATAGAATATATAACTGAATTATCATATACTAACATGTTGATAATTAATGGGCATATATAATATAGGCTTAACGATCTGTACAATAATAATATAACTTTGAAACATTCTTACACTTGTCCAATGCATAAAGAAAATGCAACGGTAGGATACTTGCCTGATGCGCTGCTTACAATTACGCAACTTAGATTTATCTTTTCTATCACGACCTATCATTAATCAAATCATTTATTCGATTAGAACAATATACCTTAACACATAGTACTGCATTTCGCAGTCAGTACATAACCTAATCACCTTATCACACATGTTTCACAATCATGGCATCACAAACAAACATCAACTCATTCCTAATCACATTGTCACACATATTTCACAGTCATTGCATCACAAACAAACAGTTAACTCATTCCTAATTACATTATCACACAACTTTATTCACCATTGAATCACAAATAAAATAATTAACTAACTAAATTTCTAAGTCCACATCAATTTCTGAACCATGTCGGTCTACCGACATCTTTATCGGGTAATTATTGAGCCTAAGACTCTAAACAGTTGTTCAATATCCATTTAGACTAATTAAATAACAGTCATATCATTTTTCATGACCTTATAATAATTATAAAATAATTATTACCATTTACCATAATTTTTAAAATATCAGAATCATTATTAAATGATTTAAATATCAAACAATTCTATTCTCATCAATAATTAATTAATATAAAATTATTAATCAAACCATTGCCAAAATATTAAAGTTATTTATAATAACTTAAAATATTTGTAAAGTACTTATATTACCCTTAAATGATTTTTAAAACATTTAAAATCATTCTTAAATAATTACCATTAATATTAAAATATTAATGTACTATTTATCTAAATATTAAAAGTTATTAATTATAACTTTAAAATATTTTTAATTCACTTACATCATTTTTAAATGATTTTTAAATAAATAAAACCATTTTAAAACTATTTATTTAATATAACTATTAAATAAATTTAATATTATTAATCATTAAATAAATATCTTTAATATTAAATTATTAATGAAAATATCCCTTAAATATTAAAAGTTATATTTTATAACTTAAAATATCTTTAAACACTTTATTTTCATTTAAAATGATTTTTAAAATAATAAAATCGTTTTTAAACTAATTTATTTAATATAATATTAAATAAACTAAATATCACTAATAATAAATTAATATCATTAATATTAAATTAATAATATTTTTCATGACAAAATATCAAAAGTCATATTCTATAGCTTAAAATATTTTTATAATACTTTAAATGATTTTTAAAATCATAAATTTTATTTTCCATAATTTATTTAATATATTTATTAAATAACTTAAACATCATTAATATTAATTAATTAATGAAATTTCATCACAAAATATTAAAATTCATCAAAAATGACTTAAAATATTTTCTAACACAATAATATAATTTTTCATGATTTTTCATGAATTAAAACCATTTTAAATAATTTATTTAATATTATAACTAAATAAATAAATACCTTTCACACATTCTTACCTTTTAAAATAAATAAATATTCTAAAATTATTTCATATATTATTTAAATAATATAAGATTTATATTTTCCTTGAAAAATAATTAATAAAACATTTTCAATAAGGAATTAATTAGTATAAAAATATAATTGGTAATAGTCAATAATTCTAAAATAAATTTATTTGCAATACTTAATGTAATAAATAAATTTTATTTATCACACATATAATTATAATTACACATTACCTTGAAACATATCATTCATATTTATTTTAATAAAAAAAAATTTATACGCAAAATTTATGATTTATTTATATAGAAAATATCGGGTTGTTACACTATTCATCCTCGTTCCGGATCATCTTGAATCACCTCAATCAAAGTTCGTATGAAAACGTTATGTCCGTTTTACTGCAGGAGGTCAAAACTGCCCGACCCAGACTACTGTTCCAACGCTGGGGCGCGAGAACTAAGTCATGCATTAGCACTGGGGCGTGAATTTCAGCGCTTGGGCGTGAAGTTCTGGGTTATTTTTGGCGCTGAGGCGCGAAAATCACAGTTGGGGCGCAGATTTTGGCGCTGGGGCGCCAAAACTTATAGAACCCAACCACGAAGAATAGGATAACTAAATTCTGGACTAATTACTACTGCTAACATCTAAATTAAGACGTAAAACTTATATAGATTAATCATAAACATTTACTTATCATACACATACCAATTTAAAGCAATTAAATAATAATTTTAGAAAATTTAAATCCTTGAAACCATAGTTTAAAGCCCAACTCCATTGTTGACGTTATTTTACAAGGTTTAACACTGTAAACCACAATTATCCAACGAATTCATTCCTTTAACCTGCGTTCTCATTAAGTCCTTACCCAATTAACATACATAAGGTTCAATTTCACAAGTAGCATACCTAATTTTGTTATCCTACAAAACATGTTCATGTACATGTAATCACAGTAAAACCAATTTCTTTCTTGCATATGTAATTTAGCATACAATCACATATATATACTTATATATATATATGCTAGTTATAACAATTACCATTACAAATACGCATAATTTCATAATCAATTATAAAAACATGGTTTATAGAAAATTTTGTAAAAACTTTATATTACAATCAAGAACACAGAGAACGTAAAACGTATATAGTGTTATGATTATGGAAAATACCTCTTGTTGCTTTGAAAATTCTTTCACTGAGAATCGCTTGAACACTCAGAACTTGCTTTGAAATCCCAGCCTTTTCTCTCTCAAACTCTCTCAAATTCTCTCAAATTCTTTTCTCTTAAGCCAATTTCAGACCCAAAACTCTTTTACGTGAAATAAAACAAAGGCAACGCACACATTTTCAAAACGTCTAAAACCGAAGTCTTACTAATGACCTTATTAAATCAGCGGTTACCAAAAATTATTATATATTATTTATATTTTATTTATTTAGTTTATTATAATTTAAATTTTAAAATAAACCAAAAGTTATAAGGCTCCGTTTGGCAAAACTCTTTAAAAATTAAAGACTTACTATATTTAAGTCTTGTTTGACAAAACTAAATTAAACTCCTTTAATTTATTTTAATAACTCTTTTATAATATAGTTATTTATCACACTTTATTTAGTTAAGTTTTCATACTTAATTTAATTAATTCTAATAACAATTTATTGAATAAATTATTTAATCATTATAAACTCTCTAACTTAATTATTAAATTAAATTAGAATATTATCTCATAACAATTAATTTCCTTAACCCATTAATTATTTATTAAACAAATAATTAACCAAATCAAATCAAATCAAATTAAACAAATATTTATTTAACAACAAACAAATATTTATTCAACAATAAAAACATTCATTAAATATTTATATAATTTAATAAATATTTATAATTACAATAAAAATTCTAGATTGCTACATTAATCACATCGTAATAAGAATTTCAATTATCAAATTCTTATTTTAATAACTTATGAAAAATTCGGGTTGTCACATGACCTTTTGATGTGTTAAAATGGGTGGGTGAGGTAGCTTATATGATAGCCTTACCTCCAGGCTTAGAACGAATACGTAATGTGTTTCACGTATCTGTGTTACATCCTTATAAGCCGGATTATAAGCACGTAATAGAGTATGAACCTATTCATATCGAGAAGGACTTAACGTACGAAGAGACGCTAATTCAAATCATCGATAGAAAGGAACAAGATTTGTGGAACAAAGTCATACCTTCCGTAAAGGTGATATGGAAGAACCACGATGCAGAAGAAGCAACGAGGGAAATAGAAGAAAAGATAAGGAAGGATTACCCTCAATTATTTGTGTAATGTGAGACGAGATTCTGGGGACAGGATCTTTATAAGGGGGGAAGAATGTAACAACCAAGAAATTCGTATACTTTGTAAAAAAAATTTTAATAAAATAATGAATAAAATTATATTATTTGTTATTATTATGTGTTAGTAAGATGAATGTCGTTCTATAACCTAGAATCGTCCAAAAGTCGTAGTATTTTAACCACGTGAAGGAATTAAAGTGTTTGAATTTTCAAGACGAAAATAAAAGTTTTTCGAGAAATTTTCTGAAAAACACTATTCATCGATTTCTACTCGGGAACTATCTTTGAACTTCTGAGAAATACGTAACGTTATAATATCAAGGTGAGATGAATTATGTAATAATAATCTAAGTATGGAAAACGCAATATTTTGCATGCGGACTTAATTAGAGAACGTTAGGAATATCAAGCGTTAAGAAGATAATGTAAAGATCGTATGATACATATGTATTGTGCGAAGTAGTGTATACGAGTATGATACGAAGTATTATATTAGTATATGGGAATGATGGTGTTCCGTATATTATGAATTAATATACGAGTTAGAATACGAGAATTATACGTATAGTATATGTGATAATTTTTTTTAATTAAATGGCATAGACTAGTAAGATTGTGTAAACAATTGAATAGTCCAATAAACATTACGGGGTAAGCCCAAGGGGTGGTTAATGTGAAGCCCAAAACAAATTAATTCAAGCCACAAGAATAAGCTATGTAATTATACTAGGCCCAAAGCTATGATACAATGGGTAAAGCTAGATCTATGGGGCAACCCATGGGTGATCTTGGTGCCCAAGTGTTGTGATGACCAAGAACTTTATGTGGTGGCCAAGTATCTTGTGTAGGAAGAAAGTTTATTTAGCTGTTAAGAATGGAATAGTAAGGAGGTTAATAAACGAGGTGGATGTCTTAATGACCCATTTGCCCTAACTTTGGAAGCTCTATAAATAGCAAGCTTACAATTCATTATTTGTTTGTTCAAAATTACCCAACAACTTTCCTTACAAAACAACTTAATTGGTAGAGAGAATAAGCACTTTTAAAAGTCAAACTTCCAATGTTAGATTTCCAAGAAGAAGAAAGCTAGTCATCAAAGGTAAATGATCCTATGATATTAGTCTTCTATCTCTACCATAATAGCTTGATAGAGAAGTGATGGTCATGTTTTCCAAGAAATCATAAGAAGTGAATAATCAATGGACTTAAGCCGAATAAGTCATGAATAAGTAAGATAAACCTAAATAAGTTATGAACATATGATTAACTTGTCATATAAAGTTAGTATGATTGATAAGATGTAAGAATGTTGTTTAAAGGACTTAAACCAATAATAAGTCATAAGGAATGAAATCTTATAAATTATAATTTGTTAAGTTATGAACTTATGAGGAATAAGCCATAACCTAATTTAAAGATAAGTTATTGTAATATGTAGGTTGAGATGTCTAGTTAATGAATTAAATCCATTTGTATTGATAAACAAATTGTTAGTAACGAAGTTTTGCCTGAATTCACACGATTGGACGATAAACGTCGAATTCGTGAAATTCTTGGAATGGAAGTCGGATTTTGTGTTTGAACTCGAAAATGTTGGTTCTCGATGGAGATAAGTCGTATTAACCATTATAGAGTTGTGGACTCAAAAATGACCGGATTCTGACTTAGAACGAAGAAACCAGCGTTGAACGTTCACGAACGTTTATCGTTTTCGTTAAAAATAAACCAATAGGTGAATTTTGAGTTAACAAAGTCAAAAATATAAAATTCTTGCATGAACACGTAGAGTGTGTGATTTGTGAACTATAGGCTCTTGAACGAGCCAATTCAGACTTATAACGAAGAAGTTACGAGCCCGGGAGTTTCATAAAAATAAAACTCTGTAAAAAATTTCTGCTGCACAGAGCTGGCGCTGCGGCGCCAGCCCAAGGCAAAATAGGTGGAGCCGCAGCGCCGAGCATGGCCGAGAGAATGTTGTGACCTACTGAAGTTTGGCATCGCAACGCGGCCCATTGTATTAAAGTTGGCGTCGCATCGCCGAAACCGGGGAAAACCTACAGACGAGTCGCGCCGCGGCGTGGGTCAGAGTAGTAAAGTTGGCGCCGCAGCGCCAGCCTTAGGGTTTAGACAATGAAGAAAGTTTATAAGTATAACATAAATGGTAATTGATTACAATGAATTATGGAACTTAATGAAACATTGTTAAGACATGTTTAAACCTTAAGTATGATCATTTAGGGTTGAAATAAGTTAATTGTATGTGAACGTAAGAACGACATAACGGAAAGCCGGAACCAATAATAACAAATCTAATACAAAATTAGATTGAGAAGAAGGGTAAGGTTCTCTAGGAACTATGTATGTTATTCATGACCTAATGTGTTATGTGATGTTATCATCTACTGTAGAAACTTAAAGACTTAAAGTGCACATGTTATAACTGTAACAGACGCTAAAGACAAGTATTCTAACCCTTGTTTCAGTTCAATCTGGATAAGCTTTGTGATTCATGTATTCTTACGCATGAATTAATGTGTGATGAAGTCAAAGCAAATTTTTTCGGCTAGATTTAAGATGTTTTGGATTTCTTATAATCTATCAAAGTATGGTCAATGTTTTACCAAATTATATTAGTGTGGTTTTCAAATGAAGACTGAGTATGCAAAAATGTTTTGTCGTCAAACGACAGGCACGTGAAGTTGCCACAACTTAAACGTACATACGTTTAATCAATGTAGTGTTGATCAATATAGAGTACTATAGGTTGATCACCTAGACGTGCTCGTAAGAAATGTCGGACTTACAGACTTTGTGTCGGGATGTCCTTTTCAAATAAAGTATGAAATGCTCAAGGTCTTAGACCGGAATTGATGTTTTACTGAATATTGTTATTGTAAAACATTTTAAAGAAAAGAGAAGTTTTATTTTGAATTATCAATAGTACTTCATAACTATTGTTCAGTTATTGAAGATATATGTTTTCTGTGATCCAAGCATATTGTTAAATAGAATTGTTGTAGTTGCTGAGCTAGTTATGCTCACTCTTACTTGAACCATATGAACGCAGCTAAGATCGAACGGACCAAAGGCTCCGGCAAGGATAAGGTCAAGGCGAAGATGAACCCGTAGATTACTTATGTAATAGTATAGGTTTAATGTTGTATTATATTTGATAATATGACAAGAACAAATGTAATGATTATAAAGAACCTGGGAAATGTTAATATTATTTTGAATATATAGAAGACATGTTCGTTCTTTTGAGGCTTTTTAATTGAATGTATGTGTGAATGGTAGTATTGTGTAGCACCATCTGTTGGGTTGGAAGATACCCGGATTTGGGGGCGTCACATATATACTATAACATCTTGAGTTTTAACTAGTGGAAATCGAGTATAGAGGTGCCTAAAGCCATTCGATAACCAATCTCGTGCCAGACTATAAGATCTCTTCAAGTTTGCTTCTTTTTCTTGCTTTACTACATATATATATAAACACTTTATATATATAGATCTACCTTTGTATAGCATAGATCTAACTTTTGAACTGTTCATTTTGTGTAAATAGTCAATATTTGCGTTGTATTAACTAGATCTATACTAGATCTAGCCAGATCTAGCTTTTAACCTGTTCAAAAGTTGTAAAACTTGAACTTGGATGCTAGAATGGCTAAGATCTGTATAGATCTAGTTTACTTTCTAGTTTTTATAAATATTCAGCATCCACGTGACCCTAGATCTGTATTTAGAGGAAACGGGAGGTTTGTTTAATCACATACAAGGATTTGTTCAATAAATCACTTATTTAGCGAAGCTTTTTAGTTATTTGTACATAATATGTTTAAATATTCATTGTGCAACCTTTGAATATTCATGTAAGCCTAGGACTACAGAGGATTGATGATTCAATCAATGGATCTAGATCCGGTTCTGAAAATGGACTTGTTTAAGTTGTAAATGCCAACTTGCAATCCAGTGTACATTTAAATTCAGGGCCTTAAAATGGTTATCCGAATTTAAGTCTCTAAAATAGTGAAAACATGTATGTGGTGCTCGGGTTTACTTCAATGACTTCCATGCTCATAAGGAGCCCAACCCTTGTATTTTCTAATTTTCATTTCGTCACTCCAAAATGATTTTAAATCAAATTAACAAAGATTTTATAAAATATAAATCACATCTGAATGGATAGACTTGAGGAAAAATCAAGCCATTAGAACCCCGAGTTCTAAACCACCCCAAAGATGCTTTGCATCTCAATAAAATCAAACAAAGCCGCTTCTAGGATCAAAAGATAGGCTTAATACAAGATAAAAGGAAGTATCAAAGGCCTTAATTCCTATTTGAGTAAAAGGGTTTGAAAATCAGATTTTAAAACCTCACTTTTATATGTTTTCATATATATCTATTAAAACTAAAATTATATATAAATCACACCCTTTGTACATAGGTCCAAACATGCATATCACTACTTTTAAAATAAAGCACAAAAAATCTTTGCAAAACAAATCAAAATCTTTCAACACACACACACAATATGCATAGGGAATGAAAAAGTAGCGGTAACCGTGTTTCACAAAATTTGGGGGGTGCCTAACACGTTCCCCTCACTTAAGCAAGCCCCTGAAATCTATGTATCTCGACTTCAAGACCAATTAAATAGAGTCACACATTGGGCCATATTGCAAAAACCTTTCAAAACTCGATTGAGTTGATACCTCTATTTAAACTCATATCAACTGGCGGCTCTATCTAATTCGGCCCAATCATTAAACTTAAACTTTTCAAATTGTCGACATTTATGTCAGTATTTTCTATAAAATACACCCTTGCAATATAAATCAAACATAGATCACATAAAGTGTAAACAAAACAAATAGAAAAGGAAAAAACACGGCGTCGACATGTGGCGACTCTGCTAGGGACAGTAGAGGGCTTAAGCTGCATTTCAATCTTTTTAATTCCCTTTAATCTGCATGTGTGTGAATGTTGTCTTTACATTGAATGAATGTGAATGAATGCTATATTTACAGCGATTTATATTAGTTCTTCACATGAAATGGATGTGAATGAATGAATGCACAAAGATGGAGACATATGGTTGCATAAGACATTCCTCCCATGACAGAAATTAAAATGGTGATGTCATTCATCGATATACAATAAGCTCCATATTATGAAAGGGTCTTAGCTGGAATAGGAAAATTGTTCTCAAAAATGATTAAACATGGACAAATGGCTGAAATGGGGTTGAATTCATGAAAGATCAAAGACTTCACTACTTTAAAGGCAGTTGTTTAGCACATCCAGACTGAAAATTATGGGTCTAACCCTAGGAGAACCCATAAGAAAAAGAAAGAAGATGTATCCTTGATACTTCAAAGTCAGAATCGGCGAGGCAGTCAGAACATACTTATTTAAAAGCAAAAAATTACTCTTCATTCCAAACATCTGTAAAGCCTCCAAATCCTCCGTTCAGAAAGCAGGAGAAGTTAAACACAGAAGAACTTTTACACCCTTAGAAGATTCATTTGAAAACATATTGAAGCTTTTGACAACATAGAAGAATATCACTCAACTCCTTCCACCTGCAAATCCAAATGGGAAAAGTTTTGACCCAAGCAAAACGTATGCTTACCATTCTGGGTCCCCTGGCCATGATACCCAAGAATGTTGATCTCTCAAACACAAGATATAATACATGATAGATAGTGATGAAATTTTGATGACAACACCAGAACAACCACATGTCCAAGATAATCCTCTATTTCAGCATAATGAGGAAGAAATAAATATAATCAACACGGGGAGTGGAGAAGGTTCCAAATACCTCAAGTATATTGGAGAATCTTCAACTGAAAGTAACCTCGCAAAGACAGGTTATTCTGAAGGACAACCTTCAATAGAGCAAGAGCTAAAGTCCATCGAAGAACAGATTGATCAATTGGCAGAAGTAATGGTATATCAATATCAAGTCACTAGACAGTTGATATGCCAAATCGGCCAGAGTTAAACAAATATCCTCCCGATTTCAAGGAAGGATCACATTAGATTCCAAGAAAATGAAACCTTGACGGAGAAAGTTGCAAGGAAAGAAAGATTTTGTGATCGTAGAGAGTTTGCAGCTAAAAGAAAGTTCACTTCTTTAGGCCAACCAATGGTAGAAATTTTACAGATGTTGATCCATGAAGGAAAGATAACAGAACTTTTACCCTAGTGGGCCCTCAATCAAGGAGGTTCGATGCCACTAAAATATGTAAGTACCATTCCACAACTCCTGATCATAACACATAAGGTTGTTGGGCACTTCGTCACCTAATCCAAATTCTAATTGATGGTGATGATTTACAAATTATAAAAAGTGACAATACCGGATGTGAAGAAAAGGATATATTTCCTCCTAGAATACAAAGATGGAGGGAAGTTATAGCAGTCATTTCCTCTAAAGGAGACATACCTGTAGCACCTTTAGTAATTCAAGGAATAGGGGATAATAGAGGAAAGAATCCTATGAAGATAGTTGCACCGTAACCACTGATGTTGTCATATCAACCACAGTATCCCATAATCTATTTAGGGAAAAATACGGGATCAACATCAGATTGTAACATTGTTCTATCCAAGGATAATATGTTGTACTTACCTCAATGCATGTTAAAGCCCATTATCAAAACCCCGAGTAAAGTACCCGAGAAAAAGATTGCAGAATTCCTCAACAAAATGGGGCAGAATGAAGCCAGAGTAGTGAAAAGTTTAAAAGAAGCGCCCATTCAGATCTCCATCATGGATTTGATCTTATCTTCCAAAGATCATCTTAAAATTCTGGTGCAAGTACTGGAAGAAGCACGTCTGCCAAGAATGGTGGACACTGAAAAATTTTAGCACCTAATAGATCATGTTCTTAACAGTAATGTGATATCCTTCATTGATGATGACATACCAACAAAAGTAATGGGTCATTGTAAGTAACTATATATAGCAGTGATATCATCAGGATATGTGATTGGGAGGTATTACTAGATGGAGGATCATCCTTAAACATCTGCCTTTATGATACCTTAGAAAGGATGAAGATCAACCCGCACAGAATTCGGAGCAGTCATGTCGTCATAAGAGCCTTTGATGGATCTCGATGGGATACTATGGGAGAAATAGAGCTTCTAGTGGAGATTAGCCCACATACATTCCATATATCCTTCCATTCCATATATCCTTCCAAGTGTTAAACATCGCCACAAGATATAATTTACTGTTGGGAAGACCATGGATTCCTATGGCGGGAGTTGTCCCATCCACACTCCATCAATAGTTGAAATGCATCATCAATGACAATTTGGTGACTATTAATGCCAAACCAGAGTACCTAATCTCTATACAAAGGGATATGCCTATGATCAGTCTCAATAAAAGGATTTGAGCCTGTTATCTTTCAAGCATTCGAACTAAGCAACACTTACTATCGACCTATCGGGGCACCAGCCTTGAAATCAATAATCTCTCCCAAAGTAATGAATATCAGTCAAGAGATGATATCCTTGGGTTCTTGTCCAGGAAAAGGGCTAGGAAAAAATCAACAAGGAATTAAGAATCCCATTTAGATACTGAGCCAAGTAGGGAAAGCTGGATTAGGCTACTGCTCTAGATAAAAATATGGAAACCAAAATAAACATATGCCAACTCATCTATCAACCATCTTGTTACCAGATTTCACTGATGCAGGATTCAGGAAATAGGGAAGAAAGATTCATACCACAGTGTCTAATCTGCTAGTGCCAAAGGTCAATGCAGTTAAGGATAAAAATGAAGCACCCCTTCCCGCCAAGGAAGAAAAGATGCAGAATGAATGATTTCTGCAGGAAATTCAAGATTAATTTGCAAAGATGTTCTACTTGGCATATACTGATATCCCAGGGAAGGATACTGACCCTGATATAGATGCAGTTGTGGTCATCATCAAGGAGGAAAACAACAATAACCTGTTCATCATAGCGGTCAACCAGGACCAAACTCTGGATAATTGGAGCATTACTCGTAAAGGGTAAAAAGGACAAAAAGTCCATCTCCGTTGAAGTGTAGATATTATCAAACTACTTACTTTTATTGTATAGTGCTAGAAGTTTACTTTTGTTATGCTTTTACTGATACTTTGTATTATCAAACAGTTGCATACATTAAGTATAACCCTTTTGTTTTCAAGTTTCCAAAGTTAAATTTGTTTAGCTTTGCTCATGAATAGCCAAATCAGAGCAGTGACTATAACTTTAATGTAGAACTAGACTCTAACCTGATGGGAATCGATCAAGAGGAAATAGATGACAATGAGGTGCCCGAGGAGATCAAAGGACGGGTCAAAGATAAGCCCAAACTAAACCTTGAACAAACCATCCTTGTCAATATCAGAACCTCAGAAAATTCCAAAGAACTGGAAATTGGGTATAACCTTACCCTAAGCCAAAAGAAAGACCTAATTAAACTCTTGATCCAATTCCAGGATATGTTTGCGCGGTCGAATGAAGACATGATCGGATTATCCACTGATATTGTCATTCATCGACTACCCATCAAAAAGGGGTTCAAACCAGTCAAACAAAAATCAGGAGACTGAAGCCTGAATAGAGCATAAAAGTTAAAGAAGAAATTATCAAGCAATTCAAAGCAGGCATTATCATGGTATCAACTTACCCTAAATGGTTGTCTAATGTGGTTCCCGTGCCTAAGCCTGGAGGGAAGGTACAAGTATGTGTGGATTACAAGGACCTGAACAAGGCTAGTCTCAAAGATAACTTCACAATGCCTTTCATACACATCTTGATAGAAAACACAGCACAGTTTGACATGTATTCCTTCACAAATTATTTTCTTAGATACCATCAAATCATGGTTGCTGAAGGAGATAGGGAGAAAACTTCCTTTATCGCTCCTTGGGGAACCTTTTGCTATCGACGGCTAGCTTTTAACCTTATGAATGCAGGTGCCACATATAATAGATCCATGTTGGCTCTATATCATGATATGATGGACAAAGAAATAGATGTTTATGCGTCAAATCCAGAAAGGAAGATGACTACACCGACCATCTTGAAAAGATATTTAACCTGCTCCGCAAATATAACTTAAAGCTAAACTCAGCCAAGTGTGCTTTCAGTGTAGAATTTGGAAAACAGTTGGGCTTTCTAGTGAGCAATAGAGGTATTGAGCTAGATCCAACAAATATTAAAGCCATCACAAAGATGTCTATACCTCAGACAGAGAAGGAGATCTGGGGATTCCAAGGGAGAATCAATTTTATAAGCAGATTCATCTCCCAGCTCATAACAACTTGTGAACCCATTTTCAAGCTATTAAGGAAAAAGTCTTCTAGGAAGTGGAATTAGGAAAGTCAGAAAGCCTTCTTCGCCATCAAGAAATGCTTGATTGAAGCTCTTGTTTTGGTGCCTCCAAGGGACAAAGTTTTACTTTTCATGTACATATCATTCAATACCAATGCCATGGGCTATATGCTAGGGTAAAAAGATAATAAAGGCAAGGAAAGAGCCATCAATTACCTCAGTAAAAGGTTCAACATCTATGAACAGAGGTACACTTTAATTGAAAAGGCTTGTTATACTTTAGCATGGGCCGCCATGAGGTTACATCACTACCTCCATGATCACTCAACCTTTCTCATTTCCCGCATAGATCCTCTGAAGTACATATTCAGCAAGTCCATGTTAAATTGTTGATTGTCTAGGTTACAGCTAATCCTCCAATAGTTTGACATCATATATGTTACGCAAAAAGCCATTAAAGGTCAAGGAATTGTAGATCAAATGACCAAAGTACCAACAGAGGACTTTGAACCATTGGAAACTTATTTCTCGGATGATGGGGTATGGACAGTCCAATAAGGCCGTCAAGAAGATACAGGCCAATTTTGGAAACTATACTTTGACGGGGCTATAAATATGGAAGGTGCAGGAGCAGGGGCAGTTTTTGTATCCATTACAGGGGAACAGTATCCCATAACCACCAAGCAATAGTTTGTTAACACTAACAACAAAGCCGAGTATGATGGTTGTATAATGGGATTGAAATTGGTCTAATCAATGGGTATCAAATAAACCACCAGGGCATATCACACCAAAAAATTACATTTGTTGCCCTATCATCGATAGGTTATCATGATGGCTGTAGAATTCGAAGATATAGCCTTCACCAACATTATTTGGAATCAAGATAATTTCATAGATGCACTAGTAACCCTGGCCTCCTTAGTCAACCTTTCTACAAAAAGAGGAATCTCATACATCAGATTCACAAGCCAAATATCAAAGAAACTACATTGGAGAAGTATCTGATGAACTACCTCCCATCAAACAGCCATGACACCAGGATATCAAAAAATATCTATAGGATGGATCTACACCCGCTGGGGCCAGCCAAGATGAAATAAAGCGGATCCATAAAATGGCAATAAAATTCTACTTAAGTGGAGATGTTCTCTACAAAAGAGATATAGGAATGGAACTCCTAAGGTTTCTAGACAAAGACCAAGCTCAGAGGCTTATAAATAAAGTACACGGTGGAGTGTGTGGGCCACATATGAGCGGTCCCTTACTTGCCAATAAGATATTAAAATGGGGCATTATTAGGTCTTTGTCAAAGCTGACTACGATGATTACGTCAAGAGATGTTATCAATGCCAAATTTATAGAAATATTTTCCACACTCCTCTAGAAAAGCTACAATATATAAGTTCGTCGTGGCCTTTTTCTATATGGGGGATGGATGTGATCGGTCCAATAGAACCTAAAGCTAGCAATGGTCATCGATTCATCTTCACTATGATTGACTATTTCACAAAGTGGGTAGAAGCGACCTCCTTTCCCAAAGTCACCAAGGAGGTCATCATCAGTTTCCTCAGAAATAATGTGATCTATCAATACGGACAATTGAAGGTGATCGTATTAGATAATGCCAAGAATTTGTACAATCAGATGATGAAAGAATTGTGCAATAAATTCTATATCAAACATCTCAATTTCGTCATCTATCATCCCAAGATGAATGGAGCTGTTGAAGCAGCCAACAAAATCATCAAAAAGATAATGCAGAAGATGTCTGACAATCATAAAGGATGGCTAGATTTATTGCCACTGACTCTATTAGCATACAGAACATCAATACGTACTTCTATTGGGGCCACCCTTTATTCATTGGTATATAGCATAGAAGCGGTACAACCCATAGAAGTAGAAATAGAATCATTAAGAGTATTAATATATTCACAGATGGAAGAAGCCCAGTGGTTGCGAGACCGATATAGCCATTTATCTCTGATAGATGAGAAAAGGGCTACCGCCATATTCCATGGTCAGTTATATCAACAAAGGATTGTTCGATCCTACAACAAGGATCAAGAGTTTTGAACTTGTCTGGATAATGAACCCTAAGAAAGATACAAAGGTCTGAATAAGTTACGCTTCTATACGCTCCAGTTCCTTTGATTGACCTAGTTTCTCCCATTTGTTGGACTTTCTTTCGAATATAACCAGTTTCTTGATCTTTTTTAAGATTGGTGATTTTAGGGGTTTTGTTGGATTTTTTAGTTTGAGGCTCAGGTTTTTGTACTTCCTTTTCCTTCTTGTCAGTACTCTGGCTTCCTCCCTGTGCAGAGGATTTTGTTTGAGTGGGTATTTAGGGACCCTGAGTCTGTTTGTTTTGTTCTTTCAAAAAGACAGCTAATTCTATAATCTAATTTCTTATTCCTTCGAACTCCTCTCGAGAAACAGGAGTAGATTCAGGTTGGGCACTTGCAGCCATGTCTGAAGGTGGGCTTAGTGCCTTTTTAGACTTTGAACGGGTAATAGACCCAATTGTTTCCCTACAAAAAGACTATGTAGTTTAGTATGGAAAAACATTAAGAGTCACATGTTATGCAATGTCTCTATTTTAGGAGTTTTTTTAATGTTTTTCTGCAAAACAGATGTCAGTTATTTTGATGACATGATAACATGACAGGTTTTGATAGGAAAAGGAATGAATATTTACATCTTCCTTTATTTTTACATGAATTTTGTAATTTACATTGAATTAGGATTTACATGGAATTGAAAGGGAAATGCGTGAAGAGATTTCCTTTCACGTTTGGTTTATCAGAGGCTGACCTATCTTAGGCTACTCGAGCGGCTTTTTGGTATGAAAGTTCTCAGATCATTGCAATTTACTAAAGGGGAAGTTAATTCAATCTTTCAGCTGGAGTGGATCTGAGTAGAGCCTTTCTTGAACCTCGCGGGATTAGTCTCCATTGAGTCCAGTAATCAAACACCGACGGGTTTGCCTCCTGGTGGAGGAATCACTCAACATACATTCACATACATTGTGTCTTACCGAATGAAATGATGACATTGTGTGAGGCACTAATACAACATGTAGATATTGTGCGAAGCACTAAGTGCGGTAAATAAAGCATTCATTTACATTCATTCAATGTAAAGACAGCATTCACATACAAGCAGATAAGAAGGGTTTTTTAAAAGTTTGAAATGCGGCTTAAGCCCTCTTTTGTCCCCAATAGAGTCACCACCTGTCGACGTCGGGAAAATTTTACTTTTTTCTGTTCTACCATTTATGTTCTCTATATGTTGAGTTTTGCTTGAAAATGCTAGTTTGAAAAAAGTCTGATATAAAATGTCAATGATTCGAAATTCAGAGTCGCCAGTGGGTAGTTTTTAAAGGGTTATACCAATTCAACCAAATTTGAAAAGGTTTACACAAAGGCCTAATGATTGGACTCTATTTAACAGACCTTGGAAATCAAAATTCACAAGGTTCGGGGGCTTGATTGAGCAGGGGGGGAGGTGTTAGGCATCCCTCGATTTTCGTGAAAATACGGTTACCACAACTTCTCAATTCCCTAATTATCTGAAGTGTAAATGTGTGTGTGTGTGTGTGTGTGTGTTTATTGGGCCTAAGTGCAGTTATTTGGAAGTAGTGATATGCCTCGTTTGCACCTATATACAAAGGATTTGATTTGTATAAAAGTTTAATTTTAAACAATATATAGCAGTGATGTTTTGAAAATAAGTTTTCAAACCCTTATGCTCAATAGTAATTGAAGCCTTTGATACTTTCATTTTATTCCATATTTTGCTTGATTTTATTTTATTTTCGAGATACGAGGCATCTTCGAGAAAATGATATACATAGTAGTGTCGAGCTCCTTATGGGCATGAAATCCATCAAAGGACGTCCAAACACCAAAAATATTTTACAAGCTAGTTATACAACTGAAAAGGGTCCATCGTGGGAACCAGATCCAGATCCGTTAGCTGGATCTTAGACCTCGTGGCTCCTAGGCTCACATGATTGATTAATATTTACAAAAACTTGAAAGAAAACTAGCTTTAAATAAATCTCAGCCATTCTTGATCAACGGTTCCATTTTGGCAACTTTTGAACCGGTTAAAAGCTAGATATGGCTAGATTTAAATAAATCTAATCCACAGACTAGAATATTATGGATTTATATAGAATAAGCAGTTAAAACAGATATTTAAATGCAGTAAACATTTAATATATATATATATATATATATATATCTGTCTGGCTTGGATTATAAATTTATATATATATATAGCTCAACTGTTCTGTTTAAGTCTATATATATATATATATATATATATATATATATATATATAACAAAGTAGTAGAAAGTTTTAAATCTGAAAAAATCTTACAGTGGGCTTCCAAGAAGACTTCAGACCGCTTTTGGAGCTTGAAAACTCGGTTTCCACCAGCTAAAATTTGATATGTTGTAGAATATGACTACAAGTGTTTAGAAAGAAGAATAACAAAGTTTATAACACTCTAAAAGAGGTTAAGGGTTGAAATGGACAGAGTTTTCTCACTTTTTCTCAGAGGTTAAGGGCATCAGGACCAAAAATGAAAAGAAAAAGTAGAAAAAAGACTTCATTTCATCTTTGAAAATAAATATAAGAAAGCATAAAAGGAAATAAAGATAAATGGCAATACAAATATTTTGATATAACTGTAATTTTGTTTTCTTATTTTCGTTTGTTTTTTGTTTTTGTAAATATATTACAACATAGAAAAATTGGTTAAAAGATTAAAAAAGAGCTTAACCATATAATCAAAGGTCTTCGTCAATACAAGAATCTAATAATGCACGCATTATTGTCTAACAAATTTTATCTCAAAATATCAACTCCAAATATATTATGTTTAAGTACACTTATGTCACTGAAGTATGACATCTTTTACACTTGTCAGTCTAATGTTTAAAACTTTACATTAACATATTCCAAGTATAATTAAGTAAACAAAAGTGACCCCAAAAACTTTTTTGGTCAAAAAATACGTCTGAATACTGACGTGGAATCGGAGAAGGCATGTTATAACTTTTTGGAAACCCCTTGACAAGAGCTACACAATAACATGGGATTTGAAATTTTTTGAATCCGAAAAGATAGGACCATGACCAGATCTTCAAGTCTTCGCAGTCTATCCGTTGAGCTGTCTTGTGTTGTTTTCACTCGAGATTGATGTTATGGTTCGACAGGACTTCTTTTGTAGTGCGTTGGGTTGATTTGATGTTGAGTTGTGTTGGGTAAAATCCAATTACGCACAACACGCAAGTATACGTGGTCAACAAGTAATACAGTAATGAGTAGAGTATCGTTCCCACAGAGATAATATTAGTAAGAACTTTAACCTTACAATTATCAATTTACTATTAATACTAATTTTATTAAACGATCCAACTTAATGATTAAAATTATAAAAACTAAATTAATAAATAAATATATTATCATAAAATAATCACAAATATCAAAATCTGAATTTTTAAACAATTAATGGAGAAGTAGACTTATGATTTCACCCTAAGCTTCACTCTGATTTCTGCACCTTTATTCCAATTCAACTCACTATCCCAGTTCATTAATCAAGAACACGAATGTAGTACTAGCCACCTCTCGATGCACTAATACCGTATTAACTTAAATCCATAAATTAGATAGAAACAAGTTAAACACCTCAATCAACTAACTCACTATATCTCTATGTGAATTATAATTAAAGAAGGTTTAAGATTTAGTTCTCTATCCGATTACATGCGATGTCAAGCATATATCTACCTTAACATTCATCAAGATTCTGTTATTAACAAAATTCATGAACACATGCTACATTAACTAAGTCTAGATTCGAATATCCTTTCCCGATTCCATATAAATCCACAAAGAATTGTTGATCAGGCAATTCATAAATTCAAGATCAAATTAATATAGATAAACTGGAAAATAGCTTATTGAACTGGGAATCAAAGTTTACAAAATCATCGTTTCACTTAAGGACCCACCATAAGCCTAAAAAGTGAATTAGTTCATCATGAATGAAATAACAACTGAATAATTCAAAGATAACATTCTTTTAATTACAAATAAAAGACTAAGAAGAAGAATAGTGAAAAACACCCTTCACGTAGCCTAAATCTGTAATCGTCACGAAAATATCTTCAAAATCTCCCTCCAAAGCTTGGAAGTGCAGAAGTTAGTCATCTATAGTGATTCACAGCTGGTGGTCAAACAGATATCGGGGGAGTATGAGGCTCGGGGGCAAGGATGTCAAAGTATCTGGCCGAAGTGAAAGACAAACTCATGTACTTCAGCTCACATAGTTGTCAAGGGATCGACCGGTCAGACAACACGGTAGCAGATGCTTTGGCCAGATTGGTAACTACTGAAGCAAGTTCCTTCAACGGATCGGTGTACTTAGAGGTATTGGAACAACCAAGCATTCCGAAGGTGGATGTGTTAGCCCTGGATCGACTCGACTATTGGCTTACACCTTACGTATCGTACCTGGCCGATGGGGTGTTACCTTCGGATTGCATGTTGGCAAGAAGGATCAAGCACAGGAGTACAAATTTTATTCTTATTGACGGAGAACTGTACCTAAGAGCCTTTATTTCACCACTACTTAAGTGTTTGACACCCTCAGAAGCATATTATACTCTTCGAGAAGTGCACGAAGGAATTTATAGAGATCGCAAGGGGGCCAAGTTACTAGAATACAAGATCTTGAGGCAAGGATACTATTGGCCAACCATCTACCATGAGGCCAAAGATTTCGTCAAAAAATGCTCCAAATACCAGCTAAATAGCACCATCCCACATTAGCCGCCCGAGGAATTATGTTTGGTGTTATCCCCGATTCCATTTATTGTATGGGGAATCGACATTTTGGTTCCTTTGCCAAAGGCCAAAGGGCAAGTATGTTTTGTGATCGTGGCCATTGACTACATGACCAAATGGGTCAAAGCCAAACCTCTACAGAAGATCACCGAACTAGAATGTCTGAAGTTCTTCAAAGAAGGCATAGTTTATCAATTCGGTATCCCGATGGCAGTGGTCTCGGACAATGGGAGGCAATTCGTAGGGTTGAAATTTGAAGCTTTTCTGAAGGAATTGGGAATTCAGCACCGAAAGACTTCAGTTGCCCACCCTCAATCAAACGGCCAAGTAGAGGTCACTAACCGAACCTTGCTTAACGGAATTAAAAGGCATCTGGATGAATTAAAGGGTAGGTGGCCAGAAGAATTACTCAGTGTCTTGTGGGCTTATCAGACTACTACGAGAACAACAACTGGGGATTCACCATTTTGATTGACATATGGGACCGATGCACTCATACCTGTTGAGATCGGATCTCCTACTATTTGGGTCAGCCAATATAAGGAGTTGTACAATGACCAGGGACTACGATTAAATCTGGATCTTTTGGACGAAGTTCGGGACTTAACTCTGATAAGGTTAGCAATTTAGCAGAAGAGAACGGTCCGACATTATAATTAGAAGGTAAAACAGAAGAGATTTAAGGTTGGAGACTTGGTACTTCGGAAGTCGGAGGCATCAACCCCCCAAAACACCGGCAAGTTGATGCCTAACAGAGAGGGACCATATGAAGTGGTAGAAGTGCCTAAGCCAGGTACATACCGGCTTCGAACAATGGATGGTTCTGAAGTAAAGAATATGTGGCATACTAGAAGACTTAGAAAATATTACCAATGAAAGTTATGTCATTCTTTCCTTTACTTATGTAAGCCATTTTATTTATTAATGAAATAAATGAGATTTCTCTTCGGAAATTTTTTGTACTTCATTTATATTCATAAGATTTTACAAATTCGATCAGAAAGACTTCGGGCTTAAAACTAGTCAGAAAGTCAGGAAAGACATAACTGATCGGTAAAAGCCACAAGTATAACTGATTGGGAAATGACAAATTGAATCAGAAAAACTTCGGGCATCAACCGATCAGCAAGTTCGAGATGGAATAACTGATCGGTAAAAGTCACAAGTATAACTGATTAAGAAAAACACTAACAGAAATTGTATACTTTATTCAAGTTTACTAGTTCTTACAAATCCCAATCAGACAAGCTTCGAACAAAACCGATCAAAACATTTTGCACAACAGAACTGATCAATAATGTTATAAGCATAATTGTTCGAGACTATTACACATAAGGAAAACAAACAAAAAATTTACAAGTCCTAAATGACTACTCTTGGGGACCATCATCTTCGGCTTCAGATTCTTCGTCCGAAGAGTCGAGGATCAAAGCATCATAACCGGCAGCCTTCATCTTCTCCCGTGCCTTTTCCTAATAAGCTTCACATCTAACAACAAACTGTGACATGACCTTCTTGGTTAAAGTAGGAGATTCCTCGTACTCTTTTATAGCTCGCCGAATGGCTTCGGCACTCTCATCCTTCAAAGAGTTGTTGTCCCGGATCACATGCATCAACTTGGCATGCATCCCGTCGAACTTCTCCTCAAAGGCGTGGAGGGCTTATAGCCGGTCCCTATTTTCCTCTAGCAGGAGATCCCGCTCCTGAACGAGCTTCTTGGCATGGTTATCGAGGCCGATGAACTCCTGCTGTAATAAAGAGTATTGTTCTTCGAGTTCGGCAGCCCGACGATCCGCCTTGGTCACTTTATTCTAAGCCTCGACCTGAAGCTCCTTTTCTTTCTCCAAGTCCGACCTCAGACGCCGAACCTCCACCCTGAGCAATTCCATATCGATCACAACCCGAGACTCATTCTTAGTGGCACGAGCCACGAGCATAATAGTCCAGGCGAGGATGGCGTTGGCCTGCAAACATCGTAGGAAATATATAAGTTTCGAGAAGTCGAGGATCGAAATGGAAAAGTATGTTAAGAGTTTGGGTTTACCTGACATGGGCCTTGATATAGGCCACAAAGAGCTCCTTAGAAGAAAATCCCTTGAACTGCTCGTCATCCCCCCGCAACTTGAAATGATCGAGCATGGTGAAGGGAAATACCTCAGAAGGACTCCTCGGCCAAAATGTTGTCGGCGTCCCGTGAGATGACCCGGCTCCAGTAACAGACCGAGATGTTGGGGTTGAACTAGGAGGAGGATCGACATCCATGGTCTGAAGATCCGGATGGTGCAGATGTAGTTGACAACTCCGCTATGGGAATTATCTCTTCATCATGAGTATCATCTGTGATCGGAGGACGGATGGGTTCGATAGTCATTGGTAGGGGCATCAAGGAGGCATCGGCCCCCTCGGGTTTAAAGATTGTCACTGCACAAAGGGAAACATGTTAGAGAAATGATATCAGGAGCAAGATGAAAGATAATGGGGGCACAGATATGCTTGGAATGAGATACTTACACCCTTGTCGGTACAGCCAGGTTTCATCAGGCAAGACCCCCAAACTCTATTCGGTTTTGCTCAATTTTTTGTAGAATTCTTTGAAAACACCAGCCTTATCCTTTGGGAACTTGGATACCTTCGCGATGGGATCATCGGGATGGGCCCAGTTTGGAAGAAGTTGGAGGTCAGTCCCCCTAACAAAAATCCACTGCGAGTGCCACCCTTTGTTACTCGAGGGAGTCTTGATCGGGATGGCTCGATTGGTTTGTTTGTTCAATTGCCGAAGGCCAGGTTCTTTTGACCTGCCAACAGTGAATAAGGCGAAGAAAGAATCAAGGCCGGGAGTGATCTCGACCTCCTGGAATAAGGCTATGAAAGAGATCAAGTGGATATAGGAGTTCGGCACAAGTTGTGCGAACCCGATTCCCACAAAACTGAGAAAGGAAGAGATGAACTCATGGAGCGGGAACCGAACCCCATACTTAAGTACATATAGGGGAACGACAACCCACTCACCCTCGGGCCTCCAGAACATTCTCTCTTCTGATCTGGGAATCCGAAGCTTATATTCTGTAGGAATGTTGAATAGGGTTCGGATATCGGATAATTGGGAAGAGACGACGGTAGATTTGGTGTTGATGTGGGAAAACTCTATTTCGGAATGATACATGTTTCGAATCCTAGCTTCGGTACTAATCGGAGTAGGAAGGATGGAAGAAGTGGTAGTAACAGGTGGTGGTGCTGGCAAATCGACTGGTACCAAGTCAGGGGTACCAATAAAAGGAGGAATGGAGGTGTCATTGATGTTTGAAGTTTTCTCAGGGGAAGAATCAGCCATTAAAGCAAAAACTAGTAGAGATGAGCTTGAAATTGAGGGAAAACGAGGGATGGAATGCTCACCGGAAATCGCCTTTGCCGGAAAATTCAAGATAGGAACGTGAAATGAGCAAGACTGGGAAAAGTGATAGTGATGGATGGTGGGGGGTTTTTATAAGCCGAGTTGCACGAAACCCAAGGGCGACTATTAAATGCAGAGGGGGCACAATGTAACACCCCCTTTCCGAAATAGAAAGAGAGGTTACTCAAAACGTAACAAAACTGATGAGTTTAATAACAAGGCTCAAAGCCCCAAAAGAATAGTCTTAATTAACTGATAAATACCACAAGTCACCCATAATAAATCTCAACTGTCTCAAACCACAATCTAAAATAATTATTACAATTCCAAGTAACTGACACATCAAGTCTAAACAGAATATTTCTAAATCATTGGAATGAATGGAGCTCTCATCACACTTGCCCTTGATCCCCCTGATTACCTGCCCGAAGAAAAACACAGCATGAGCCAAATGCCCAGTACGGATATAGAATACAGGAATAATGAAATAAATAACTAACACAATTAAATGAAATGAAATGAAACGAACTGAAACGAAACGACCAAAACTAACACAACAAAATAATAGGCTGAATCAAGTGGCTGGGTGTTATTTCATACCGAGCTCAGAAATATATCTTGCCACACAGACAAGTCAAAACAATGCCACACAGGCAAACAAAATAATGCCACACAGGCAATCACACATCGGACTGCGCAATCCAGATGCGTGCAAAATCGGAAGGTGTGTTTGGCACAAACATCACCAATCCGCAGAACAGAACAGAACAAAAACTAGGGTCGACCCATACGCCTCCCACAACAAAACACCAAATGGCCAACTCTCACCGGAGTACAAAACGGAGACGCCGTGGACTGATCACACCGCCACGGAAGGTGTCATGCCTCGGTGCCAAGAGGACATGCCTGTGGTACCCCCACAGGTGGTTATAGCTCAGGTATACCCTACGATATATTCTAACAAGGATACCATGTCACAACACATGCGACACAATATCAACACAAAGGGGTTCTAATATGTACATGCTAAACTGAAATGAATCATCAACTCAAAGTCCCCAAAAGTTCTAACATGCACATTACTATAAATATCAAAATAAATTTAGACATGTTGGACTAGTCTAAAGAGTACAAATATGAGTTCCAATTATGAACGCCAAACGAAAATATCATAATGCATTGATAAGGAATAATTGTGAGAGACAATACTAAATTTTGAAACGAATAACGAAACGAACAAATTAAAAATAAAAGAGTCTCGCTGAAAGAGTACGGAATCCGTACCTGGATTAAGCAACGTAATACCCAAAGTATATTCCAAATTTGACTCGCTAAAACCCTCTTCGTTCAATCTAAATAATTAATAAGATTTTATTACAATTCAATCATTAATAAAATAATACTATTAATTTTATTATTAAAAACTTTTATAACTTTGTCGGCTAAATTAATTAATCTAAATTAATATACATAATTTCAATTTGATTACCAATACTGATTTATAAATTCATGGCTGAAATACGTATTTAAAATATAACATATATATATATGTAAAAAAAATAATAATAATAATAATAATAATTCATGGCCTGCAGAACTTGTTAACCAACGGAATCCATATATATATATATAATATGCTACTTGCACGATTTATATAAACCTCATGTATTCCAATATATTCCAGCAGCTTTTCTTCCACAATGATTAGCAATTTGATGTAAAAAACAAAAACAAAACCCTTATATACCATATCCCTATATAAATTAGAGAAATAATCTAACCTCCGTTCCTACCAAGACATTCACACTGCATAATATAATCTAATAATTCTGTACTCTTGTACTTTATAAAACAACTGCCCATCACATATGTAGTAATTATAGTAATTATAACAACTTACTTGATCTTGAAAAAAATGAGATTGCTCCTATGTTTCCCACAGCACAGACTATGCGCCTCCTCAGACGAATAACCAACGAAAAATCATGTAGGGTTTGTGTCAAATATGATATGTATTGTTAGGTTTTACATATTTATTAATTAATATATATTTTACTAACTCTCCTAATTTTAATAGGATTTTAAAATTACATAATTATAAATTTGACCCACTTAATTTAATAACTAATTTGACCCAAATAAAAATAAATAAAGTCCAATTAATATGTTTTAAAATAATTTTTTTTATATAAATTTATTTATTTACTGGATATTACATCACCTACCCCTTAAAAAGGATTCCGTCCCCGGAATCAAAAGAATGGAACGTACCTAATTTTCAAAGAGATGCGGATACTCCGCTCGAATAGACTCCTCCATCTCCCAAGTGGCTTCCCGCTCCGAATGATTCCTCCACAAAACCTTAACAAACGGAATAGTCTTCCTCCTCATGATCCTTTCTTGACGATCCAAAATCGCCTCAGCTTGTTCCTCACAAGTAAGATCCTCTCGAATCTTATCGAAAGGATATTGCACCACGTGCAACGGATGATAATGATAACTCCTCAACACTGACACATGGAACACATTGTGCACATGAGCTAGCTGTGGAGGCAAAGCTAACCGATATGCAACCTCACCAACCCTCTCCAGAATCTCAAATGGTCCAATATAACGCGGACTAAGTTTCCCTTTCAATCCAAATCGTCGAATACCCTTCCAAGGAGAAACTTTTAAAAACACATGCTCACCAGGTTCAAACTCTAAAGTCCTCCTATGCTTATCAGCATAACTCTTCTGCCGCGATCGAGCCGACTTTAATTTCTCCTTAGCCACCGCTACCTTTTTCGTAGTGATTTGAACTAACTCAGGCCCTTCTATGGCCCTTTCGCCAACCTCATCCCAACAAGTTGGTGCCCGACACTTTCTACCGTACAGTGCCTCAAAAGGAGCCATCCCAATACTTGCATGCCAGCTGTTGTTATAAGCAAACTCAACTAGGCTCAAGTAATCATCCCAATTACCCGACCACTCAAGTGCACAGGACCTCAACATGTCTTCCAACGTCTGAATAGTCCTTTCAGATTGCCCATCAGTTTGCGGATGAAAAGAAGTACTGAAGTTGAGCCGAGTGCCCCAAGCTCGTTGAAACCCTTTCCAAAATCTTGAAGTAAACCGTGGGTCCCGATCTGAAACAATAGACACCGGAGTACCATGGAGTCTAACAATCTCCTGCTGAAAGATATGTGCCAACCTATCCACCGAGTAACCCTCATGGATAGCCAAAAAGTGTGCCGATTTTGTCAACCGGTCCACCACTACCCAAATGGCATCATTCTTCCTGAAAGTCTTCGGCAAACCAGTCACAAAATCCATCGTGATATCCTCCCACTTCCACACTGGAATGTCTAACTGTTGCAACAAGCCACTAGCTCGTTGATGTTCTATCTTCACTTGCTGACAAGTGAGGCACTTCCCAACATACTCAGCCACATCTCGTTTCATCCCATTCCACCAAAAATTCTTCTTCAAATCCCTATACATCTTTGTAGAACCTGGATGAATTGAAAATGGCGAACTATGAGCCTCAGCCAGCACAGCCTCTCGAATGATTGGATCTGACGGTACACACAACCGCTCACCCAACCAAATCACACCATGGTCATCAATACGAAACTCGGACTGCTTGCCCTCCTCTAAATTCTGCGTCATACTCCACAACTCCCCATCTTCCTTTTGAGCTTCTTTGACCCGCGAGATAAGAGAGGGCTCCACTCTCATACCCGCCAAATGTCCATCTGAACCTCGTACATACAACTCCAACTCAATCCGCTCCATATCTGAAATAAGCTGAGGTTGCGTAATAAGGGCAGCTACAGTCCCTGAACTCTTTCGGCTAAAAGCATCTGCAACCACATTTGCCTTCCCCGGGTGATACTGAATTCTAGCATCATAATCTTTTAGAAGCTCCAACCAACGCCTCTGCCTCATATTGAGCTCCTTCTGAGTGAAAATGTATTTAAGGCTTTTGTGATCGGTGAAGATATCACAAGTCTCTCCATACAAATAATGCCTCCAAATCTTTAAGGCAAAGATCACCGCTGCCAACTCCAAATCATGTGTGGGGTAATTCACCTCGTAAGGTTTAAGCTGCCTAGAAGCATAAGCAATCACCTTACCGTGTTGCATCAAAACACACCCCAAGCCCTTCTTAGAAGCATCACTATAAATCTGATAGCCTCTTGTCCCCGACGGCAATGCAAGTATAGGAGCTGACACAAGTCGTTTCTTCAACTCCTCAAAACTCTTCTCCCGCTCTTCATTCCACATAAACTTCACGCCCTTTCTCATTAACTGAGTCAATGGTAAGGCAAGCAAGGAAAACCCTTCCACAAACCGCCTATAATACCCTGCCAAACCCAAGAAACTCCTAATCTCCGTTATTGTAGTAGGTCTCGGCCATTTAGTGATAGCCTCAACCTTCGCAGGATCCACTTTAATGCCTTCTGCAGAAACAACGTGGCCCAAAAATGCAACTTGCTCTAACCAAAACTCGCATTTAGAGAATTTAGCATACAACTTCTCGTTTTGCAAAATTCCTAACACTGTGCGAAGATGCTCCTCATGTTCTTCCTTAGACTTAGAGTAAACCAAAATGTCGTCAATAAAGACAATGACAAATTGGTCCAGGTACTCCCTGAACACTCGATTCATCAAATCCATAAACACCGCCGGAGCATTAGTCACACCGAATGGCATCACCAAAAACTCGTAATGCCCATACCGAGTACGAAAAGCCGTCTTAGGGATATCCTCATCCCTCACCCTCAACTGATGATATCCCGACCTCAAGTCTATCTTCGAAAAATACTTCGCCCCTTGAAGTTGGTCAAACAAGTCATCAATCCTCGGCAATGGATACCGATTCCTGATGGTAATCTTGTTCAACTCCCTGTAGTCTATACACAGCCTCATAGACCCATCCTTCTTCTTAACAAACAAGACCGGAGCGCCCCATGGTGAAACACTCGGGCGAATCACACCACGATCTAACAATTCCTGCAACTGTTCCTTTAACTCTTGCAACTCCAACAGTGCCATCCGATACGGCGCCTTAGAGATAGGCTCCGCACCAGGAACAAGCTCAATAGCAAACTCCACTTCCCGCTGCGGTGGCAAACCTGACAACTCCTCAGGAAACACATCGGAAAAGTCACGGACAATTGGAACATCCTCAATACGAGACTCACCCTTAGAGGTATCCTTCACAAATGCTAAATACCCCTCACAACCCTTTGCTACCAACTTTCCAGCCTTCAAAGCTGAAATCAACTTCAACACCCTACTCGGCTGAGAACCCTGAAACACGAATTCTGGAGACTTCACATCTCCGAATATAACCTTCTTCGCCTGACAATCGATAGTGGCTTGGTGTTTATCCAACCAGTCCATCCCAAGAATGACATCAAAATCGTGCATACACATCGGAAGAAGATTAACTCTACGAACCCTATCCCCAAAACTGATCGGACATCCTCTATACAAATCAGAAATAACAACTGAAGTCCCCATCGGGGTAGCAATAGACATAACAGAATCTAAAGACTGAGATGGCACACCCAGGTGCCGAACAAAAGACTGAGCAACAACAGAATGAGTAGAACCCGTATCAAACAAAATAGACGCCTCACGATTGCTAACTAAAAGAGTACCAGAAACAGTACCTGGTGCGCCCGCCGCCTGGTTATACGTCAAAGCAAACACTCGACCACCCTGACGCTGACCTCCATTGCCACCATTATTACCACCTCCACCATTTCCGCGTGGACCGGTACAATCCCTAGCAATGTGACCCATCTGTCCACACAAGAAGCATGCACCGGTGAGTCTGTGACACTGCCTCCCCGGATGAATAGCCCCACAAATAGCACAAGGAGCTATCGGAATAAGATTCGGGTTACCCCCACCAGCTGGTCCCGGATAACGACCCTGATTTTGCCCCTGCGGACGATTATTCCCCTGCTGACGATTCTGTCCATGCCAAGGTAACTGAAGCTGACGATTTTGCCCCTGTTGAGGCATCTGCTGATAGCCCCTGTTCTGATTCTGGCCACGCCACTGCCCCTGCTGAACACCACGATTTCTGTTCCACTGACCACCTTGATTTCTCCCATGCTGACCCGAAGCTTGACCCTGCTGGTCATCTCTGTCCCTCTTTCGACTCCCTTCCGGTTTGGAAGTCCGAAAGTCCTGCCGCTCCATCTCAATGTTCTTGGCTGCATTAGCCACCGCCGATACATCCGTAAACTTGGTGTTAATGAGATGTTGGCGGTACCTATAATGAATCCGCCACTTGAACTTTTCCGCCTGTTCTGCTGCAGTCCCTGCAGACGTTCCCGCAAAACCTGCCAACCTGGTGAACCTGGTCATGAAATCGGTAATGGACTCATCATCCTTCTGCCGAATGGATAGATACTCTCTAGCATAGGCCTCTTTATCAGCAGCTGGAAAGTACTGCTGATAAAAGACCTCACAAAACTCTGCCCAATGAAGTATCTCCACGTACCCATCACCCTTGGTTGTCTTCAGTGCTTTCCACCACCTTTGTGCATCCCCTTCCAGTTTGTAGGCAGTAAGTAATACTCTCTGATTATCCGAGCACCCCAACACATCAAATATTTTCTCTAGGTGAGCAATCCAATTCTCTGCATCAATTGGAGTTGGAGCTGAACTAAATGACTGTGGTTTCTGCTTCTGAAACCTCTCGAACCACACATACATTGGAACCACCTGCTGATCAAGGCCATCCACATTTCCTTCCTCTTCGTTTGTTTGTGGACCATTATTTCCCGAGTGCCCCTGGTCAGGAATTTCTGGCGGCAGCTGCTGCATTGCCTGTACAACCTGTGCCACCAACTGCGGTAAAGCCTGATTAACCGCCTGATTCACCAAGTTAGCCAGTTGAGCATTTATCTGATCATTAGGTTGCTCATTGGACCGAGCTTCACCTCTTCCCCTGTTGTTACCTCGCCTCCCAGCAACTCTAGCTGATCTTCGAGCCATCTAAGAAAGAGATCACGAATATAAACAAAGCAGATTAGAGACAAATTCGAATATGGCTGATATGATAGCTGAACGGAAAATCAATCAGAACAAAAATCTAACCCAGAAGTCTACCCATAACTCACAGGTCAAACCTAAATAGGTTTTCTACAAGAAAGAACCTAAGCTCTGATACCAACTCTGTAACACCCCCTTTCCGAAATAGAAAGAGAGGTTACTCAAAACGTAACAAAACTGATGAGTTTAATAACAAGGCTCAAAGCCCCAAAAGAATAGTCTTAATTAACTGATAAATACCACAAGTCACCCATAATAAATCTCAACTGTCTCAAACCACAATCTAAAATAATTATTACAATTCCAAGTAACTGACACATCAAGTCTAAACAGAATATTTCTAAATCATTGGAATGAATGGAGCTCTCATCACACTTGCCCTTGATCCCCCTGATTACCTGCCGGGAGAAAAACACAGCATGAGCCAAATGCCCAGTACGGATATAGAATACAGGAATAATGAAATAAATAACTAACACAATTAAATGAAATGAAACGAAACGAACTGAAACGAAACGACCAAAACTAACACAACAAAATAATAGGCTGAATCAAGTGGCTGGGTGTTATTTCATACCGAGCTCAGAAATATATCTTGCCACACAGACAAGTCAAAACAATGCCACACAGGCAAACAAAATAATGCCACACAGGCAATCACACATCGGACTGCGCAATCTAGATGCGTGCAAAATCGGAAGGTGTGTTTGGCACAAACATCACCAATCCGCAGAACAGAACAGAACAAAAACTAGGGTCGACCCATACGCCTCCCACAACAAAACACCAAATGACCAACTCTCACCGGAGTACAAAACGGAGACGCCGTGGACTGATCACACCGCCACGGAAGGTGTCAGTCATGCCTCGGTGCCAAGAGGACATGCCTGTGGTACCCCCACAGGTGGTTATAGCTCAGGTATACCCTACGATATATTCTAACAAGGATACCATGTCACAACACATGCGACACAATATCAACACAAAGGGGTTCTAATATGTACATGCTAAACTGAAATGAATCATCAACTCAAAGTCCCCAAAAGTTCTAACATGCACATTACTATAAATATCAAAATAAATTTAGACATGTTGGACTAGTCTAAAGAGTACAAATATGAGTTCCAATTATGAACGCCAAACGAAAATATCATAATGCATTGATAAGGAATAATTGTGAGAGACAATACTAAATTTTGAAATGAATAACGAAACGAACAAATTAAAAATAAAAGAGTCTCGCTGAAAGAGTACGGAATCCGTACCTGGATTAAGCAACGTAATACCCAAAGTATATTCCAAATTTGACTCGCTAAAACCCTCTTCGTTCAATCTAAATAATTAATAAGATTTTATTACAATTCAATCATTAATAAAATAATACTATTAATTTTATTATTAAAAACTTTTATAACTTTGTCGGCTAAATTAATTAATCTAAATTAATATACATAATTTCAATTTGATTACCAATACTGATTTATAAATTCATGGCTGAAATACGTATTTAAAATATAACATATATATATATATATGTAAAAAAAATAATAATAATAATAATAATTCATGGCCTGCAGAACTTGTTAACCAACGGAATCCATATATATATATATATATATATATATATATATATATATATATAATATGCTACTTGCACGATTTATATAAACCTCATGTATTCCAATATATTCCAGCAGCTTTTCTTCCACAATGATTAGCAATTTGATGTAAAAAACAAAAACAAAACCCTTATATACCATATCCCTATATAAATTAGAGAAATAATCTAACCTCTGTTCCTACCAAGACATTCACACTGCATAATATAATCTAATAATTCTGTACTCTTTTACTTTATAAAACAACTGCCCATCACATATGTAGTAATTATAGTAATTATAACAACTTACTTGATCTTGAAAAAAATGAGATTGCTCCTATGTTTCCCACAGCACAGACTATGCGCCTCCTCAGACGAATAACCAACGAAAAATCATGTAGGGTTTGTGTCAAATATGATATGTATTGTTAGGTTTTACATATTTATTAATTAATATATATTTTACTAACTCTCCTAATTTTAATAGGATTTTAAAATTACATAATTATAAATTTGACCCACTTAATTTAATAACTAATTTGACCCAAATAAAAATAAATAAAGTCCAATTAATATGTTTTAAAATAATTTTTTTTATATAAATTTATTTATTTACTGGGTATTACACACAACCTTAGGGAGATGTGTAGCACTTCATGAAACGAGGAAAAACCTGCTCAGATTCCCTAGGCAACTCATCATTTCTTGTCCTGACTTTTCAAGTCCATGTCTTTTCAAGTCTCTAATTATAAATAAATTATAACAAGAGACTGGGGGGCAATGTTCGGGAGCGTTTTACCGACCTCCATGTGGGCCGAAGGCCTAACACTAGAAGGGGTTTATAAGCCCAAGGGGCCGAAGCCCTCGGAGATGCTGAAGGTGTTCGGGTTCGATGTCCGAGTCCTTTAGGTCGGATCCCTATTGTGGTGTATGATGTTCGGGATCAGGTCTTCGAGTCTCTTGGGCCGAAGCTCAGATCAGGCGGTGAGTTCGGTTGGGTTGGGCCTGTACAGTGGGCTGTCCTGCGTGCAGAGTCTGGATTCCTTACCATGTTTGAATAAGGTAACTCCAAAGGTAGTGTTTGGATTGGATTCCACTTCCACCTTTTAAGGAGATTGTGTTGGACCCAAATATTGTTAACTGCCATGTTAAGGAGTCATAACCGACTCGGAAAGGAATTCTATGGTATGAGAACACTATAAATACAAGGCTTGGGTTCCAATTAAGAGGTAATACTTTTTTGAGCACCAAACACTAAAGCCTCCATTGTTAAACCTTATGAACAACATGTACTTATTCTCACACCGGAGTTATCCCCTGGCGGCACAAGTCGTCAAACTTCATGTGTAATCTGTTATTATGCATGTTCAAGTGTGTAGATTCTGTAATTGAACGCGCCGACGAAACTTGACGTTAATATATATCTCATTCAACTGTTATATATTTACCGAGCAAATTTTTTGTTCACCATTATTATATATTCATGTTTTTTAGCTAAAGTCGAGGCTTCAGGTACCGATAAGGGGAAAGGCAAAGAAAAAGCATAGAAGAAAAATATTATTATTATATTAAGAATATATGTTGGTGTATTATTTAAAGTGAAAGTAATTTATTAATTATGTACTGATGTAAGGATAAGTTAAGGTTGAGTCTTGGGAGGTTATAGATATAAATATGTAATAGAAACAAAATATTTAATGATATTAAATTATAGATGGTAGATAGTTAATAGTGAACACTAGATCCAGTGTTTCAAGTACACAAATTTTAGGGTGTCACATTAACTAATTTAGTTAGCCTCTAAAACTTAGTTTGCTTTTTACTTTGTTTTCCTAACTAATTTATGTCGTCGCCAAGGAATTTATCCTGGTTGTTGTTTCTACCCTTTTTAAGATTTTTATTTCAATGTTTTATTTAAAGGGTGATTTTTAAGAAAAATCGACATAAATGCTGACGAGATTTTGAAAGGTAGATTTTAATGATGGGCCAATTAGACAGTCGTCAGTTGATATAAGTTTAAATGAATGTACCAACTCATTCAGATTTTTAAGATTTTTGTAATATTGTCCAATATGGGACACTATAAAATTAGTCTAGAAATCGAAATTCATAGAGTTTGGGAGCTTGTTTAAGAAGGGAAAGGTGTTAGGCACTCCCGATTTTCGTGAAAAATACGGTTACCACATCTTGTTATTTTCCTAAGTGTGAAATGTGTGTTTTGAGAAAGCCTTGGATATTTTAGAATCAAAATTGTGTTAAATGCGTGGTTTTAGAAGTCGTTCTAAGCCTTTTTTTAGCATATTAGAGTTGTTTAATTTTACTTTGAATTTTGATAAAAACCTTTTGAAGATGATGATTTGAAAACCTTGGTGTTCTTGTTCTATTATTTGTCGTTTTGATTTTTAGCTTTAAGTTTGTTTGTCCCCGAAGCGATTTGTATTTTATAAAATATTTATTATTTTATTTGATATTACATGAATAAAACTTCAAAAAAATATACTTATTTTGAATTTTGTTGTACTTTGTGCGATTTTCTTTCCTATTGAAGAAGGGGGTGTTACACACCTAATAAATAAATTTAAACAATAGTTTAACATTCACCAAAACTAATTTAACAAACGCATTTTTTAATTTTAAAGTGCTATGTTACCATGTTACTTTTTGGAATTATATGTATCTAATTAGGTCTCGGATGAAACTCTACAAAGTTTAAAAACCAAATCTCATTAGAGTTGGGCTCGGTCAAGTCCCATCGGGATCCGATAATATTTACCATGTATAAGAGGTGTTTGATAAAAATTGAATAAAATTAAATCTGAATCTGACTGAGTTAAATTTAAAGTTATTTGATAATTGACATGTCTGAAACATTTGAATGACAAAACTTTATTATTTTACCACTCTGAAAAAATTCAAAATTATTATAAATTTATTTAATATTACTTAATATAATAGTTATATTTTTTTTAATTTTTTAATTTTTTTTTTACTTCATTCAGCCGCTAATTCAATCAGCTAAAAAAAATCCGACTTAACCATTCAGCTCGTCCATCTTACCGATTCAGCCATTCAGACCAAAACAAACACACTGATCGATTCATCCATTCAGATTCAGCTCCATTCAACTCTATTCAACTCTAAACAAACACCCCATAATTTTAGTGCGTCAGAAGTGAGAAATGACAGTCTGCCAGTGAGAAATCGAGAAGACCAGTTGTAATCGATCAGGTAGCCAGTTATGGCCAAATCTGTAAAATTGTTACTTCTTCAATGAAAATCTCATTGAGTTCTATCCTTGACATTTTCTTTTTCTACCATCTCTTCTTTTAAATTATCTGAATTTTCATTTTCCTTATTTTTGTTATTGAAGTAGACAAATATTAATAGAATTTTCACTATTTTCATATGTAGTACTAGTATTTATCATCATTGCTAGTATTAGTTCTACAATTTTACACCTTTAGACTAACAAAGAATAAATAAAATTAACAAGATTAATCCTTGTTACTTCAAATCCCTACCATTCATACTCCTGCAAGTTTTATTACATTTTCTAGCAACAAAGCTGGTATGGAAGATGCTACTCCCTCTGTTCAAAATATAATATTATTATTAACTTTTTAAAATAATCTTGAACATTTTCTTGACATTAATTCTTTTAATTTTAGTCAATACAATAATCAATATTACAAACTATCTAAATATATCACTCAATAAGATTTATTGTTTTGCAACTTTTAATAAATCATTTTAATTTTGAACTTGAAAATGTTTCATGTTGACTCAAAAGTTAATAATGATCTTAAAATTTAAGATGGAGGAAGTACTATTGAACTTAGATAAACAACCCAAAAAATCCCTCCTTTCCAAATTACTTGATCATTGACGACTTTTTGAGAGTCAATTTGAGCCATTTCTAAGCTCAAACATTAAAAATTATGAAACAATAAAACTTACAATGAGTAATACTTTTAAGATAGTTTATAATATTTATCATTGTACTGATTAAAATTAAAAAAAACTCTATGCAAATTTTGGTATTGCAAATCTCTTAAGTTGACTTTAAAAAGTCAACACTAATCAAAATAATATGGAACAAAGGGACTAAGGGAGTATATCAAATATTTTTTTTTTTAAAAAAAACTAAAGAAAAAACAAGCAAAAAAAAACCTAACTGTGGTTAGAAATTTTATAAAGCACCATTCACAGAATTATCAGTAATCTGTCTAGCTGAAATGACCCTGTCCAGAGTTTCGTCTGCCACTGTAATTCCACTAGTTTCCAAGTCTGCAACTATGGCAAGAGCTGCATCAAGTTCCCCAAGATCAAGGCATAAGGTGATAACTTCATCATACAAAGGACTGCAAGCACAAGAATATAATATCAGAAATAGATTTATAATTCTAAATTAAATTCATCAAGTACCTGGATGAATAGAATAAGAAATTATAGTATTAAAAATAAAATAAAAACTAGAACATGAAAGAGAACAGGGAGAAAGTTCTTGAAAAGATTCATATTGCAACAGGATATTAATTTCTCTCAATTTAACTTGGACCCTTCAAATCAAACAGGTTTACATTATTCCCCACCAGCCTATTATTTTGTCAAATTACAAGCCGCTCAAAAAAGATATGTCACTTGAATTTACAAAGAATAAATGATAATTCAAAGAACGAATCCAATGATAGCATACTTGCAATATAAGACCGATATTTAAGTTTAAAATGTGTTACATTAAGGCAATTTGTATGGTCTCAAAGGGGTTTCTTTCCTCAACAAACATGATATTTTTTCAGGAAGTGGGACAAGCATTCCAAATCTCATTTTCTTTCGGCACCGGATACATTTTTCATTTTTGAGCATGTTAAGCTTCATCCACTATCACCCTAAGATGAGTCCGAAAGCAATTTAATCATATTATGAGTGTACTCTCATATTAAATGGCACTGCTGGTACTCATCCCTTGTACTCGATAATATTTTGTTACACCGTATATCACCTATATTTAGTGCCTACAATCCAGATTCTCGGTCCATCTCTATTTTGAATTATCATTTCTAGGCTATGTCGGTGATTTTCAATGTTATTTTGACAATCTTGTGCTAGGTTATAGGGGAGTGTTGAAATGGTCAGGTCCTCTCTCAACCACCCAGGTTGAGGCTCTCATTAATAAGGCAGTTTCACCGGTTGGTTCTGTTTCAATGTTTAAGGTTATTCCTAGCTTTTTTCATCACTTCAATACGAATACCCAGTAGCTCATAATTTTCATATCTTGCCTTTTAAGTCACCATGTTAACGAAGGTCATGTCTTTTACAAGACTAACTCGAGAAAGAGCTTAATTCTAACCAAGAGAACTTCTGTTAGGAGCTAGAACTAGAACTCAAACTCAAACTTTAATCTATTGGCATGAAAACCGAGTGCCAATGCCTCTTTCTAGTTTTCAGAACGTTACGGACCATCTAGCATCCATAATAAAGGCAAAGAGAGTAAAACAGAAACGACTATTTAATCTCATTATCCTCAGTTCTTCACTGTTATTAGGTAACCTCTCGATATCTCCACTAAGCATGGAAATATATACAAATTACGAATGTTCCAAATCCAGCATCTCATTCACTACCAAATCTGTCTCCATATAACCAGACACAGAAAGTTCCAATCAACAAGTCTGAGTATTTGAAAACAATCAAAGCCCCAAATGTGACTGTTCCCACATGCTCACATAAGAGCACAAAAGAGCTGACCACAATCCTATAGCTAATACTGTTTGGCTTGGAAGCCCACATATTTTTCCAAAAATATAGTTGAAGAGAATCAAGAGGCCAGGTAATGAAGAATGTAACACTTGAAGTGTTTTATCTCCATCTGTTGATACATGGCAGTTCAAACTTTTTATGCTTCAGACATCTAATGAGCACATAAATAAGAGAATTAACATATTATTAGTTAATTATGTTATATTATAGTTTATGGATGAATTAAATGAAATTAGTTTATTTAGTAGATTATTCTTTGAATAGTTTTAGATAATTATTATTTATTAGACATTTTGTTTCCTTTTAAAATTAAAAATTTACTTAGCCTCCAAGTATTAGTTTTCTTATATAAGTTGATGTAATCTCATTATTATGATATATTTAATGCAAGGGATGAACCCAACTCCTCTACTAGAAAGAGGCTCCATTGATTGTTATTGATTTGAAACTAGTGCTTGATGTTTTTATCTTCATATGATCCATTTATTCGTTTTTGACAAAGTCAGTGAAGAAGATTCTCAATTAGTGAAAGATTCGGAACTGTTAAGAGTATATATCTTATTTCACTTCGAATAAGTTGAGAAAGTATATTTAGTATATAATGAGTTGGGTCAACTCTTCTCATTGCCAATTGGTTTCGACTTTAGAGAGTTTAATATCTTTACATGCTAGACTTTGGCCAATTTTATAATTCTAACATTGTATCAGAGTGGGCCTATCCTTGGGCTAACTAAACACTCTTCTTCACTTAATTCTTACTCACTTGCAGTCCATTTCTTAAAAGGTCAAAGTTAAAAGTTACCCATTTCTTGACTAGTAACCACTTAGCATTGGAATAATAGTTGCATGTAGTTTACTATGTTTCTTTTGGGCTTGTATTGTTACTAGCTTTCTTCTGCAGTTGTCTTGTGTGGGTCTCATATTCATTAAGTTCACGTGCAACACTCAATAAACCGGGTTACACGTGAGGGGAAATGTTAGAGTATATATCTTGTCCCGGATCGAATATCTTGAGAAAGTTTGTATAGTATATAATGGGTTTGGCCAATTCTTCTCATTGCTGATTAGTTTTTAGTTAGAGAGCATAATGTCTTTATATGCTAGACTTGGGCCCATTTTATTACTCTAATAGAAACATCACATTGAAAAAGTTAAAGTTCAAAAACATCTTTGAGGTGGACATATTGACTTTTACTTTTCGAGATGGTGCATTTGACCCCAAGGCACTCTCAAGTCTCGTATGGTTTCACAATTGTTGGGGTGGACTTTGTTCGTGAAATTGGAACATAGAATTATCAACCTTCATCGGAGGACATTTTGCAGATCATGGTTCTTCATTCTTCCACACTTCAAAACTATGAAGGATAGAAGGATTAGGACGGGAGTAAGAGAATTAAAATATTATTAGTTAATTATTTATATTACTTAGCAGATTATTCTAGACTAGTAGTAGGTAATCATTAGGAATTTCGTTTCCTTCTTAAATTCAGATTTTACTTGGCCTCCAAATATTAGGATTTCTATATAAGTTGATGTAATCTCATTATGATATTTGAATGATTGATTACTATTGGTTTTAAGCCTTATGTTTGTGGCTTTCAGCCTAACTTATAATCCCTTTTATTCCTTCTCTATCATTGTCCTACATCAAACCCCCCCCCCCCCTTACCCCCACCCAAAAAAAAATAACGTCTCCATTACTATGGAGCATTCATACAGCCTAGCTCAAGACTGTTATCAAAACACTTACTTTTTCTCAAGTTTGACTACAGTTCCATCCATTATTATATGTGTCCAAATCTACTCAAATGCCCAAATGCCAAATCTTGTGATTGATGTGAATATTCAAAAATCTGTACGTGATATATTTAACTGAATACCGCAGACAAAAATTCTTATCTGTCCAATACCAATAAAATTGAGATGAAGGATCTTTTTCTAACAGAATGCCACAATCATATCCTGGCACTCTTATTATTTTAATGTCAAACGAATACTATAAAATATTTATATATACACACAGACATACAATAATACATATCATAATACCCATCTCTTCCGTCTCTCTATAACCCCCCCCCCCCCCCCCCCGGGGGGGCGCTCTCTAATACATAAGTAGTGCCAATGTGGTGCCAGTCTCAATCTAACAAATTGCAATGTACACTTGAAGCAAACTTTCAAACAACATTTAAAATGAAACATTTGCACTGCAGCGAATGACTTAATCCAAGTATAATAATTATTTCATTTGGAAGGCAAGTCACTACACTTTTAAGCATTTTGGTTAGAAAAGGATGAAATCATTAAACTTTGATGTATGCAGGAGGCAAGAACAAAGATCGCGGTCGATTCAGTTGTTGGTAACAGAAAAAAGTCAAACATTAAATTAACTTTTATCTCGTTAAAAAAAATTAAAAACAAAAGAACCAAGAATTATAGCATAGGCAGCCAAATCACCAAAAGATTGAGCTAATCGTGCAAACCGGCCACCAAGTAACTCCAGGTAAAAAAAATTCCATCGATTATGCCATGTACTACATTCATCTATCGAATTGCATATTAAAAATGCCAGAGAAGCATTGAGAATAGTGGAAAAAATATTTGATTAGAGAAATATTATGCCTTCTATCAACTCTTTTTCAATCTAACATACATATATATAGCGAGTCATTTTCGTTGGACCCAAGTAAACTCAGTAGCCTAAAAAGGAACTTTTTTTTGGTGATTCACTGTTAGAGAAATCACAGGCCGATTACTTGGGATTTCTCTTTACGTGATTAATTCTGTTTATAGTAAATACTGTACAGCTCTCCTTGAATTTAGTCCCTAATTCCTTGTAACTGCAACTCTGTTTTATGGCTGTCATTATTTCTGTTGTAATCATAGTCAACTTATTTATGTATAAATATGATACAAAGTAATAGAAACATTTGAGCTTTTCCAAAACCTTTTCATTGTGTAAATATTTATATGGTATAAAAGCTTTCAAATACTCAAACGAGTTTCTCAATGGCTAATTTTAGCTCCTCTACTATCATCCCATCTGAGAGCAACCATGTTATCTGTTCCCTTCCACCATCTTCCGACTCCAATACCATTCTGATCTCCATTAATACAGCAGCCCAAGCACCTTTGAAGCTTACCCCTAATAACTTCTTGTCTTGGCATGCTTAATGGAATGGACTCCTGATAGGTTACAACCTCAAAGGTTATCTCGATGGTTCTTTCCCTTGTCCCTCAATGGTAGCCTCTCTTTCCGACAAACTTCATCCGTTCGAGAATCACCTATGCTACCTATGCCAAGCCGTCACGCTCGAGAATCCTACGAATAAAGGATAATTTCAACTCTCCTCAAGCTGGTCGAAGCATTACCGATTACATGCAACATGTAAAAAGTGCCGCTGATGAGTTATCTATGATTCGCACAGTTCCGGTTGAAGAAGAAGACTTGGTCTTTGTCATACTCAATGGCCTAGATCCCGAGTTCAAAGACATTTCAGCAGCAGTTCGCGCTCGTGATAGTGATATTTCCTTTGAAGACCTCCATGAGAAACTGTCTGAACATGAAGCCTTTCTCAAACGATGCTCCACTGACATCCGACGTTCCGATGATGGTTCCATTTCCGCTAATGTTGCTAGCAAGCAGGATATCAATCACAAAACAACAACAAAACTGGCAGGTATAACAACTCTGGACATTACAACAAACAGGGTCATTTACAAAAGAAAAATCAGAATTCCAATGGCTCCAACAATTAGAATTTCAACGGCTCCAAAAATCAAAATTCTCCGAAAATTGTTTGCCAATGGTGTGAGCAACAGGGTCATGTCGCTTGCACGTGCCAGTATCTCCGACCTTCTGGCTATGGTGGTTTTGGCTCCAATCCACGTGCTTATTTTGCAGGTCAACCTAGAGCATCCCCTGTCAACTGGCTGGTCGACTCCGGTGCATCTCACCATGTCACCGTGGACTTGAACAATCTCTCTCTCCATTTGGATTATGAGGGTCATGTTGACATGGTCATAGGCGATGGTAAAAGGCTTCCTATCACCCATACCGGTTCCACAAATCTACCCTCATCTTCAAAACATTTCTTATTGAATGATGTGCTTTGTGTTCCTAACATGAAAAGAATCTCATTTCTGTTTCTAAATTTTGTCGTTCTAATAATGCATCTATTGAGTTCTTACCATCTTTTGTTGTGAAGGATCTTCACACGGGGGCACCTCTAGTGCAAGGGCAGAACAGAGATGGTATTTATGAACGGCCATCGCATACACCTCAATCCTTCCCGTAATCCACTTCATTGTCGCCCATTCTCTCCTTCGCCAGCGTCAAGACCACTCTCCAAGATTGGCATAATCGCCTCGACCACCCTTATTCAAAAGTTTTTAAACTAATTGTCTCTTGTTTTACCTATCTCTTCTAGTCAAGAATTTCTTTGTAATTCCTGCAAGTGTAATAAAGCTCACAAACTTTCATTTCACTTATCTACACTGCAAAGTAATTCTCCTCTTGAATTGATTTATTCTGATGTTTGGGAACCTTCCCCCGTTGAATCCATTGATGGTTTTCGTTACTACATTATATTTGTTGACCATTTCACCAAAGACATATGGTTATATCCCCTTAAGAAAAAATCTGATGTCCCAACTGTCTTCATTAAATTTAAATTGGTGGTTGAAAAATTCTTTAATCGCCCAATCATCTCCATTTATTCTGATGGTGGCAGTGAGTTTCACAAACTCAAACCTTTCTTCGAGTCTAATGGTGTTACTCATCTCCTTACTCCACCCCACACTCCAGAACACAAGCTTTTGCTGAAAGACGACATCGTCATGTTGTTGAGACTGGACTAACGTTACTCAGTTAAGCCTCTCTTCCTTTGCGATTTTGGTCATATGCGTTTCCTACTGCAGTCTATTTAATAAATAGAATGCCCACTCCAATTCTTTCTTTTCAATCACCTTTTCACAAACTCCATGGACACCTACCCAATTACTCCAAACTACGTATCTTTGGTTGCCTTTGTTACCCTTTGCTTAAGTCTTACAATAAGCATAAGTTGGAACCAAAGTCCAAACCCTGCGTTTTCTTAGGTTATCTTCCTACACAAAGTGCCTTTCACTGCCTTGAGCTTCACTCTTCCCGAATCTATGTTTCTCGACATGTTACCTTCGTCGAAAATGTCTTTCCTTATGCGTCTCTTGAGCCAAATCTTCAACGACTGAATCTTAATGATTTGTCTCATTGGTTGCTACCAAATTCCAGTAATTCTCCTTATTTTGTGGTCCCAAACAATACTTCCTATTCTGTTCCCGAAAATCAGCCATCTCCTGATTTGGTTGTCATCGATAATATGGACGGTCCACCCCCTCCTTTCGCTCAAACTCGTCCAACTTCAATCTCTCCTACTCTCACTGATTGTGCATCTCTCTCCATGTCTGGCAATGACCACTCATCACCATCCTCCATGGCCTTAGCAGGTGCACCCGAGCGTGATCTCCTTGACGCGTCTGAAGGGACAAGTCCCCAAAATGATGTCAGGCTACTTGACCCTCCTCCACGAGTTACTACCCGATCTCAAAATAATATTTTCAAACCCAAGAAATTACTTTCCCTGGTCTCCCATCTTCCCTCACCTGAAATACCTGAACCCACTGCTCTGTCGCAAGCCTTAAAAGTTCCAGAATGGCGTCGGGCCATGTCAGAGGAATTTGACGCACTTCTTCACAATGGGACATGGGAGCTTGTCCCCTCTACCAAAGTTCAAAACCTAGTAGGATGCAAATGGATTTTTCGAATAAAACGCCAGCCCGATATAAGGCTCGTCTTGTCGCTAAGGGTTTTCACCAACGGCCAGGTATCGACTACAACGACACCTTCAGTCCAATAGTGAAACCAACTACAGTCAAAATTGTTCTCTCTCTTGCCATCCCTAAGGGTTGGCCTCTCCGCCAAATGGACATCAATAATGCATTCCTTCATGGCAATTTAACTGAAGAAGTATTTATGTCTCAACCACCTAGCTTTGTTGATCAAACACATCCCTCTCATGCGTGCAAACTTCGTAAAGCCCTCTACGGTCTCAAGTAATCCCCTCGGACGTGGTACACTGAGTTAAAAGGTTTCTTGCTCTCCTTTGGTTTTGTTAACTCCAAATCTGATGCCTCATTGTGCATCTACTCATGGACAAACTATTCTCTACCTACTTGTGTACGTCGATGATTCGATTCTTACCGGCAACAACACTACAGCTGTCACTGATTTTGTAAGTAGATTGGGGTCTCAATTTTCAGTCAAGGATCTAGGCACCCTGAATTACTTCCTTGGTGTTTAGGTAATTCCCGCTTCCACTGGATTGTTTTTATCTCAACAAAAATATATTCGGGATATCTTAGATCGGACTGGAATGTTAGGCGCTAAGGATGTCCTCTCTCCCCTTTCTACTAGTGCCTCTCTCACTACATGATGGTTCCAATCTCTCTGATGTTACTGGATATCGCCGAGCTGTTGGGAGCTTGCAATATCTCTCCCTCACCCGTCCCGATATTGCCTTTGCCGTTAACCGACTCTCCCAATTCATGCATAAATCCACGGACACACATTGGGCAGCTACAAAGCAACTTCTTCGCTACCTGAAATCCACCATTGATTACGGGCTGCATCTCCATAAGAAGTCTCCTCTAAATCTTCATGCTTTCTCCGATGCGGACTGGGCTGGAAACAAAGACGACTGCACCTCTACAAGTGCCTATGTTGTATTTCTCGGTTGCCAATCCCATCTCCTGGAGATCCAAGAAGCAACGGTCCGTTGCTCGCTCGTCTACTGAATCCGAATACAGGTCTGTTGCCTCTACTGCTGCAGAACTCTCCTGGATTCCTTCTCTCCTCTTCGAGTTGCACATTCCTACTACTCAAACTCCAGTAATCTATTGTGATAATATTGCTGCAACCTATCTATGTGCAAACCCGGTGTTTCACTCTCGAATGAAACACATTGCCATATATTTTCATTTTGTTCGTGACAAGGTTGCCAATGGCGAACTACGTATATCTCATGTTTCCACCAAAAACCAACTAGCAGATGCTCTAACGAAACCACTCTCTCGACAGCGACTTGAGTTTCTTCGTCCCAAACTTGGTGTTGCTCAACGGTTCACCAATTTGCAGGGGCATGTTAGAGAAATCACAGGCCGATTACTTGGGATTTCTCTTTACGTAATTAATTCTGTTTATAGTAAATACTGTACAGGTCTCCTTGAATTTAGTCCCTAATTCCTTGTAACTGCAACTCTGTTATATGGCTGTCATTATTTCTGTTGTAATCAAAGTCAACTTATTTATGTATAAATATGATACAAAGTAATAGAAACATTTGAGCTTTTCCAAAACCTTTTCATTGTGTAAATATTTATATTCAGCAGCCCAAAATTTTTTTGATTTTCCACTTTTTGCATATCATAGATTCATTTGCAATGGCCTCACAAATTCATAAACTTACAATGGTTTCTTAAATTCATAAAACCAAATGCATTGTATCCCTTTTTCATATACTTATTCCGATTAAAATGACATATTGTAATGATATCATTTGAAATTAAATAAATTATTATAAATATTGTCGCTAAAATATGTCATGTTTAAAACTTATCCGATAAGTCATTTTTAAGTTCCCTAATGCTTTGCAGGGGTTATTAAGCTTGTATATATATACACACACACCACTCTGAAAAGCTATGACTGAAATCATCTCCTAATAAGGATCTTGATCATACCTTCCAAAAGCATAACCCAGACTATGTGTTGTTTGCAAAATTTTCAAGAAGGCGGAAGGGACAGGAGCTCGTATAGCTGCACGCAGTATCACTGCACAATCTCCAATAGTCGGTGACCCACCCAACTCTATTACCTGAATATATGGTTCAGAATTTCATTCAGTTTACAAGCATACAACAGAAAACACTCACGACTAATAATAGACGTCCAATTCATAAAATAAAGCAAATTAAAATAATAAATAAGATGTGTTAGAAGATATTTCATGATTGTAGTTTCCATAATCAGCGTGTTCACATTACTGTAATTTAGGAATTACCATAACTGTAATTAGGATACTTGTATATATATATATATCAACCTATGTAATAGAGAGAAATCAATTAATGAAATAATCTATTCAGTTCTAACATGGTATCAAAGCACGGTCCTTAAACAGACAAGTTCTTCCTTAGTTTCTTCTCATTGCTTTACTTATTTTTTCTCAGAAACCTAGTTGAACGAATTTGTATGAAGGAATTGAGACCATAATTGGATTACCCAAAGTCGGACGACCACCATAGAAGTTTCCAACCTTTGACCCACTGCCACATGCGCCCCCACGCGCCACCACACGCGGGGAAGGCCGACTCCACACGCCACTTTCATCCGACGTGTGTACCTTCTCTGACAAGCTTCTGACGACGCGGCTTTTCCGATAGTGTTCGTCTCTCCCCCCTCTTGCTATCTACAGTGGTTTTATGGTGTTTGATTTTTATCTAGTTTTATTTTGATCAATAGCTATCTTCACTGTTCACTGGGTTCTTGGGATTATACTGGTTTTGTGGGTACGATTTGATCGCTGTGTTTCTTCTGCATAAATTTTGTAGTGCAATTAGTGATATCCTTTGGAAAGGTTATTCTCCTTGGGTAAATTGTATCTACCTGTTATATAGCAGAGGTTCAGAACAGTAGAATGGAACAGCAAGGCTTGTTCAGGAGTTATATTCTTAATTCAGCATCGACTCTCAGCCCTTTTAAACTACATGGAACCAACTATTTAGCATGGCCTTAAGCATGCCACATGTCAATTGAGGCCAATCGTATGCAACACTTCATCAATGGGAGAACCACTATGCCTGAGAAACCGGGTCTGGCTAAGAATGAAAATCTAATAATTCCATGGTGAAAACGTGGATTTTTATTCTATGGAACCTAGTATGCGGGGTAGTTACATGTTCTTAGACACTTCCTATGAACTTTGGGAGGTTATCTCTCAAACTTTCTTTGTTTCTGGTGATATGTCCAAGTCATATGACATTCGTAAAAGAATTTGTGAGTTATGTCAAGGGGAGAGAATTGTGACTCAGTATTTTGCAGAAATTAATACTCTTTGGCAGGAGCTTGATCATTACCCGGTTTTTTTCAGCCAAATGTCTAGAAGATGCAGCTGCTTATCAAAAGTTTGTTAGTGCGGATAGAGTTGTGGATTTCTTGGCAGATTTGAATATAGAATTTGATCAAGTTCGAGCACATTGATTGGTCAAACACCTTTTCCATCACTGCGAGATGCTCATGCTAGAGTCCAATAAGAGGAAAGTAGGCGTAGGGTGATAATTCTAAATTTTGTTGATCGATCAGTCATGGTTGCTTCATATCCTAAGTTTGGCTCCACCATTCAGTCTCCTGTAGAGAAAGAATCCTGCGAATGTGATTACTGTGGGGAGAAAAACCATATCGTTGTTTTAAGCTTCATGGACGTCCTGAAGGACGAGGAGATCGGTTTAGTAGTGGTCGTGGACGTGGATCTCAGCCCTATATGACTGCTACAACACTTCCTATTGATGCATCCAGTGCTTCAGACACTACCACTGCACTTGCTCCTGAAGAAATCTCAGCTTTTCGAAAGTTCTATTCCAAATCTACTTCTTCTCATTATGCTCAGTTGGGTATACATGCTTGTACTTTTAATGTTTCGTCAACATTTCCTGGTTAGATCATTGACACAGGTGCTTCTGAGCATATAACCGGATCCTCCACCCTCTTTACTTCATACAAGCCTTGTTCTGGAAAAGACAAGGTTCGCATAGTTGATGGTTCCCTCTCTTCTGTCTCAGGGAGATGCTCTATAGTTTGTACTTCTTCATTAACATTATCATCTATTCTCCATATTCCCTCATTTACTGTAAATTTGCAATATGTTCAACATCTTTCTAAATCCTTACACTGTTCAGTAACCTTTTTCCCATCTCATTGTGATTTTCAGGACTTGGTGACGAGGCAGAAGATTGGCAGTGGTAGTGCAGTTGTTGATCTCTATTATTTAGATGTTCCCTCGTCTAATATGTTCCCTACTCAGGCTCTTCACTCTACTTCTGACTCCAGCCAAACTTCTCTCCATCAATGGCATCTTTAGTTAAACAATGTAATAAAACTCAATTTTTGTTTTAATCATGTGAATTGGGAAAACACAAATGTTATGTTTATTCTGCTATTAACAGTCGACATTCTGAATCTTTTGCTATTATACATACTGATGTGTGGGGACCTCGGGTTGTTTTCCGTTCTGGTTATAGATGGTTTATTAGCTTTATTGATTGTCATTCTCATGTTACTTGGACTTTTTCGTTCCAAAGATGAGGTGTTTGATTGTTTCCATGAATTTCATAAAATGATTCAAACCCAATTTGAAACTAAAGAAAAGATTCTCCATAGTGATAATGGTAGTGAATATAGTAATAATAATGTTTTTGCATCTTATCTCTCAGATGACATTATTCTTCAAACCTCCTGTGCCAAAACTCCAGAACAAAATGGAGTAGCGGAAAGGAAAAATCGACACATACTAGAGGTAGATGTTCACCATGAAAACCTCTAAATTTCTACGGGGAGATGTTTTAACTGATGCATTTCTGATAAATCGACTTCCTTCTAGAATTCTTAGGAACAAAAGTCCAATCTCTTTTCTCCAACACACGACAAGTCAATCTCCTTCACCTCGTGTTTTTGGTTGTGTGTGTTATATTCATGATAAATCTCCCACTCGGGAAAATTAGATCCCAAGTCTCTTCGGTGTGTTTTCATTGGTAATTCTCCAACTCAAAAAGGTTATAAATGTTATCATCATCCTTCACACAAAGTATTTGTCATTCGGGATGTAACTTTTTGGGAATTAGAACCTTTTTATTCTTCTTCACCTTCTCCTCCAGGGGAGGATGTTATTGATGAGGAGAAACTTCCTCCTGAGGCTGGCATTACAAATTCTATTACATCATCTCTTGTTCCTGTTGTTATTTTTGATAATTCTACACAGGGAGAGTTACAGTTACAAGAGTCGTATGCTAGACAGAATGAGCCTGAATTGAGAACCTACTACACCAACCCTGCTAAGAACCTAGTCTTGATAATACTAATGGTGAGAATCATAATACTACTTGATCTTCTGATGATACTGACATTCTTATTGCTCTTAGAATAGGGATTAGAGCTCGTACTCAACATCCTATCACTAATTTCTTAGCCTATAATAAATTATATGCATCCTACTATTCCTTTGTTTCTTCCTTGTCTTCAATATTTGTACTTCAGGGGTGGAAAGAAGTAATTAGTGATGAGAATAGGAAACAAGCTATGATAGAGGAGATGAATGCCCTGAAAAAGAATGATACATGGTAACTAGTTTCTCTTCCTTACAGGAAAAAACCAGTTGGTTGCAAATGGGTATATAAAATCAAACAAAAACCAAAGGTGACAGTTGAGAGACTCGAAGCCAGGCTAGTTGCAAAAAGGTATACTCAAACTCAAGGAATTGATTACCAGGAGACATTTGCTCCTGTGGCGAAGAGAAACTATTTTCATACCATAATCTCATGTGCAGCAAACTTTGGTTGGGATATTAAACAATTAGATGTGAAAAATGAATTCCTTCATAGTGACTTGGAGGAGAAAGTATACATAGAAATACCCTCTGGTTTTGTTTCATCTGTCACCAAGGGTAAGGTGTGTAAACTGCGAAAGGCTTTATATGGTTTGAAGCAATCTCCTAGAGTCTGGTTTGGTAGATTTCATAAAGCAATGATAAGATTTAGGTACGAGCAGAGTCGAGCAGATCATACTCTATTTGTCAAATAGATAAAAGGTAAGACTACCATTCTTATCGTTTATGTTGATGACATTGTCATTACAACGGATCATAGAGAAGATGTGATGAGCCGATTTTTTTTTTAGAATTTAAATATATAAAATAATAATTTTATGTGAAATGTTTAAATTGCATATATGATTATAGGCAATATAGTGGGTGAATTTTTTATTTATTTATTATATTGTTTATAAGTAAATGGTGTAAAATAATTTATTTTGGAAAATGGATGACTAAATATTACTAAAAGTAATATTTGGGAAAAACATGTAATCATAATACATTAATTTAATATAATGTATTATGTGTCTGTGATATGGTGAATATTATAATTTATATCTATTGCATTTAATTAAATTGTCAGGTACAATTTTATATGTGGAAAGAATAAAATAATTATTATATTGCTTGTACAAATAATTGTGGTATAGTATATGTGAAAATGAGGTGATAAATATATATATTTATGTGGTATAGTATATTTATATATTTATCACATGGCAATATATTGTTTTAAATAATTTATGAATAGAAAGGAAATAAATAGATTTTAAATGAAGAAAACTTTTTCAATAAATAAAGAGTATTAAAATAATTTGCAATATTAAATTATTTTAAATATATTATATTAAATATTTTATTATCTATATAGTTTCCATTTCTATGGAAATTCTGGTGGCTAATAAGGCAATTTATGGGAAATAAATTACTTTAATATAAATAAATTAATTTATTAAATAAAATATTTTTATTTAATAAATAATTTTCCGTTTTGATGGAAATGATTTATGGATATTTTATATGGATTTTTGGAATGTATTATGTGTATTTTAAACGCATTATATTGGACGCGAAATGTACAGAGGATACTTAAAAATTTACCAAACAAGCCTTTAGTGTATCAAAGCATGAGCTGGGGAGTTTTAGTTAGCTGAGTAATTAGCAAGGAAGGTAAATAGGAGTTGTTGGCTTCTTAGCAACATAGGTTAACAACTCTTCATGTCTACAGAACTTATTGAACAAGGAAGGAGCTTCTATAAAGCCAATCCTTTCTCTGTTCATTTCAAGCTTTCTTCCATTCAAACATTTATCAAACTGGCTACTCTAGAAATTCAGCTCATATGGGAATTAAGCTCTGTACTTTCAAAATTCCATCAAAGTCTTCAGTATAGCTATAAGTAAGGAGAGGAAGGATAAGGCAAATAGAAGACTTAAGGAAATTTGAGGTAATTTTTCATCTTTTGTAATAAGTTAAGTTGGTATATAATCCAATAAATTGATTTGGTATTATGGAAATTCTGGAAATTGGTTGTGCTAATTTGAAATGAAAGTATGGTATGTAAAACAAACAGAAGCTATGAATATTAAGATTCTTAAGGAATGCACAGAGAATGTATGTTTTAATGTTTAAATGAAAATTGGTTTTCAATGGTATTGGAATTATAAAAGATTGATGATTGTTTGTAATGTATGATGATCAATAATGAAGTCTAAACATGTTTCTAATGGTCTGAAACCAGAATATAGCTGTTATAAAGTATGAAGAATGGTTTGATGAATGAAAATTCAAAATCTGCAGAAAACAGAGTAGGTCTGCGTCTAGTGCCGAAGTGGCGCGGCCGCGCCACTTCCAAGGGCAAAGCCAGCGCGGCCGTGCTGTCCCTCAGAAATTGAAAATTAAATTCTTTGATTTCTGGAGTTTGGGCATGTGTATAAGAACTTTATATGGTTCATTAGGATTCTGTAGTTCTGTGCAGGTCATCTATTCATGTTTTGACTTGGTATAACAAAGATTGAACTAGTGTTTCAATAAGTCTAATAGAAGATTTGAAAAAGCCGCTCTAGAAAACGATTTTGGTTTAAGAATGTGAAAATCTTAGTTATTGGTGAATGTATTTACTATGAAGCAGGATAGCTGCAAGTTATATGAAGTTATCTCAACACGTATGAAATTTAGTTTTCAAAGAAAAACCAAGTGTTTTGGAAAGTAAACTTGATAACAAGCATATGGAGTTTAAAGCAGATATAAACTTTTCTTCATAAGTTGTATGTTATGCAGAAAGAATTAGTTGTTGTCAAATGATCAGACTATTGAACATTTCAGATCTGATTTGGGTCAGGGAGTAGCGCGGCCGCGCCACTCCCAAGGTTTAGATGCAGCGCGGCCGCGCCGCAGTGCAGAACTGCCAAAAAGTTTTAAATTGCAAACTGAGGTTTGATGCATGCTTTAATAAGTTCCCTAAACTGTAATTCAGGATTTATGCTATGATTAGCTGGTTCATATATATGTGGGTTATGTTAACTAAGATTTCAAAAGTAATGATCAAGGAGGAGTTGAATGTTTTCTAAAGTAAAACAAATTAAGAAATGACATAGTACTTATATAATGAATCTGAATTGATTAAGCAATGATTCATGCTATTTAGTATGTGTATGTGTTATGTGTACACCTAGTGTGAATTAAACACACAATTATATGATACCTGTTCTACATGACAATGTATAATCATATGTGAGATCGAATGCATGACTAATATGAGGTTATATATGAACTAAATGGTGTAGGCTTTGTGAAAAAGAAGAGGATAAACTACGACTTTAAATTATAAATGTAGCCTACCAAGAAGGCAAGTATCTGAACTTTACTCTTTTATTGGGAAAGTTTCTAACTTCGTTCAATTACATGGAATGCAAGTATCTCTATCCTATGCATATTCTTTATACAATAATATTAGAATCACGCAAGTATCTCCTCTATAACTTTTTAAATTCGGTATAAGCAAGTCTTTTAACTTTACTTCTTCCTTGTGCAAGTACTCTAACCTTTGCACTTTCTTTATGAAAAAGATTTAAAATCACACAAGTATTCTAACTTGTATAATATTTCAAAGTTATACAAGTCATCTATGTCGTATGCTTGTACAAGTTCACTAGCTTGTGCAATTTAAATATTATTGCAAGTATTTCTAGCTTATTTACATTCAAGCAAGTTATATATATATATATATGGCAAAAAGCACTTTTACCCCACTGTGTTTGTAGTGTTTTAAGCAATTAGCCATTGTGCTTTTAAAATATTCAATTAGCCCACTGTGGTTTTTAAAAATGTACAATCAAGTCATTCCGTCCAATTTCTTGGACGGACGTCAAATAATTACACACGTGGCATTGAAAAAAAAACAAAAAATCATTATTTCCTACGTGGCAAGTCAGTCATCCAAATTCTTTGTACTATTGAGCCACTGCATTTTAAAAAAAACGCAATTAGCCCACTGTGGTTTTAAAAATAAAAATAAAAATACTTATATGTTTTAAAATACTTATAAAATTTTTAAAAATAAAAATATTTTTATGTTTTATTTTCTTTCTTTTTCATTACCTAAATATTTATAATATGTATAATATTAATAAAAATTAATATTATAATATTTATAATATGTATGTTTTATTTTAAAAATAAAAATAAAAATACTTTTATGTTTTAAAATACTTATAAGATTTTTAAAAATAAAAATATTTTTATGTTTTATTTTCTTTCTTTTTATTTTCTTTCTTTTTCCAACTATAGCAAATTACAAGGTTATTAAATTTTAGGAAATTACCAAAAATAAGAATGTTAAGCTTGAATAGTAATTTTCCAATTTTCGAAGTACCTGAGGGGCAACAGACCCAGGCGCATCATCTTCACCATGTGCAAAACTAAAGAGTCAAAGCCCCCAAACAAGAGTATTTTTTCTCTCTATATCTATTTCTATATTTCTGTATACGAATTGTTCTCTCTCCTTCAATCCCTAAATTCCTCAAAAATTCAACATTTCTTTTCGAATCTCAATCTTCCTCTCATTTTCCTTCATAGCTCCGTACGCTTTCCTTAATTAATTATTTTTTTTAACGTCAAAAACCCTAGTTTTAGTATTTGAAACTTCATATCAGTGGGCATACTACAGAATCAGGACTCACTTGTTCGGGGGCTGGAATTGAGGTTGGGACTGGGATTGGGTTTCCTCGCCCATGAGAGAGACAGAGTTAGTGAAGGAAATTGATTTTGGAGCTCTTCTCTTTATGAGTGGTGGTGTGGTGGCCGGTACGGTGGCCCAGTCAGCTTGCCACGTAGGAAATAACTTATTTTATTTTATTTTCAAAAGCCACATAGGAAAATTGGATCAATTTTGTAATGTCTGTTAGTCAAATTGGACGAAATGGCTTGATTGTACATTTTTAAAAACCACAGTGGGTTAATTGAATATTTTAAAAGCACAATGACTAATTGCTTAAAACACAACAATCACAATGGGGTAAAAGTGCTTTTTGCCATATATATATATATATATATATATATATGTCTGCTTGTGCAAGTTCCCTAACTTGTACAATTCAACGATTGTATGAAAATTTCTTTATTACTTCAAGTTCTAAAATTCTTGAACTGTTTACAGATGAGTATAAGCTAATTGTTTCAGCTAGACCCACGTTACAATACTTTGTCACAAATCCTTATTATATTGTTGAGATAGGTAGAGCTGTCCAACCAAATTGCTTTGGTTTGGAACTCAAGTCTGTGTATGAACATCACTTATTGGGAAACTTTTATTATGCCGAAAAGGCAATTAAAACTAGCATGTAGTGTTGATCAACGCAGAGCATAAAGGGCTGATCACCCATCGTGCCCGGGAGTTGGTCGGTTATACAATTGAATTACTATTATACCTATTTTGAGCATGAAAAACAAAGTTGTCAACTGACCACTCGGCATCTCTATAGTCACTATGTTGTTTCAAAAAATACAAGCTATTTGGTTTGTCATTCAGGAATTGATTCAATGACTTCACAACTATTGATCCGTTATAGAAGTATACTTGAAGAAAACATTTAACTCTTTCATATATTGTTTATTGCATGCTAGTACTTGTTGAGCAATTGAATGCTCATTCTTGCTTTGAAATTAAATGTTTTCAATGAAATGTGAACACATAGAAGGATCTCGCAAAGATAAGAGAAAGGAGAAGGTGGATGAATAGTTGAAGACATTTATTTGTAATAACTAGATGTTTTGTAATAAATAAACTTTTGTATGAAATATTACTTTATCTATCATGTGATGAAGTATTTAAAGGTTCTCGTACCTGGGAGCAGCAAACTCTGATGTAATTTTTATTAAGTATTAATATACTAAGCAGGTTGCATGAATGTTATTGTGTATCACCAAGTACGGGTTGCAAGTACCCGAATTTGGAAGCATCACAGAAGAGATAGTTAATCTCAACGCAAATCTAGCCAAAGAGTTTTAGATTAAAAATCTTGGTCCTTTGAAATATTTACTTGGTATTGAAGTTGCAAGATCTTCCACTAGGTTTTTTCTATCTCAAAGGAAGTGTTTCCTTGATCTTTTAACAAAAACTGACATGTTGGAATGTAAGTCTGTTGATTCTCCTATTGAAGTTAATCATCATCTAGTAGGATATACATTTCTCATACTAGATCTGATATATCTTATGTTGTGGGAATAGTGAGTCAGTATATGAATGACCCTTGATATTGTCACATGGAAACTGTTTACAGAATTCTAAAGTATCTCAAGTATACTCCTAGAAAAGGTTTATTGTTCGCACCACACGGTCATACGAGTTGAAGCTTTTTCTGACTCAGATTGAGTTGGCTCTATAGAGAATCGTCATTCTACGTCAGGTTACTGTTCATTTGTTGGAGGTAATCTTGTTGGCGCAATAAGAAACAATCTGTGGTGGCAAGATCCAGTGTTGAGGCTGAATATCGAGCTATCGCCTTGGGTATATGTGAACTAATGTGGCTTCAAACATTGCTAGAAGATTTGGGTGTTACAACTAAAAGGCCTATACAGTTATTTTGTGATAATAAGGTTGTCATTAGTATTGCAAACGACCCAGTACAACACGATAGAACAAAGCACATTGAGATTGACAGGCACTTCATCAAAGAAAAGTTAACTAGTTCTTATTTGCTTACCTTTCGTTAAAACAAAATATTAGCTTGCTGATATTTTGACTAAGGGTCTTGGTAGTAAGATGTTTCATCCATTATGTTTCAAGTTGGATATGCAATGCATCTATACACCAACTTGAGGGGGAGTGTTAGAAGATATTCCATGATTATAGTTTCCATAATCAGTGTACACATTACTGTAATTTAAGAATTATCATAACTGTAATTAGGATACTTGTGTATATATATCAACCTATGTAATAGAGAGAAATCATTCGATGAAATAATCTATTCGGTTCTAACAAGATGCTTAGCTCAACACTTGCTAATGTATATTTATGAAAACCATCATAATTTGGAAAGATAGCAATATTAGACAATGTTATGTGGAAATGATTAAAAAAATAGTCTCATAAATAAAAGCATATCCATTTTATTAAAGTCAACAAGTATGAAAGCCAATGAATGTCCCCAGATCCATATATGTATCTGCAAATGCAGAAATGCTCCAGTTATCATCAATTTTGTTAAAGAAAAGTTAACTTATTTTGACTGAAGTAAGAGATGTTGGTGAGTAAAGGTTGCAGCCATATTAAACTGGCCAATTACATGATGTGCTTTAATATATATCAATCTTGACTATAATATTGTAGCTTCACCAGGAACTTAATACATCTAATATTTATACAAAGAGTCGACCAATGTCTTTTGTACTCCTGTTCAACCTGGTCGAGTTTTTGTTCGTTTTGAGTTGACTAGCGAGTTATACAGTAATACATAACAAACCTTAAATATTTCAAAGAACAAATACACAACAGACCCTACATGTTTCAATTACTACCTTAAATATTTCAAAATATTAATACATAACTCGCACAGGCTCATGAACAAGTAGTATATAAAAAACATATTTCCCATTTGATCAGATTATAATTTTCATTTATTACTTTTACTAAATAGGCCAGTTAGCAGACACTGGGGACTGTTCCCTCATTCATTCCTTAAGTTTGTCCTTTGAAACTTGCTCCTTACCTTTCTCACTTTAGTGACATGGGCTGAAGGTGTAGGATAAATGGGGATGCCACTTCTGAACAAGTGTTGACGTCAAAATTTGATGCAGATGACAAAAGGGTTTTGAGAGGATTTTTAAGATACTTGTAATGAATTAAAAAATATAGCTGTTTTGTAAACAAGACAGACAACTACAAATAACCATTCAACAAAAAAAGTCATAATGATGGAATTCCATCAAATAGTAGATAAGGTGCTACCATGGCAAGCATGGAAAGAAATTAGAAACGTACTTTCAGCATTACTTTAATGGCCAACTCAACTTCCCAATCCTGAGACCATCTTCGAGGATGTCTGTTCTTCAGTTCTCTTTCCCATGTCCAACCCCAAGCATCAGCAATTGTGTACATATCTGATACATCAAACACTTTCCTCTTCCTCATCTCTTTAAAGGCCTCATATATATCCTCTGGAAACCAGTCATCATCAATATCATCCTGCATTCAGAAAATTAGAAAGGTGATCAATTTTTATATGAAACTGAGGAACTTAGTAGCATGATGCAACACAACTATTGAGATAAATTATGTTTCAAATGACAGGGTTGTAAACAGATATTATATGATTATTAGCCAGCTAGTTACATTGCTAATAACCCAGTATTTCATGAAGGAACCAAGTAAATTGAAGTTATTGTTATTTGGTATGAGAAATTAATATGAAGATAATGATATACTATGTTGATCATGTGATCAATTAGGAGAGATTTTACCGAAACTTTAAGTAAGGCTATTTTTTTAAATCCTTGAAACAAATGGCATTTTCAGCATCTATGCTTCAGCTGAAGGAGAGAAGCAGTTAAGACTGATAAAAAAGATAAATATTAGGATTGAACTTTCTCATACTAGTAGTCCTCAATCCTCAAACAATAGAGGAGTCAACCCTTCCACTGACCAATTCACTTGTTTGTTTCACAGAGTTAACATTTCTAACATACATTCTTTGAAGGAGTTTTAGATTAAAGAGCATACCAAGGACTAGATAATGTTACAGGATAATGAATTTATCACAATAAACTAAAAGTTCTATAGTCATTAAAATAGAAAAAGGAATGCTAACAATCAAATTACCGTCAATTATTCATACATTATCTTGTAACAACATTTGAAAGAATTTAATTAAATTATATACTTATAGACGTAACTAAGTTATAGACTTATAATTTAGAGCACTGACTCGACTGGATATAGGAAGCTGGTATAACGGATAAGAACCAGTGGTCTATACTACTTTTGTTATTATTATTATTATTATTTGTGATCTGCAGTCTGCACTTCTTATGGGTGTTATTATCATATTGCCCTCTTCAAATTAACGCGGAAATATGTCATTGTATATAAATAACACCCAACGCTGATAACATTCTCACCAATACTTCCATACTATATATCTTTCTAAATCTTTAGTTGTCTTTTGGGTATAAATTAAGGGGTTAATTATCTTTAACTGAATCATACTTAATGATAATTAACCCCCGGATTTGTCCGTATCAAGAAAAATGGTCTGTCAGAAAATGGCTCCCGGCGGGCCACACCCGAGAGGCCCTATTGTCACGTCAACTCCGGGATACTCAACATGCTCATTGACATCCCTCAACATCCGTCATGGTTGCCTAAGAAAGAGCCAAAACAAAACATTGGCTCTTTCAACCTAAACGGGCCAAACTGGCTAAGTATGAAAAACCAATAATAAAATGGCCAAGTATGGAGAACCTCACTAGGTGAGACACTATGAGGAGGTACCTTATGCCAACACATAGTGCACACCTCACACTTCTAACACTTGAGTCAAATTCAAGAAAGCTATGCAAGGAGGGATCAAATCATCAAAATGAGAAGAAACTTTGAAAGAAACTACCAAGAGGTGGGAGGCCGACCCTAAGGGAGCTCCCCCTCATGGTGGGGATGCCCAAACATCCTCTCATCATGTCTCACTTCCAACACTTAGTCAAATTCACGAAAGTTATGCAAGGAAGGATCAAAATGGGAAGAAACTAAAGAAGAAACCACCATGAGATGGGAGGACACCCTAGCGTCTGCCCCAAGGGTGTAGGTCGGCCTCAAGACGGGTTCCCACTAGGGCTGTAAATGGAGTCCAAAATATCTGATATTCGCTCCGAAAATTTGTATCCGTATTCGAATCAAAGCGGATAATGCCTAACACAAGGGTTATGCCTATATTGCCTTAAAGAGTTTGCCTACAATCCTCCACTTGTCCAAATCCTCATCAATCTCGCAGCCTTCGTGGAATTCTCGCCTTAACCAACCCGACCGCAATGGGAAGCGCAATAGTATAGGAAATTATTGTATTGTCCCCAATATTTGTAAAGTTATCAAATTAGCAACAATTAATGAAAGTATCATTTGCTAGTTAATCTTGTTCAATTTGTTGTCTAATTGTGCTTTACATTTTCCGATCTTACATTAGTTAAATGCTTATGTTACACGACGCTCTATGAAGAACAAAATTTTTTTACCCATTGCATGTAATTAGGGTTAATACTTCTAGCAGTAAAAATATTATTATTCTTTGAAAAACTATAAACATTTTATCGAATTCTGAAAAACAGATACCAAAGTAGAAGTAGAAGAACTATAAGAAGGGAAATTACTGCATTGCTAATAATGAGCATCTTAATCGTCAATCGACAATTAGAGAACATGGTATACAATGTCTGCAGAGTCCTTATAGTTCCATGAAAGTAGAAATTTACATGGGGAAATATAAAGCACAATTTGAGCACGTTTTCCGTAACGTATATAGATAGCCTAGAAAAGTTAAACAAGATTTCTATAGTTGTACCCGTTTGTATCTCCACATTAGGGGTGAGCAAGAAAACACTAGAAACCGAAAAAACCACGGCAAAACCGTAAAGCCAATCCACAAAAAAACGTAACCAATAGAAAGTTAAATAAACTGAAGAAAAAAAACGCACATTTGATTTCAACAACAGTTACAAGCGAAAAACCGCACCAAATTAACCGAACCGTACCAATATATATATGATAAACCTCTAGTATATGATTACTAACATAATAATATAAAGTACATTCATGAATGCAGAGGCGGAACTAGGGGGGCGGGGGCGGGGGCGGGGGCGGGGGCGGGGGGGGGGGGGGGGGCATCTGCCCCCGGTAGCCGAGGGTTCTAGGCGGAACTGAGGGGTGGTGGGGGTGCAGCCACTGCTCCGGGCCTTCCTTCCGGCGACTCCTACAAGCGCAGTATTCTTCTTCGGTTTTCTGTTCTTCGTCGGCGAATCATGGGTATTGATTTTGTTGCAAATCAAATTGATTGGAACTACTATAAAACAATGTATTTTGATTTTGCAGAAAACAAACAGAGATTTCTTTTTCTTTTTGTGCTCTGTTTTTCCTAATTAATCTTGCTCTGTAATGGCAGGTCTGGTGAGTTGCTTTGCAAATCTGGTTGTGGATCTTATCAAGCTTCCTGTTAAAATACTTAAATGGTTCACCAAGCAGATCCCTTGTTAATTAATATGCCTCTTGCTGTTTTCAAATCTCTACATGAAGATTTAATTGCACAATTTAGTACTTCTATTCAATTTTTTTGTTATTATAAATTGAGGATGATGGTTATGACATTGTTTATCAGATACGAAGCCAGTATTAGTCATCAGTGGGATCAAAATTATTGAAGGGGCTACATATAGTTTGGCGGAGTAATAAGGGGCTACAACAGTATTAGCCATGGAGTATAGTTGTTAGTGTGCGGAGTAATAAGGATGGCGAATTCGGGTTGGAACACAAAGAAATGGCTAAGAAATCTGATTGTTAAAATAGCGCACATAACATGTTCGCTAAATGTCCTCTCAGAACTGTTTTTACTAAAAACTAGGAATTAAGCAAAACCAACGTCCTAAATTCCACAAGTGGTGATATTAATAATTTCGGTTCGCTTGGTTTAAAAATTTTGACCCCCCTACAAAATCGTTCTGGTTCCGCCACTACATGAATGAATTAATTATCTACATGTTGCAAGATTTTTAGTTGTTTATATAATTTTTCTTGTTCATATCATACATGTATAACAAACTTGTGAGAAGTATTCATAACTTTTTTTCTTATAGCATAATTTTGTTTCTAAGTTTTAATAATTTCATAGATGCATTAGTAGCAATATTAATAGTGGGTAATAGTTATGATTTCAGCTTTTAAACTGCTTATTTATTTTTTATAGTCTTTGGATATAATATTAAGCGCGCGGTGGTGGGGGGTGGGGGGGTTGAACCGTAACTGCAAAATATTAACCGAAATCGTTAGTAACCGAACGGTTTGGTTAACCTGCAGTTACGATTACTTCTATAATATTAACTGCACTATACGGTTTGGTTACGGTTACACTTAGTAACCGCACCATGCACACCCTTACCCCACATCATGTAACACTGAAATCTAATTTTATTTTATTTTAAAAATGAAAAACAATTAGTAATGGTTATACAATCATCATTTTCACTGAAAGTACTGATTAAAGGAAAATGAGCCTAAATAGGGTGATAAGAGAGAATCCCAGCAGTCAAATAATTTTCTATTTCCTTTTAATCTAAAAGAAATCTGCCTTTGCTATATACATTAACACAATAATATATATTACAAGCTTATATAATCTACTTGGTCTATTTTAGTTTGCAAGTATTAATGAGGGGATTGGACTATTTACTCCTTTGGACAATAAATCACATTTGAACTCGGGAATATTTAGCCCCAGGATAATGCAACACCCCAAAAGAAGTACTAGTAATTCCACCTCCTCCATGTTATTATATAATCACTCATTATATATCAGTTTATAGGCATCAGCGATAAAGAAAAGTCTAGAGAGAGAAAGAGGGAAGGGAGGGAGGTCAAACATCAAACACCTGTATTGACTTTTTGGTTCGGGATGGTGGTCATGTGACTGTGAGTGAGAGAAGGGGAATGTAACTTTCACTATTCAGAATTCCAGATATATAAATTCTCTCTATGTTTTTGTAAGTTTCTCTCTACATGTATGTGTATAAATATATATTTATATTGATTGAGTTTCCGTACAGACAATATTAAAGAAGGAAGCTATCCTTATTTTAAGTTATCCCATGTGTAATCCTCTCTAGATAAACATGTGACTATCGTAATACAGATAAAACTATAGCAAGGATTAATTATCCTTGGATTATAATATATAGGACTATAATCCCCTCAAAATATTCCCTCTGAACAGACATAGGCTTAAGAATTTTTTTAAAATGATAACAGCTACCATAATAAATGTAGTGAACTTTGCACACATATTTATTCATACTTGTTGACTACACTAAGAATGACGTAGTTCCCAGACTACTGTCGCCAGAATTCACAGCCAAACAGTTATGTTATTTTTTATTTTATTTTTTGGGTTCTAATGTGGCTTTTGTGACAACCCGGAAAATCGGATAGTCATGTTAATTATGATCCAAGGATTATTATTTAATAAAATGAATTTTTATTAATAATATTTTGTGTTATGTGTTTATTAATCGTTCTACAACTTAGGATGATTATAAAACGATAGGATTCTGGCTATGTGCTAGAATAAATGCGTAAGAATTTTGAAGATGGGAATAAAAATTTTCCGAGGAAATAATTTTTTCCGAGAAAAAGACGAAATAGGCACTATTCATCCGATGAAACCTAAGGATTTAGGGTTTGAATAACATAAGTTTTTTTGAGAGATTGATATGTCGTAATGACATTCTGTTTCAAGATTTATCGGTAATATGCCGTGAAAAGTTAGGTTAGCCGTGAAAAGTTTTTCTCAAAAAACATGCAAAAATCGGACGAAATAAAAATGACGAAAAATATTATTATGTACTTTTCGATCGTTTAACTATATTTTGGGAAAACGTAAAGGGAAACACTATTCATCGAAATATGTTTTTTCAGTTTTTCGAATTTTCGAAGAACGCATAAAAGAAAGAATGATGACAAAAGACGGAATGTCCAATAAAATTTGAAAACCGATAAACGCAGCTTTTCAATTGTGTAATAATTAAAGAGATTTAATTAATAAGAATACGAGTATAATATGAATTATTATACGAGTATAGTACAAGAAGAATACACGTATAATACGAATTATTATACGGTAAGAATACGAGAAGCCAAAATCAATAAAAGTCAAGATAGGTTATTAAGCCATTGAGCTTTGTCTTTGGTAAGCCCCCAATAAGGTAATGTTAGGAGGTCCAATGATAATTAAATCAAGGCCCAAAAGAATGTTAAATTCAAGCCCAAACCAAGAACCAAACACGTGGATCGAAGGTCATGGGTGGGTAAAAGAGGATGGGGCAACCCATTGGGTCACCCAAGTGGGTCCTTGAGAAGCTTGGTTGATATTTTTGAAATAGGAGGTGTGAATAGTAAAAGTAGGGGGAGTTTTGTAAGTTTTGCAAACCTAAGTTTGGACTATACAAGACCAAAGTTAAGTGACCAAATTATAAGTTATTGAAAGTCAACTTAATGACCAAAATGCCCTCACTCTTGATTTTCTATATAAGGCAAGTCATTTGCCTCTTCAAAGTGTTAAATTATTTCACCAACACCTTAAAGAGCAAAGGCTAATATAGAGAGTTAGAGAGAGAGAGATTTCGGATATAAGGGGAAGAAGAAGGAAGAGAAAAGCTAGCAAATAGCAAGCTTTATCTAGAGGAAGAAGAATAAGGAAGAAGAACAAAGAAGAAATGTAATTAAACCTAACCTTTAATTCATTTTCTTTAGGTTTTATTTGTAAAAATCATATAACTCAAGAACATGGAAGTAATAGATATTAAGGAATGATCTTGTTATGGTTTAACCATAATAAAATGAAGTAATAAGAAATTGAGATTTATTTCATCAATTTCTTTTAAGAGCTTTCATATGAAGTATGAATTGCTCGTTAGTAATGGACAATTCGGATGAATCCTATGAATGGTCCAATGGAATAAAGAAGAATTAACGAACTTATAACGTTAATTAATGCATAACAAGAGAATCGTAATCAAAATATTGATGTAAAACGAAAAACGAAAAACGAACACGAAGAACGTTGTTGATGGACAAATTTAAAATCATCTAATTAGAGCTTGTTGTTAATGGACAAGTTTAAAACCATCATATATATATATATATTTGTTTATATATGTTTGGTTAGGAGTTATAGAATTTAAAGAAATGTTCCTTTAAAACGGATTGAAAATAGTCTATAACGAAGTTATGGCGAAATTTTCGTAAAAGAAGTAACCGTTGAAATCATTGGTTAATATGATTTCCGGATGAATATAGAAAGTGAATGATTCCGAACAATTGAGGTTTCATAAGAATGTTAAAGAACATTAAAAACGTGAGTCACGGACTCGAAAACGAACTCATTCTGGGTTCGGATGAGTAAGTTACGGATGAACGAACGAAGAACGTTAAAAACAAAAAATGACGAACGATGAAATTTGAGCCAATTGATAGGCTTGTTAATGGATTCAGAAAAATATTTTGTCTGGAAGAAAGCGTAGTACGGAATGAAAGTAAGAAAATGACTTTCGAACAAACTCGTTCCGAGTCATAACGAAGAAGTTACGAGAACGCAAAGTAGCGTCTCGACCGTGTTACGACTGTTGTGCAGGCTAAGGAACCCAGGTCTCATCAAAAATCCAAACAAGTGTTACGGCGGTTTCATTTGATTAGAGAAATCATTGAAAGAGGAGATGGCACCCTGGAGCGTGTGGACTCTAAAGACTACGTTGCAAATCCATTTACTATAGCTTTAACTCAATAGCAGTTCGATCGTCACTTAGAGAAGATGGGTATGAGATACCATGGCGATTGGCTTTAATGCAAGTGAGAGATTGAAATTAGTATGCATACAAGCTAATCATGTATGATGATAAAGCATATACTTTGTAAACAATCTTATTCATTTATTAATAAAAGTATTCATTTACTAAAGACATTTAATTATTGTTTTAATAATATGTGATAAACTCATAGTTTTACAGAATCATAATGAGATCAGGCTAATGAGATCTATATTCTTAGATAGCTTAAAAACTAAAATGTTCCCAATCGATGGATTACTGAAAAGGGGATTAGTGAATCCGGATAGATTGGTACATACGTTACTTGCTCATTGGATGAGGATGATTGATCTCATGATCATTTGTGTAGAGACTAAATCAAGTATGTAAGTGCTTATTAGACAATAAATTCACTGAACGTGGCTCGCTAAGGAATACCTAATGGAGATTTACTTGCATGTCAATAGAAATTCATGTAGTGATAGTAGTACAAGTGATCCCTAGACTTGAGATCATCATAGTATATTATGTATAATGAATTATACGCTGATTTATTCCTTAAGACCCTTAGGGTATATCAAAGGATATGTTTGGGTGTAATAAGTTATATATGGAGATAATGAATTATCAATAAATAATCTACCGCTTCTAGTAAAAGAAGAGATGTCATATGTGATTCGATAAATGACAACCTAAGAATCTTTGGTCAAGGTAGAATAAAATTAGAAAGGAGTTTCAAATTTACATTTATTCGGAGTTGTACATTTGAAAATCGAAATACATATAATTAAATAAAATAAAACTTGACAGTAATTTCATGTCTTATATTTAATTGGGACATTCTATGGTGGAAGGATTGAATTGTACGGTAACTATTTACTCAAAAGTTCTTTTATGATTAATGTTAAAATCTATATTATCTGAAAAGTCGTTAATCGCTACGGATACTTATCCTTATTGTAGAATAAATGTTATTTATTTAAATAAATTAATGTTTTAATTTATTTATTTAAATAAGATTAGAATTGTTCTAATTGATTTATTCACAACCGGTTTAATATGGAGAACCTAAAGGGTCACACCATAAAAGAAAAAATATTTACTTAAGTAAATGGCATAATTGTAAAAATAAGTTAAGTGTATTTAATTTAATCTATGGTGATAGAATAAATTAAATAGCTTAATATTTATTATTTAATATTTTGAAAATATTAAATATAAATTAATAAAAGGAGTCTTATTATTATTATTACTATTATTATTAAGTTAATTCCTAAAGATGTTTGGGAATTAATTAATATTAGTACTCTCATATATTCCTAATGAGATTAGGAAGCCTAATTAATTAAAGGAGTTTAATTAATTAAATAAAACTCTATTCCTAAATAGTTTAGGAGGGTTCCCTACATTTATAAATAAGAAAGTTTTTTTATGGAAAGGGTGACATAAGTTACGCACTTTATTCCAAGAGTTGGGAGAGTACACCTTTTCTATCAAATATAGGAAAAACTAGGGTTTAGCCAAGCACCCTTCTTATTGAGTTTTTGTTCTTGGTGGATCACCTCCCAAACGCTTGGGTGGTTAACGTTGATCAAAGAAAGGAATACAATCCCGCATATTCAAGGAGACCACGAAGGACTAGTAGTTGAACTTGTACCTGAGGAAGCTCGAATATTCAAGGGTATAATTCTGATATTCTTCTTCTTCGTTTATATTGATAATTAAGCACAAAGCATGATCATGGCATGGAATTGTATGAAAAATTTTGAATTCCAATTTATCGTGCGTCCGCACTATTTTATATGATTTGATTATGTAATTGCGCTATATATAATTCCAATAGAGCCTTCCTCGGAGTCCAACACTGCTAACTGGCGCCGCGACACCAGTTTAACAAAGGGTTGGAGCGTCAGTGCAGGGCAAAAGCCCAGAAATGAGTTTTTAACTGCTCAATTCTTGGGGGATGTGTGTGGAATGATAATGGACATAAAGTTCACGTAATGTAACATTTAAAGAAGTGATTTAAACCTTATTGGATGAATAGAAGTTTAAAAGATGATCAATGTAAGCGTTAAAACACTTAAACCGACGAATGTGGTTAGTGTACGCGTAAATTAAATGTAATTATCATACACACTATTGTATGGTTTGATTGTAAGGTAATGAAGATTAATAAATGATTTGTAATGCGTGAAGAACCCCGAGCCTCTCGCTGGTGACTTCTCTAAATGGGAATGCACTGCAGCCATACTCTCAGTAGGGGATACCGAGCAAGTCGGTGGCAAGTTGATGATTCTAGAGTGTTATGGATGCAAGTACCATGAGCATTACAGTAACTTGATTAATGTGCCGAGTCAAATAAACTGGACACTGTAAGTTATGGGATGGAAGTAATGTAAAATGCTTGAAAGTTATGAACGCATAGTATTAGTATTGAATATTCGCTCTTGGCATACAAAAGATTGTAAGACTTAGACGTTAAAGAATAATCATAAGGTATGATATTAAATTGTCAAAAAGTTGTAAGGAACGACAATTAACTTAACGAACATTAGAGTTTTAATGATTCGGACAAGTTAAGCTATGAAGAAGGAAAATTTAATGTAAATCTATAGTAAATGATGAAGGTAAGACTTAAGACATCTCTGTATGTCGTAATGCTAAAAAACGTTAAAAAAAATTGGTTGCCTGAACTTAAGTTATAAGACGCGAACCAAGAAGTAAAGTAAAATTAAATCAATGCGTAAGTCAAAGTATGTGACTAAATGGTATGTGATATATAGGGATTTCGAAGAGCAGTACAACGTAAACTGTAAGATGTGCTTAAGGCAAGTTTCCTAATTTCATTCATATTTGAAATGAATGCTAGTTTCTTTAAGCCTGCTCAGATGTTTTAAATGAGCGAGTTTTATCTATGTTCAAATGTGTTATATTTGTACAAGATGTTTATGATGAATGAGGCTATGTGCCTATTCTATGCACTAATGTGCTTTCGAAAGATGAATTGTTCTGTGTTAGAACTGTTCAAATGTGAAAGAGTTATGTTTATTCATGAACTTTTAATGCTAAGTCTGTGCTAATAATTTTAGCTAGACAGAATGTAAAGAAAAGAATATAAGAATTGAGGTTATGTCAAAGTAAATGTATTGATGTTTTAAATGACAAGAATCAGAATTTATTTCTATTATTCGAACTGCTTCATAATTTGTTCAGTTATTGAAGTTTAATATGTAAAGAATATTTGATTCTTGGTTTTGTTGTTATTCAACTGTTAGAACTTGCTGACCAATTGAATGCTCATACTTGCTTAAAATAAAACCTTTTCAGTGAACGACGGTATAATGAACTGGAAGATCCAGAGAAGAGTAAAGAGGAAAACAAACCAAGTCTTGTAATGTAGAATAGTTAATTAAACTGTTCTGTAGTTGTTGTGACTGGTTAAACTCACATTTGTAATTAAGTAAAGAATAATCATTATTTGTAATAAATAAAGATTTGAAGGTAATAGAATCTAAGATTTAAATAAATATGTTATATTTAATGATATAATGATGTATGTAAAGAATGGTAAGTACTCGTGATACACCAAATTCAGATTTGCATATAGTCCGGATTTGGCGGCGTTACAGCTTTGCCCTCGCTCACTACAGTCAGGTCAAATTCACACCTTTTCACGCCACTACGAGGGGATTAACGGGTTTCACTCAAAGCCTAACCCCAAGGACTCAAACTAGAAACCTCAAGGATTTTCCTTGTGAGCCTTTACCACTGATAGATATGTTTGTTAGCATAGCCATTGGGTTAAATGCTTTTTAAGTCACTCTACTTTAAGTTAACTTACAAATGGGTTACTGAACTTTTTTTTCTTACAGTCAACTCACTGAACTTGTATTTACTAACAAAACGTTAGAAAATCCGTTAAGTCTATTGACTTTTAATGGAAATGTCCACATCAGCTGCATACGTGTAAAAAAAATCTTATGTCGCACAAATCATCCCATGTGGCTTTCTTACGTGGAAAATGAGGAAATAATTTATGGAGAAAATGAAAGATTTATTCTAAATAAAACAACATATGTTAAAATAAATTTAAAAAGTTAGCCAAAAAAATAAATGAAAAATATATTTAATTATTTTTGTAATTAATACCAAATGAATTTTTATTTAATTCTTTACAAATAATAATATCAATTAGAAAAGTTTGCTAAAAAATAAGAAAATAAAAAAATAAAATGTTTAAATATTTTTGAAATTAATATCAAATGAGTTTGTTTAATTATTTACAAATATAATAATATAAATTAGAAAAGTTAGTCAAAAGATAAGAAAATAAATGAAATATATATTTAATTATTTTGTAATTAATATCAAATGAATTTTTATTTAATTCTTTACAAATATAATAATATAAATTAGAAAAGTTTGCCAAAAATAAGAAAATAAATGAAATATATATTTAATTATTTTTGTAAATAATATCAAATGAATTATTTACAAAATAATTAAACATAGCGGAGGTTAGAGAGCACCTGGTAATCCCACTCGGCGGCAACGACCATAGCAAGAGAATGAGAATGGCACTTGAGAGGCTTCTTGCAAGGAGTCTTTAGGGTTCTATAATCAAGCATTACATTCCATCCATTTCCATCTTCTGCCTCTCTCGTTGTCGCCTTCTTATAAAACCTCTTTCCCACAATCGATCCAATCATGAACGACATCGGCATCGTCACCGATGATGACGGCGGCATCTTAGGCGCCTTAATACAAATGTTTTCATTACTCTCGTCGGGATTCTTGCTTTGAACATCTTGTTCGGATGATAAGGTCAAGGATGAAGATGGGTCTACATCTACTATGAAGTCAAATCTCTCTCCTCTTTCTCTCTTATTCTTCTTCTTCTTCGTTGATGCAAGTAGATCTAGATCTGAATTACCACTAATCTGAAAGATACAACTCCAGGCAATATAATTAATTTTGTGCTAATTTTTTGAGGTTTTATTGTCTTCAATGGAGAAATTGCTTTTCCTTTTAATGGATTTTCAAAGATCTAAAGAATGAACAGTTTTTCCAAGTTCTATCTGATACGGGAATATTATAAAACATTTAGGTTGGAACTTTTTGTATCAGTTTTCCCTTTGCTAGAAAGCATATATATGCTTTTTGGGAATCAGATTCCCAGGAAGTTCTTTCTTCCATAGCTAATTTGTTCCAAGCATATTTATTGATGAGCGGAAGAAGTAAAGGGGGGTTGTTCTAATCTTGAGATGAAAAAAAAAAGTGCTTCCTAATTCATACCTACTGTAGATTTGGTAATTAGGATTTGAGAGTTTGCACATGAAGATTCATTACCAATCTTTCTTCCATAGCTAATTTGTTGAATGCATGCAAGATGCAACCAACCAGTACTTCGAGTAGCAAACAAATTGGGTAGAAGAAGATGAATAGTAAATTAATTTTATAATTTCTTAAATAATTATATTTATTATTAATTTCCTAAAAAATCAATTTTCTCTCTTAAAATTCCAGCTTTCTCTCTCTTTATTTGATATTAATTACAAAAATAGTTCAACATATTTTATTTTTTTTCTTATTTTTTTGGCAAACTAAGAGAGAAAATTGAGAGAAAGAAAGCTGGAATTTCCCTCCATATCCACGTAATGTTGGCCACGTGTTCTGATCCGTGCCACATAAGCTTTTTTTTTACAAGTCAGCTGCTTATTTGTTCAATTCCGTCTAAAGTCAAAATAGTTAACGGAATTGCAAACGTTTTCTAGTAAAGCGTAGTTCAGTGAGGTGATTGTAAAAAAAAAAAAAGTTCAGTGACCCATTTGTAAGTTGACGTAAAGTACAGTGTCTTAGAAATCATTTAACCCGATAGCCATTCAAGCCACCAATAGATATGGTTATCCAAACAACGCAATATGGCAGAGAGGTCGGCTTTTGGTGAATGAATGATGTGTGTTGGAAGGTTTGGGAGTTGGCTGATCATTTGCTCCTTCACTGAGATTTTGTTAGTCTTATTTGGTCGACGGCTTTCTCGTTATGAAATTGGGTGATGTCTGGTTCTGTAGTGGATTTGTTGAGGGCTTAGAAGGGGGTGCAAGTTTTTAAGAGGAGACAAGCTCTGTAGACATGATTCTTCATTGCTTATGGTTGGTGTTGTGGCATGATTACGCAATTGTATATAGTTCAAGGATCGAAATATTGGTCAAATTAAATATTTATGTCTGTCCCTTTTATTTTTCTGGCAAAAAGAGTTTATTAAGGATCTGTTGCCGCTTTTGTTGATTTTTATCAGAACTTAACCATTGGTCATAATGTAGGTTTAGTTTGTTGGTGGTGCTAGTTTTTTCTTTTTATTAGGTATCTATGTACTTGGGTGGCAGTCCCTTGGTGCTTATTAGTATACATTTTACAAAGCAACGCACTTATGAAATATTATAAAGCGAAACATCCCCTACACAATCAAGGCATCAGTGAATACCAACTTGTAGACATAAAAAAAACAGAAGAGAAAGACAACAGGAATTATCAACTTGCAAACCTCCACTGATGTTCGAGATTTTCTCCTTGATTTTTTTGATGTGCTAGTTGTTTGGTCAGAATCTTTTAACAATTGTACACCAATCATCTGAAGCGGTTTTGCAGCTTCAATTTCCTTGTCCTTAACCCTGTCACCTGCTTGGCTTTCAGTTTGCTCTACTTCCTCCTCGTCTTCATCTGCCTCATCATCTTCAACTTCTTTTATCACATCTTCAACCCCGTCCACATCATCCAATACTTCAAGAGGTTCCAACTCAATTACATCCATTGATTTTCCATGATCACCGTTTAAACCTTCTCCAAGAAATCGACGTTTCCAGAATTCTGTATTTCCTTCTTCCAGCTTAATCCGTGAAATTAATTCATCAAGCTCTTCATCTATCTGTCCATAGAATAATATTCCAGTTAAAATTAAATAGAATGCATATATATATATATATACATATATATATATATATATATATACAGAGATATATAATTTAACATTTACAGAGAATCAAAAATAAAATAAATCATAAATGTAGCTGAACCTCTTCTTCTTCCTCTTCTACAGGAGGAACCCAAAGGGGCCGACCTCGAGAGCGATTTATTCTCCTAGCTTTTTGCACACGCTGGTAAAGTACATTTCTAGTTCCGTCAGTAGGCAAATCTTGTGCTTCTAGTTCTTCCTTTAGCTCAGACACTATCATCTTACTAGCAGCCTTAGGCTTTAAAGCATTTTGGTCTGGGCCTTTAATAATTTTTCTTAGGCTCTCCTCAACACGGATATAATCAGCTTCCAATACATCACCCAACGCTGAAGGTCCTTCGTTGCGCAAGGTTTTCAAAAGCTTTCGATGATGTATCTTCCAATCTTCAAGACATCTTTGTTTAAAGGAGGTTTCCATAGGGTTTGAATAAATAAAACCAAAGGCATCAGGATCTAAAGGAGTTTTTCCTCTTCGAGGAACCCATCGCTTGCGCTCACCAGTCAATCCGCCTTCTTCAATGTACCTGTATGCTATACAAAGTTAGTCATAGCTTCTCACCAAAATTAAACACATGACAACCATTACAACATTTCTTCAAAATACACAATAGAAAATGAGAAGATACATGCAAACAAACAAAAAGATGCAGTGCCAAAAGCAAGCATCTGTTTCTGAGGCTATGCCATGGGTGCTTAACTGCTTATATAAGTGTTAGATTAAATATTAAAACAGCATTGCTATTCATAGCCTCTACTGAGGCTTCTTATGGGTGTTGATCTAAAATATTATTGGCTAATGAAACAGCATAGGCTTTACAGTCGCAATTATTTTCAAATTTATAGAGATACATATCTAAACATACTTATATGTATACAAAAGATTTTGCTATTTACTCTTCTAGACGTGTCTCATAGGAACGATCAATGTAAATTCGCTTATATATCCATCTCAGATGCATCGTTAATTTCCAATGAGGTTGTTGAGAATGTTAGGTGAGGGAACCCGACATTGAACCTCAAGCTGGATTCCAAGAATGTATAATATAGAGTTAATCGGGGGTTCAGTTGAGGCAAGAGGACCTGGTCTCCCTTTCTATTTACTTGGTTGTTGATGTATTGAGTATGTTACGGTTGTGAGGAAAGAAGTCTATTTGTAAGATGTACGTAAGGGAGATAGGATGTTAGAGTGTCACACCATCAGTTTGTGAATGACACAATTCTTTTCTTATTAGAGGGCTTCCAAGGTTTACAAATGTAATGACTATTGATAAATGGTATTTTTACCTACTTATTGAATAACAATTCACACGCGAACTATGCCCATCTCAAGTACATTTTATTGTGTTTTAGTTGCATTTCATGATATTTTGCATTGCATTTACTTAAAACTCTTTTTGGTGAATAAGTGCAGGAATAGGCTTAAATTTTGGTGGTATTAGAGGGCACGAGGCTAATGGATGCATGAAGGCGAGGCACAAGCGGGGATTTGCATGACATGAAAATACTATGAAGCAAGGAGACCAAGCATGGAAGAAAACAAAACATGAATGAACAAGTCGCAGCAGCAGCACGACAGAACCAAAACTTGCAGACTGCAGGTCGCGCGGCATAAGAGCCTTGAGAGCGCGCGCGCGCGCCCGAGGACTCAGTTGGACAGGACACTTTCTGCAAGTCTCGCGCCCGCGCGAGGAACGTACTGGAGGAGCGCGCGGCCGCGCGAGATGCTGAAGCTGTGTATTTGTTTTATTTTAATTTTTAATTAAATGAGTTGTAATTGGTTTTTAAAACGATTCTAACTGGTGTCAGGCAGGGGGATTGATACTTTTAGCGTATTTTTCATATCGTAACTAGGGTTTACACTGTGAGAGAGATTCCAACGTAGAACGAGGCCAAAACGTCTACTTCTCCAATTCTTCTGGGGATTCTCTGTCATTGTGGTTCTTTATTATCGTTTACTGGATTTTTATGAGGATTTGAATGTTATTATTGATTCCAAATCTGCAATTGGGTTTGATCGTTCTATCTTTCATCTGTCAATTGCTTGTTTTGTAATCATGTTTAACGTTGATCCCATAATGGCTTTTGGTTCAGTCATGAACTAAACTTCATTATGGGATTCTAACGGATTTTAATATGTAGTTTGGTTGCATGCTTAAATGCTAGGGTTGTTTTGCATATCATATGGGAATTCTATCATGATTGTTTTACATGTGTGAATGTCTGATCACCATTCGTCTCAGTACTTGTATGGAATTGACAATGAACATGCGAGTATGGATTGTAATCATGATAGCATGCGAATATGGGGCTGTTGTATATGGCTTGCGTATTTTGTAAACCAGATAGACATATACTGTTTCACCGTATGAGCTAGAGTAAGGGCTTGTGCTTAAAATCAATATAATTATAATTTCTCATAGACATATAGTGATTTTGGTTGTATTGATGATTACATGGAGTCTATCATCTGTGGATGCTATGTAAGTAGGTTATAGTGCATTGAAAAATGGTTATAACTCTATTCGTGCTCTTGGCTATTTTCCTATGATATGTGAACACTTCTTGCATGATAGTGGTGATTAGATGAAATATTAAATGAAGTTAGAGTCCCATTATTTCCAGATTATATTCATTCCATTAGTATACTTATTTTCAGTTGTTAGTTACAATTAGTTTAAGTCAACAGTTATATTCATTAGTCTAAGCATATAAATATATACAGTGAGTTAATTGATGCATAGTAGTTTAAATTTAACAACTTTCTCTGTGGGGTCGATACTCTACTTACTCTGTATTACTTGTTGACACATGTATGCTTGCATGAGTTAGAGCTCTTTTATCAGAACTGTAAAAGAGGCAACAAGTTTTTGGCGCCGTTGCCAGGGAAAGGCGTTGAATTTAAATAATTATCATTAGTTTAAAGCTATATTGTATGACTTAGACAATTCTGATCGTTTCTCGTTTCTATTTTTGTTACAGTTTTCGTTTCAGGAACTTGTGGATTTTTATGCACACGCGATCATCCAACTCAGAACTAACACCAGCGCAGGATAACATAAACGGAAGAGGTTGGAAAGCGAGTGTGCGGAGAAATTTGCAAGCGCAATTAGATAATACAACATCCAGAATGGCGGAAGAACCGAGACTTGAGCAAAGAGAAGAGCATCGGGCTCTAAGGGAGTATTCCATGCCAAACATAAACGGACTACAGTCGTGTATAGTCAGACCGGCGATAGCAGCCAATACTTTTGAAATCAAACTGGGCACTATTCAGATGGTGCAGAACTCGGTTCAGTTTGGGGGTGCTGTTACGGATGATCCGAATGAACACCTATTGAGCTTCATCGAGATTTGTGATACATTCAGATACAATGGTGTGACGGAAGATGCCATTAGACTACGGCTATTCCCATTTTTATTGAGGGATAAGGCTAGAAGTTGGCTACATTCTTTGCCGTCAGGGTCAATCACTACATGGGAGGACTTAGCACAGAAATTCTTAGCCAAGTTCTTTCCAATGGCTAAGACTGCAAAGATGAAGACAGCTATCTCTCAGTTTGAGTAACAACAAGGCGAGTCCTTATATGAGGCATGGGAAAGATATAAAGAGATGCTCAGAAAATGTCCGCATCACGGTATGCCAGATTGGATGGTGATCAACTCCTTTTATAATGGTTTGGGATGGCAGTCGAGACCGATTGTGGATGCAGCCGCAGGAGGGGCATTATGGGCAAAGAACTATGACGAAGCCTATACGCTTATCGAGACTATGGCTGCGAATGATTATCAGAATCCTACAGCTCGGATGCCACAGCCCAAGATTGCAGGTGTTGGAGGTAGATGCGATTACACAGTTGTCGGCACAGATGGCAGCTATGGCTAAGAAGATAGATACTTTGGCAGAAAGTAAAATGAAAACAGTTGCCTTCGTTTGTGAGATTTGTGCGGGGTCACATTCCACGGATCAATGTGCTATCAGCTCGGAGTCGGTGCACTATGTGAGCAACTACAGGAAAGACCAAGGTCAATTTCAGAACACATACCACCCCAACAACCGAACTCATCCAAACTTTAGCTGGTTGAATAACCAAGGACAACAGCAGAATCAGTTTCAACCGAACCAACAGTTTCAACCACAGTCATCTCAGCCACAGTTTACACCAAAACCACCATTCCCACCGGGATTCTCTCAACAACAACAACATCACACTCCAGCTGCACCACAGCCAGAAAAGAAATCAGAAATGGAGGAGATGATGTTGAAATACATGGCAAACATAGAGGTTATGATCAAAAGCCAAGCAGTGGCTATTAAGAATTTGAAGGCTCAAATGGGGCAAATGGTGAGTATGCTTCACAACAGGCCCCAGGGTTCATTGCCAAGTAACACTGAGACAAATCCAAGAAGAGACGGGAAGGAGCAGTGTCAAGCGATCACATTGAGATCAGGGAAAGATTTGACAGGTTCTGCAAGTCGCGCGCCCGCGCCTGATAGTACTAAGGAGGCCGCACGAGGAAGAGCAGGTGGCTGAAGAGGAGGAAAATCTGGAAAATTCTGATGTTCAGCAGGAAGAGAAAAACAAAGCAGGTTCAGAAGAGAAGGTCAAGAGTCCAGAGCCACCAATTCACCCTCAAGTACCGTATCCGCGGAGGTTAATTAAGCAGAAAGAAGACAAACAGTTCAACAAGTTTCTGGAGGTATTCAAAAAGCTGCAAATTAATATACCTTTCGCCGAAACATTGGAACAGATGCCAAGCTATGCAAAGTTCATGAAGGGTATATTGTCAAGGAAGAGAAGATTTGATGAGTTTGAAACGGTAGCCTTGACCGAAGAATGCAGTGCAGTGCTTCAGCACAAACTACCTCCAAAGCTGAAAGATCCAGGCAGCTTCACAATTCCGTGCACAATTGGGAAGATAAACTTTAGTAAGTGTTTATGTGATCTGGGAGAAAGTATAAATTTGATGCCGATGTCAGTGTTTAACCAGTTGAGATTGCTGGCTCCAAGGCCGACAAACATTTCTCTACAGCTAGCTGACAGATCCATCACGTATCCACGGGAAATTGTTGAAGATGTGTTGGTTAAGGTGGACAAGTTTATTTTTCCGGCTGACTTCATCATTCTAGACTACAAAGAGGACAAAAGCATACCAATAATACTGTGAAGACCATTTTTAGCCACAGGCAGGACTCTAATAAATGTGCAAAAAGGGGAACTCACGATGCGCGTTCATGATCAAGAGGTCATCCTCAATGTCTTCAAGGCCATGAAATTCCCAACAGATGAAGAGGACTGTTTCTTAGTTGATTGGGTGAATCGGGTTCCAAATGATGACGTACAGAGTCTAGTGGATTATGAACCTTTGAGGAATGTCACTGATGAGAACTCAGATTTAGAGGATGAGGAATTCGATGAATTTGTGCAATATTTGGATACCACTCCACAATTCAGGAGATTTAGACCACCTGCAGAGCCATTGACAAAAGCTGGGGAAGCCTCAGTAAAGTTAAAGCCATCTCTTGAGACACCTCCAGAGTTGGAGTTAAAACCACTTCCCGAACATCTCAGGTATGCATTTTTAAGTTCAGATTCGAAAGTACCTGTGATTATTGCTTCTGCACTAACATCTTGTCAGGAAGAAAAACTGCTACGAGTGCTTCGAGAGTTTAAATCAGCTATTGGATGGACCATAGCAGATATCAAAGGAATCAGCCCTTCGTATTGCATGCAAAAGATCTTGATGGAAGATGGTAGCAAGCCGACAGTCGAGCAACAAAGGAGGCTTAATCCGATAATGAAAGAAGTGGTTAAGAAAGAGGTACTGAAATGGTTAGATGCAGGAATAATTTATCCGATCTCAGACAGCTCATGGGTGAGCCCAGTACAGTGTGTTCCGAAAAAGGGTGGCATGACAGTCGTGACTAATGAGAATAATGAGTTAATTCCAACACGAACAGTAACGGGGTGGAGAGTCTACATGGATTACCGCAAGCTCAACAAAGCTACGAGGAAAGACCATTTCCCACTTCCGTTCATTGATCAGATGATGGATAGATTAGCAGGTCATGAGTACTATTGCCTTCTGGACGGATACTCGGGCTATAATCAAATTATTATAGCTCCAGAAGACCAGGAAAAGACTACCTTCACATGCCCGTATGGCACTTTTGCTTTCAGAAGGATGTCTTTCGGGTTATGCAATGCTCCAGCCACGTTTCAGAGATGCATGATGGCTATATTCTCAGACATGGTGGAACAGAATGTGGAGGTGTTTATGGATGACTTCTCAGTCTTCGAGGACTCATTTGATTTATGCCTTGAAAATCTAGTTTTGGTTTTGAAGAGGTGTTGAAACGAATTTAGTGCTGAACTGGGAAAAATGCCATTTTATGGTCCAAGAAGGAATCATATTGGGACACAGTTTCGAAAAAGGGACTTGAGGTGGATAGGGCAAAGCTAGAAACTATTGAGAACTTGCCACCACCTACTTCAGTAAAAGGTGTTCGCAGTTTTTTGGGACATGCAGGTTTCTATCGCAGATTCATCAAGGACTTCTCCAAAATAACTAAACCACTATGCAGTCTATTGGAGAAGGATGCACAGTTTAGTTTTGATGACGCCTGCATGTCAGCATTTGAGCACCTAAAGAGAAAGCTAACTTCAGCACCAGTGATTACTGCACCAGATTGGGCTCTGTCGTTTGAGTTGATGTGTGACACCAGTGATTATGCCGTAGAGGCTGTTTTGGGGCAGCGGAAGGACAAGATATTTCATGTGGTCTATTATGCCAGCAAGACCTTCACGGATGCATAATTGAACTATACCACCACTGAGAAAGAGTTATTGGCAGTGGTATACGCTTTTGATAAGTTTCGAGCATATCTGATTGGCACAAAGGTGGTAGTGTATACGGATCACGCGGGAATTCGACATTTAGTGGCAAAGAAGGATGCAAAACCTCGTTTGACCAGATGAATTTTATTATTGCAGGAATTTGATTTGAAAATCAAGGACAGAAAGGAGACTGAAAACCAAGTGGCGGACCACTTATCTCGACTCGAGAATCCGGAAAGGGAAGTAAACGACAACGTTATGGTCAACGAATCCTTTCCGGATGAGCAGTTGTTTGTGGTGAAAGGGGAAGTGTCATGGTTCGCAGACTACGCGAATTACCTGGTAAGTAAGATGGTAACTTCTGACTTGGTGGGCTATCAAAAGAAAAAATTTCTACATGATGTCAAATAGTATATATGGGATGAGACTTACTTGTTTAAATAGTGGTCTGATCAAGTGATAAGGTGTATTCCATATAGCGAGACCAAGGGGATTTTTCAAGAGTGTCATTCTACAGTGTATGGAGGTCACTATGGTGGTTAAAGAACAGCAGCTAGAGTACTTCAAACGGGATTCTACTGGCCAACAATCTTCAAGGATGCGTATATTTTTGTCCAGCGGTGTGATAGATGTCAGCGAGTGGGTAACATCTCCAAAAGAAATGAAATGCCTTTGAATACAATCCTCGAAGTAGAAATTTTCGATGTATGGGGGATTGATTTCATGGGACCCTTCGTTTCTTCCTGCGGAAATCTCTACATCTTGCTCGCAGTGGACTATGTCTCAAAATGGGTTGAAGCTGCAGCTCTTCCGACTAATGATGCAAAGGTCGTCCTCAGATTTCTACACAAAAGCATTTTCACGAGGTTTGGGACTCCAAGGGATATCATTAGTGACGAATGCAATCATTTCTGCAACAGGCAGTTTACAGTCTTGCTGGCTAAGTATGGGGTGAACCATCGCATTGCTACAGCTTATCACCCGCAAACAAATGGTCAAGCTGAAGTGTCAAATCAAGAAGTAAAGAGAATCCTGGAAAAAGTTGTGAATCCCACACGGAAGGACTGGTCGTTAAAGTTAGATGATGCAGTATGGGCTTATCGAACAACATACAAAACTCCGTTGGGTATGTCGCCTTTTCAACTCGTGTATGGCAAAGCCTGTCACGTCCCTATGGAGCTCGAGCATAAGGCATATTGAGCAATACGGAAACTCAATTTTGATTTTAAATTTGCAGGGGAGAAACGTCTACTCCAACTCAATGAGTTAGATGAATTTCGATTACAGGCATATGAGAATTCAAAGTTGTACAAGGAGAAAGTGAAGAAATGGCATGACCAAAAGATCATGGAAAGGACATTTGAACCGGGACAAAGGGTTTTGCTTTATAATTCCAGACTTAAACTTTTTCCCGGAAAGCTGAAATCGAGATGGTCAGGTCTGTTTACAGTGAAGACTGTCTTTCCGCATAGTGCAATTGAAGTATATGATCAGTTTCCGGACAAGCCTTTTAAGGTAAATGGCCAGCGATTGAAGCATTACTTTGGTGGCGAGGTAGACAGACAAAACGTCACCTCAATTCTCTCGTCAACATGAGATTCAGAGACAGTCAAGCTAATTGACTATAACTTAGCGCTTGATGGGAGGCAACCCATTATTTTTACCTATATTTTCTTTTCATTTCTTTAGTCGAGTAGTAGTCAGATCATTTCTATTTCATGCATGATAACTAATATGTGTGCCTTCATGTCCATGTAGGTGTTTTCAAATGCACTCATCACGATTTGTTGTTTGGGAGTTCAAAATTTTACAGTACAGAAAGCACATCGCGCAACCGTGCATGACACAGCCTAAGGAATCACGCGGCCGCTTGAAAGTCAGTAGTTTTTATCTTCCTCGCGCGCCCGTGCAAGAAGTCCTCTACAGAGCCGCGCGGCTGCGCGCGACGCCAAGCAATGAAAATTTTTAAAAGTTTAAAATCCGATCCGTGGTCTACTTGGCCTCTTACGTGACCTAATATAAGTGTGTTTCTCTGTTCTCCCATAATAATAAGACTCCTCACCACCCAGCCAAGCTCAGACCACCACTCTCTCATTGCCATCAATCTAGGGTTTATTTTGCGTGGGTTGTGCACAAGCAAGTTTGGGGGTACTCTCATCTGTAGCAGAGCATCTATATTCTCTACCTATCATCTGCTCATGGGTCCAAAAAGAATACGTTCAATCTCCATCTCTTCATCATCAGACTCATCATCTAGTGATCACGACGAGGATATCATGGAACGCCGAAAATTTCTCAGTTGGGAAGCCCAGCAAGAATATTATCACCTCGTGACTAAATCGTTTGTGAAAGAACGGGGATTTAAACCTGACAAGAAAGACGTCCAACTATGGAATATGCTGAGAGAAAGAGGCTGGGTTAGCCTAGCCGCAACTCCTATGCCTATTCCCATGGGGGTTGTTCGGGAGTTCTACACGAATGCGAAGGAGGAGATAAGAGGAATGACGCTGGTTCGACAAATACAAGTGGATTTTCGCCCCCCCAGACATCAGAGCAGTGTTTGGGATAGCTGATACACCACCGACTGGGTCTGCAAACTGGATTACAGGTGCACATTTGATGACAGACTTGAACGTAGTAATTTTGGAATTGTGCATCCCGGGAACCAAATGGAATTATAAGCCAGGGACGACTGAGCAAAAATCTTTTCCAGCGTCCGCCTTGAATCGTTATGCCCAAGCATGGAATCTGTTCATATGCGCCAGATTCATTCCGTCAGCTCACAAGCATGAAGTACCTACTGAGCGAGCCATCATTTTATGGGGCATTATCAAAGGCGAGTATATTGACGTCGGTCACCTAATTCATCAGAACATGCTGCGTTATTGGCGGGGGAGCATGAATGGGAGTATTCCACATGCATCTGTGGCAGCCATGCTTTGTACCCAACAAGGAGTCACGTGGAATGACGAGCAACTGCAGAAACCGAGCCACGACATCACTCCTGCCACAATTGCCAAGTTCAAGGAGTGGACGGGTGGTGAACCGCATCCACGAGGATTGGGCTTTATCATCCAGCCAACTTTCTTAGAGCCTTATCCGCATTCCCCTCAGACAGATGAGGCAGGCCCATCCACCCAAGCACACACCGTTCCTAGTGATCGACAACTTCGAAGGTTGGAGCGCAAAATCGACGCCATATATGACAATTTTGGAACGTTTGTCACGGGACTCACTAGGGCCTTGGCCGAAGCCTTCGTGCAGAAAGGGACAATGCTTGAGTGGCCTCAGTTTGGGACCGCAGTGCCATATGCACTACCAGATTCACCACCCGAGGAGGGTGGTCAAGCCGATCATTAGGGGAGTTTTTTGTACCCTTTACCTTCATTCAATGGGGCATTGAATATTATAAGTTTGGGGGTATTGGGGTAGTAGTGTAGTTTCATTTAGTTTTTGCATGTTTAGTGTAATTTTGCATGTCATAAAATTTTGCTGAAAATTTTTAATTTTTAGTCATGATTGCTTGTGTTAGTATGTTTTAGTTTGCATGTCTCACAATGTTTAGCTTTATGGAAATTCTTGCCTAGCCAATGATGATAGTGAATTGTGAAGGATTCTAGATAACATGAACGTAGTTACAATGTTTCACACGATAAAATTCATGTTGCTGTTTAAATGCTTTCGGTTTGCACAAACGTATTCACAATCACTTGTAGGTTTAAGAAGTATGTGTTGCATTGCTTGATAGAACATGTAGTTTTAAAAAGAGAAATATGTGGAAAGTGATCTTAGACTGTATGAAACATGGACATGCAAACTTTGGGAAAACATGGGTATGCTATGTATAAAAAATAAAAAAAAAAATTAAAAAAAAAATTAAAAAAAAAAATCAAATAGCAAAACGTGGCTAGTGTTAATTCGGGGCCCTGGCTACTTGAGTAAGTACGCCCGAGGGGATTGTCTCTACACCTAGCGCCCTAAGGTCTTTCATGGTCTGGGAGTCGTCGGTTGAAAGCTCGCTAAGGGGTAGCAGTGTGCCTAATGGATTGAGACATTGCACAGTCATGTGAGAAAAAAAGAGAAAAAAAGAGAAAAAGAAAAGAAAAATAGCAATAAACACCGCGAAAAAGTGCGTAAAAAACGCCCTCGTGAGTAGCAATAAAGCAATAAGCTCATTGTTGAACTTTAGTTTGTGTTGATATGTTGAAACAGTCTGTGTGGCATGAGTATACATGAGTCTTGATTTAGACTATAATTTTCTGTTTGGAGCAATGTGCATATGTATTTTTTGCTTAAATCAAGTTTTGGTGAACACCGCGCACACACACAGCATCTCTATAGCAGATATGAATTATTTGAGTGTATGATATTATGCCTATAGTTTGGTGTGAAATTGCATTCTTGGATCTGAAGAATTCACTGAGGTAATTTGGGCTGGAATTCTGTTATGGCTGGGACTATGTGAGACTAGGTTGCATCATAGATTAGTTGCATAGTATTGTAGTTGTATTTTCACTGTTCATTAGTGTGCATTGCTTGAGGGCAAGCAACAGTTCAAGTTTGGGGGTATTTGATAAGTGGTATTTTTACCTACTTATTGAATACCAATTCACGCGAACTATGTCCATCTCAAGTACATTTTAGTATATTTTAGTTGCATTTCATGATATTTTGCATTGCATTTACTTAAAACTCTTTTTGGTGAATAAGTGCAGGAATCGGCTTAAATTTTGGTGGTATTAGAGGGCACGAGGCTAATGAATGCATGAAGGCGAGGCACAAGCGGGGATTTGCATGACATGAAGATACTATGAAGCAAGGAGACCAAGCATGGAAGAAAACTAAGCATGAATGAACAAGTCGCAGCAGCAGCACGACAAAACCAAAACTAGAACTTGCAGACTGCAGGTCGCACGGCCGCGCGGCATAAGAGCCTTGAGAGTGCGCGCCCGCGCGAGGACTCGGTTGGACAGGACATACTTTCTGCAAGTCTCGCGTCCGCGCGAGGAACGTACTGAGGAGCGAGCGGCCGCGCGCGATGCTGAAGCTGTGTATTAGTTTTATTTTAATTTATAATTAAATGAGTTGTAATTGGTTTTAAAACGATTCTGACTGGTGTCAGACAGGGGGATTGATACTTTTAGCGTATTTTTCATATCGTAACTAGGGTTTACACTGTGAGGGAGATTCCAACGTAGAACGAGGCCAAAACGTCTACTTCTTCAATTCTTCTTAGGATTCTCTGTCATTGTGGTTCTTTATTATCGTTTACTGGATTTTTATGAGGATTTGAATGTTATTATTGGTTCCAAATCTGCAATTGGATTTGATCGTTCTATCTTTCATCTTTCAATTGTTTGTTTTGTAATCATGTTTAACGTTGATCCCATAATGGCTTTTGGTTCAGTCATGAACTAAACACCATTATGGGATTCTAACGGATTTTAATATGTAGTTTGGTTGCATGCTTAAATGCTAGGGTTGTTTTGCATATCATATGGGAATTCTGTCATGATTGTTTTACATGTGTGAATGTCTGATCACCATTCGTCTTAGTACTTGTATGGAATTGACAATGAACATGCGAGTATGGATTGTAATCATGATAGCATGCGAATATGGGGCTGTTGTATATGGCTTGCGTATTTTGTGAACCAGATAGACATACTGTTTCACCGTATAAGCTAGAGTAAGGGCTTGTGCTTAAAATCAATATAATTATAATTTCTCATAGACATATAGTGATTTTGGTTGTATTGATGATTACATGGAGTCTATCATCTGTGGATGCTATGTAAGTATGTTATAATGCATTGAAAAATGGTTATAACTTTATTCGTGCTCTTGGTTATTTTCCTATGATATGTGAACACTTCTTGCATGATAGTGGCGATTAGATGAAATATTAAATGAAGTTAGGGTCCCATTATTTCCAGATTATATTCATTCCATTAGTATACTTATTTTCAGTTGTTAGTTACAATTAGTTTAAGTCAACAATTATATTTATTAGTCTAAGCATATAAATACAGTGAGTTAATTGATGCATAGTAGTTTAAATTTAACAACTTTCTCTGTGGGATCGATACTCTACTTACTTTGTATTACTTGTTGACACATGTATGCTTGCATGAGTTAGAGCTCTTTTATCAGAACTGTAAAAGAGGCAACAACTATCCTGCAAATTATTGAGAGTATTTCCGTTCTGAAGGTTTCTTATTTAAGTGTAGCCTAGCGGGCATCAATATGCCACTCTTAATTTGTTTGCCTCTTTGGTACAAAGATACTCATTCAGAGAAACTTATACTACGTTGCCATAACTCAGTTAAAAAATTGCAAAATTCCTATGACAAGTACGACACAAAACTAACTAGTAAAGAGAATGCAACATATATGGTATGTAGATTGATAAAGAGTGAATAACAATAAGCATGCACACCTGGCTATATAATCAATCTCATATCCAAGTTCAGCTTCTTCTTGCAAAGGTTCAATCCAAGAGCTAACTAATGTCCGATATTTCTTGCTCAAGATCATTGCTCTGGGTGGGATTTTCTGGTTAGCTTTTGCCATCGCTTCTAAAGCTTCTAGCAATTCCTCAATCCTTCCTGATTTTCAAACATGAATAGAAGCTCAATGCAAGATTATGAAAGATCAACTAATACAGATAAAAGAATGCATTGCAAGTCGGGCATATTCTGATTAATGTTACATTTACCCAATAAGTCTGTGAAGTGCAACCAAACTAAAGAACTACAAAAGAATAGGACACGCAAGAAAATGATTATTATTTTTAACATTATCGATTATATTGCATATTTTGAACAAGTTACAGCAGCAAATGATCGAACCAATCTAAATTATCTAAGTCGTAATATAGGTTTTTGTGAACTTATAAATGAAATCCCAAGTACATCAAACAAGTGGCAATTTTGTATCTTTGTCAATCCAGACTAAATATGGAAACTGGACTTTGAGAAACTACGTCAGATTTTGGTGACATAGATCATGAGTTAATGATCAAACATCAATGCCCCTTCTTGTTCAACAAAAACTGTCAGTTCAAATCTTAGATTGAACTATGCAATGACTCTTTAGACCAAACGTATAGGGGTTAGTCCCTCTATCATCCATAGTTGGCATTTTCATTTGGTCAATTTGTTAAGAAAAGAAATTGATAAAACCTATTACAAACATATATGTTTAAAGCATACCCTCTCTACATAATGCGCGGAGATACAAAGATAGCGGATCCCCATATTTTCCCTCCTGATGTAAAACTTGCATCCCACCTTCAAAAGTTTTAAGGCCACGAAAATGTCGAATAGCTTCTCGCACAACACAGTACTTAGTAAAGCACTCCACCAACAACCTAACATGAACATACAATGTAATCAATGATAAAACCTGAACTCAAACAATCAGACTTGGAAAAAAATCAAAAACAAACATAAGGCAGCAGCCGCAGAACATAATTCTACTAATTTGCAGAAAATGGAAACTGGGAGTGTATGTACTCTCAACTTCTATAAACAAAGGTCATAACTATTAAAACATGTTTCGTGATAAAAACTTATGATTCAAGCTAATAGCTGATGAAGTGATGAATGATGGCAAACAACAAACAAGTGGCTAGTTCATAGATGTCAGTCACTTCTTGTAGCATTGCATTACATACACCATGTGGTTCATTGAAGACCTTATATAATCAATTTGAATATAGAAAGTTTTAATCTGGTTGTTCAAACTTGCCTGCTACTACTTATATTTACCATATGTTTGTACAGTCCTTAATCTCGTACTTGGTACACATGGGTCATATTGGTGGCCCGTGGCTTCTTTAGTCTTTAGGGGATTATCTAATATTTAATGTCTCTTAGTTTCAAAATAGGGTAATAAAGTCCTAGTAGAGTTATAGTGGCCCAAAGATCCATTAAATGTATAGCAATAGCATGTAAAGCATTTCAACTGAGTTCACACACAGAACCTTTTATGGAAATTCTAACCATGGGTGTCATGTCATGCCTGACTATGTAACCTTGGTATGAAACCTAATTCTTCTTATATTCTTCTTTCAAACAGGTTAATTGATGTTTTTGTCACTGTACATGGGGTCGATTTTTATTTTGGTTACTGAATCATTTTTTGTTACAAATGCATTATTACTATACTCAAAAAAATATTACAAACTACTCACTACTTCACATTCCTTCCGAAAATTGGCGGAAGTACTGAATAGACTAACGTTTAACAGCTGTCATATGGAGTACTTGAATATGTGGTAGGTGTGACCCTGTTACGTGAGGGTTAATTGATATTTTGGTTATTGTATTAGAGGTCGATTTTTATTTTGATTACTAAATCTTTGTTTGTTGAAAGACATTAATATACTCAAAAAAAATTACAAACTAGTTATTACTTAACATTCTGTGCAAAAAATTAACGGAAGTGTTGAACCGAGCATCATGTGAACCAAAAAAGCTTATGTGTAAGTTAGTTATTGGAGATGTGGCACATTTTTTCATGTGTAATATCGTGTTTATCGTCGCCGGTGGTGAAGAAACAAACCAGTGGCCAAGATGAATCGCAGCAGAATCATGTCCTAATTTTTTTCAATTCTAATTTCTCCTTTTCTGAATTTTGCAGCAATATAATGTGCCCCATCACCAATAACTAACTCACACGTCAATTAAGTAATGATAGATAATGAATAGTTTGTAACATTTTTTTGAGTATAGTAATATCTTTGTAACAAAAAAAAGATTCAGTAACCAAAATGAAAATCGACCATTAGTACAGTAACCAAAACATCAATTAACCCTTCACATAACAGGGACCCACCTACCACATATTCAAGTACCCCACATGATAGTTGTTAAACATTAGTTTATTCAGTACTTTCGTCAATTTTTTGGACGGAATGTTAAGTAATAACTAGTTTGTAATTTTTTTTTAATATAATAATTTCTTTGTAACAAAAAAAGATTTAGTAACCAGAATGAAAATCGTACAGTAACCAAAACATCACTTAACTCTCTTTGAAACAAACAAAAAGCCTAGCAACCCGGAAAATTCAAAAAACTGGCCAAAAGTATTTTCCTATAACTTGTTATTATGGTCTCAAATAACTACATCTTTATTACACTAGAAACAAACCCTATAACCAACATATTTTGTAGTATTCTTGAACAAAACCCACCCATCCACCAGCAGCTTTGGGGAAGACTTGGTATGGAACCCTGTAGAGGAAGTTCATATACTTTGAAATGGAGTATTAATGTTTAAGAATCTCCCAAAGTCTATGACGCATATTCCATGCTTATACCAGCAGAAATGCTTGATATAGAATCATTGCCAGATAGAGGTAGATGTGATGAGATGTATGGATTACAATACTACAAGAAATTCACATACAAAAGAGATTTGTATTTACTAAAGAAAGTTATTGTTCTTACGCATATGTTTTCACATTAGGTTGCAAGCGTTTGTGATCTTCAATCATCATGCCAAGTAACTCAGCAACATCTTGTACCCTACACATCACATACAATCCGCAGTAAGATGAGCAAGGCGAATAAAGATGGAAGAAATAACAGCAATAACAAACAATTGAAAATTTGATATTGGGTCATATAATTCAGTAGAATGGGGAATTTTACCAAATTTTCACATGACTTTCAGTAGGAAGTAGCCAAGACCAATTTCTAGTTAGCTAACAATCCAAGCAAGACAAGAAACCAACGTATGCATCATCCCCAACTATTGCTACGGAAACTCAATACATACTTTTCTAGCCTATTAAGTAACAGTTTAGGTCAAGAAAATCATATCGAAAATCCACACAATGACGGCTATAGGATCCACAATCTAAAAGAAACAAGTCAAATAGGTGAATGTTTAACCTAATTATGGCTGAGGAAAAATTCTATATGTAATATCCAGGAAAACAAAAATAAAATAAAATAAAAACAAATAACATTTGAATAAATATTTTTTTTAAAATATTTTAATTGGGCTTTCCTTATGTTGGGTCAAATTGTATTTAATTTATGTGAACTATAATAAATAAGGAATTTTATTAATTTGGGCCTTTAGACTTATTGGGTTTAATTTATATTAGTGTAATATTAAAATCCTATTATAATTAGGAGAAGTAATAAGGTAATAAATAAAACCTAACTACACTGCATTATATCTCATGCGAATTGTCCGGAGAAGACAATCTATTTTTTTTTCTTTTCTACTGGTAAGTTCTAATAAGAAGCGATGCATGTGTAGAGGTTGAATGTCATGTATCTGTTGAATGCAAAAGTCATTATAATATTACATTCATGAGAGAATCATCAATCTGAATAAAATAATAAATGTACTAAAAGTAATCTTGTTGAGGGGCATGGTTTGTTCCTGCTCAAAGGGGTGTAAAGGAAAAAAAAATTAATATCTTACCAATATAGAATATATTTCAGATGGAAATTTCCCCACTATACTGGTATATATATATATATATATATATATATATATATATATATATAAAGTTACTGGACCTTTGAGGCATTCGGTTAGAATTAGCAGATTTTACTAAGAATTGTTTAAACTACTTGTAAATAAAATTATATAAGAATTAAATTGTATGTTAATTACTGATTAGTAAAATATAAATATATTAAATAAGTTGAAATCATGGATAAGGTGTTTGGTTCATTACTAATTGGAATCACAGTAATTAAATCTAATGTTAGGATTATAAAAACTATATTGGAATTTTACATAATAATTCAAGTTAATTCATTTTGTTGGTAAGAGTAATAAATTTGTCTACTAATAAATTTAATAATATTACAGTATTGATGATTAGATTTGTAATAAGATTTTATTTTATTTTATTAGATCGGAGTTAAAGAGATTAGCATAATTTTATTAAAAACTTCTTGGTGTTACATTGCTTAATCTAGGTACGGATTCTGTACTCCTTCAGCGATACTCTTTTTTATTTTGTTTTATTCGTTTTGCTTTTCGTTTAGAAGTTTGTTATTATTTCATATGATTGTTCATTCTTAAATTCATGTGATAGTTTCATATTGGCATCGATATTTGGAACTCTTATCTGTACTCCTTAGACTAGTGTATCATATCTATAAACTTATTTTGATATTTGTAGAAATGTACATGTAATATATATTTTGGAAACTTTGTGTGGATGATTCGTTTCAGTTAACATGTACATATTAAAACCCATTTGTGTTAATATCAATGTTCTAAAAGGCGCTAGGCGGGAGGCGGGAGGCGGGCGGCCGAGGGGGGCCTAGCGCCTAGGGGGCCTAGGCGGAATTTTTTATTTTAAGCCAAATTTAATATTTTATCTTATATTTATCCAAATAAAACAATAATATAAAGCAAAATAATCTATAATAAAGATAATAAAGGCATTTGCTTAAAATTCAAACACATATCCATATTGTTAATGTTAAAGTTCAAACACAAACTTGCAATTGTTCAAAATTCAAACATATTTTTAACGTATTAGTTTTATTCATAAACAAGATTAATATTAAATAAAAAAAAATTAAAATTTCAAAAATTTAATTCAATATTAAAACTTAAGAAACTAAACATTAATTTAAGAATTATATTGAATTAAACTAAATATTACAAATGTATCATCATTTATATAATTTGAAGTTGGTACAAATTCAAAAAATTACAACTATAATAAAATTATCCATTTTGACTTGATATTGTTCACTTCTTGTTGTGATTTGATATGCTACAATATGTATTATGAATATGGTAAATCATTAGAAAAATAAATATATCAAAATCTGATTTGGGTAGTTATTAAAATAAAAAAACCTCTTCGCTTAGACCCCACCTAGGCCCCCGTCAAATTTTCTGGAGGAATTTTTTTGCCGCTTTGGACCTAGCTGAGGCCTAGCGCCTAGGCGAGGCGCCAAGGGGGGCCTAGCACCTAGGCGGGGATTTTTAGAACACTGGTTAATATTTTGTCGCATGTGTTATGACATAGTATTTTTATTAGAATACCGTAGGGTATATCTGAGCTATAACCACCTGTGGGGTACCACAAGCATGTCCTTTTGACACCGAGACATGACACCTTCCGTGACAGTGTGATCAGTCCACGGCGTCTCCATTTTGTGCTTAGGTGGGAGTTGGTCATTTGGTGTTTTGTTGTAGGAGGTGTATGAGTCGACCCGAGTTTTTTGTTCTGCGGATTGGTGATGTTTATGCCAAACACGCCTTCCAATTTTGCATGCATCTGGATTGCGCAGTCCGATGCATGATTGCATGTGTGGCATTATTGTGATTGACTATGGCATTATTTGACTTGCCTGTGTAGCAAGGTATATTTCTTGTTTTGAACTCGGTATGAAATAACACTCAGCCATTTGATTCAGCCTATTATTTCGTTATATTAGTTTTGTTCGTTTCAGTTTGTTTCAGTTCGTTTAATTGAGTTGGTTATTTCGTTTCATTATTCTTATACTCTATAACCGTACTGGACATTTGGCTCATGTTAGTATTTTTCTTCCGGCAAATAATCAGGGGGATGAAGGGCAATTTTGACAAGAGCTCCCTTTTATCCAAATGGTTTAGATATTTTGTTTAGGTTGTGATCCAATGGTTTGTTTAGTGTTGTAATAGTTATTTTAGATTGTGGTTTGAGTTGGATTGGTATTTTTTATAAGTTGTCATTTGATATTTATTGGTTATGAGACCATTCTTTTGTGACAGAGCTTTCGTTTTGTTATGTTTTGTGCGTAAACTCTCTTTCTATTTTAGAAAGGGGGTGTTACAGAGTTAGTATCAGAGCTTACGTTCTTTCTTGTAGAAAACCTATTTAGGTTTGACCTGTGAGTTATGGGTAGACTTCTGGGTTAGGTTTTTGTTCCGTTTGATTTTCTATTTAGCTAACATATCAGCTATATTTGAATATGTCTCTAATCTGTTTTGCTATCAATTGGTTTTTTCTTTGTTAAATGGCTCCTAAATTCGCTAGAGTTGCTAGGGTGCAACAGTGGGGAAGGGGCAAGGAGTGGCCCAATGTGCAGCCTAATAACCAGAATAATACTACATTGGCTACCTTGGTGAATTAGGCGGTAAATCAGGTTTTGCTATAATTGGTGGCACTTAGATTCCTGATCAGGGGAACCCGAGAAATAATGTTCCACGCGTAAACGGAGAGAAATGGAATGCATATGGTGTTGATCAACATGTGATTTCGACGTGTGGTTAGAAAGATTTAGAAAACAAAAACTCAATTCATATAGTTCAGCTTTATGTCCAATTGATGGAGAGAATTGGATTCCTCATTTAGATAATAACTTTAATTTGTTAGGGCGCTCAAAGAACCAAAAGGTGTTGCTAGCTACTTATAATCTAGAGGGAGAGATAATGGTGGTAATGGCAAGGATAGAATCAGAACAGGGATTATCAACAGATGCCTCAACAAGGTCATAATCATCAGCTTCAACTACCTCAGCAAGGTCAGAATCGTCAACAGTGGCAGAATAGTTAGCAGGGCCAGAATCAGGGTCGTTATCCGGGATCAGCTGTTGGAGGTAACCCAAATCTTATTCCGATAGTTCATTTTGCTACTTGTGGTGGTCATCATCCGGGGAGGCAGTGTCATAGAGTTACCGGTGTATGCTTTTTGTGTGGGCAGATGGGTCTTATTACTAGATATTGTACCTAGCCACGTGGTAATGGTGAAGGCGGTGATAATGGTGGTAATGAAGGTCAGGGTCAAGGAGGTCGAGGTTTGCCTTGACTTATAGCTAGGCAACAGGTGCGCCATGTACTGTTTCTGACACTCTTTTAGTTGGCAATCGTGAGGCTTCTATTTTCTTTGATACTAGTTCTACTCATTCAGTTGTTGCTCAATCTTTTGTTCGGCACCTGGGTATGTCGTCTCAGTCCTTAGATTTTGTTGTCTATTGCTACCCCGATGGGTAATTCAATGGTTATTTTTGTTGTGTATCGAGAATGTCCGATCAATTTCGGGGATAAGGTTCGTGGGGCAGATCTTTCGATGTGTTGCACGATTTTGATGTGATTCTTGGGGTGGACTAGTTGGATAAGCACTAGACCACTATCGATTGTCAAGCGAACAAGGTTATATTTTGAGATGTGAAGTCTCCAGAATTCATGTTTCAGGGTTCACAGTCGAGTAGAGTGGCGAAGTTAAGTTTAGCTTTGAAGGCTAGGAAGTTGGTGGCAAAGGGTTGTGAAGGGTACTTGGCATTCGTGAAGGATACCTCTAAGGGTGAGTCTCGTATTGAGGATGTTTCAATTGTTCGTGACTTTCCCGATGTGTTTCCTGAGGAGTTGTCAGGCAGCGGGAAGTTGAATTTACTATTAAGCTTGTTCCTGGTGCCGAGCCTATCTCTAAGGCACCGTATAGGATGGCACCATTGGAGTTGCAAGAGCTGAAGAAACAGTTGCAGGAGCTGTTAGATCGTGGTGTGATTCGGTCGAGTGTTTCACAGTGGGATGCTCCGGTTTTGTTTGTGAAGAAAAAAGATGGGTCTATGAGGCTTTGCATAGACTACAGGGAGTTGAACTAGATTACCATCAGGAATCGGTATCCATTACCGAGGATTGATGACTTGATGACTTGTTTGACCAATTTCAGGGGACAAGGTATTTTTTGAAGATAGACCTGAGGTCGGGATATCCTCAGTTGAGGGTGAGAGATGAGGATATCTCTAAGACAACTTTTCGTACTCGGTATGGGCATTACGAGTTCCTGGTGATGCCATTCGGGTTGACTAACGCTCCAGCGGTGTTTATGGATTAGATGAATCGAGTGTACAAGGAAAACTTGGACCATTATGTTATCGTCACATATTGGTTTACTCCAAGTCTAGGGAGGACCATGAGGAGCATCTTCACACAGTTTTGGGGATTTTGCAAAAAGAGAAGTTGTATGTCAAATTCTCTAAATGCGAGTTTTGGTTGGAGCAAGTTGCATTTTTAGGCCACGTTGTTTCTGCTGAAGGCACTAAGGTGGATACTGCGAAGGTTGAGGGTATCACTAAATGGCCGAGACCTACTACGGTGACAGAGATTAGGAGTTTCTTGGGTTTGAAAGGGTATTATAGGCAGTTTGTGGAAAGGTTTTCCTTGCTTGCTTTGTCATTGACTCAGTTGATGAGAAAGAGCACAAAGTTTATGTGGAATGAGGTGCGCGAGAAGAGTTTCGAGGAGTTGAAGAAACGACTTATGACAACTCCAATACTTACACTGCTATCAAGGACAGGAGGTTATCAGATTTATAGTGATGCTTCGAAGAAGGGCTTCGGGTGTGTTTTGATGCAACACGGTAAGGTGATTGCTTATACTTCTAGACAACCTAAACCTTATGAGGTGAATTACCCCTCATGATTTAGAGTTGGCAACATTGATCTTTGCCTCAAGGATTTGGAGGCATATTTTGTATAGAGAGACTTGTGATATCTTCACCGATCAAAAAATCTTAAATACATTCACTCAATAGGAGCTCAACAATTCAATATGAGGCAGAGGCGTTGGTTGGAACTTTTAAAAAAATTATGATGCGAGGATTCAGTATCAAGGGAAGGCGAATGAGGTTGCAAATGTTCTTAGCTGAAAGAGTTCAGTGAGTGTAGCGGCTCTTATTACACAACCTCAACTTATTTCGGATATGGAGCAACTAGAGTTGGAGTTGTATGTACAAGGTTCATATGGGCATTTGGCAGGTATGAGAGTAGAGTCCACTCTTATCTCGCGGGTTAAAGAAGCTCAAAAGGAAGATGGGGGGTATGGCACAAAATCTGGAGGGTAAGCAGCCCGAGGTTCATATTGGTGATCACGGTGTGATTTGGTTGGGTGAGCGATTGTGTGTACCGTCGGATCCAATCATTCAGGAGGCTGTGTTCATAGTTCGCCATTTTTTGTTCATCCAGGTTCTACAAAGAAGTAAAGAAATTTGAAGAATTTTTGGTGGAATGGGATGAAGCGAGATGTGGCTGAATTTATTGGGAAGTGCCTCACTTGTCAACAAATGAAGATAGAACATCAACGAGCTAGTGGTTTGCTGTAATAGTTAGACATTTCTGTTTGGAAATGGGAGGATATCGCGATAGATTTTGTGACTGGCTTGCCGAAGACTTTCGGGGAGAATGATGTCATTTGGGTTGTGGTGGACCGGTTGACCAAATCGACACACTTCTTGGCCATCCATGAGGGTTATTCGGTGGATAGGTTGGCACAGATCTTTCAGCAGTAGATTGTTAGACTTCATAGTACTCCGGTGTCTATTATTTCAGATCGGTACCCACAGTTCTGGAAAGGATTTCAACGAGCTTGGGGCACTCGACTCAACTTTACTTCTTTCTATCCGCAAATCGATGGACAATCCGGACGGACTATTCAGACGTTGGAGGATATGTTGAGGTCTAGTGCACTTGAATGGTCAGGTAATTGGAATGATTAATTGAGCATAGTTGAGTTTGCTTATAATAACAGTTGGCATGCAAGTATTGGGATGGCTCTGTTTGAGGCGTTGTATGGTAGGAAGTGTCGGGCACCGACTTGTTGGAATGAGGTTGGTAAGAAGACCATAGAAGGGCCTGAGTTAGTTCAAATCACTACGGAGAAGGTTGCGGTTGCTAAAGAGAAATTGCGGTCAGTTCGATCACGGCAGAAAAGTTATGATGATAAGCTTAAGGGACCTTAGAATTTGAACTTAGTGAACATGTGTTTCTAAAAGTTTCTCCTTGGAAGGGTATTCGGCGATTTTGGTTGAAAGGGAAACTTAGTCCGCAATATATTAACCCATTTGAGATTTTAGAGAAAGTTGGTGAGGTTGCATATAAGTTAGCTTTGCCTCCACAACTAGCTCATGCACCTAATGTGTTCCATGTGTCGATGTTGAGGAGTTATCATTAACATCCGTTCCATGTGGTACAATATCCGTTCGATAAGATTCAGGGTGATCCTACCTGTGAGGAGTAAGGCGATGGGATTTTGGATCGTCAAGAGAGGAATATCTGCATCTCTTTGAAAATTAGCTAAGTTCCATTATTTTGATTCCGGGGACGGAATGCTTTTTAAGGGGTAGGTAATGTAATACCCAGGAAAACAAAAATAAAATAAAATAAATAAATAACATTTGAATATATATTTTTTTTAAATATTTTAATTGGGCTTTCCTTATGTTGGGTCAAATTATATTTAATTTATGTGAACTATAATAAATAAGGAATTTTATTAATTTGGGCCTTTAGACTTATTGGGTTTAATTTATATTTGTGTAATATTAAAATCCTATTATAATTAGAAGTAATAAGGTAATAAATAAAACCTAACTACACTGCATTATATCTCATACGAACTACGAGAAAGAAATTAGGCGCGAGGTGGCAAAAAAAAAGAGAGAACTGTTGCACTGCAATCCGGAGAAGATGATCTGTTTTTTTTTTCGTTTTTACTGGTAAGTTCTAATAAGCATCTATGCATGTGTAGAGGTTGAATGTCATGTATCTGTTGAATGCAAAAGTCATTATAATATTACATTCATAAGAGAATCATCTATCTGAATAAAATAATAAATGTACTGAAAGTGATCTTGTTGAGGGGCATGGTTTGTTACTGCTCAAAGGGGTGTAAAGGGAAAAAAAATAATATCTTACCAATATAGAATATATTTCAGATGGAAATTTCCCCACTAAACTGGTAGAGCTTATTTTATATATATTTAAAGTTACTGGACTTTTGTGCCATTAGCTTAGAATTAGCAGATTTTACTAAGAATTGTTTAAACTACTTGTAAATAAAAGTATATATCAATTAAATTGTATGTTAATTACTGATTAGTAAAATATAAATATATTGAATAAGTTGAAATCATGGATAAGGTATTTGATTCATTACTAATTGGAATCACAGTAAGTAAATCTAATGTTTAGGATTATAAAAACTATATTGGAATTTTACATAATAATTCAGGTTAATTCATTTTGTTGGTAAGAGTAACAAAATTTGTCTACTAATAAATTTAATAATATTACAGTATTGATGATTAGATTTGTAAAAAAAAAATTATTTTATTTTATTAGATCGTAGTGAAGGAGATTAGCATAATTTTATTAAAAACTTCTGGGTGTTACGTTGTTTAATCTAGGTACAGATTCCGTACTCCTTCAGCGATAATCCTTTTTATTTTGTTTTGTTCGTTTTGTTTTTCGTTTAGAAGTTTGTTATTGTTTCACATGATTGTTCATTCTTAAATTCATGTGATAGTTTCATATTGGCATCGATATTTGGAACTTTTATTTGTACTCCTTAGACTAGTGTATCATGTCTATAAAGTTATTTTGATATTTGTAGAAATGAACATGTAATATGTATTTTGGAGACTGTGTGGATGATTCGTTTCAGTTAACATATTAGACTAGTGTATCATGTCTATAAAGTTATTTTGATATTTGTAGAAATGAACATGTAATATGTATTTTGGAGACTGTGTGGATGATTCGTTTCAGTTAACATGTACATATTAGAACCCATTTGTGTTAATAATGTGTCGCGTGTATTGTGACATAATATTTTTGTTAGAATACCGTAGGGTATACCCGATTTATAACCACCTGTGGGAGTACCACAAGCATGTCCTCTTGGCACCGAGGTATGACACCTTCCGTGGCAGTGTGATCAGTCCACGGCGTCTCCGTTTTGTGCGAGTTGACTATTTGGCGTTTTGTTATGGGAGGCGTATGGGTCGACCCTAATTTTCTGTTCTGTTCTGCGGATTGGTGATGTTTGTGCCAAACACGCCTTCCGATTTTGCATACATCTGGATTGCGCAGTCCGATGCATGATTGCCTGTGTGACATTATTTTGATTGCATGTGTGGCATTATTTGACTTGCCTATGTGGAAAGGTATATTTCTGTTTGTTTTGAGCTCAAGGTTAAATAACACTCAGCTATTTGATTCAACCTATTATTTCGTTGTATTAATTTGTTCGTTTCAGTTTGTTTAATTGAGTTAATTATTTCGTTTCATTATTCTTGTACTCTATATTCATACTGGACATTTAGCTCATGCTATGTTTTTCTTCTGGCAGGTAATCGGGGGGATCAAGAGCAAGTGTAACGAGAGCTCCCTTTTATCCAAATGGTTTAGATATTTTGTTTAGGTTGTGAACCAATGGTTTGTTTAGAGTTGTAATAATTATTTTAGATTGTGGTTCGAGTTGGATTGGTATTTTTTATAAGTTTTCATTTGATATTTATTGGTTATGAGACCATCCTTTTGTGGCATAGAGCTTTCGTTTTGTTTTGTTATGTTTTGTGTGTAACCTCTCTTTCTATTTTAGAAAGGGGTGTTACATATAGCATTGTGGGAGAGGAAGGGGATGGTAATGTTAAATTCCAGAGTTAACTCACATTACTGGATTAATCAGATGACACCATTGCCGATGAGGAGCAGTTGAGTGAGGTCGAGAATGTTATTCGGGGGTATTATTAGGTTCTACCAGAGACTTTATGATGAAGTGGAGTGGAGGCGTGATGAAATTGATTTCCATATGATAAGCGAGGATGATAGGACGTGGTTGAAGAGGCCTTTCAGAAAGGCGGTTGCAGCAACGATTTGTTTTTGTTCAAGGACTAAAGCACCAGGACCAGATGATTTCTCAATTCTCCAAGGCTTCTTCAAGCAGCATTGGTGTGTTTTCCCTGACAAATAATAGGAGCCTTAGTGCTTCATTTATTGTTTTGATCACAAAGATTGGAGGTGCAAAAAGCAGTCAAGTTCTAGGTCGATCAGCTTAGTGCAGAATGTTTAAAAGATTATGTCAAAGGTGCTCTCCATCCGATTGAATATATGCAAATACTGGTGAGAATAATGCAAATTGTCAAGGGATTTGACACCCAGGCCTCACATGACTTAAATGTGATACCATGTTAGAGCATCCAATTCTCAGACCTGAAAAGGCCCGCTTTTCACAGAATGTCTTTCAGTAGGAAGAAGCTAGCCCTTATTTCCAATTTAAAAGGCCAACAGTATCAAGCTAGACAAGCAACCAGCTAAACATTGACAACAATTGTTTTTAGGGTTCCTTCACCTACAAATACCCCTCTCATACCATACATGAGGGTAGGTTTTTCCACTGTTCTAAGTAGAGTTTTTCCCTGTATCATCCTCTTGAAGTTCACCTATATTTCTCATCTCTCTTTTTTTTCAATTGATTTCTTCTAGTGATCTCTCACCTGATGGGAAGCAATATATGGAAATTAGAAGATTATTAATCATTATATTATATTACTGTTTAGAGAAGATCATGCGAAAATCTTTTAATTGTAGTAGTAGATTATTATTAGGAGTTTGTTTCCTTATTACAATATTTGATTTATGGTAGGAGGTACTTGGAACTTTTTTCTAACTTAAATTAGGTTACCTAAGTTATTAGAGATCCACTTGACCTTCAAGTTTACTTGGTCTCGAAGTCTTAAATTTTATGTACTAGTATTGTAATTCGACAAGTTTAATAGAGTTGAAATATTATTGATTGATATTTGATATTAAAGCTTTGTGCTTTTTTGAGTGTGCTTCTCTACCAATTCTTTTTATCCATCTTTCCACCTTATCCTGCAACAATTGGTACTAGAGCCAAACCTAGTATCTTTTGATATAAATCAAATTTTTCCTATAATTTCCATAGCATCCATCATTTGTCGAAGTTCGCTAGAGATCAACATCAACATCCCAGACAAAAGTGTCATCATAGTCCACTAATCTTTGCTTCATTATTTAGATTTAACTTTGCTTTTATTAATTTTTTTCAGTTTGGTCCTTGCTTAGGGATAAAAATTATTAAAAAAAATAGTCTAAAAAAACAGTAGGACAAAAAAAGGAGAAAAAAATGAAAGAAATGGAGAGAAAAAAATACGATGCTTTTTAGTTTTGATAATTCAAAAATAAACCAAGTTGAGCATCTACTTTTTGTCATGCACGGGCAAATTAAAAAGGTCTTATTTTCCAAATAATTTCAATTATTGGAGATTTTGCCACTAAGAAAAAAGAATATGAGTGCAGGGTACAAGTGTCTTTTATCTCAATCCACATGTACAATTCACACATGGTTCAAAGTCACAGTAGTTGCCTAGGTTTCGAAAGGGTTTCTTTTGACACGATATCGGTTTCAGTTTTGGTATCGCACAATACGCATTGTTATGCGAGCTAGGAGATTCAAAATTCTAAATAATAGGATCAACAAGATGATCAATTAAATAAATCAGTGTTCTAAAAATCATTAGGCGGTGGAGGGGGGCGCCTAGTGATCTCATTTATTTATTTTTCTATTGTACATACTTGTTATACATTACAAAACATACAGTAGTTGTAATTACAAGTCGAGGGCTTGACTTGGGTGTTGCATCTTCTTCCTTCGGCAACTTGTTTTCTTGATCGGTGTGGAGTTGGGTTTCTTGGTCGACGAACTGGTCGGTGATTGGGTCGGCGCGGGTAAGCAACTCAGTTGTTGGGTCGACGACGCAAGGTCGACCATTAATTACGGCGAAGAACGACTGCAACCCTTCTTTCTTAATTCTTACTTTAATTATTTTGTGTATGTAAATATCTAATGATATGATTAGATGGAGTATATAATATGTATACTATTATTTTATTAGTAACATGTAAGGGTCAAACTTAGGATAATAGGTTGGATATACTAGTTGGCCATTTAGTACATCAACACCTGTCCCACTATGGTGATGAGTGGAAGGATAAAAATGATGTTATTTATTCATCTACATGTGCATGTCTAAACTTGCTTTGGTACCATCACTATTAGTTACATGACATGCAGTTAATATTAAATACTTTTGTATACTATAATATTTATTTGTTGCTTATACTATAATATATTATATTTACTATTCATAAAAATTAAATATAATTTAAGATAGTAAATAATAATTTAACTTTTAATTTTGATATTTCTATTAAATTATTATATTTCTTATTCATAAAAAATAAATATTATTTTAAGATTATCAATATAAAATAAATATTATTGTTAGAAAATATATTTTGAGTTTTAATGTATATAAAATTTCAATGTTCAATGTACTTTTAAAGAAAAATAAATAATGTATAAACTATGCACGACTTGTCGCCATATAGACGCAATGTTGGGTTCCTTATCGCCTAGGCGTCCTGCCGGTCAGCTACCGCCATGCCTCGCCGAGGCGCCGTGACAACTATGACAGCTCTATATTATCATTCTTTTTTTGTCCTCAATAAAAGTTATTTTATTTGTTTAACAAGTTAGTATGTACATATACATATTTATTTATTAATATTTATTAGTATTATTATTTTTTGATAAGTTAATATGCAAATATGCATATTTTATTTATTATTATTATTTCACCGTCTATCTCACAAAAGTGTCTCAGTTTTTTTATAATTACTATTATAATTGCTCCCTCTATTACACCCTTATTTTGCCTTTATTTATCCATTACGCTGTTATTTCTCACTATTGTGCCTTCTCCCCGTTACGCCGTTCTTTCTCCCTGTTATGGTAAAATTTCAACCATACACGACCTTTAGATTAATAATACTCGAAATTACAATTTGTATCTCTTTACCGGAGTGATGACTAAAGAAATCAAACTGATACGCCGATATTTCGGCAACGCGGTCACTTCTTTGAACCATGACACACACTTAGCACATACACACACAAAAAAATCGAAACATAGAAAAGGAAAGTACGTTTGTGACGCCCCCAAATTCGGATACATTAAAACCCTAGATATGGTACTACACGGTGCTACAACATTCACAATATAAAACTATGTATGTTATTGACATGACAATAATTAGTATATTATTACATCATATTTCTCAAGTTTCTATAACCATTACATGTTTACATTGTCATAATATAAGTTATTACACAATACTACGATGATTACAACATAATTCTCTACTTCTCCATCTTAGTTTTCTCTTTATCCTTATCGAATCCTTCGACCCGTTCGACCTTAGTTGAAACCATATAATTCAAGAAAGGATGAGCATTTAACTGCTCATCAAATACAACAGTTTAATAACAACAAAATCAAGAATCATATGATAATTTTTCAACTGATCAAATAGTTGGGAATCCATAAGAAAATCAAAACCAATATTTTTCCCTTCTTTAAAACATTTTTGAAACCACCTATTGAATATTGAAACCGAGTTGGTCAAAAGACCGAGAACTTTCTATTTTCTATAATTAAAAAGGGATTTCCCGGTAATAAAACTGTAAATCAGATATATCTTACGAGCACTTCTAGGTGATCAGTCTATAGTACTCTATGTTGATCAACACATCCATTAAACGTATTTACGTTTAGTTTTGACACCTTACGGTGTTCGTCGAAAAATCGACTAAAACATTTGTTTGTTCATTCTCAGACTTACCTTTGTATCAATACCAAAGCAATTGGCGTTAGATAGCTTAAATTTTCATAAATAACATTTTAAAATATTTACTACTAAATCAATAAAACATTTTAGCATTCGTTTAGCCAAACAATGGCATCAACACTTTCTTAAACAGTTCATGGCAAAGCATGTCTTGATTACTTGAACAAATATTTGAAAGATTAGCTTTAGTATGAAAATTCACATAAATTTCACAAGAGCAAGGTTTAGAAGACTTGCCTAAAGCGTCTTCTATTATAATTTACGCTAATTCGTTTCTTTAACCGCCTACACACATAAATTACATGCACATACCAATTAGGCACACAATCAAGGTCAAGTGTTGGTTTACTTCTACTTTCCGCACTACTGTACTCATTCAATTCATTAGACTTAAGTTATATCTTAACTTCATTATCATTCATTATCATTCCTCATTATCATTCCTTGACGTTCAATAGTCATACTTCATTTTCGTTATGCTAATGTCAACGATATACTCTCGTATACCCTAAACACGATCATTCTACTCATATACCAAACCATTTATTCGTTTTAATATTTTACATTCACGTTATTCTATTCTTTCAATTTAACTTTAAATCATTCATTTAAGGTTCCAATACACTTATTAAGATGTTATATTTGATTAACACTAATCTTCATTCTTACTCTATAAGCTTTCCCCCACTTTCTAATTTGAAAAACTCTTTATTGTGCAAAATGTAGGGTTAGCACTGCAGCGTCGAGTTTCAGCTCATTTCCTGACGTTGCGGCGCCTGAAGACAAAACCTGATGGCCGAGCCGGTGCCAAGCATAAACCTTTGAAAAATATTAAGTTTTAAACAACGATCGTAGAGTTACCTTTGCAGTTTACTCTAACTCATAATTAAATCATTCCCGAGCCATTTTCTTGTTTTCACGGCATACTTTAAATCCCCCCAGACAGAAATATTTTTGACTTCCTAACTAGGCGTTTAATTGGTTCAAAATTCTCGTGACACAATTTTTTTTACTTGGCATTTTAACGTTAAATTTTCGTTTCTTTGTAACTTTCTTATCTGGAGTCGGAATGAGTTCGTTCTCGAGTCTACGGCTTTCATTTCTCGTGAATTACTCAATTCCTTGAAAAATACAATCCCCGGAAATGATTAACTTCAAACAAAAATCACTTTAACTTGGGTTTTTCATCAATTGACATCTTTTACTAAAAAATTTGCCATTAATTCGTTGGCATATTTTTACTTCGTTCTAAAGAGAACATTTCCATAATTTTTACACTAACAAATGATGATTTTCAATTTGTCCATCAACAACACATGATGGTTTTCAATTTGTCCATCAACAACTTTTAACACAATTTTCTTATGTTCTTCATTTTACAATTATGATTTCTCTTAACATGCATAATTTAGTGATTTTAGTCCACTAAATCTTCCTTATTCCACCGGTATGTTAATGATTCATAGGAACCACCTAATCATCCACCAACAAGCACTTCATAACATCTCTAGAAAGCTTTTTAAAGAAGTGTAGATGAAGTAAATGGAAGAGGTATTGATTTATTACCTCTTGTGTTCTTGTTTACTTGATGATCTTGATGATTTAGCCAAGACTTCCTCCTTGATTCTTCAATTTTGCTCTCACTTCTCTCAATATAATTGCTCTTGATGTGTTCATAGTTATCAAGGCGACAAGGCGCCCGACTAGCCGTCCATAAGTCGGTAAGTCGTTGACAATTTAAATTTTATACAAATAAAATTATATATATTTAATATTTATATGAATAATGATATTTATTTTTATAATGATTTACCATATTCATAATGCATGTTGTAGCTTATCAAATCACAACAAGAAGTGAACAAGATCAAGTTAAAATAGATAATTTTATTATAGTTGTAATTTTTTGAACTTGTACCAACTTCAAATTATATAAATAGTAAATAATAGCTATTACTAAAAGGGTTTCAATACACACTAAAAGGGTTTCAATATCATTCTCAAAAAAACAGGAAACCATAGACGAATACACAACAAAGTTCTCCATATACTAATGCCAATTCAAAATTCAACAAACCCAATTAATGAGAAAAGTCAAATTATTCACTTCTCAAAACGCAACAATCAATAGGAAAAATAGGAAAAAGAAAAATTATGAATTCAATTCGTATGCCATATTGCTATTACATTTACCACTCAGCATGCTACTACATTAACGACATTAAATATATATTATTAAAATATATCCTATTATAACTTATATATTTATACTATATTTATTTCATGCTTGTCAAGCCTAAACCAAACCCAAATCTCAAACAAAACAAAAAAATTGAATTATGCAGTAGAGGGTCAGAGCAGAAAAAAAAAACCCAAAAGAGGGGAACAAAAATAAGAAGAGTGAACAGCCTCTGCCCTCTCGTTGACTCGGTAAGTCGGTAATTGAAGAATGAAGATTCATTAGAACTAGAAGAGGAGAAGCAGAGAAGAGAAGAATAGAAGAGAAGAGGAGAAGATGTACCTGGAAAATTCGACAACTCTTGCCGGTAGACGATGGCCGAAGTTGGTAGATGATGGTCCAAGTCCCGGGTAAGTCTCGATCTCTTGCTCTCTGCCTCCCTTTCAGCCTTTTTTGGTTCTTCCCTTTCTGATTGCGAATAGGTTTTAGGGATTTTGAATCGCGATTTATTTTCCAACCCATTAGCTTTCGAATCGAGCCATAAGTCGCCCGCTCAGCTTCCTTGTCGCGCATGTCGTCTTCGAGTCGTCCAAGGAGACGCCTTGCCTTCTGAGCGGTCACCTTTCTGCGCCTCCACCAAGTCAACCCAACGCCTTGCCATTGCACAGTGCCTTGACGCCTAAGCATCACCTAGGCGACAACTTAACAAGCATGGATGTGTTAGATTATTTGTGAATAAAAACTAGCACATGAGGCTCTATCTATAGAAGAGGCAAGAGTTAGGGTAGTTTAGTCATTAAGCTTTAAGTCTGTTGTAGTCAACGCCCTTAAGTTTCAAATCTTACTAATCAACCCTACTTCACCTCTTTAATTCAACCACGATTAGTAACTCAACCCAAGACTTTTGACCCAAACATTAACTGAAACTTATCAAGGATATTTAAAGGAGCAGACCTCATTTGGTTGCAAGGTGGCCGGATGTGGCCTCCCTTTGGGGGTCCCACATGGGTTTGATTCATCAATTACCCACCCATTAAATTCATGGTTTGAGCCATGGGTTTGGATCTTGGTTTGGGCTTGATTTAATAATCAATTTGGGCTTCCTTTTGGGCTTGAATTAATATTTCTTTTGGGCCTTGAATTTATTTCATTTGGGCCTCCTAACATTTCATCTTGGGCCTCGAACATTAAAACCCAATGGTTTACAAAGTCAACTTTGACTTTTGTTGACCAAGATTTTTGTTGACTTTTTGATTTTCCCGATTTGTCACGCAGACTGAAAAACTGCATTTTTCTTTTCTAAATTTTATTGGATATTTCGTCTTTCTTCGGAATTTTAACATTTGCACATTTTTCGAAAAATCGAAAAAACGCAAAAGCAGTTTCGAATGAATAACGTTTTTACATAAATTTCTCGAAAAAATTTTATTTTCGTTTTCGAAATTCTTACTCGATTATTCTTGCACGTAACCAAAATCCTAACATTAAATAATCATCCTAGGTCATAGAACGACCTTTAAACACATAACACGGAATAATATTTATAAAACTTCATTTTATTAAATAATATTCACAAAACCCTAATTATAAACTAAGTTTGATTTCTCGATCGTTACAATGTTAGTGGTGGCGATCATGGTGTTGGTGTTGGTGTTGGTGTTGGAGAATCACAGAGGTGTAAGAGATTCTTCTTTTCTTCTTTGCATTTTTTCATTTTCTTTTAATTCTCTCTAGAATTGGTTTTAGGGCCAAGTCCCAATAGTAACCCGTCCGCATCCCGAATGTATTGTGTATTGTGGCTGCATTGTGGCCCAACCCTACTTCATAGTTTTGCGATGATTTAGAAATTTTGAAATAAGCTTTGCAAATTCAAAGGCATATCATGAGGACTTATCCAGATACTATGGTTGTCCCTATTTGTTCAAGAGCAAACAAATGTCCGTCCTAAGTTTGTCTAGCTAAGGTGCCAAGTTCACAAGAGGAGATCCACTTACATGTCAATGCTCAAGAGATAGCTTGTCAAGAAAAATTGAGGTTCAAGAAAAAGTCCAAGTTAAACACGAGGTAAAAACGGAAAGAAAACTAAGTTGAGGTCAAACATGTTGACTTGTTCATTTGAGAGATAGCCTTAGTATATCATGTTAGCACTCCTTCTCAAATGCAACTTGAAAGGACAAACTACAAGTTAATTTACACTATTAAATCAATATAAAGGTCGCGTGTGGTTGTGAATATTTGAACACAAGATCTCGCACACCAGAACTCTGATACCATGTTGAAACATCCAACTTAAAACCAATAAGTACCAAGTGGATAGGCCTCTCAAGTATATATAGTCAGTTTCTAAGTCAAACCCCCCCTACGTGCCCCCGAGAATATAGAAAGACCTTAGCTCTACTACCATGTTAAGTAACCAACTCATCTAAAAGTTTAAATAATAAAATAGTTGGTTACTTCAATGGAGGCTTTAACGATTTAAAACAAGCAGTCTAAAACACAGTTCCATACGCTTACCAATCTATCTTCCAGCCATTGGCCCTAAATGGGATACTTTTTAGTTGGTATACTTTTCATATAATTCAAGAAAAGATGCGGAATAGAATCACCTTGCATAATGATCAGGGATATGTCCTCTTTTGAGTTATGTACTTTCTTCTAGTTCTGATAAAAATCTTCTTTTATCCAAAACAAATGATCATACTTACATAAAGATGAAAGTAAAGAACAGCAGCAAATGATTTTCAACTTTGACAAATCAAATATAAAGGTCGATGAAATAGGAAATAGTACCACATTTAATACGATCAAAATTTATATTGAAGTAAGTGGCCGGAAGCTAATTATAGTAGAGAAAAAGCTAATATCCCAAGCTAGACAACCAGGGCATTAAATGGCTGAACCATTGTTATTAAAAAATGAAAATTTAAAATGATAAAAGAATAAAATAAAAGTAATTGGTAAGTTTTAAGAAATTGAAGTTCTTATCAAAATAAGGTTCTCCGAACATTTTATGTGTAGACAAAGTAATGAAACACATGCTCATTTATTTCTACATTGTCCTATGCTTGGGGCTTGTGAAACTCTCTCTTTGAAGTGCAAGGAGAGGAGTGGGTGTGCCCCACTTCGGTGGAAGATATGCTACTAATTCGTTTTCGAGGATTTGGGAGCAAGATGGATGCCAAAAAATTTATGAAAGTACGACTTCTTTTTTATGTTGTGGGGAATTTGAAATGTTGTTTAGAGAAAGTTCCTTATTTTTAAGCTATTGAATGATAGGGTTATTTTTCTTGCATCTGTTTGGGCTTTTGCTATGGGGGCTTCTACAGGTATCTCTGTGACAAATTTATGTAGAGATTGGCAGGTTGTACCTTTTTAAGTACTCTTTTGTTTTTGTTTGTTGAGGGTGGACTTATTATTCCCCATTTGTTGTATCCTTTATTTTCTATTAATAAAATTTCTTCTTTTATCAAAAATATTAAAAAAAATAAGTCTTTATAAAACAAGATCAAAAGGACCACAGATGCTTACTCAATGAAAGACCAAGCAGTTATGGAGGTTTTGTCCATCAACAACAAATAATGGTTATTGTCAACGTCCTATGGCAGCTGTAGATTTCGACTATTCAAGGACATTTCGTCCATCTGTTACTTAATCATTTCTATAGAGCCTAACAATTTATTCTTTTGACCTATAATACGGCATAGGTAGCAATGGATTGACTTTTGAAAGATCTGTGTCTTTATTACAATGGATAATGTGTCTGGCAGGAAACTAGGAATATCGGGAAAATGACATACTTTTCAGTAAATTAATTTTTCATGTAGCATATAGCAATATGCCCATATCCATGTCTGTGAATGAGGAATATGTATATTAGGTTCAATATGGACTCAGAAAATAGCACAGGTCATACTTGAGAAGATTGTTTGAGGAGAAAAAACAAAGATATTTTAAGGAGCAAGTTGATACACATTCCACTCAAATCATGAATGTGGCAAATAACATAATCACACAAAACAATAGTGACTGTGACTTAGGTTGTGTTTGATAAATTTGGGAATTAAGATTTGAATGATTATGATGTCTTAATAAATTAGATTATCTGAATAGTTATGAGGTCTGAATCTAAAAAATTGATTGATAACTAAAAAGTAAATTGTCACTTAATGACACTATTTTACCATTTTAAAAGGTAAAATTTTATTTAATAATTTTAAATATTCAATTTAATAAAAATGAGTGCATAATATTGTTAAATATATTTATATAAAAAAAATTCATTAAGAGATATCTCTTAATTATTAAGATTTTATTTTTTGTCTTACTGATTAAGAGGCATTCAGAGGTAACAAAAAAACAAACAAACAGCATTATGCCTCTTAGTGAATAAGAGACAGTCCATTAAGAGGCAATCAGAAGTAAACAAACAACACCTTAGTATAAGAATACTGCAAAATTTAGGATCTAGAAAGCTAGCATGAATCTCTACGTCATAGCTTAATGTCAGCCCGGACAGCCATACCTCTTAACTAGAAATTGCACAACAAACTTATATGAACATAAAATAGTGCAGTGGTCATTGATGTGATGCATAATTCACCTATCGTAGGACTCGGCTCTTGTATATGCTTGGATCACCCAGTTATATGTCTCTGTATCCGGTTTCATATAATCTGCAATCCAAAGCCAGTCATAAGTACCAAATAATGTAAAATATTTTCACCACAACAGGCAAGGGGCAAACACCTCAAAAAAACAAATATAATTCACTATTTCTATGACTTTGAATTCCAGGTAAAGTAAATTAGTGATGAACTGAAGCTAAATATAAGACTATTTGGTGGAACATAATGCTATATCACTACAAAACTGCATAACTAACAGAATTAGGAGAACTATACCATAGAACTCAATATTGCCTATTGCAGAAGAACAAAGGGAGTACCCAGTCACTCATGCATTCAATTCAAGGTAGTGCACAGAAATATGTCTAGGTAGTTCCTCTATGCTTCAAGCTTTAATTAGAAACATCCATATGGAATACTCAGTGAGAAAGATGAAATAAGATATAATGAACACTGGATCAGGATTGGCCGCAAAGTTAAAACTTTAATGGAGTAAAGAAAAAAATGCATCAAAGTTATCATATATTGTTAGATAAAAGCATCAAAATCATCATATGCTCCATCTTTTCTGTTAAGCAATTGAACCTCCTCTCAAAGCACATTTCAAACTTTAAGTAAAGAAAATTCTTGATTCCCCAAACTGCCAAACATTAATGAATTAGTATAAAATTCATAAACAACTATATAATCACTGCAAAATAGGTTGAAAATAAAAAAGTAAAAATAAGACAATAGGAATCGCAAACCTTCTCCATATTCCATGTTCTCAAATGTTGCTAAAGCAATTTCAGGAATTCCACAAGTAGCCTACCAGAAGAAAAATGAGAAGAAAATAATAATCCAAATGTCGGAAAATCTGTATAGATAGAAGTTGTAACATAAACATAGCCAATTTAATGATAGCTCATTAGTTCTCAACAGCCAGTGTCTCCAGAAAATAAAGATAACAAGTAATTGTACATCTAGTTGATACCCAATGTCACTGCCTCAGAGAGTTATCCTACGAATATTACTTTGCACATTGTAATTGTGGCGATGCTTTATTCAACCCTTTGGTGCTGCTGACATCACAGAAGAATGCAAAGGAATTCCACTCACGTTTATCCATATGTAGTCTGATTACAGTACACACACCATGTTCATTGGTGGATTTCTCGTAGTTAGTGTTGCAGCGCATGCTACCAAATCTACTAATTTCCAAAGTCTTTCTTTTGATTTAATTTTAACCAAAATTCTGGAAAGATAGATATTTTAACATAAAGGAGATATTGACTGATCATTAAATTGAAAATCAAGCTTTCAGACGAATGGATAAAACTACACCTCCCCGCCCCCCTTCCTCTCCCTTTGAGAGCACAAAAGTAATACATTAAACATTCAAGAACAATTAGCTTATTATTTCCTATTAAGTCACATTATCTAAGTATTTTAGCATAGTTCATATGATAGAAGCCAGACGGCATAGTAAAATAGTATACAAAAGGAGGAGGAACCACATGAAACTGGAACAAGAACACCAATAACTAAAATTCATAGGAAAAAATGGAAAAGTTGAATCAATGAAAAATGTATCCAATTTCTTTACACTTCTACAGTTGTATGCATCACCTATGCCCTGTGGCAGTATATTTGTTTATCTTTCATGTTCCTGTCAGCCTTTCTGTTTATAGAATCATGAAAATAGGGAAGGTCTACTATCTAAAGACTTAGGGGGTGTTTGATAAAAATTGAATGAATCTGAATCTGAATGAGCTGAATCTGAATCTGAATGAGTTGAATCTGAATCTGAATTAAAAAAGTTGTTTGATAATTGACATGTCTGAAACATCTGAATGATAAAAATTTATTATTTTATCCTTCTGGAAAAATTTAAAATTGTTGTAAATTTATTTAATATTACCTCCGTCCCATAATAAGTGATTTTTTAGCTTAAATCACACATACCAATACACAAGCTAAAATGACAAAAATATCTTTAATATATTTTTTTTGAAGTTGAAGAGTTAATGAGTGTCATTTAATTTTAGTGATTGCAAGACGCAATAAATATCATTGGTTGCATAAGGGCATAAATGGAAAAATATTGTAAAAATTGTATTGGAGTTCTAACACATCACTTATTTTGGAAAAAAATATTAAGCCTAAAAAATCACTTATTGTGGGACGGAGGTAGTATCTATATAATAAAACAGAACCCAATTTGAATTCTAGAATTTGAGAAAGCACAACAACGACTCAGATTCATTCTAACTTAATCTAAAGGCTCACATTTCATCTCACACACACAAAATTCCACCCAAATTTTCTCCTTATTCTCTCTCTCCTCTTCTCCTTCTCTCTCCTCTTTTACTTCCTATGCCTTATCTTTTTCTTCCTCCTTTTCTTTTTCTCTCTTCTCATCTTTCTCTCTACATTAATTGATATTTTAATATTTTATTTTAAACTATATTAATTTTTTGGAGTATGCTTACATTTAAAATGTATAATACATAAAAAATATCAATGGTAAGAAAACAAAATTAAAAACAAGATCATAATTTACTTATAAAAAAGCAATTACAAAATCAAAAAATTAAATAGATTCTTTTTCTTTTTCTTTATCCAATTGAAAAACTATTAACAAATTAAAAAATTGGTTAATTGTTGGCATGATGTGATATTTAAAATTAAAATATTAGATGTGATAATTAACATATTTTTTAATATTTTTTATATGATATATATAAGATTCGTTTCGTAATAACTTTTTATAAGTTTATTTTTCATAAACTTTAATATTTAGAAAAAATATATATAAATTTTTGTGTTAATTTGCACTTTTTATGGGTGGTAAAATTTTATTTTTACATTAGAAAAAAGTATGTTTTAATGTAGATCATTTATCGCACAAGTTCATAATTTAATTAATTAGATCAAGTTAAATGAAAATGATAATATACATATTTATATTTAGTGGATATATAAATGAAAACGCTAAAAGTTTGGGAAAACATTTGATTAACGAAAATTGACCAAAAATAGAGAAGAAACATTTTTGCACAACTAATGCATATTTGAGGAACAACTGTGCAAGGTTTTTAAACCCGGACCGGTCATCGAACCGGAAAAGTTACTGGGTGGATGGGTCACTGGTCCAACCAGTGGTCGGACCGTTATTGACCCAGTGACGTCATTAATATGTAATAATATTGTATATAATATTTAGTAAATATTGTAAAATTAATCAATTTATCTACAAAAAAAAAAACTAAACATCTCTAAGATACATTCAAATTCCGAAATTCAACCACAAGTTCAAGTGTTTGATTAAATGAATGCAAAAATATGTAAAATACCAAACAAAATCTCAACTAAATTACTAAAATAAAATAAAATCCGTAATTTTTTTTTTTAATCTGTAAGGAGAGAACCGGTCACCGGTTCACCGGTTCTGAACGGTTTTTGAGCAGAAGTGATTTAGTGGTCCAAATCGGACCGTTGAGTGAACCGGGTCCGGTTTTTTCTGGTTCAACCGGCGGTCCGATCCGGATTTGAAAACAGTGCAACTGTGACAAAAAAATTATAAAGAACACTTTAAAAAAAACATGACAAATGGGAGAGTCAGATTTGCTAATTAATCTAAAGTAAGGGGTCTTATGTTTCAGATTTATAACAACAACAACAACAATAATAATAATAATAACTATATTAATAATAATTATTATTATAATAATTATAATAATAATAGTAATAATAATAATTATTATTATTATAACTATAATAGTAATATTAATAATAATAACAGTGGTAATAATAATAACAACAACAATAATAATAACAATAATAAAAATAATAACAATAATAATAATAACAACAACAACAACAACAACAATAATAATAATAATAATAATAATAAAAATAATAATAATAATTGTTATTGTGATAGTGTGGTGAATTATAAAAATTGTTATTGATTATTTATAAATTTTGTAGACAGGTTTAGATTTTTCTGGATATATCTATTTTTAAAGAAAAATTAATTATTGTGGTGAATTATGATAATTGTTATGTATGGTTGTAAGTTATTTTAGGTTGCAAAAAGTCTTTAGATAATGTAATATTTTTTGAATTTTAATCTAATTTTTGTTACGTCGTGCCTTCAGGCACGGGCAATTACTAGTTACTTAATATAATAGTTAATATTTTTAAAAAAAAATTTAAAATTTTTAAATTTTTTTTATTTCATTCAGCTGCTCATTCAGCCATTCAGCTAAAAAAATCTTACTTAACCATTCAGCTCGTCCATCTTACCGATTCAGTCATTCAGACCAAAACAAACGCACTGACAGATTCAGTCATTCAGATTCAGCTTCATTCAGCTCTAAACAAACACCCCCTTAGTACTGATAACCAAGAAAGCATATCTAATAACAAATTACAACTAGATTTGACCCTTTAGCGCCAAAATACCATTTTCAGTTCTAGCATGTGGTGGGGTCAAGGAATTTCAAATAAAGTACTTCCTTAATATTAGCCTTTTCCCAGAAAACAACATTAAACAGAAGTTTTGAGTCCTGTTTCTTATCCAGAAAAATAAACTAAAATCAGGCTTAACAAGTGTAAATCCATAAGTGATTCAAACAATCTTACCTGTACACTAAGGAGACAATTGAAATGGAAAGTGGTTGCCATCCTTCCAGCTGCCTCCATTTCATATGATATAGTTAATGCATTTGAATGATCCCCGACTTTACAGTCTTCTTCAATTAGAAGATCATAAAGCTTGTCAGTAGCTCTCAGACCACCCTCAGCACCCTTCATGAACACTTTATTGGCATCTTCCAAATAATTGCTTCTAACAAGCTCCTCTGATCAAGAAGATGACCAACATAAATTAAATAAAACAAAATCAGAAATTTAAAAGAATAAAACAAAAAAACAGAAGAGAATCATATGCACGAATATGAATGAAGTCACATGTTTTTTCAGAATATAGTAGAACATTAAAAGAAAATAAGAAGCATGTACCAATAAGAACCAGCCAAGCTTGTCGGACATCAAAATTCAGCTTTTCCATTGCTGCAAGAATTTCTAAACCTCTAGTAGCACGGCCTTTAGACCCAAACAAGCGAATCAATGCAACAAACGTTTCATGAAGAGGACAAAGGCCTTCGCTTAATTCCCTTCTCAGTGCATGCATCTACATTTTTATGGCAATTATTAAGTCTTGTGCTCAGTAACATGAGAGTAGTAGATAATAGATCTTGTTCACAACATTTATGATAAGATTTTATGGTGCAGAAAATAGGAAAAGTAACCTAGTAAACTGGGAGTCCAAACATTTACCGTATGTTTGTTATTAGTTTTAAATAACAATCCAACACTGCTGTAGATTTCAACACCAATAGGTATTTGCAACAATAGTCAATAGAAACTGAGAGTCCAAACATTTACCTTTTTTTTTATTGGTTTGACAATAAGAATCCAACAAGGCAACAATGCTGTAGATTTCACCAATAGGTATTCACAACAATAGTCAATATGTATGGGTATATATGTATATGCATATATTGACAATTACATGGAATAAGATATGGACAGATGCAAATTACTACTAAACAAATATATCTATACAATCTCACGTCTTAAAGGCCAACTTTTATGAAACTACTAACATGTAGACTCTGTTCCCAGGACAATTAACACCTACACTCTGTTTCCAGGACAAGAAAAAGGAATTTCAAATATATAAAAAGGAAAGCATCTTTTCTCTTAAGTTCCAAACTTGTGTGATGAGTGGTAGCTTTTTACATTTAAAAGAAGACACTGTATTACATCATTTACATGGATATATCATGAGCATTTACTAACTATGTAACACCCAACTTAACATTATAACTATATTTCAATAACAATTCTAAACAAAACTGAAACATCATAGTCCAATTTTGGGATTGGGACTCTCATTTTGGGACAGAACTAAAGGTAACGAGACTCCCATTTGGGACAGGCACTAAAGGAAGTGAGACAAGAATAGCTGAATAGAGGGAGGTGAATGTGGGGGTCTTACAGCGCCCTGGTCATCACCGTTGAGGACGTGAGAGACGATCAAACCATGAAAGGAGCGAGGACCAGGGCTAAGCCCGGCGGCAATCATATCATACATCACTTCTGAAACTCCGGCAATGTCACGGCTCCTCACTCGCCCCATGAGCTCCTCCATGAACACTAATCTCAGTCCCTTCTCCGCTGCACTCGCACTATCCTCTTCCTTCTGCTGCGGCGGCTTCTGCTGCCTCTTCTTCCTCCTCCTTGTTTTCCTCTCCGGCATCGACACAGCAGACGACAAGACCACCGCGTTTCGATTACGGGGAGTAGGAAAGACTGAAGTTGTGAACTTTATGGGAAGGTGTGCGTAGGTTAGGAGGTTCACCATTTATTAGAATTTAGGACTTGTAATTGGAGAAAAGAAATGATGTGTGAAGAGGATAAGACTCTGATTCTGCAGAGGCCAGCGGGGTTTAAGACTTTTAAATACTGTAAAATTTTAGTTGTATTTAATCAAGATAATTAAAAATACTGTAAAATTTTAGTTGCATTTATTCAATTAAGATTTTTAAAGATTTTTTAAAATTTACATATTTTGTAGAATTTATAGATTTTAATAACTTTTAAAGATTTTAAAGATTTTTTAAAATGACTTTTACATACTATGAAATAAGTACAGACTTTTATAAATTTTTTATCAATATTGTGATAGAATTTTGTATACTTCTAATATATCTTGCAACTTATATTTGTTAATAAGGTCATGTGTATAACTTCTCTCTCTTTTTTCATGAACTAGAGTAAATCACATTATTTCATTAAATTATTATGGCATGAGATTTTATATATGTTGAAAGTTTGCATATTATTCTTGCATATTATTCTACTCATTTCATGATACATTTGGATACTCGGATACCAATAAAACTTTAAAAACTACAGACGCAACACAAAAATTAATCTCACTTTTCATTGAGCTATATATATATATATACTTTATGCATATGCGTACATTTTCTAGTAGGAATTTCAAACTCTGTTTTTCATAAAATAATATGACAATGAAAATCTATTTGATCAAAAGTCGCAAAACTTCATACATGTGAGTAAATTGCCACCAAGTTATAAAAAAATTTACCACAATTGGGTACCAAAAATCACTCATCTTTGTAATCACCAAAATAAACTAAATAATTCAAAATTTTTAAGAATTTCAAAATTATTACTCTTGTTACCGGCCATTATTATTATTGGCTCCATGATTTCATTTATTTTTCTTTCGCAAAAAACGAAATCCACACTCTTATGTGAGCGTGTGATTCAATACCATTCCTTTCACGATTTTATCAAATCATGCAGTATGATTAATAATAAAACAAAAGCTTTAAACATATATAATCTTCACAATTGATCTGAGAGTTTTATGATTTTATCTCACCTTTGTTAAACAAATTACTTTCGTCTTTGTATTGGATGCTTTCGAACTGTCGATTTCTCCCTTACCAATTTACTGTGCTTTTTTTCGCTTTCCTCGATTACGTACCGCGAGACAGATTAGGTCTTTATTAATTTGTTTACTTATTAATATATCTTTTTAATTCTCTTATTATAATATGATTTAATTTTATCCACATATAAATTAAATCCAATTAGTTTTAAGGCCCAAATTTTACCAATTTTGTTTATCCATAACATATTAGTACTTATTAGCCCATATAAAATAATTAATAACTAGTTTGACCCAATAAAAGACAAAGTACACCTTTGTGTTTAATATTTGAAAGTCTTTAGAGATGAGGCCAGACTTTGGATATGGGTTGATAGTTATAATTCTTTTTCTAAATTCTGTCAAATTCTACCATTTGATAGAAATATGAAAAATGTATGACTTTTTGAATACCAAAATACTTTTATAGACTTTGTAAAAATCTTAATTCAATACAACCTAACTTTTAAAGACATTAAAAAAGTTATAATTGAATACCAGTAAACTTTTATAAACTCTTTAAATGTCTTGATTGAATATAACCAAACTTTTAAAATCTTTAAAAGTCTTAATTAAATACACCCCCTTAATCAAGATAGTTAAAGAGTTTATAAAAGTTTATTATTATATAACTATAACTGTAGACACTCGAAATTTCATTTTCCTGTTACTAACTATGTAGGAGGACAAAAGCGTCTTTTCACACTCTAGAGATAATCCTGGAGGACCACAACATCAATCCCAACCCCGAAGATAGCCCTATGAGATCCAATTTCCAACCTTGGAGATAACTCCAAAATATTAGTTTCCAATTAACCCCTAGAAATAACCCCAGGAAAGTCAGTTCCAACCTCGGAGATAACCCCGGAAAATCAACTTTAATGCCCGGAGTCAATCCTGGGTGGTCAAACCAACCTCAAAGATAATCCTGAGGACATTCAGAGTCAACAAAATGACAATCTCAGAGATAACCCTGGGAAAAGACCGCTACAACTGTTCAAAAACCGGAGATAACCCCGAGAGGGGCAAAATGATCATTTTGCCAACTCAACTTCAACTCAAATCAAATACACTTATTTCAACTCAAATTGCTTCAAAAGAAGTCCCACGAGAACCATATCTTAACTTCCGAGCGCAAACTACGCAAAACGGCTCAACGGACTGCTTCACGAAAAGCCAGAAAATGCCATTTCGGTCATGGACCCATCTTCCTAGAATCAAAAAAGGGCAAATCCTATGTCATTACATATCTCTCGGAAAGATCTTTTCAGAATGGTATGGCACGCTTCCATCGGACTCTCGGATTAAAAGTTATGAAGGTTCGAGCGAACAACGCGTTGTCCGAGTACACGTACTTTGAGAGTCGTAGGTACACGTACATCGGAGTCCCATATTGCCCGGGACACCTCGGGCAACCGCAGGTACACCTGCTGTTACCGCAGGTACACCTGCTGTTACCGCAGGTACACCTGCGGCTCCCCCTCTATAAATAGAGGGCTTAGGGTGGCCATTTCAGCAAGAGAAAAGGCGAGGAAGCCCTGTCTAATTTGCTCTGTACACACTATAAACTGAATACTTTCTCATTTCAAACACTTGTGAGATTATGTAACGCATGAGAGAATCAAATTTTTATGATAATTAAATTTTTATTTGATTATGTCGATTAAATAAATTTAATTGATTATTTATGTGAGTAAGTTATTTGAAAGTCGTTCTATGACCTAGAATGTGCGGATGTGGTTAGGATTCTGGTTGTGATAGCCCCGAATCCGGGCCCCGAATCGCCGCGGACTCGGTACGCTATTTCTATCACTATTTGCGGAAGATATAAACATAAATTATTTATACATTACACTTTACACATTACCCCAAGGTCGAGTAACCTTAACTTAAACACAATTCATAAAATTTCTAACACATTTATCAAACTATACTATTACAAAATAGCCGCACATTTTATCCCAAGCTGAACTTGACATTAATCTTTTTCTGTATCCGAACGCATTCGCCTTATCTGCAATGTTTTATCATGATATAGCAAGGGTGAGCATGAAAGTTGCCCATCAAGTTTAAATACAATAATATAACGATATATCATGATTGAAGAGTATGAATAATAAGCTGGCTATAATTCATCAATATAATTGAGAACTAGAACGAACAAACTTTTGACTGAACAAGTATTAAACATGAACAAACATTTCTGAACCAACTGATAATGAAGGTGATCAGCCTTTCATGCCTGACTTATACATGCAAGATGTACAGAATACAATTTTTGTGGCAATCAGCAATGATTAACCATAAGCTTGAATAAAATACTCATAGTAAAGTTTAGTAAAAAGAAACTTGCCTGAACCGTTGATTACCGCAACACAATTTATATCGCTTTACCCGAAGACCTAATATTAGTAATATAGATCTCCAATATTAGAATAATATCATCACAGTATAATACTGTTATATTTATATACAGGATAACCTAAACATATAACACATAATCTTATAAGTCTATACAGCACATAAAACTTCGTATCGGGTTAGACTATTATGTTTGAGTTGAAACAGACACAATTTTAATATCCCGACGGTCTAGTCGGAATAAATATCGAGTTTAAGTTCAATTTAACTCTGCCTAAGCACTTAACAATTACTTAGAATCACATTTATATGATTTAACACTCGCCTTTTTCATTTCATAAGTTATTCGCTAACACTTAGTAAGTTAAATACTAATTCAGTAATCTGGATTCTAAATCTACCAACAAAATTTTTAATTCAGCAATCTGGATTCACCAATCCATCAATCTAAACCTCAATCCAACAAACCGATTTCAACAAATTTTTCAATTCAGCAAACTTTTTTTTCAATTCAGCAAACCGTATTCTATATCCGTATCATGAAAATACCAAATCAGTTTATTATTCTCCTATCCTTTGGTCAAACACATATACATGTATTTCATGCATAAAAAGTATTTTTTCCATAATTTTCTAACTTCCTTTAGTATTTTTCAAAAATCATTTCTAGTGCGTAGTTTAAGAAATTAGCTACCTCGTGCTTAACTCCAAACATTCCCATCTCTTGGCATAACATTATATATGTTAACGTGATGCTCCATTTTAAATTTCGTGACAATCGGAGTTGTAGAACTCCGTTTATAGCGATTTCCGTCGGAAAATCACAAAAATTGTAATGGTCATAACTTGGTCGTTTTAACTCGGAATTAGCTCATTTTTGGACACGAACTACATAATACCATATATTTTCATTTTCCAAAAGCCTGAAGTTTTTCTCATTAAATAAATGTCCGAAACAGCCCCCGAAAAATTTTAGGCAGCAACTTTTTGTCATTTGGCAGTTTTGGAGTCCTTTACCAAAACTTAAATAGAATGAAATCTATAACTCCGATTAATGATCCGTCAATTTTGTTAGGTTCATATCTTTCTGAACTATAGTTTTCATATATCACAATCAATATTTGGACATGTTAAGCGCCAGGAATTTAGCCCGGAAGTGGCTAGTAAAAACTGTCCTTCTAACAGTTTTCTTATCTTTGAGTAGTTTGGGAAAAATTCCATAACTTGCTCATTTTTCAACCTATTTGAGAGATTCCAAAGGGATTTTACCCTTAACACATATATCTAGCATCCCAAAAACATAAATCACAAATATCCATCATAGATTTCAAAAAAAATCAAAACCTAGCTCACACTTTAAAAGTTCAAACTTTTCCGAAAAAATTCCATTTTTCTCTTCCTTTGATTCCAACCAAAATCTACACTCAATATGGTTATATCTAAACATGAAACACTCATAAACACATATATTCATGGTTTTTGAGTTTTATAAATAATGTTTCTTATTTCATCAAACAAGCATCAACCACAAGATTAAATAATATCAAGACTAAGAAAATTAGGATTTTCTACACTTTGAAAACCTAGCTTCACTTTTCTTGTTTTTGATCTAACTTCTAACACACAAGATAGATAGATCCACACATAAAACACTCTAAATCATGTAGATCTAAGATTTTTGAGTTTTTAAACCTTAGAACTTTATTCCATCAAAATAACTTAAATCGAAGGATAATTTAGTTTTGGTTTTATACCTTTGATTTCTTAACATATCCTTTTCTTCCAAACTATGTAATGGATCTTGTATGGCATGGAAGATCAAAATCTTCTCTCCTATTCCTTCTTGGGGCTACCGAAAATAGCTTCTCTCTCTCTCTCTATTTGATTTACTTTGAGTTAGCTAACTAGGTAGTAATAAGATGGGAGAGAAACAAGATAACTTGTTATTGGAGGATGATTAATATCTACACTCACTCTCTCTTTCTCTTATTAAACAACCAAGGATTTACTTGGAAGAAATGCCAAAGTGTTGGCCAAGTAAAATGAAGACACATGTGGAGAGTTGGTGAAGAGTGGGTGAACCACTAAAGTAATTAGACCACATTCTTCCCCCCTCTTTTTTCCTCTCCCAAAACCGGCCAAGTGGCCTTAAATTGCCCAAGTTAGACTTTTGTTTTATGTAATATTTAGTACATCCAATGACTAAAATGTCCCTCATCAATTGGGCTAAGAGATTGGGCTATAATTAAACTCTTTTGGGCTTCTAAATTAATTTCTTATGCCATATAAAATTGACATAGTCCAATACTTTAATTCTATTCCATTCTCTAATTATTTAATTATGGTTTTCATTTTCTCAATTATAACTTAAATCCGTACTCACATGCCCATTCATTTCCTTAACCCAATTAGACTTGCTATAAATAGGTTATAAAATTATTCATTTGAGATATATAAAATAATTCTCCTAGAATTAGTAAGTATTCTAAATACCACAATTCTCTTTTTCCATAACCCTTAAGTTATTAAATCCTTCATTCCTAATCTATAATTAGGGTTACACTAGTTTCTTTTGTTTGTTTATATAATAAACAAAGATAAACCATCACATAATATTCATATTCCTTACACACAACTTTTTAACCCTTAGGGTTTAATACTTCGCATTAGGATTCCCAAATTATGGTTTAAATTCTCGATACTGAAATTAGAGTTTCTGAATATATCGTTAGGGTTTTCTAACTTAATCACCATATTCATATCATGAATTTAGGGTTTTGAATTCCCAGAACTGAAATTAGGGTTTCAGAACCGATTTCTACGATTTCTTATCCATTGCTAGGGTTTTCTAACAGAACGTTGACGTTCTTAATATATATTTAGGGTTTGACACATATATAATTAATTTGGTCAACCCTTGACCCTTAACCACATTTAGTACACATACATATTCACTTAAATCCTTAATCCTGAATAATTCACCTATATCTTTCACCGAATTTTGAAATCCTCAAAATTCAATCCCAATAACATCAAACGCATACACTTATTTTCTGTCTAGGTCAATTATTTGACCTTAAATCAATCATTTAAGATTTTGATAAATTGTCCAAATTCTCGGGTTGTCACACTGGTTATGTGGTAGAATTAATGTGTTTGAATTTCCAAGACGAAAATGAAAGTTTTTCGAGAAATTTTGCAAAAAACACTATTCATCGATATTTGCTCGGAGATTATTTTTGAACTTCCGAAAAATACGTAATGATAGATTATTAAGAGAAGATTGATTATGTAATAATAATTCACGTATGGCAAACGAAGTTTTCGCTTGCGGACTTAAAACCTAAGGGTTAGGGAAAGGATTTCCGAGAAGGAAATGAAATGAGTATACATGTGATATACGAGTATAATACAAATTAGTATACGAATATGGTATGAAGATTAATACGAAGTATAATACGATTATCGTACGAACTATGTATGAAGGGAATACGAGAAGGGAATGCGTAGGATACGATTAGTCTTAATGGACTTTGTCATTTTCCAATTGGACTTCGATTGTGTCAAGCCCAATAAGATATTAATGTTAAGGCCCAAATGTTTGTTAATACAAGACTAAAGCATAAGTTAAGTTAATTAAACCTAAAGCCCAAATTAAGAACCAGATCCGTGGATCGATCCAATGGATAAGAATGACCCATGGGAAAACCCATGTGGGCCCCATGATCACATGGTTGATCTTGGTGCGCAAGAAAAGGATAAGATGAGTGATGGCCAAGTTATGAATAGTAAGGAGATGGTTAAGGAGGTGATTAAGGAGGTGGGACGGCTTTATGACCAAACTACCCTCAACTAGGAAATTCTATAAATAAAAGCTTTGGATTTTCATTATTTGTATTAATCAAAATTCACCAGCAACTTATAACTTATTTAGTAGAGAGAAAAATCAAGAAAAGCTAGTATTTTATAATTCAAGAAGCAAGAAGAAGAACAAAGTTTGATCTTCAAGGGTAAGATCCTAGATCATTAATCTTCCATTTCTTTAATTATAGTTTGATAGAGAAGTGTTGATTAGTGGAGCATGTATGATAAGAAGTAATAAGAATGGCTAATCAATGGACATAAACCTTAATAAGTCATGAACAAGTAAGTTATACTTATGGAAGTTATAAACTTATGAAGAACATGTAAGAACTTATCATGTGTATAAGTTATTGAAATATGTTTGGTTAGGATGTTAGTATGATGGAATTAATCCATTTGAAACGATTTAAAAAATCTCAAGTAATGAAGTTATGGCGGAATTTACGAGATTAGACGATAATCGTCGAAATCGTGAAATTCCTGAATGGAAGTCAAATTTTGACAATGAACACGGAAACGTTGGTTTTCAATGGAGAATAGCCCAAGTTTGCATTTTAGAGTTGCAGACTCAAAAATGACCAAATTCCGATTTAGAACGAAGAACCGAGCGTTGAAGGTTCACGAACGTTTATCATTTTCGTTAAAATTAACTAATCAGTGAATTCTGAGTTAAAAAATTCGAAAAATGTAAAATTCTTACATGAACACGTAGTTCATATGATTTGTGAGCTAATAGTTTTTGAACGAGCCAATTTGGACTTAGAACGAATAAGTTATGAGTCTGGGAAATTCACATAAAAAATTTATCTGTCAAAAGTTTGATAAGACAGGACCAGAATGTGCAACTGCGCATTATTGTGCAAACCAGAGGAACGAGATTAGTGATCTCCATGAAGCTAAGGTGTTTGCAGAAGCAGATTTTGAGATTAAGCATGGTGAGAAGGTGCTTATGAAGGATAAGGCGACAGATTGTAAGAATGAGACTGATGAGCTTCGTAAAGAATTGAGGGAGAAGGACCAAAAGATTGCACGGATGTCTTACATCCATGAGAGTGCTCATAAGGATTTCAAGCTAAAAATTGCTTGTTATTCCATTGAGTCGGGACAAACTTGACATATTATTAGTCGGGATATTGTGTCAATTCTTGCGAATGAGAAACACGAGGATGCTGTTATGCATTATTAGAAGTCTAGAGCGGTAAATATGTGGTGTAATGATGTAAAGCCCTCTTTTGTATCAAAGGGTAGTCTTTTTGTAAATCCCAACTTTTGTGAAGTTCAATTGCGGGATAGAAATGTAATAGCTTTGGCTATGGAAACAAATTGTAAATAGTTTCAAACTATGAAGAAGTATATGAATATAATGAAGTTTTTATTTAATATGCTTTGTTGTGCTATGAATTTTTGTTTGACTAGCAATAACTAAGTAAGCAAATAAGTAATAATGATGTTTTATTTATTTAATCAGAAAATGTCGCCAAGAAGAAGACAACGAAATCAGGAGGCTGAGTCCCATAACGATAACTAAGGGGGGTCAGAATAACCCTATGCAAGAGTTCGTTAATTTATTAACGGCTGCATTTAACCAAACTGGGGGTAGAGCGCTCGCAATACCTAGGGTAGCTAGAACGACTACCTTTAAGGAATTTAAAAGCTTAAGTCCGCCAGAGTTCAAAGGAACTACAGACCCAATTGAGGCCCAGACATGCGTAAAGGAAATAGAGTAGGAATTTGTTATTACAAATGTAGGGGAGGCACAAAAGACTTCTTTTGCGACCTATATATTGAAGGGAGAAACCAACTTCTTGTGGGAGGCTCACCAGGGTGGGGCTAGAACAGATGCGGTAACGTGGGAACAGTTCAAGAAGGTTTTCTTCGAGAATTATTTCCCTACAAGCATGCAGGGGAGGATGGAGATTAAGTTCTTAGAACTTAAGCAAGGGGACATGACAGTTCCCCAATACGCGGCCAAATTCAATGAATTGGCAAGGTTTGCTCCACACCAAGTGGATACTAAGGAGAGGAAGGGTCGTAGGTTTGAGCAGGGCCTGAAACCCTGGCTCTATAGTAGGATTTCTGTGTTTCAGAGTGCTTCGTACGGAACCATTATGGAGAAAGCAATCATCGCAGAGGGTGGTAGTGAGGCTTTGAGGCAATAACACAAAGAGAGAAAGAATAAAAGCAAAGGAGAGGGAGGACCCACGGTCGAAGGAGCTAGTGGTAGTGGCAGTATGCCAAAGAGGAAGAATTTTAACTCCGGAAATACTGGAGGGGAACAAAGGGATCCTAAGCGTAGGATCAAAGCATGAAAGACATACGAAAAGACTCATCTAGGAGTTTGTTTAAAGGGTAAATCAGTTTGTTATAGCTGTGGACAGGAGGGTCATATATCACCCAATTGTCCTAATCCTAAGAAAAACCATGGCTGTTTTGTTTGTGGGTCGATGGCCACATGGCAAGAAATTGTCCAAAGAAGGGGTCAGAGGAAAGTAAGGGTGATAGTAGTGGTAAGTTAGCCATTACGGGACCACCATCGTCGGGTAAACCTATGACCCGTACTTTTAATATGACTATCCAATATGGGGTTGCATCAGCGGATGTAGTAACAGGTATCATTCAATCAATAAAATGAATGTTTATATGATGTTTGATTGGAGTGCTACTTGTTCTTTTATAGCATGTGAATTGCTAAGCGATTAGGTTCATTCCCAAAAGGATTATAAATACCTTTAAATGTTAAGGTAGAGAAAGAGGAAATAACTTCCGTTGAATATATTCATGGGAATTGTTTTATGGATAATAGAGGTAAGCAAGTATCGGTAGTAAAGTACCGATAAGGTTGAAAGAATTTGAAGTAATTCTTGGTATGAATGGGTTGATTAACCATAGAACTTTAATAGATTGTCATAGGAAAAGTGTGAACCTTCGGATTTCTAAGGAACCCAAGGTAGTTATCTATGGTAATAAATCACCGGGACACTCTTGTTGTCTAACCATGACTCAAGCTAGAAGGATGTTGAGGAAGAGGTGTACAGAATACATTTGCCAGGTTGTGGACACCCAGAGAGTGGGAGCACTGATATTATTTGCAAATAAGAAAGATGAGTCATTGCGATTGTGTATCGACTATCGTGAGTGAACAAGTTAACAATTAAGAATAAATACCCATTACCCAGGATCGATGATATATTCGATCAGTTGAAAGGGGTAAAGTAATTTTCTAAGATAGATTTGTGTACGGGGAATCGTCGGTTGAAAGTAAAGAAGGAGGATATACCTAAGACGACATTCAGAACTCGTTACGGTTATTACGCATTTCTGGTTATGTCGTTTGGGTTGGCTAATACACTGAAGCTAGACTTTCTGTAGGGGACGCCGAGCAAGTCGGTGGCAAATTGATAAGTACTCTTGTGAGGCGCTATGGTTGAAAGTACAATTAGCATTACAGAGTGTTCAAATAATATTTTGGAAAGTTTGTCTTAATGATCATTGGTGATATTCTAGTCTATTTAAGACGCCAAAAGATCACGCTGAACATTTGAAGATAGTGAGGGAAACACTACGGAGGGAGAAGTTGGATACGGAATTCACTAAGTGTGAATTTTGGCTTAATAGATATACAGACTTTAGGTCATGTTATTGATAAGTATGTTGGGAATGAGAAGTGAGAAAATAGTTTTCAGGAACTAAAAAAGAAGGTTAAGTGAGACACCTGTATTATCTTTGTCAGATGATACAAGAAACTTTGTAATTTATAGCGAGGCTTCGCATAGAGGACAGGGTTGCGTGCTCACGTTGCATGGCAAGGTCATTGCGTATACGTCACGTCAGTTAAAGGATTATGAGAAGGTGTATCCTACTCATGATCTAGAAGTGGCAGCTGTAATTTTTGAATTAAAAATATGGAGATATTAATTATACGGGAAGAAGTGTGAGATATACACAGACTATAAGAGTCTGAAATATATCTTCACACAGAAGGAGTTGAATATGAGGTAGAGAAGGAGGTTAGAATTGATAAAAGATTACGACTATGGTATCTTATAACATTCAGGGAAGGTAAACGTAGTAGCTGACGTGTTAAGTAGGAAGGGTAGGGAAAAGCTATCAATGTTAATGACTCAGAATGAGTTAATAATGGATATGGCAAAAACGGAGTTAGAAGTTAAATTATGAAATGAAGCGGTAGAAATGTTATTCATAATGTAGACTCAATCCACGAAAATGGAACGAGTTAAGGAAGTACAACTAGATAACGAGGGGTGCGAGCGAATGAAGAAGAAAATGGAGGATGAAGAGAAGACCAAGTATCATCTTATTTTGAAGGAGGAATTTGAGTTTCCAAATAATTCTAGGTTAAAAGAAGAACTAATAAGAGAGGCCCATAGTTCGAGTTGCTCGATACATCTAGGTAGTACTGAGATGTATTAACACTTTTGACAAAACTTTGGTTGGCCAAATATAAAAAGAGAGATAGCGTAATGTGTTAGTAACTGCTTAACTTCCAATTCAGATTATTGATAAGAAGGAACAAGTCTTGAGAAATAAGATAATACCTTCGGTGAAGGTGAATTGGAGGAACCACTATAAAATCCCAAATTTTACGAATAAAGATTTAATTTTCTCGAAATATTTTTTTGAATATTATGGTGTGGATTTGAGATAATGTTATAGTTGTGGGTAGTATTTATAAATTTTGCAAAGTATTCAAGTTGTTATATAATATTCGATTGGTCGGGGAATATTCTTTTTGTCGGGGAATATCCGTACGACGGTATAATCATTGGTGGATCCCACAACGGAATTATTGTCGGATTAAATAAACGACAAAAATATTTTATGAAAATAACGGCGGAAGTTTTACCGTTAAAACTGTTGAACTACTCGGTAGTAAAAGTACAGTAATACATGTGGTTGCATAGTAGCACACGGTATTGATTATTGATGCTTACGTGAGAAGTCACTCAGTTTTGTTCAATTATTGCTACAGTAATTGTTGCATAGTATCTCACGTTATTTGATTCAATTATTGTCGATATTTTATATATTATTAAATCAATAATTGAGACGACAAAGTTATTAATATTATTATTTGCAATATTAACGATGTCTAGAAGTTCTGTCAAGGAGAGGTTTGGTCACCTAATTGTGCGTCAATAGGAAAAAATCCTTATTAGAAAGATCCCTCTTTCCTGGGAATGACCTGGTCGATTAATATTGGAAATTATACTAATGATGATAAATGTTGTTAAATATATTGAGGTGTCTTTTTATGAAGTCACGAAAGTTTATATATATATATATATATATAAATTATATAAATAAATTTTGTTTTATTAGTATTATTAATGTAATAAAATAGAATAGCTTTTTATATAAAACAAAATACTTTTATAAAGTTATTTGTTTTATTAGATAATAATTAGAATATAATATATTTTATTATGCATAGTGTTTTGCATAGTAAAATCTTTTTATATAAAACAGAATACTTTTATAAAGTTAATTATTTTATTAAATTTTAAATAAAATATATAAATACAGATATATATATATATATATATATATATATTTTATTGCATAATATCCTTTCTATTTTCCTATAAATAGAATGCTTAGTTAGAATTGAAATCACACCAGAAATTCAGAGAATTCTCTTCTATAATCTTGAGCTTATTTCTTTAGAGTTTTAAGAAGCTTTGAGCGTAGTTCAAGTTTTATTCAATTATATCCCCGCCCTACCCGTCAGAGTACTCTTCTTTATAAGGTAAGGGGTATGTTTTCTTTCGTATTCATGAAGAGAACTTCTGTTATTCCATTCCTTATTATTCTGTTGAAATAACCTGTATATGCGAAGTACCGCATACATGGTGAAATTCTTCTGTTATTCCATTCTTTATTATTATGTTGGAATAATCTGTCTATGCGAAGTACCACAAACTTGGTGAAATTCTTCTGTTATTTCATTCTTTATCATTCTGTTAGAATGTCCTGTCTGTGCGTTTACGCATGACTTGGTTCCATTATTTATTATTCTGTTGGAATAACCTGTCTGTGCGGTCTATCGCATGCATGGTGATTTCTGTTGTTATTCCATTCTTTATTATTCTATTGGAATATCCTGTCGGTGCGAATTTTGCCTGACCTGATTCCGTTCTTTATTATTCTGTCGAAATATCCTGTTTGTGCGTTTACGCATGACCTGATTTCATTATTTATTATTTTGTTGGGAATAACCTGTCTGTGCGATCTATCGCATGCATGGTGAATCCTTCTATTATTCCTTTCTTTATTATTCTGTTGGAATAACATGTTTGTGTGGATTACCACATGCATGGTGAATGATCTTTTGTATTCATTTCTTATTAAATTATGGAAATGATCTGGCTACGTGGATTACCGCATGGCGGGCGAAAATTCATTTACAGTTTCTATATTCTATTATACACAGTTGGTTAAAGCTTTGGCTTCTATATTCCTTGAAATTAGTAGAATATCCTGGATATTTACGCTTCATCTAGTATCTTTTTGTGGAAATATTCTTCTGAGCATTCTTGAATTTTTCTCCACAAAGCAATATCATGTTGACAATTTGGACATTATTGAGTTCAGGATAAATTAACTTATAAATCTTTAAAATTTATTTTTGAACTTGTTTTATTGAATTATTATGTCATTGTCATGATGAGTTATGTTGGTTATTATATGAAAACATGAAAGTTTCTTAGAAACCACAAAGGGTTGAAAATCAGATTTTGGTAAAAATGGAATATGAAATTCAATTGACCATATCTCCTATTATATTTCGAATTTTTGAGTGTGATTAAGTTCTAAAGTTAAATCTATGAGTTTTCTAACTTATCCAAGTGGAATCACTGAAAAAGGTGTTGTAGATTTTCGTGTGGACTGATTTTAACAAAGGAGTCAAAAACTACAAAGTACCAAAAAGGCTATTGTCCAAAAATTTAAAAGGGTATTTTTGGCCACTTAGTTTGTGAGAAAAATTCCGACCTTTTGGGACATGAAAATATATGGTATAAAGTACCTCCTGTCCAAAAATGAGCTCATTCTGACTTAAAATGAGCAAGTTATGACTATTTCAATATTTAGGTTTTTCCGACGAAAAACGCTAACCGGAGTTCTATAACTCCGATAACCATGAATTTAAACTGGAAGCTCACGTTAACATGTGTAAGATCCTGCCAAGATTTGTGAATTTCTAGAGTTAAACTTGAGGTAGCTAATTTCTTAAGGAATTAATTAGAAATTGATTTTTGAAAAATACTTAAGAGAGTTGAAAAATTATAAAAAAATACTTGTGGGGTATAAAATATATGTATATATGTTTGGACAAAGGATAGAAAAATAATAAGTTGATTTGGCTATTTTTCATGAAAATGGTTTAGTTTCAAACATATGAGTTAAATATGTTATGTGAAGTAGAAGAATTGGTAAATAGGCTTTTGGGGTTTGAAAATCCTATATAAGGTATATGCAAATTTTTGATGAGTGATTTGATCATTGGTGATGAAATCTTATGAGTATGATTTTTTTGAATGATTAAATGCATTATTTGGTAAAGTGTAAATAATTAAATTAAATTGTTTATAAGTTAAAGAAGTGATTAAAATAGTGTTATAATATTAACAATATTAGATTATGAGTTATTTAAGTGATGGATAATATTTGGATAAATTTAAAGTCTTTAATATTTATCCTTGTTTTTGTTTGATTAATGCTTATATTATTGTCATTATCCTCATGCTTATATTGTGGTGAAAGTCATCTTTGGCTTACGTGTAGAGATGGACTTGGTATGATTATGACCATGAATTATTCGATAGAATTATGACCGTAATGCAACGAATGATGTGGTAAAAGTACTCATTGGCATGTAGTTTATTGGTGGACAGTTGTTGGTATGATTATGACCAGGGATTATTCGGTATAATCATGACCATTGATGATTACATAAATATCCTTGGTCGTGGTGCAGGGATGATGTGGTTTATTTATTAAGCTGAGTCTCATCGATAAAGTTTATGAAAATCTTTTTAAATCATAGAAGATAGTAGATTTTATGCTCTACTCGACTCTTCTAATGGATTGCTTGTTCCTCTACAGTTAAACTCGATTTCTATTGTATTTTATCAGTTTAACATTGTTAAAGACTAATGATAATTTATTCTGCATTATCTTAGTAATAATATTTCTTAATGGGCTAGTTGAGCTCACCCTTTCTTTTATTGTTCCCTTCAGGAAATGAGAATATAGCTGGGACTAGTCGGGGAATGGAGTGATGGTCCAGATGATAACATTAATAGTCCTTACTATGGCATAACATGAAATATATAATTGTATTGAGGAACTAAGATGTGGGTGTCATATTTTATACGTCACTTAATAATTGATTTTGGTGAACAACAATAGGGTGATGAGAACCCAACCCTGAAAGCGTCAAAAGTGAACCATAGTAAAATGAAGAGAAAAAAAATCTTCTCGTGTCCCTTTGGAGACTTGAAATATTTGCTACTGTACTTTTTATTGCATGTATTAATTTGAGTATGAATATTGTCGTATTATATACGTTACAATATTTGTATTAAAACTCATAGTATACACGTCGTCGTATTTTGCACGACTATTGTATAATTAAGATTGTATTTGAATTTTGTACCATGTATCTGGCGACTCAAGATGGGTGAGGTATACATATTTTGGGGGCATCACAGTTGGTATCAAAGCTTAGGGATATGATCCCTGGTTGAGATGTGAGACAAGAACTAGGAGGGGAGAGACGGGGAATTCCTTTGCTAGTATGACCTACCTAAGTTTATTTGGTATTTAATTGGTCGGTCAGAGTATAGGGATAATATGTGATATGTCAATTAACCCTTGTTTTGTGACAGTGTTAAGTTTGATGAGTTATCTCGGTTTGCGTCCCACTTGGTTGATAATGAGGAGCGAATGACGCGAATGTTTCTAAGAGGTTTGAAACCCGATATACGTCAATACCTCATTTCTCACAAACTTTGTTTATATTCAAATGTTGTGAATAGGGCTCAGTTATTGGAGCGTGATAATGAGTCAGCACAACCAAAAGGCAATGACCAACAACACGATAATAATCATACCGGTGGCAACGGCCATCGGAACAATGATAACCATCGTGGGGGAAATTATCATGCCAAGAATGGTAACCACTTCGGTGGTAACCATGGCCAAGATAATAGAAGTGGAAATTTCAAGAAGAGAAGGTTCAATAATGATGGAAAGACAACAGCATCAGCACCCATTTCAAAGGAAGAAGAACGACCACCAGTCGTATATTTCAAATGCGGACAGGAGGGACACATCCGTCCAAACTGTATGCAGCAATCCAAAGTATGTTTAGTTGTGAAAAAGATGGTCACATAGCTCGATTTTATCCTGTAGTGAAAACAAGTCCAGCTGGGACGGTGGCACCAAAGGCGGATACGGACAAAACAAAGTCGGTGGTTTCAGGAAGAGCATTTTTCGTGACTTCTCAAAAGCGAGTAACCCAAACGAAGTTAGCACTGGTTAGTTAATTATAAATTCTTGCGAAGTCTATACCTTTTTAGATACCGGTTCTACCCATTCTTTTATCTCTCTTGCTTGCGCTCAACGTTTAAATTTGACTCTAGAGAAATTAGACTTTGATTTATCGGTTGAAACTCAATTAGGAGAAACCTTCATTTTATGTGCTATCCAAGTCTTTGATGAGAGTCATAGTTTTGAATGATATTTCTATTGTTAATAAATTTCCTGATGTATTCTTGAAGACTTCTTAGCCTATCCCTAGAGTGTGAAATCAAATTTTGTATTGACCCCAGTACAAAACCCATTTCTAAAACCCTTAAATATTTCTTCAACCAAAAGGAACGTATAATGCGCCAAAGACGTTGGCTCGAGCTGTTAAAGAATACTATCATACCATTCAATATCATTGTGGAAGAGCGAACGTGGTAGCTGACGCGTTGAGTAGAAGATCATATGCGTTTATAAGTAAGAATATACGAACCTATGTGAAGATAACGAATATATGATTAGAACCGACTTTTGTCGATAATGTTAAAGCTGCTAAAGCTACAGACCCGGAGCTGATGAATACGAAGAAGAAGGTCCAAGAGGGTGTTATTTTAAAAGCAAGAATTGCTGAAGAGAGGAAATATCAACCCTCGATTTAATTGGCCCATTTGAAATCCTCGATCGAGTAGGAACTGTGGCGTATAGACTCGTTTTACCGCTAAGTATGTCGCGTGTTCATAATGTTTTTAACGTATCGATGTTAGGTAAATATGTGGATGACCCAAACCACATTATTAAATTAGAACTAGACGATATAGCAGAAGATTTTACGTATGAGGAGATACGTGTTAAAATCTAGGATGAGAAAGATCGTATTCAACACTCAAAGGTTATACCTCAAGAGTTAGAATTTGAAATGAAGTCAAGGTATCCTCACCTCTTCGGCATACCAGGTACGTATGTAAATTTCGAGGGCGAAATTTTATAAGGAGGGGAGATTGTAAAACTCCAAATTTTACGAATAAAGATTTAATTTTCTCGAAATAATTTTTTGAATATTATGGTGTGAATTTGAGATAATGTTATAGTTGTGGGTAGTATTTATAAATTTTGCAAAGTATTCAAGTTGTTATATAATATTCGATTAGTCGGGGAATATTCTTTTTATCGGGGAATATCCGTACGACGGTACAATCATTGGTGGACCCCACAACAGAATTATTGTCGGATTAAGAAAATGACAAAAATATTTTATGAAAATAACGGTGGAAGTTTTACCGTTAAAACTGTTGACCTACTCGGTAGTAAAAGTACAGTAATACGCGTGGTTGTATAGTAACACACGGTATTGATTATTGATGCTTACGTGAGAAGTCACTCAGTTTTTTCAATTATTGCTACATTAATTACTGCATAATATCTCACGTTTTTTGATTCAATTATTGTCGATATTTTGTATATTATTAAATTAATAATTGAGACGACGAAGTTATTATTATTATTATTATTATTTTCAATATTAACGATGTCTAAAAGTTCTGCCAAGGAGAGATTTGGTCACCTAATTGCGCGCCAATAGGGAAAAATCCTTATTGGAAAGCCCCCTCTTTCCTGGGAACAACCTGGTCGATTAATATTATGAATTATAATAATAATGATAAATGTTGTTAAATATATTGAGGTGTCTTTTTATAAAGTCACGGAAGTTTATATATATATATATAAATTTTATTTTATTAGTATTATTAATGTAATAAAACAGAAAAGATTTTTATATAAAACAGAATACTTTATGCGAAGTAACGCATACATGGTAAAATTCTTTTGTTATTCCATTCTTTATTATTATGTTGGAATAACCTGTCTATGCGAAGTACCGCATACATGGTGAAATTTTTCTGTTATTCCATTCTTTATCATTCTATTAGAATATCATGTCTGTGCGTTTACGCATGACCTAGTTCCATTATTTATTATTCTATTGGAAAAACCTGTCTGTGCGGTTTATCGAATGCATGGTGATTTCTGTTGTTATTCCATTCTTTATTATTCTGTTGGAATATCCTGTCGGTGCGAATTTCGCCTGATCTGATTCCTTTCTTTATTATTCTGTCAGAATATCCTGTCTATGCGTTTACGCATGACCTGGTTCCATTATTTATTATTCTGTTGGGAATAACCAGTCTGTGCAATCTATCGCATGCATGGTGAATCCTTCTATTATTCCATTCTTTATTATTCTGTTGGAATAACCTGTCTATGTGGATTACCACATGCATGGTGAATGATCCTTTGTATTCATTTCTTATTAAATTATGGAAATGATCTAGCTACGTGGATTACCGGATGGCGGGCGAAAATCCTATTTGCAGTTTCATATATTCTATTATACATAGTTGGTTAAAGCTTTGGCTTCTATATTCCTTGAAATTAGTAGATTATCCTAGATATTTGCGCTTCATCCAGTATCTTTTCGTGAAAATATTCTTCTAAGCATTCTTGAATTTTTCTCCACAAAGCAGTATCATGTTGATAATTTGGACATTATTGAGTTCATGATAAATTAACATATAAATAGTTAAAATTTATTCTTGAACTTGTTTTATTGAATTATTATGTCATTGTCATGATGAGTTATATTGGTTATTATGTTCAAACATGAAAGTTTCTTAGAAACCACAAATGGTTGAAAATCAGATTTTGGTTAAAATAGAATATGAAATTCAATTGACCATATCTCCTATTATATTTTGAATTTTTGAGTGTGGTCAAGTTCTAGAGTTAGGTCTATGAGTTTTCTAACTTATCCAAGTGGAATCACTGGAAAAGGTGTTGTAGATTTTCGTGTGGATTGATTTTAGCAAAGGAGTCAAAAACAGCAAAGTACCAAAAAGGCTACTGTCCAGAAATTGAGAAGGGCATTTTCGGCCACTTAGTTTGTGAGAAAAATATTGTCCTTTTGGGACATAAAAATATATGGTATAAAGTACCTCATGTCCAAAAATGAGCTCATTCCGACTTAAAATGAGCAAGTTATGACTATTTCAATATTTAGATTTTTTTGACGAAAAATCCTATAACCGTAGTTCTATAACTCCGATGACCATGAAATTTAAACTGAAAGCTCACGTTAACATGTGTAAGATTCTGCCAAGATTTGGGTATTTCTGGAGTTAAACTTGAGGTAGCTAATTTCTTAAGGAATTAATTAGAAATTAATTTTTGAAAAATACTTAAGATAGTTGAATAATTATAAAAAAAAAATACTTGTGGGATATATATATGTTTGGACAAAGGATAGAAAAATAATAAGTTGATTTGGTTATTTTTCATGAAAATGGTTTAGTTTCAAACATATGAGTTAAATATGTTATGTGAAGTTGAAGAATTGGTAAATAGGATTTTGGGGCTTGAAAATCCTATATAAGGTATAAGCAAATTTTTGATGAGTGATTTGATCATTGGTGATGAAATCTTATGAGTATGATTTTTTTGAATGATTAAATGCATTATTTGGTAAAGTGTAAACAATTAAATTAAATTGTTTATAAGTTTAAGAAGCGATTAAAATAGTGTTATAATATTAACAATATTAGATTATGAGTTATTTAAGTGATGGATAATATTTGGATAAATTTAAAGTCTTTAATATTTAATATTGTTTTCGTTTGATTAATGCTTATATTATTGTCATTATCCTCATGCTTATATTGTGGTGAAAGTCATCTTTGGCTTACGTGCAGAGATGGACTTGGTATGATTATGACCATGAATTATTCGATAGAATTATGACCGTAATGTAACGAATGATGTGGTAAAAGTACTCATTGGCCTGTAGTTCATTGTTGGACAGTTGTTGGTATGATTATGACCAGGGATTATTCGGTATAATCATGACCATTGATGATTGCATGAATATCCTTGGCCGTGGTGCAGGGATGATGTGGTTTATTTATTAAGCTGAGTCTCAGCGATAAAGTTTATGAAAATCTTTTTAAATCATAGAAGATAGTAGATTTTATGCTCTACTTGACTCTTCTAATGGATTGCTTGTTCCGCTACAATTAAACTCGATGTCTATTGTATTTTATCAGTTTAACATTGTTAAAGACTAATGATAATTTATTCTGCATTATTTTAGTAATAATATTTTTTACTGGGCTAGTTGAGCTCACCCTTTCTTTTATTGTTCCCTTCAGGAAATGAGAATATAGCTGGGACTAGTTGGGGAATGGAGTGACGGTCCAGATGATAGCATTAGTAGTCTTTACTATGGCATGACATGCAATATATAATTGTATTGAGGACCTAAGATGTGGGTGTCGTATTTTATACGTCACTTAATAATTGATTTTGGTGAACAACAATAGGATGATGAGAACCCGAACCTGAAAGCGTCAAAAGTGCACCATAGTAAAATGAAGAGAAAAGAAATCTTCTCGTGTCCCTTTGGAGACTTGAAATATTTGCTGCTGTACTTTTTATGGTATGTATTAATTTGAGTACGAATGTTGTCGTATTATATACGTTACAATATTTGTATTAAAACTCACAGTATACATGTCGTCGTATTTTGCACGACTGATGTATAATTAAGTTTGTATTTGAATTTTTTTACCATGTATTGGCGACTCAAGATGGGTCAGGTATATCTCTTTTGGGGGCGTCACAACTACAATACCAAAGAAGCAACGTGGGAACTTGAGATTAAAATGAAAGAAAATTTTCCTCATTTGTTTATGTAATTATAACGAGATTCTGGGGACAAAATCCTTATAAGGGGGAAGAAAGTAACGCCCGAGAGAATTGAATTTTTATGAGAATTAAATTTTTATTTGATTTTGTGGAATAAATGAATTTAATTGATTATTTATGTGAGTAAGCTATTTGAAGGTAGTTATGTGACCTAGAATGTGCGGATGTGGTTAGGATTCTGGCTATGTGGTAGAATTAAAGTGTTTAAATTTCCAAGACAAAAATGAAAGTTTTTTGAGAATTTTTTTGAAAAACACTATTCATCGATATCTGCTCGGGAATTATTTTTGAACTTCCGAGAAATACATAACGATAGAATATTAAGGGAAGATGGATTATGTAATAATAATTCACGTATGGAAAACACAGTTTTTGCTTGCGAACTTAAAACCAAAGGGTTAGGGAAAAGGATTTTCGAGAAGAAAATGAAATGCGTATAATGATTAGGGTATCATACGTGTGATATACGAGTATGATACAAATTAGTATATGAATATGGTATGAAGATTAATACGAAGTATAATACGATTATCGTACGAACTATGTATAAAGAGAATCTGAGAAAGGAATGCGTAGAATACAATTAGTCTTAATAGACTTAAGTAAGTAGAATTTTTCATTTTCCAATTGGACTTGGATTGTGTCAAGCCCATTAAGATATTAATGTTAAGGCCCAAATGTTTGTTAATATAATCCCAAAGCATAAGTTAAGTTAATTAAACCTAAAGCCCAAATTAAGAATCAGATTCGTGGATCGATCCAATGGATAAGAATGACCCATGGGATAACCCATGTGGGCCCCATGATGACATGATTGATCTTGGTGAGCAAGCAAAGGATAAGATGAGTGATGGCCAAGTTATGAATAGTAAGGAGGTGGTTAAGAAGGTGATTAAAGAGGTGGGATGGCTTTATATCCTAACTACCCTCAACTAGGAAATTCTATAAATAGAAGCTTTGGATTTTCATTATTTGTATTGATCAAAATTTACCAACAACTTATAACTTATTTAGTAGAGAGAAAAATCAAGAAAAGCTAGTATTTTATAATTCAAGAAGCAAGAAGAAGAACAAAGTTTGATCTTCAAGGGTAAGATCCTAGATCATTAATCTTCCATTTCTTTAATTATAGTTTGACAGAGAAGTGTTGATTAGTGGAGCATGTATGATAAGAAGTAATAAGAATGGCTAATCAATGGACATAAACCTTAATAAGTCATGAACAAGTAAGTCATACTTATGGAAGTTATAAACTTATGAAGAACATGGAAGAACTTATCATGTGTATAAGTTATTAAAATATGTTGGTTAGGATGTTAGTACGATGGAATAAATCCATTTGAAACGATTTAAAAAATCTCAAGTAATGAAGTTATGGCAAAATTTACGAGATTAGACGATAATCGTCGAAATCGTGAAATTCCCGGAATGGAAGTCAAATTTTGACAATGAACTCGGAAACGTTGGTTTTCAATGGAGAATAGCCCAAGTTTGCATTTTAGAGTTGCAGACTCGAAAATGACCAAATTCCGATTTAGAACGAAGAACCGAGCGTTGAAGGTTCCCGAACGTTTATCGTTTTCGTTAAGATTAATTAATCGGTGAATTATGAGTTAAAAGATTCAAAAAATGTAAAATTCTTACATGAACACGTAGTTCATATGATTTGTGAGCTAATAGCTTTTGAACGAGCCAATTTAGACTTAGAACGAATAAGTTATGAGTCTGGGAAATTCACATACAAAATTTATCTATCAAAAGTTTGATAAGACAGGGCCGGCGCTGCAGCGCGGCCCAAGGAGGGGAAGCCGGCCCCTCAGCGCTAGGCCAAACCCTCAGTCTCTGGGAAGATGCGCCGCAGCGTGTCACAGAGAGTAATGGTCGGCGCTGCAACGTGAGGATGGATTGTGAGGTACTGTGAAGTGGCGCCACAGCGCAACCTCTAGTACTGAGAGTGGCGCCATAGCGCAAAATCTAGGATTTGCATACTGGGAACTCGCACCGCAGCGCGAGACCTGTATAGGGAGTCGACGCCACAGCGCCAGCACTAAGTAAGGCATAGTAAAGAAAGCTTATGAAGATAAAAAGAAAGACAGTTTATTGAAGGTGAATTAAATCCTTAATAAACTTGAAGTAACATCCTTAAAAGTTGTTAAAGACCTTAAGTAATACAACTAAAGGTCGAAGAAAGATTAATTGAATGTAAGAACAATGTAATGCGATAAACCGTAAACAAAGATAACAAATATATTGAACAATTAGATTGAGAAGAAATGTAAGATACATTAGGAACTTTACATGATTATGTATGACCTAATGTGGTATGTTTTGTGTGTAAAGTCCCCGAACCCGGATACTTGAAACCCGAACTCGGTACTTCACGATACCATTTCTATGAGCAGAAATATTACTAATAATAATAATAATAATATAAATTTTAAACTTAACTTACATTTATCAGAGTTTAATCCCAAGTACGCAACCTTTACTACATTCTTTACATGATATATAATACATATCATTAACTTAATACAATTTATCTATTACAAATGATACCAATAACATATTCTGTTTGCTTTCCTTTTCACTTGTTTTGACATGAGCGTTCTGGTCCTCCACACTTAGCTGAAAACATTTAAATTAAGCAAGGATGAGCATTTGAGTGCCCAGCAAGTATTATATATATATATATATAAGTTGAAAGAATTTAAATGTTTTCTTTATAATATTCTTCTACAACCGGTCAATAGTTGGGAAGTAATTTGTTCCAATAACAATAACATAACAACCCTCTTTCAAAATTTTGAAACTATGTATTGTATATACATGGGGTTTCTGTGACACATTATGAACATTGTTTTCATTTTCGAAAGGGTTTAAATAGAAATTCATCTGTAAACCGGCCAATACTTACGGGCACGAGGGTGTACATCCCATAGGCCCTGTATTGATCAATACTACATTGCTAGAACGATATTATCGTTCATCCTTTGTCCGCCGTAGCGCATAAAATTTTTCCCATTATCGGGATGTTCATACCTGTCGGGTTTTCATTACAAAGGTCTTATCTTGTTCAACAATGATATATAATTCAACATATATGTATATCAAAGGTGTATCAACATGTGATTAAATACAATGATTATCCAAGTGGGGACACTTGTATAATCATTTATAGAAATTAACGAACAGAATATATATCTGAATTATCATATACTAACATGTTGATAATCAATGGGCTTATATAATATAGGTTTAACAATCTGTATAATAATAATATAATTCTGAAACATTCTTATACTTGTCCATTACACAAAGAAAATGCAAAGTTAGGATACTTGCCTGATGCGCTGCTAACAATTACGCAACTTAGATCTATCTGTTATACCGAAACCTATCATTAATAAGATCATTCTATCGATTAGAATCACATATCATAACACATAGTACTTCTTATTGCAGTCAGCACATAACATAATCACATTGTCATACATGTTCAACAATCATGTTATCACAAACAAACATCAACTTATTCCTAATCACATTGTCACACAACTTTATCCGCCATTGAATCACAAATAAAATAATTAACTAACTGAATTTCTAAGTCCAGATCAATTTCTGAACCATGTCGGTCTACCGACATCTTTATCGGGTAGTTATCGAGCCTAAGACTCTAAACAGTTGTTCAATATCCATTTAGACTAATTAAATAACAGTCATATCATTTTTCATGACCTTATAATAATTATAAAATAATTATTACCATTTACCATAATTTTTGAAATATCAGAATCATTATTAAATTATTTAAATATCAAACAATTCTATTATCATCAATATTTAATTAATATAAAACTATTAATCAAACCATTGCCAAAATATTAAAGTTATGTATAATAACTCAAAATATTCTTAACGTATTAATATTACCCTTAAATGATTTTTAAAACATTTAAAATCAATATTAAATAATTACCATTAATATTTAAATATTAATGAACTATTTATCCAAATATTAAAAGTAATTAATTATAACTTAAAATATTTTTAAATTCATTTATATCCCTTTTAAATGATTTTTAAATAAATAAAACCATTTTAAAACTATTTATTTAATATAACTATTAAATAAATTTAATATCATTAATCATTAAATAAATATCATTAATATTAAATTATTAATGAAAATATCCCTTAAATACTAAAAGTTATATTTTATAACTTAAAATATCTTTAAACACTTTATTTTCATTTAAAATGATTTTTTTAAAATAATAAAATCATTTTTAAACTAATTTATTTTAATATAATTATTAAATAAACTAAATACCATTAATAATAAATTAATATCATTAATATTAAATTAATAATATTTTTCATGACAAAATATTAAAAGTCATATTTTATAACTTAAAATATTTTTATAATACATTAAATGATTTTTAAAATCATTAATTTTATTTTCCATAGTTTATTTAATATATTTATTAAATAATTTAAACATCATTAATATTAATTAATTAATGAAATTTCATCAAAAATGACTTAAAATATTTTCTAACACAATAATATAATTTTTCATGTTTTTTCATGAATTAAAACCATTTTTAAATAATTTATTTAATATTATAACTAAATAAATAAATACCTTTTATATTCCAAAAATATTAAATATTGTTAAAATATACTCAAAATAATTAAAAAAATATTTTTTGGACTTTAAAATAATTTTTCAGAATTTATTTTGAATTTTTCATAATTAAAAACTATTTTTTTCTATTTTTAATCAATTTCCAGAAATTCAGAAATTAAATTAATTAGAATCCGTCGCTAAAGGCTATAGCGACAGACAACCGTCGCTGTTGGTGTTCTTGAGCTCAAGAACACTGACATGGCCAGCTTCATGGTGGCTTGTTTGACCGTATATAACTTTCAGTACAAAATGTTTCTGGGCGATCTAACACATACATCTTGTAGTGCTAATGTAATACTACAATTAACAACAAACATCATGGCTTAACATCATCAGATCTAAGAGTTATTAGCCATCAAAAAGTCTGACAAGGATGTTCTTCACGAAGAACAGCTCGTGGTGCCTACTTTGGATCCTTATAACTTGAAATCTGTGTATTTTTTGTGGGATCTATCAATTGAAGGTTGTAGACAACATGTAGGACTATAACTCTAATGCTTAACATCATCATAACAACAAGAAATAAAGCAGCTAAAGTATGGTCAAACGTTGTCAGAAAAATCGACACTTAGAAAATTCTGGGCTGCCCAGAATTTGTCTGGTCAATGCAGGTCAACTCACTTTGACCTTAAATAACTTTTGATCCACAATATATATGAACCTTATTCTTTTTGGAGATTAAAGACCATATAACAAGCTACATATATCAACTTTCATAACACAAAACACATTAAATATCACCGAGATATAAGGCTTGACATTTGCCAAAAAAATCACAGTTTACAAAATTTCCAGATTTTTGAAAATCATTGATTTGAGCATTTAGAAGTTATGGATCCGTAAGATAACAACCCAGATCATCACTAGAGACTAAATACAACATATTACAACATGTAAACATAACATTTAAAAACCGATTATGGATATAAATTTAAATATAGGTTTTATACCTCTTATGATCGATTTTGATTTCTTGGCTTCTGATTTGTTATGGCTGATCGTGGGGCTTGAAAATGGGACTGAAATGCTTGATATTTTCGTTGGTTTTGGTTGAGAGAAAAAGACTTGTGTATTGTGAACAAAATGGCTAGCAAAATGCAATTTTCTCTCTCTAATCTCTTATATAGAGAAGCAAGATGCATGAATTGGCTGGAAAAGTAGCTTGTTGCTGTCAATTTAGAGTAGGTGGAGTTGTTAGGGTTGGTCACCAACTCTCACACTTGTAAAAAATTCAAAGTTTGCTTCAATAATGCTCAAAAGCGTATTTGTGTCATTTGATAAATCAATTTAATGGCATTTTTGTCATTTGCAAACCCTTAGGGTTTAGGGTTTAATCCAAGCAAACAAAAATCTAGTATTTCCAAAATTAGGATTTAGCAACTAGGGTTTATAAAGAAAATAAAAATATTTTAGTTTCTAAAATTTAAAAATTAAAATTTATTAACTAGATTAGGTTAATAATTAAATTATACAAGAACATTAGGGTTTAGTACCCCTTCCATATTAACCTTGCCAATTAGGCAATTAGTTTTTATAATTCCGATAATTAGGGTTACCATAAGCAAATTAGGGTTTCTAACTTTTGAAATTAGGGTTTATAATATAGAAAAATAATAAAGATTTTGAATGATTGTGATTCTCCCTAATTAGGGTTAATACATATAACACCGATCATAAATCACATTATCGTGATTACATAACGACTTAACAAATTCTCAAAGTCATGAATGACTTTTACTTTAGGATTTCAAATCAATTAGGGTTTAACAGTTTGAAACTAGGGTTTCTATTTTTAATTAGGGTTTCTAAATATTAAATAGGGTTTAATGACAAAATTATATAATGCATAACATATATCATATAACACAGTTAAACAACAGTCTTGAACTCACAGCTGAGTTTCAAATTAGGGTTTTAACACTTATTACTAAGGTTTGATCATAATACACCGTAATTGACCAACTATTATCATTACAGAAATACAGTACATATTCATAGCACTGAAAAATCAAAATATAATTAATATTATAATTTTATTATCATTATTCCTTATCTCATAACCAAAATTAGGGTTTATCATTAATACTAAAACTGTTCCACACATTAACATCACACACATAACCATACATATCTATAACACTAACAAATAATAATATAATATTATTATTCTCATTCCTTGATCAAAATCCAGAATTAGGGTTTGGATTCCATATCTGATTTATCTGCCATAATTAAACTTATAATTATGTAGAAATAATTTACTTAATATCTTGAACAAAATTCATATAATAAAATAAGTATTATAAAAATTCTATATTCATATCATATATTATTTAATTAATATAATTATCATATTTTCATGGAAAATAAACATTAAAAATATTTTTACTATAAAACTAATTATTATTAGAATATAATTTATAATGAGCAATAATTCTAAAATAAAATTATTCATAACCATTCATGTAATAAATATATTTTATATTCATCACATAATTACATACATAATACCTTTCACGTATTCTTACCTTTAAAATAAATAATTATTCTAAAATCATTTCCTATATTATTTAAATAATATAAGATTATATTTTCCATGAAAAATAATTAATAAAAAATTTCCAATAAGGAATTAATTAGTATAAAAATATAATTGATAATAATCAATAATTCTAAAATAAATTTATTTGCAATAATTAATATAATAAATAAATTTTATTTATCACACATATAATTATAATTACACATTACCTTGACACATATCATTCATATTTATTTTAATAAATAAATAAAAAAAAATTTTACGCAAAATTTATGATTTATTTATATAGAAAATATCGGGTTGTCACATTCACCCTCCCTTATAAAGATTCCGTCCCCGGAATCACCTTTTAAAACCTATACATACCAGGGTACAAAACATACACAATCATTGCAATTAGATCTCGATCATAATTGATCGAATCGATCTTTAACTATTCAGCATAACGCTTATCTATCTCCTTAAACAAAAATTTGATTTCTAAGAGAACTCAAATTCCTCCTTCAAAATAATTTATAAAAATAATTTACTATATATAAAAAAATATAATAAGAAAATAAAAATTGGTTAGATTAATACCTGGAGTTGCATCCCCGGCTGCTACCGAATCCCGAACAGTCCCGCTGAAGACGTTTGCGGTTGATTTCGTTGGTTTGTTTGTTGAACTTGATCCCGTTGTCGCCAATGTCCTGCTGCCTTGTTTCGTATTCGCATTCCTTGTTTCCATTTCCTTTCTTGAACAGTCTTTTACCTTATACTTTATTGATTCGCACACAACACATTCACTATGCATTCTTGGATTGGGACATTTTGGAAAGATATATATCCCTTCTGTCCTTACTTTCCACACACAACTTTTCTTTTAATCACATTCCTGGCTTATTTATTGAAATTATCTTCTTTTATCATATAGGTGGCAAAAGTTGTCTTTTGCCCCCACCGTTATCCTAGCTATCACATATGCTTTAACATGGTCGGTTGATCTTCTACATCCTGGCGGTCCGGTTGTCTTGAAGTCTTTGAAGTTTGTCGATCGATTGTCTAGTTGATTTCCCGCGACTGGTATTTCGTTCTGCATAGCTTGATCGTTCGCATTCGCAAAATTCTGTGTCGGGTCTGGTTGTCCTCCAGCTTTGTTCACAGGTCCTTCTTCCTTTGGTTTCGTTTTCGTTTTGACGGCATTTTCATAAATTATTCTTACATTCTAAACCTTATCGTAAACACAAAACTTTCTATTCAAATAATCATGTACTCAAAATATTAGATTTTGAAAACTCGGTCTACTGTAATAACCAGTGACCAAATAAATATCTACTATCTTTATACCAATTTATCTCATTAATCCAACATAAAATCATATTTATAACACTTGACATGCCTTAGCACATTGTGCTCTAAACATTCGCTATTCCTTTGTGACTCAAAAGTCAAGAATCGCTGCCATAACTTATACAAAACATTACATTACACCAACATACCTATCATATATACCACCTAAAATCATACATATCCAACTAATACTAATACTAACTATTCCTTACACATTCACTAACGATCAATTGCTTAGTAACCTATCTATTTCCATTATCCTCAATACCCATTCACACAAAACTATACCTAATTTGTCACAACTTATAACACATTATGAGTTTAAGAACTCATCACAAACATACGATTTTAAGAACTCACCATAAATATACAAGTTTAAGAACTCAACATTGACCACTTATAATCCTTTAACTATACTTTTCCTATCAGTTATACTGATCATTTCTTAATCCGATACTGTACTTTCCAAAATAACCACCTCTTTGAGGTAGCTTTCAATGTGAGCCTTTATTGTAGTTATTGACTTTGATATTGGCTCGATCATGGATGTTGACTTATTCTTTATGACTTAAGGGTATCCTAATTCTTTCTATCTAACAACTATACACAAAATATCTTGATTAACAAATAATAAATACATACAACACATTAAGGTTTTATAAATTATCTTTTATTTTGTTAGACGATGAATTTATCTGATTCATCTATCTTTAAACTCTATATGAGTTATTTGTATTTTCATCGTTTTCCTCTATTCTAAGGTTATAGCCTAAAGTTTAACCCACCTAAAGTTTCTAACCTATAGCTCTGATACCAACCTGTAAAGTCCCCGAACCCGGATACTTGAAACCCGAACTCGGTACTTCACGATGCCATTTCTATGAGCAGAAACATTACTAATAATAAAAACAATAATATAAATTTTAAACTTAACTTACATTTATCAGAGTTTAATCCCAAGTACGCAACCTTTACTACATTCTTTACATGATATATAATACATATCATTAACTTAATACAATTTATCTATTACAAATGATACCAATAACATATTCTGTTTGTTTTCCTTTTCACTTGTTTTGACATGAGCGTTCTGGTCCTCCACACTTAGCTGAAAACATTTAAATTAAGCAAGGATGAACATTTGAGTGCCCAACAAGTATTATATATATATATATATATATATATATATATATATATATATATATATATATATAAGCTGAAAGAATTTAAATGTTTTCTTTATAATATTCTTCTACAACCGGTCAATAGCTGGGAAGTAATCTGTACCAATAACAATAACATAACAACCTTCTTTCAAATTTTTGAAACTATGTATTGTATATACATGGGGTTTCTGTGACACATTATGAACATTGTTTTTATTTTCGAAAGGGTTTAAACAGAAATTCATCTGTAAACCGGCCATTGCTTACGGGCACGAGGGTGTACATCCCATAGGCCCTGTATTGATCAATACTACATTGCTAGAACGATATTATCGTTCATCCTTTGTCCGCCGTAGCGCATAAAATTTTTTCCCATTATCGGGATGTTCATACCTGTCGGGTTTTCATTACAAAGGTCTTATCTTGTTCAACAATGATATATAATTCAACATATATGTATAGCAAAGGTGTATCAACATGTGATTAAATACAATGATTATCCAAGTGGGGACACTTGTATAATTATTTATAGAAATTAACGAACAGAATATATATCTGAATTATCATATACTAACATTTTGATAATCAATGGGCTTATATAATATAGGTTTAACAATCTGTATAATAATAATATAATTCTGAAACATTCTTACACTTGTCCATTGCATAAAAAAAATACAAAGTTAGGATACTTTCCTGATGCGCTGCTAACAATTACGCAACTTAGATCTATCTGTTATACCGAAACCTATCATTAATAAGATCATTCTATCGATTAGAATCACATATCATAACACATAGTACTGCTTATTGCAGTCAACACATAACATAATCACATTGTCATACATGTTCAACAATCATGTTATCACAAACAAACATCAACTCATTCCTAATCACATTGTCACACAACTTTATCCACCATTGAATCACAAATAAAATAATTAACTAACTAAATTTCTAAGTCCAGATCAATTTCTGAACCATGTCGGTCTACCGACATCTTTATCGGGTAGTTATCGAGCCTAAGACTCTAAATAGTTGTTCAATATCCATTTAGACTAATTAAATAACAGTCATATCATTTTTCATGACCTTATAATAATTATAAAATAATTATTACCATTTACCATAATTTTTGAAATATCAGAATCATTATTAAATGATTTAAATATCAAACAATTCTATTATCATCAATATTTAATTAATATAAAACTATTAATTAAACCATTGCCAAAATATTAAAGTTATGTATAATAACTCAAAATATTCTTAACGTATTAATATTACCCTTAAATAATTTTTAAAACATTTAAAATCATTATTAAATAATTACCATTAATATTTAAATATTAATAAACTATTTATCCAAATATTAAAAGTAATTAATTATAACTTAAAATATTTTTAAATTCATTTATATCCCTTTTAAATGATTTTTAAATAAATAAAACCATTTTAAAACTATTTAATTAATATAACTATTAAATAAATTTAATATCATTAATCATTAAATAAATATCATTAATATTAAATTATTAATGAAAATATCCCTTAAATATTAAAAGTTATATTTTATAACTTAAAATATCTTTAAACACTTTATTTTCATTTAAAATAATTTTTTAAAAATAATAAAATCATTTTTAAACTAATTTATTTTAATATAATTATTAAATAAACTAAATATCATTAATAATAAATTAATATCATTAATATTAAATTAATAATATTTTTCATGACAAAATATCAAAAGTCATATTCTATAACTTAAAATATTTTTATAATACATTAAATGATTTTTAAAATCATTAATTTTATTTTCCATAATTTATTTAATATATTTATTAAATAACTTAAACATCATTAATATTAATTAATTAATGAAATTTCATCAAAAATATTAAAATTCATAAAAAATGACTTAAAATATTTTCTAACACAATAATATAATTTTTCATGATTTTTCATGAATTAAAACCATTTTTAAATAATTTATTTAATATTATAACTAAATAAATAAATACCTTTTATATTCCAAAAATATTAAATATTGTTAAAATATACTCAAAATAATTAAAAACTATTTTTTGGACTTTAAAATAATTTTTCAGAATTTATTTTGTATTTTTCATAATTAAAAACTATTTTTTTTCTATTTTTAATCAATTTCCAGAAATTCAGAAATTAAATTAATTAGAATCCGTCGCTAAAGGCTATAGCGACAGACAACCGTCGCTGTTGGTGTTCTTGAGCTCAAGAACACTGACATGGCCAGCTTCATGGTGGCTTGTTTGACCGTATATAACTTTCAGTACAAAATGTTTCTGGGCGATCTAACACATAAATCTTGTATGGCTCATGTAATACTACAATTAACAACAAACATCGTGGCTTAACATCATCAGATCTAAGAGTTATTAGCCATCAAAAAGTCTGACAAGGCTGTTCTTCACGAAGAACAGTTCGTGGTGCCTACTTTGGATCCTTATAACTTGAAATCTGTGTATTTTTTGTGGGATCTATCAATTGAAGGTTGTAGACAACATGTAGGACTATAACTCTAATTCTTAACATCATCATAAAAACAAGAAATAAAGCAGCTAAAGTATGGTCAAACTTTGTCAGAAAAATCGACACTTAGAAAATTCTGGGCTGCCCAGAATTTGTCTGGTCAATGCAGGTCAACTCACTTTGACCTTAAATAACTTTTGATCCACAATAGATATGTACCTTATTCGTTTTGGAGATTAAAGACCATATAACAAGCTACATATATCAACTTTCATAACACAAAACACATTAAATATCACCGAGATATAAGGCTTGACATTTGCCAAAAAATCACAGTTTACAAAATTTCCAGATTTTTGAAAATCATTGATTTGAGCATTTAGATGTTATGGATCCGTAAGATAACAACCCAGATCATCACTAGAGACTAAATACAACATATTACAACATGTAAACATAACATCTAAAAACCGATTATGGACAGAAATTTAAAGATAGGTTTTATACCTCTTATGATCGATTTTGATTTCTTGGCTTCTGATTTGTTATGGCTGATCGTGGGGCTTGAAAATGGGACTGAAATGCTTGATATTTTCTTTGGTTTTGGTTGAGAGAAAAAGACTTGTGTATTGTGAACAAAATGGCTAGCAAAATGCAATTTTCTCTCTCTAATCTCTTATATAGACAAGCAAGATGCATGAATTGGCTGGAAAAGTAGCTTGTTGCTGTCAATTTAGAGTAGTTGGAGTTGTTAGGGTTGGTCACCAACTCTCACACTTGTCAAAAATCCAAAGTTTGCTTCAATAATGCTCAAAAGAGTATTTGTGTCATTTGATAAATTAATTTAATGGCATTTTTGTCATTTGCAAACCCATAGGGTTTAGGGTTTAATCCAAGCAAACAAAAATCTAGGATTTCCAAAATTAGGATTTAGCAACTAGGGTTTATAAAGAAAATAAAATTATTTTAGTTTCTAAAATTTAAAAATTAAAATTTATTAACTAGATTAGGTTAATAATTAAATTATACAAGAACATTAGGGTTTAGTACCCCTACCCATATTAACCTTGCCAATTAGGCAATTAGTGTTTATAATTCCGATAATTAGGGTTACCATAAGCAAATTAGGGTTTCTAACTTTTGAAATTAGGGTTTATAATATAGAAAAATAATAAGGATTTTGAATGATTGCGATTCTCCCTAATTAGGGTTAATACATATAACACCGATCATAAATCACATTATCCTGATTACATAACGACTTAACAAATTCTCAAAGTCATGAATGACTTTTACATTAGGATTTCAAATCAATTAGGGTTTAACATTTTGAAACTAGGGTTTCTATTTTTAATTAGGGTTTCTAAATATTAAATAGGGTTTAATAACAAAATTATATAATGCATAACATATATCATATAACACAGTTAAACAACAGTCTTGAACTCACAGCTGAGTTTCAAATTAGGGTTTTAACACTTATTACTAAGGTTTGGTCATAATACACCGTAATTGACACCAACCATTATCAATACAGAAATACAGTATTCATAGCACTGAAAAATCAAAATATAATTAATATTATAATTTTATTATCATTATTCCTTATCCCATAACCAAAATTAGGGTTAACATTAATACTAAAACTGTTCCACACATTAACATTATACACATAACCATACATATCTATAACACTAACAAATAATAATATAATATTATTATTCTCATTCCTTGATCAAAACCCAGAATTAGGGTTTGGATTCCATATCTGATTTATCTGCCATAATTAACCTTATAATTAAGTAGAAATAATTTACTTAATATCTTGAACAAAATTCATATAATAAAATAAGTATTATAAAAATTCTATATTCATATCATATATTATTTAATTAATATAATTATCATATTTTCATGGAAAATAAACATTAAAAACATTTTTACTATAAAACTAATTATTATTAGAATATAATTTATAATGAGCAATAATTCTAAAATAAAATTATTCATAACCATTCATGTAATAAATATATTTTATATTCATCACATAATTACATACATAATACCTTTCACGCAATCTTACCTTTAAAATAAATAATTATTCTAAAATCATTTCCTATATTATTTAAATAATATAAGATTATATTTTCCTTGAAAAATAATTAATAAAACATTTCCAATAAGGAATTAATTAGTATAAAAATATAATTGATAATAATCAATAATTCTAAAATAAATTTATTTGCAATACTTAATGTAATAAATAAATTTTATTTATCACACATATAATTATAATTACACGTTACCTTGACACATATCATTCATATTTATTTTAATAAATAAAAAAAAAATTTATACGCAAAATTTATGATTTATTTATATAGAAAATATTGGGTTGTCACAATGTGGTTATGTATTGTAGAAACTGTAAAGACCATGAAATTGTTGAATATTTATTTGAAGACGCTTGAAGGCAAGTTTTCTTAACGCTTGTCTAACCTTCATGTTAGCCGAGTTTCTGTGATTCATGTTATGAGATGCATGAATTATTTTAAAGAAAGGGTCGATGCCAGTTTTAACTCGGCCAGAATAATCTTAAAGTATTGATTGATTTATTTATAACTCTTTCAATATAGAATTGATAACGTTATCCTACGCCAATTGTTTGGTACGGATTCAAGGTAAGCCTGAGTATGAATAAACAAATGTATTTTACATCGATTATTCGATGGGCACACGAGGTAGACAAAACTTAAACGTAAATACGTTTAACGGATGAATGTTGATCAACATAGAGTACTATAGGCTGATCACCTAGAAGTGCTCGTAAAAAATATCGGACTTACGGTCTTTGTACCGGGTTGTCCTATTTCGTGAATAAAAACTAAAGAGAATGTTCATGGTTTGTTGACCTACTAAAATTTTTAAGCTACTATACGTACTTCGAAATTGTTTTATGAGATGAGAAATGTTATTCAATGTTTCATAGTACTTCATAACTATTGTTCAGTTATTGAAGAATAATCATATGATTCTCGAAGTGGTATTTATATAATATATTGCTAGACTTGTTGAGCTAGTTATGCTCACTTCTTTCTTGAATTATATGATTGCAGCTAAGGTCTAGTGAACCGAGAGTTCTAGTAAAGATAAAGGCAAGACGAAGATGAATAATTAGTTTATCCTGTAATAGACTAGTATGTTTGTATGAATTATATTATGATGAACAAAGAATGTAACGATTTCAGAACATGGGGAATGGATTTATTATTATTATTATTGTAATAAGAATGTAGTTAATCCACTCCTTTTTATGTTGTTTCAATGAAATGAATGTATAGCTATGAGTACCGTGTAGCACCATCTGTCGGGTTGGAAAATACCCGGATTTGGGGGAGTTGCAGGTTGGTATCAAAGTATTAGGTTATAAAACTTAAGGGGGGGGGGGGAGAACATTAGGCTAATAACCTTGTTAGAAAAGGAGAAGTCCGAAGAAAGTAAACTCGAGTCGAATGAGTTAATAAGATATTGAGGAAACTCAGTACCGAAAGATTTAAAAGATGGAAATTAACCCTAAAATAAACTAAATATGATTTGTGTTTATACTATTGTGTATTATGTACTAATCAACATATTATGTGTTATTATAGATGTCCATCAATAGCTTTATGTATAGGGATATGTTGGTCGATGTGGATGGGGAGATGGAGGTAGCATCGTTTAATACGGTGGTACCTGCACTAGAGCCAACACCTCCAGAGGCAATGAGGGCATTGTATCTGGCAGTGCTTGACTAGAATGTGCAACTGCGCATTATTGTGCAAACCAGAGGAACGAGATTAGTGATCTCCATGAAGCTAAGGTGTTTGCAGAAGCAGATTTTGAGATTAAGCATGGTGAGAAGGTGCTTATGAAGGATAAGGCGACAGATTGTAAGAATGAGACTGATGAGCTTCGTAAAGAATTGAGGGAGAAGGACCAAAAGATTGCACGGATGTCTTACATCCATGAGAGTGCTCATAAGGATTTCAAGCTGAAAATTGCTTGTTATTCCATTGAGTCGGGACAAACTTGACATATTATTAGTCGGGATATTGTGTCGATTCTTGTGAATGAGAAACACGAGGATGCTGTTATGCATTATTAGAAGTCTAGAGCGGTAAATATGTGGTGTAATGATGTAAAGCCATCTTTTGTATCAAAGGGTAGTCTTTTTGTAAATCCCAACTTTTGTGAAGTTCAATTGTAGGATAGAAATGTAATAGCTTTGGCTATGGAAACAAATTGTAAATAGTTTCAAACTATGAAGAAGCATATGATTATAATGAAGTTTTTATTTAATATGCTTAGTTGTGGTATGAGTTGTTTGACTAGCAATAACTAAGTAAGCGAATAAGTAATAATGAAGTTTTATTTATTTAATCAAAAAATGCTGCCAAGAAGAAGACAACGAAATCAAGAGGCTGAGTCCCATAACGATAACCAAGGGGGTCAGAATAACCCTATGCAAGAGTTCGTTTATTTATTAATGGATGCATTTAACCAAACTGGGGGTAGAGCGCCTGTGGTACCTAGGGTAGCTAGAACGACTACCTTTAAGGAATTTAAAAGTGTAGGTCTGCCGAAGTTCAAAGGTACTACGAACCCAATTGAGGCCCAGACATGGGTAAAGGAAATAAAGAAGGGGTTTATTATTACAAATGTAGGGGAGGCGCAAAAGACTTCTTTTGCGACCTATATGATGAAGGGAGAAGCCAACTTCTGGTGGGAGGCTCACCAGGGTGGGGCTAAAACAGATGCGATAACGTGGGAACAGTTCAAGAAGGTTTTCTTCGAGAAATATTTCCCTACAAACATGCAGGGGAGGATGGAGATTAAGTTCTTAGAACTTAAGCAAGGGGACATGACAGTTCCCCAGTACGTGGCCAAATTCAATGAATTGGCAAGGTTTACTCCACACCAAGTGGACACTGAGGAGAGGAAGGTTCGTAGGTTTGAGCAGGGCCTGAAACCCTGGCCCTATAGTAGGATTTCTGTGTTTCAGAGTTCT